>CM037878.1:104901330-106101330 GCA_021292165.1 Shinisaurus crocodilurus | reverse complement strand
TTCTCGTGTTTTCGCATGGGAAACTAGACTGTGAGAGCAATATGAGCTGGTCACATGGTTTGTATGTTCTGATGACGTGCTAACTTGTTTTCTGTCTGAAGCCATCTTAGAGAGAAGCTGGACTGCTTTCTCTCTTCTTCTTGTTCTTCTTGCTGGACTTTGTTACTGCAACAATGTAACGTCTTTGCTGAGGTGGAGTGAAGCTCAACTTACTCCACTGGATGTAATGCTTGCTATGCATTTATACTCTGCACATGGACTGTAACTAGGAAATGTATACTCTGTAGAACTTTACTTGCTAAGTGAATAAACAGGTAGAATTAGACCTGTGGTGTTACAGAGTGTTTCCTGACTCCATGGATTAATCTGCAACGGAGAAGCTGGAAGCAGTCTGACAACAGGGCAGACTGGGCTGGTCAAACTGGCACAACACGCTGCACGCGGGGAGGTGAGATCTGGAAGATCTGTGTGTGGAATTGCAGGCGTCTGCTAGCACACAGACAGGATTATAAATCTCCCACACTCTGCATACTCTCAAACACCAACATGTACAAGCACACTGCTTGTAAACTATAAGCCAGGGTTCCAGGGGAATGCTGGTTTATCGTGACATGTGAACCAGGCCAATGGCTGATTCCACTATTTCTTACTTTAATGCTGAATGACTCAATATTAAGAAGTGGTTCATTTGGAACACACTAAATACAACATCAACACAATATTGTAGACCATCATTTTATATTGATGTTGCAATATGCTGCACAAATGTTTAGGACCACTGAGAATTAGACCACAGTCCTACGTAAAGAGCTCTTCTGGAGTGCATGCTGCTCTGGGCTGTGTGTCTGGTGCCCTCCCTCACCTGTAAATTGCTTCTTTGAGCTGTAGCCTTGCTATACCCACTGAATTCTGTGTCTTATTTTGTGGAGTAGGCATTCTTTGTCATGTTGATTCAAAGACTTCTTTTATCTTTACAATTTTCTTTTTGATATCAGGATTGTAGGGAAACAAGTAGTGATTCCCACAGATGAAGGCTACGGGTGGTATTCTAGTTCAACTTGCAGCACCTTGGCTTTATCAGACATAAGCCCAATGCAAGCGAAAGATCCTAGTGAGTAAGTATCAGTAATTGCAGGTTTTTGCAGCTTTCATTTTATGATTGGGATCTAATATCCACCCACCCCATGCATGGGTGGAAAGTGCTGTTGTGAAAGGGGGAACTTAAAGGCCCCCATGTGTGAGCAAAACAACTACATATGCCAATTTGGATTCCAGCCTATATTAATTTGTTCATTTTTACTGCATATTAAAGATCTAAAGCCTTGCGTGTATATTCATTGTTTTTGTTTTTAAAGTTGTATGGGACTACAGCCTCTTGTTTAAATCTTTTTAAAGCAACTATTGTACAGGGTTCACACTAAAGTATGTATAGTGTATAGACTTGTCTGTTCATCCTTTTGCTTTTTCCCTCTTCCATCCTCAACCCTTTTTTCATTTTGTGTCATGTCTTTTAGATTGTAAGCATGAGGTCAGGGACTGTATTGTTTTTTGTTTTTTTTTAAATCTGAAAGCTGCTCTGGGAGCCTTTTCTGTTAAGAGAGGGGTAAAAAGAATAAAATAAGGAATAGGTCACCTATGTAATTGTTATCAAAACTGTTCTGTTGATATATAAAGAAAATATGTTAATCCTCCTTGATTATTGCCACTTGGGAAAAAATATTCTTTATTTTTCAGGTTTAGCATTTTGGGCAAAAAGGTTCCCCTCTCTGTTACTCCTGTTTGTATAGAAGATAACTTTTCAAAACCTCCTGAGTTATGTTTATTTGAGAGAGAAGAGGGAGAAGATGGAGTGATTATCTCTGAAGGCATAATGGAGGAATATTTAGCATTTGACCACAGAGATGTGTAGGTATTGAATATTTGTTTAATCTATTCTGCAGTGACCTATTTACTGCTAGTGCCCTTGAATTAATTGCTAAAATGTAATAGCAACACTATTATTTCTTAACACTGGAAAATAACTAATCAAATATTACATTATGTTTGTTACAAACAGGATGAACTTAGAAGTTTCCAAGTTTTAGTACAGAAATGGTTATCCTTCCACTGAAGTGTTCCTAATAATGGAAATAGCTTTGGAAATCTGTGCCAGTGATGCCACCCAATAGGGCTAGTGATTTTGTCACCAAACAACTGCCTCTATAAGTTTGCAGCTTTCTTCCTGCACATTATCATCATGTTGTTCTTAAGGCTGATTACAGTGTGTGTGTGTGTGTGCGCGTGTGTTTGTGTGTGTGTGTGTGTGTATATATATATACAGTCATGCCTTGGATTGAGAGCATAATTCGTTCCGGAAACGTGCTTGTAATCCAAAACACTCTTATATCAAAACGAAACCCCCCCAAAAAAACTTGTACAGAGATTTTTAATTTAAGCCATACTACAGTACTTGTATTGCAAGACGTTGCTTGTATATCAAGTCAAAAAAATTAAATAAATATTTAAAAATTTGCTTCTCTTGCAAAACTGCTCTCAAACCAAGTTACTTGCAATCCAAGGTATTACTGTATATGAATGAGATAATGTAAGGCAGGGATTGGCAAGTTGTTGATGGACAAGTTGCAGGGACTACAACGGCAAGCTACAAGCCAAAGGATATGACCATGTGTTGCATATTTTATTTATACATAATTTGAATAAAATGTATATTAATATTGCAGGTCCAATACTGTTTCACTAGAATGTCTGGCTTAATTTGTGATTATAAGAAGTTAACACAGAGCTGTAACGTGTGTTTGTCTTCTCCAAAGGGAAGAAGAGTTGCATGAATGGAAAATGGGGCTTTCACCAGACAGGCGAAAATTAGGCTTCCCTCCTATCTCGCCATCATACTGCATGAGGGACGCTGTTCGTTCCTACGTGTTTGATGATGTGTGGCACGAAGTCTTGGGCTATATGGAACAGCTAATCTGTAGACACTGGGAAGGGTCAGTCTCGGGTAAGTCTCAAGGCTGATATATTATCTGCACAACAGATGCCATCTTCCAAAGCTCTTTTTTAAAATACACTTTTAATATATACTTAGCATCGGCCAGCTCTATTTTGAAATATGCTGTATGCCTGGATATAGCTTGGGTCTAGTGAATCATATTTTAAGAAGACTTTTGACAGTGTTCAGCAGTTGTTAAAAATATAACTGGGCAGCCTTTGGCGATAAAAGCCCTAATGTGGGCTTTTACTGCCAAAACCCAAACAGTATTTTGTACGTGGTAGCATCATCCTATGCTTGGCAGATGGGACCAGAGCTGCCTGTGCACTTGTCTTAGAAAACCTTTTAATACTCAAGAAAGGCAGGGCCTTTTCTGCATTATGAATGCCAGGTACTAAGCATCTCCTCTGAAACTGTTTCTAGTCCCTCTTCACTCTTGTCCCACCTCTGCCAGAGCTACTTGTACTCCCAACCTGCAAGAGGGAGCACAGGTATGAGAAAGTCTATAGCTGCTTCCCTGGAGGGCTGGATTTGGGCCCAAAAACTGATTCAAGGAATACGAGTTGTGGCTTTGGGATCTTATTACCTGATCCTATTAGAAGCAGTGCTCACACAGGACTGGGCCTTTAAAAATCTAAGAGTAAATCTTCATGGCATCACCATCCCTTTCTCTTATTTGTGTGTTTGTTCTCATTTAGGGAATAGGATATATTTTAAACTGAGATGATGACCTTAGTCCAAAGCACACAGACTGCAGAATTTCATATTAGATGTGCTTTTATTTTTAGAAGTTTTTTTTTTAAATCCATTGACATTTAATTCAATCTATTCTAGCTCTTTAAGTAATTGTGACAAAGGACAAGGGTTTTAAAGGTTAAAATACCTTTCTGAAAATTTTATAAGGATCCCAAGCAAATAATGCATACTGATGTTGTTTGTCCTGATATTGGTAGATGATGAGAAGAATGTCATAACTGTAGAAACAAGCCGGACAGATTCAGGAAGCCCTTTTATGCAGATGGAGCCTTTGCCATTGTTGTTGCCTCGAATGCCACAAGCCAAGATGCCCTCCATCACTTCAAATCTGGTAAGGTTAAGAAGTGATGTGATTTATGTCAGGTTGAGATAGTACCTAGGCAAAGGAAGTTGTCATGCTTTTTTGTCTGAAAATTAGAAGTTGCAGTGGCTTGACTATGACTGTCCTTGTGAAACTTTATTTTGTCCTGTGCTATCATAACTTTTAAATTTCTGTCTACTTTCTTGTTTTGCAAATATTCTCCTTTGCACTTTGAGGAGATAGAGGTATGCAGAGTTAGAAACTGGTATAGGATTTCTTACTTAGAGCTACAGTGTGAGGCTCCGATTGACAAGCACAGGAGACATTAACTCAACCTTTACCCAGCTTAGTAGCCAGCAGAGGGGAATGTTATTTCTCTGATTTGAAGTACAAAGCCAGCTTGGTTATTTACTTGTGTTTTTTAAATATATACTGGTTCCTGCTCTGCATACTCTCCATGTGACTAGATGCCCATAATAGAGATAAATACCCGAGGCTTAATCAAGTGTTTGATCTGTTTTAACTCGGTTTCTTTCCTTTTTTTATTTCCCCTCCACTTCCCTGTATAATCCTCTGTCTTCCTCATGTATACCTTATTGTATGCATAGTACTCAAAACGCAGATGTGGCCGCAAAACCAAAAAGAAGAGAAAAGCACCAGAAGTATGTATGACGGAGGGCGTATAGCTCTTTTTTTCCCGTCAGTGCAGCGGGTGGATTTTTTTGGCATTTCTCCAGATTAGACAGAACTATAAGGAAAAGTCACTATCTTGATCCTATACTAATTTACATGGAAGTAAGATACATTAATTTCAGCAGAATATACTCCCAAGTAAGTTAGCATTAGGTCATATCTTTTCTTGCATTCCTTTTGTGTTAAGGAGGCAATTGGGAATACTAGGCAGTGGCAAAAAAAATTCTACCGGTGTATTCCTTTAAGTATTTAGATTAGTCAGGCATCACTAACATTCCAGGTTAGCAAGTTCAGGCTATGACCCTGAATACATTCAGTAATAAATCTAACAAACTTTATTGATATTTGTGCTTACATTAAGTATTTTGAGGATTGTAGATTAGCACCTTACTACAGATTAGCCAGGTTCCCAAGGGCTCTGTGTGCAGCAGGGCTGTTCAGACTCCACCTTTTACTGTAAACCTTATGCCCTCCAGAAAAGCTACTCTTCTAGAATGGAAAGTCAACTACATGCACTGAAGTTCTTCTGTACAAGGGCCTCTTTGGATATGGTAGGCATTGTATGATACAATGCTTCTTAGTACAGAAGCTGCTCTAGCCAGCTGCTACGGTTTTAGAAGGCAATAAAAAGCCTGCCAGAAAGAAGGACTGAGGCGATTAACCTCTTCACCTCACCTGAGAAGAGTGATGGTTGTGAGAGGCAGTTGTTGTAAATCCAGCTAATGCTCTAGCTTTCTAGTCCTACTGGTGAGTTACGATGTTGCTAAGAATGTGTGTAGGAGTGGGTCAACAGGTGGTATAAAGCTGGCCTACCAGTTACAGAGAGAAGGAAACAGATGTTTTGGGGTTCAAGCTTTGTCCCCACTCCCTGATTCCTGACAATTATTTCATTTTATCAACAGTGATAAATGCAGCAATCCTAAGCATGTGTAGTTCGAAGTAAATTCCACTGAAATTGGTCTGTCAGACTTCCATGTGCTTAAGACCGAGCAGTTAGTTGGTAGTGCTTACAAAGAGTACAAATGTAACTATGTTACAACATAGATTTATTTATACAGGTGAGCTAAAAAGTTGTCTGTGCTAAAAGTAATTTGTCCAGATTAATTTATGTTAAATTTAAATAACTTAATTGCTTCATCATGCTGGCTCAGCTTGTCTGAGTGTGGAAAGCTAAGCAGGGTCAGGCCTGGTTATTACTTGGATGGGAGACCCCTCCTCTAGTTTCCTGCATTGAGCAGGGGGTTGGACTTGATGGCCTTGTAGGCCCCTTCCAACTCTATGATCTATGAATCATGTAAATTAGTGTCTTGGTTGTGGACTGTGTTATATAATAAGCAGCATGTATTGCAAAATTAAACCATGTATTAAGTGTTCTTTTTATAAGACAATTTGAGGATGTACCCAGTTTTTCTTGAAAGTGTTGAACATGACATTCTGTTTTCTAACTTTTTTTTTTTGTAAACGTAAACATTGACAGTGGACATGAATATATTTCACTTAATGCTGAGGGTCAATTTAATTTCTTGTAACCTGCAGGTAAATCTTTCTCAAGGAACAAGCAGTGGCCCACAGCGTAATTTGAATGGTTTGATGGTGATTCATGGGATCCCTATACACCAAAGGAACTTGCCTCTGATGGACAAAATATTGTAAGCGTAGCAACCTTTTGTTTAAAGCTGGCCTACCAGTTACAGAGAGAAGGAAACAGATGTTTTGGGGTTCAAGCTTTGTCTTGACAGCTAATTTTATATTTGACTTTTGAACATCTTTCTCCTGTTCTGTGTATACTATGGGAAGTAGTATGGCTCCCTTGCCAGGAAGACAGTTAAAGATGCCTAATTTTTTTAAAAAGCAATGTATATTGGTATTAAACTGAATAGGAATGCCAGGTGCTTCAGTTTAGACACATGCTTAAATATTTTGTGGAATCAGGGTTTTAAGTGACAGATATAACAAACTTTAATAAAGACAGCTGAGGAAACATAATTAGAGGTTTTATCCTATCGTAGAATAAAACCATAACAAACAGTAGCTAAAATTCCAATATAAGGATAAAAGCGTAATGGATAAAATCTATATATGAAACAGTATATGGTACCAGTAATTAGTAATTTCCACTAATTAGAGACCACAAATTGCCTGACAGAATTAATTTTCACCACCTTTAAAAAACCATAGACCACGTCAGCCAGGTTTTGATGGTGCATTCCACAACTGGAAGATCATAGAAAAGATTCTGTTCCACACCAGCACAAGTGGTATTTCTGGGGAGTGTGGGGGCAGGCTTTAATAATCTCAATGGACAAAGAGACTGGTATGTGTTGTGGGGAAGACATCCTCTAACCTGGTAGCCAGGGTCAGCAAAGCTTAATGACCTGGTTTGGACGGCATGGCTCGTCGTGGATTATTTAATCTGCTATGAGCCACAGCATCCATGGGCGACACTTTATATATCTAACCCCTATTTGGAGGTTGCCCTATTTGGAGGTTGTCATGCGAACCTGGCGAGCGTGGGTTATGCAAGGGTTAAACCCATGGTCTGGTCTAGGGTTATGCAAAGGTTGTTTAACCCTCACATAACCCACACTTGCTGGGTCTACACCACATGACAATCCCTGAGTGGGGGTTAGATATGCCAAATGGTTGCCACACGTGCCACACCCTCACTGTGGATTAAATAGCCCACAGTGGGCTGTCGTGTTGTGTGAACCAGCCCAATGTTATGTTTTGTTCCCCAGCTCCTGTTAATAATTAAGCCCCACTGCATTATGCAGTGGCTGAAGTTTCTGAACAGTTTTCAGAGGCAGCCTCACATAGACTGAATTGCAATAATGCAAGTCATAGAATTACCAAGGCATAGCACACACTCTATGATGTGAACAAAACACTGCTTTTCTACTCCTGTCCAGTTTTGATTTGTCTAAAACTGAGCAAGGCCATGGCACTATCTTGCTGAGATTGCTGTGATAAACCCGCTGTGAAATCAATTACACGTATGATAATATACATAAGAAGTAACTGTACAGTTAATATGATAGTGGATTTGCTCAATGCAGTGGTGTTTGCACCATAATAGGTGCGGATTAGCATCCTTTCTTCACTCTTAATGGAAGTACTAAGGGCAATGTTGGGATAGAAGCAGAATCTGTCTGACTTACACATGGGTGTTATAGAGCAGGATGATTATGGTGTAGCTGCATTTGTAGTGGTGTTGCACTTAGTTAATTTATGCTGATAGTGTGAAATCAAGTCAACCGATATTTTGCTCCTCTGCTTTTCCCTCCCTTGGTGTCAGAGACTTGGATGACAGATTGCTTATGAGACCAGGCTCCAGCTCTATCCTGTCAACCAGAGCTCGGCCAAATCGCCCACTTGAGCTCAGTACTTCTTCTCTGTCCTATTCTGCACAGTCTGCTAGAAGGCGTAATCCACCACCACGTACCCTGCATCCTATCAACACCAGCTATTCTCGCTCGGGGACGCCAAGACCTATGGATGAAGTCATCAGGGGAACACGACTGTATGTTGATGTGTTCGTCTTTCTCTGTGCAAGTACTGTATTCAGCCTTATAGAATCAAATCTGTGAAAATCAGAGGTGGGGTGCATGAAGGAAGCAGTTGAATAAGAAATTATTGTAACCTAATCTGTTCAGTTTTGCAAAAAGAAAAAAGTCTGTCCATGAAAATTTCTTCAAGTTTCTAAGCTCTTCCTCATAGCATTTTTTGTAAAAACTGGAGCCTTTCCAACTCTTACAACAGACAGCTGTTGATATTCCCAGTTATATCATTGATGGTGAGTGACACAACTCCCCTTCCCATCTACTCCTTTAATCCTATGCTATTTTGTGAGCTTTTACCCTTTTTGAAGCTAAGTGGTCCACCATTGTACTATTGAAGAGCAGGAAAGCTTATGAAACCCCTTAAAATAAGGACCTGACTCCAATAAAGCTACCATCCCCTTTTCAACAGTGCCTCAGCACTTTGTATAAACCTTTTACATTTCTTCTTTAAAGTGGGGGGGGGGGACCTTTGTGGAGGCTGTGTTACTCCTTTCAAATAATACCTTTTTAAAAAGCAAAAGCAGGACTAATCCTCACCCCCAGAGTGAGTTTATCCCCTATGGGAATAGAGTATTGTGCCATCAGTGCTGGATTAGGACTAGTGCTATTATTCAGAATAAAATCTTGTTTTTCTTTATTGCATGGTTTTAGGTCTTTTTAAACATGTGATATTTGATTTTCTCTCACAACTCTTATTTTTGTTGTATCCTTAAAGGTTTTTGAGTTTCGTCTCTTTGGTATGTTTTTTTTTCTTAATCTCAGGCACTGAGAGGTGCCAGCTAAACATGTGCGGAGGGAGGGAGGCAAGACTAGGACTTCCTTTGAGTCCAGTATGAAATTGTGAGGCAGTATGGTAGTGCTAAAGGAGACTGGCTGCTTGAGCCGTTGCAGCTACTCTGTATTTTCCATTCTACAGCTCAGGTAGAGAGCTCTGCAGTAATCATCCCTCGAGGTAACCAAGGTATAGAACTAAAAGAAGTATATGTGACCACTGTTGCAACTTGGACACACAGACGAATTGCTCCTAGACTGTGCACCACCTGCACAATCAGTGGATGAGTGCTGACAACTAAAGAAGTTGATATGGATTCTTCAAAAGCTTCCCTTTGCTCACCAACATCTATCTGACTTGAGTTGAGTTTAAAGCTCTTGTTTCATCCATTTCAGCCATATACCAAGATGTTTATTATGTTAGACACTGAGCTTCACAGTATGATGATGTTAGCTTCAGATGCAAATGATAGCTTGCCTTGTTTCATTGGTATGTTTCCTGCATCTGAGCTCATACATATCATACTCTTCTCTGGTGATTTAACAATGGATGGCAAGTGAGTATTGCACCACCATCTGTTTCTCAAGTACAGAACTTAAGATTGAAGCAGACCAATATGACTGAATCATGTTTACCATTGATTTCCAGAGATAAAAGAGAACTAGCATTGTGAAATGAGTCACCTAGGAAGACATTACATAGATCTATAAGCAACCATGAAATTGTGTGTCTGTTAATTGCTGTGAAACAACATTGATAAATCCCTAGCTATGAAATTAGATTAGCTGTGAAGGGTGACAGGATACCTGTGGATGACAGAGTTATGGTTATTATGTACTACTTTGACCCTAACCTTGGGGGGGGGGGAATTGAGGCTTGTAATTGGAAGTGACATAAGTGCAACCATTTTGTATTCCTGAATGATGATATATTAGATGGAAACCTTGAAAAAATGCATGTTAGACTCCTCCAGTTTTCTTCTCTGCTGAAGTTTCATTCAACGTAGAGCTCACCATTTAGCCATAATATCAGCTCCTAACCAACGTTTTTCATCAACTTGCATGCACACTTCGTTTTGTTATTTAACCTTAGCTCACATCAGCCTTGCCATTTCTAGTGCAAATGCACAGCTTTTAGTAATTGTTGTTGTCTTCCAGCTCTGCTGCAAATGAGCAACTGTCATCGCCTTCCCCAATGCCGCTGAGCAGAAATAATCTCTTGCCTCCTATTAGTACTGTAGAGGTGACGGAACATTTAGGATCCCAAAAGCAAACAGTAAGCCATGTATTCTGTTGCAAGAATTTAAGTCCCAGAATTATAGAGGTTCCTATAAGCCTCAGCATGTGGAACTCCCTATAAAATATTAAGATTTGGCTGAGGTTTTGAAAATACAGGTTTCTACTGTTAATGCTTTCCAAAAGAATTTTATATGAGTAATTGCATTGCAATTAAGAACTAAAACTACACCCTCCAAACACAAATACTGAATCTTGAGTATAGCTAAAGATTTTGCAGGTTTTGAGTGGCCTACTTTAACTTCTTGAGGCTGTCAACCTAGAAGCAAAATGCTACTGCTAATATTATGCAGTGTGTTGACCAGGAGATGAGAAAAGTCTGGTCTCTCTTTTCTCTGGCTTTATTCTTCAGCAAATCAGCCACCTGCACCCATTGCTCTTGTTGCCTTACGCTGGGGGAGGGCACCTCCATCCCATCCTAGCACCCCCTCTTCACCAGCCAGTGAATCTAGGAGTTAGCATTCCTCTGCTAGTGCAGAGAGTGGCATAACACTATTTCCAAACTTTTGCAGCTCTTTTTGTGTAAAATTCAATCTAAAACCAATTATTTCCTCTTTACTTGGCAGAAATCCCGGGGAAATGCTAGCCGGGCTCGCAGTGCAATAGCAGATGAAATTAACCATCAACCAATACATGAAAGATTTTTATTACCTGATAGTTTCTCCAGGCCCAATACATCACATGCATTTTGGGTAAGCTGTATCAAAATTACATCTAGACCTGGATAGTTGGATACTTGTTTTGCAATCTCTGTGGGTAGTACCAAGATACATAGGCTGCAATACAAAGCCTAATGTTTGCAGGTTCCTATTACTTTCTGTGATAAACATCAGAAAAGTGTAACTCTAGGTACAAAACCCTTTGGATTGCATCCATGGCTTTTAAGCTATTGGCTACCAATTAGAATCTGTACAGGTCACTTCCAAGTTTCTCTAGTTTTCCCTGCTCTTACGAGATGAGAAGCTGAATTGAGTTCTGATACTTATCTGCATATGTGTTAACACTGCAAACACTCCCTTTCCTTAGAGAAACAGTTTTCAGAGTGACTTTCAGATTCAGAGTATCCTGCTGGCTCTATGCTATTAATTTAATTTGATTTAATTATACACACACACACACACACACACACTATATATATATATATATATATATATATATATATATAGTAATAGTGTGTAATCCTAGCCTCCCTGGATAACTTGGGTACTTTTTATTTGTTTAAGTGTAGAGAAACTTCTGGGTTGTCTATGTCATCTTTCAAATTCTTTAATGTTTGTATCATCATATATTCAGTCTCAATGAAACAGGTAGGGATAATCCTACCCTGTGGGAAGGCTGAGTGTTCACACACACACACACACACACACACACACTGCAGTTCATTCCCTCCACCCAGTACTGTTTGTGTGGAGGCAGTACATCAGGACAGTATATCCTTTCTGTCATGATTTTCAGTTATCTGAGATCTGGTAACAGTGCAGAAGAGGTGGGCTGGATGGGGATATGGGAAATGCACAGATTTCCTGTTTTCCCAGAATGTCCTGGAGTGCTGCCTCTGCTCATGCTAAAGTGCAGGGATGGAAGAAACAAGGTTCTGTTGAACTGTGCATGGGGAAGGATCATGCTCTTCCAATATTTTGATTTTTGTAATATCCTGACCCAATACATGGTATAACAATTTTATTTGATCTTTTAGCCAGACTCACAGTATCGTCGTTCTTGCACTGTTATTGATTATGCTAATCAGCCACGAAACAGTAAAGGATCTGCAGGCACAGGTATGTACAAAATTGAACACATATTGCTTAAAATGACTTTTGTACATCAAGTCATCTAATAAACAACAATTTTAATACTGAAATCTTTATTACAGATTCTATTAACGTAGGAGTGATGGGAGTCAGTTTAGGGATATCTAGTTCTTCCTATATTAATTCTTTCCACCATCAGCCTCTTGGTAATTTCCTTAATGAGGATGAGGAGGACAAAGAAGATCATCCTTCACTGGGTAAGAAGTAAGAGGCAACTGATTTGGAAATGTATCTCATTCATTTGGTTGCATCTCATAAAATATTTAGCATCCTTTTTTGAACTGTAATTTGTCATTTTGTCAAATGTTTTGTTTTTAGTCTAGAATAGCATTTATAGTTTCTACTGCTGTCATTGTTACTGTTCAGTGTACACACCAATGTTTGTTCCAACTGTATTTATTCATTCTTTCAATCTAGCAAAAGTTCATCACAGCTAAATCCTATCCCACTGCTTTCATTGGGACTAATCACAACAAACCCCTCCTCTAGTTTCCTGCACTGAGCAGGGGGTTGGACTCGATAGCCTTGTAGGCTCCTTCCAACTCTATGATCTATGAAATCTATGAAACTTTGCTGGATTGTGCCCTCTGGATTGTGCCAGTGTTTTCCTGAGGGGTTCTCTTTCAGCATCTCTTCCCTCACGTGCCTTAGATTGCTTTTAAACTCAGTGGAGTTTATAAAAGCAATAATTAGGGGTGTTGAAACAGAATCTGCCTTCAGTGTTTGCGTGCCGTTTTGTTTGTTTGTTTTCCCCTTTCAGCAGTTGCCGTAACAAAGCCTCAAACTGGTTTTTAAACTTTTTTTTTTAACTTGAGGGAGTATAAAAAACAGTTCTGGAGGTTCAGATGAGTGGGGAGGGATCTGCTGGAAGGACAATGCTGTGGAGACAAGCAGATGATGGCACAAATATGTACAACTGCATCATGTATATTTTTGGTATGCTGGGGTAATGCAGAATTCAACACAGAATTTTGAATTCTGAGAATATCAACTGCATTAAAAAAATAATAATTGTATGATTGTTGATGAAAGTGAATACCCAAACCAGAAAGAGGCTGGACAGAGCTCCAACTGGTATGAGGACACTATTTTGTGTCCTCTGCTTTCTCCCTATCATCCAAGTCCATAGGGGAGTACACACAATCCCCCATCACGTGTTCACCCTGCACGTGAGGGGAGAGTGAGATTGTGCTAGCTGGTCGCTCCCCCTGTGTGCCAGCCAGCAGTGCCCAATTGGGAGAGGATTCCCCTTTGTGTGGAGGAACCCTACATATGTACATCCCAAACACCTTACTGAGGTGAAGGGCATGGCAGGTTGGCACGGAGGGGGTGTAACCAGTCATCCTGCTCCTTATGCTTTGGGTGCGTGTGTGTGTGTGTGGGGGGGGGTTGTTTGTGCCATCCCCATGAGAAATAGGTTAACAAAACAATGATGTTGAAAACAGATCATAGTGTGGCAGAGGCTTGTACTTCTCATAGGTGGGGAAAATCTGAAAGTTATATTTCAGCTGTGATAGTGTTTAAATATATGAGCCCAGCAGGACCTCCAAAGTAGCTTACAAGATGCAATTCCATAAGCAAAAGCGATTAAGATCTGGAATAAAATCAAACAACAACTCAAACAGCTAATATAAGCAAATTACAACCATCACTGCAGCCTGCTAAACTAGCCAGTGACTGAGTTCGCACGACAACCGATCATGGGTGACAAGCCATGGTGGGTTGTCGTGTGAACCCAGTCTGTTTCCCGCATGGTGGCTTATTTGAGGGCAGCAAGCCACCCTGACAACCCAGAGCTTGTTCTAGGGGTCGCTGTACCCATGATGGGCTGTTGTATCGTCCGAACCTGGGTGACCACCCCTATCGTGGGTACTGGGAATCAGCTAGCGAACTGCTTGGCAAGAGCAGCAAAAACCCCTTGCTGTTCTTGCCAAGCTCACCCAGGCCACCACCAGTGCCAGCCACCCCACAAGTGCCCAAGCAGCATTTTGGGGTGACTGGCACTGGCTGGGCATACCCCACTGTGATCGCAAGCCCTTTTAGCTCACCACAGCCTTTTTGTTCATTTAACTCCCCCCCCCCCCCCCGGCAGCTTGTGATCTCTGGCTTGACAGCCAGTTTTTGCAATCTCCGTTTTGACAGCCAGGGACAGCCCCTTCAAAGTGCCCAAGTGGCACATCGGAGGGGCTGTCAGTGGTTAGTGAACAATTGTAAAAAAAATTGCACCCACTTCTGCACTTGTGCAAGTGCAGCTAATTTTTTAAAAAAATAATAAAATGAAAATATTGTGCACATTGTGGGCGCAATTTTTAAAAAAGTGTTTGCTAACCACTGACAGCCCCTCCAATGTGCCACTTGGGCACTTTGAAGGGGCTTTCACTGGCTGCCAAAACGGAGATTGTGAAAATTGGCTGTCAAGCTGGCAATTGTGATCTCTGGAAAAAAAAGTTAAAGGAACACAGAAGCTGCAGTGAGCAAAAAAGGGCTCGCAATAGTGTGTGTGTGTGTGTGTGTGTGTTGGGGACAGACAAGTCGGTCCTGCAGCGGAGTCCCCTGGGATACCCGGGGGAGGGGGGTGAACAATCCACAGTAAGCCCAATTGTCTGTCAGGTGCACCGTGGGTTGTTCGTACAACGACCAAACCACCATTGGTTATTTCCAGGGTGGGTTAGCGTGACATGCGAATGTGCTCAGTGTCTTGATCATTCTCCTAAAAGTTAAATGAGAATGGGCCAGGAGAGCATTCCACAAAGGGAACATCAATATTGGAAAGGTCCTTGTTGCCATAAGCTTATGTTCAGATGATTGTGGTACCTGGAGGAAGGTTTCTTCAGTTGACCTAATACAAAGAGGTTCATACAGGAGAAAGAGATCCCACTGGTATCTACTTGTAGAGGGCTAGGAAGCTATCACTCCACAGAACCTTCATATCTGAAGCTACTCTTATTCTAGCTTGATTTGCAAGCATAATTTATTGTATTTTCAATTCTTGACAAAACATATATCATTTATTTGTACAAAGAAACCTACCAGGAGTGATTTTCACACCAGGTTTGGGATCATGTTTCTGGGAAAGATGTTTATATCACTACCTCTTTTTTGGAGTGTTGGAAAAGTTCTCTTATCTGGTACCTGTTCTGAATCTTGCATCCTTTGAAACTTGAGTTTCTAGACCAATGTTCTCCAACCTTGTGTCCCCAGATGTTTTTGGCCTACAACTCCCAGCATGCAGCCCAAGGTTGGAGAACACTGGTCTTGACCCTTCTATAGCTAAGGGAGTTCCATACTTCTACAGTCCTACATACTAAATGTAAACTAATGTAACCATGTTTTTATTTGGATATCCATAGTTTCTGCCTGATCAAATACCATGGACATCAGACTGCATAATTACAATTTCCAGGTTGAAATTGAGATAGGGCTTTGTGCCTTTTCAAATAACTATGTGGGAAAGACTTTCTGCAGTCGAAAGAATTATGTGTTAACTTGTAATAACAGGAAGAAGACTGCAATTGCACTTGAACTATTGGGGTCTGGTACCTCTGTAGCAGGAGCAGAATGGTTGCTACTCCATTGGTCACATCCACACCACTTTTGTAATGTTGCGATTATATAGGAGGGACTTAATGATGTGGTTATTTCCTATGCCAGTGTCTCCATACTGACACAGGATGTAACCACTGGCAGTGGCCCCTCCACATGATCACAATGTTATATAGTTAGCAGAGAAGCATAGGAAATGACTCCTGGAAAGCAGCAATTATACCTTCCAAGGAAACATATAAATTGGTTCTGAGAGCAAATTCAAACTTACAGAGGCTGAAGTAGCACAATGCTTTCACATGCTTGGGCTTAGAATACACCCCATCAAAATGTTCTTCCACTTAGAGACATGTCATTGTGAGGTCCCCTGTAGGTTCTGATGTATACTTGCATGAGAATACTGTACCACGTGAGCACATGCACTTTCAAATCATTCTCAACAGGTTTCTTGTGGCATGATTTTTTGTAGGTAATGATGAACGTTACCACAGGCATGAAATAGACTTTGAGTAGTATACTTGCTTTCAAAACTTAATCTGGTTTTTGCTTAGTAGGTCTTCAGTTACATGGTTCTGTGAGAACTCACAGCCGAGGTGGATCAAGAAGCAAACAGGGACTATAGCATGTTAGGAGAAAGAGCCATCGATATCCAAGATGAGGGGAGAATCTACAGAAGCTTTTAAAATCGGTATTCAATGGTAGCAATATCGAACCTGTTTACAGAAGAACTCAAAATATTTCTTTACAAAAAGTCTTTATTTTTGTATAAACTTAAACAACTGCCAAAGACTATGAGGTTGTGTTGGAATTTTGTTCCTCTAGATCAGCGATGCTGTTCTATGGGACACTGAAAGCTTGTGCTCTAGAAACCTACTCACCTCAAGTATCGCTCTAGAAACCTGCTCACCTCAAGTATCCTGTTGCTTATACATTCCATTACAAATAATGCCTGGCTTAAGAACCTGATCCCTATAGCAGTAATAATATTGCAACACCAGTTGACTTGCCAGTTGATATTTAATGGCAAAATATTTAGTTACATTAAATTAGATTACTGCTTGGACAGACTTCTATAGTTCCTCTAATTATATAAAAAGTTAAAGGTCAGTACCAACTGTTCACATATTTGGGAAAAACTGCAGAAGCTAATGTCTGAAAGGTGGCCAAGATTAAAAGGTTACAATGTACTTAAGCTTGTTAATGTATTTAAGTATAGGGTACTATCATTCCCCACTTAAATCCATACCACTTCAACCATTGACTTGGCTAAGACTACAAGAAACTGAAGCAATTATGTATACTACAACTGTACTTTCAATGCTTATTTTCCCTTGTTTTATGTAAAGCAAGAAGTCTATGAGCAACTGTTTCTGTGCCACAGTCAAGTTCAGTTTTAGGATTCTCTCATTGGGGAGAGAGATAACACTTTCTACGTTTTGTAGGAGAGATGCCTAGTGAGATATGTTAACTTAGAAATAGTTAGGAAAAGCATAGCTTACACTAAATATTGCATTTAATGTCTGCTATAATTTTAATATAACTTAACAAAGATTAGTTCTAGGTCTTACTAGTCAAAGTAAGTGCCAGACCGCAAGTGTATGAAGCTATGTAAATTAAAGGTAGCTTTGCATTATATTCTAGATACAATGTGAAAGTTGTAAAAGCCAGGAATGGGAACACACTCTTATTAAATTGTAAAATGGAATAACTTTTATATGCAAATAAAAAATATTTTCTAAACTGCATTTGAATTGTGATTAAATATCAAAGCTGGGGGCTGGCTCCTGGCTTTAAGAATAGTGGTCCCTTGAAACTAGTTTTTACAGTATTATTTCATTGCATTAACATCCTGCCTTTTCTCCAAGGAGCTAAAAGGATAGGTCAGGCCAACCATGTGATTAGCTTAGACTCATGTCCATCGTGGCTTATACAAGCTGCCAGAGTGGGTTTTGTGTGTAGAGATTGTTAATGCCCTCTAATGTCATGTTCCAGCTTCTCTAAAGGAAGCTGTGGAAAGACCTTCATTGAAGAGGCCTTCTCTGGTTCCTACCAACCTTGATAATTATCAACCAGTTTTGAATCTCAGTTTTGAGTAAGGTCTTGTAGCGGGTGGGGGCCTTACAACTCCCAGTTCTCTTGGATGAAACAGATCTGAATCCTTTTCAATCTGGGTTCAGACCTTGTTTTGGGACAGAAAGCCTTGGTTAATGTCCTATTCTGGGAGCTAGATGGGGAGTGCGGGCCTGTTGGTTCTGCTGGACCTCTCAACTGCATTAATTACCATTGATCATGGTATCCTGCCAGGATGTTGGGCTAATAGGGGGCTTGGAGGCACTGTTTTGTGATTCTTTCAATTGTATTTGACTGAGTGTTCCCACAAGGTGGTGCTAAGAACATCCACTTTGATTGTCCCTTTGGCTGTTGGCCAATGGGTTGCCTTTCCCCAGCTTCAGTTGGTGCCCCAGTTATGTCCCTGCATGGGAAGGTGGGTCTGGCCACATTGATCCATGCCATAATCATTTAGATTACTGTAAAGCACTCTACATGGGGCTGCCCCTGAAGACAGCTAGTGCAAAATGTGCTGCTCTTCTCCAACCTTGGGTCCCCAGATGTTTTTGGCCTACAACTCCCAGCATGCCCCAGCCAGCCTGCTCAGGCCTTTGGTGTGTGTTTTACAGGCCATACAACATTGGTATTGGAACAGCTGCACTGGCTTGCAATGTTTTGAGCTCAATTCATTGTGCTGGTTTTTACCTATAAACCCTAAATAGCTTGGGACCAGTGTATTTGACAGACCACCTTCTCCCATATGAGCCTGCCCAAAATTTGTGTTTGTCATCTGAGGCCTTGTTGTATGTCCCACCTGGAAAGGTGAGGTTGCTGGGCACTTGTAACAGGGCCTTTTGTGTAGCAGCACCCCAATTGTGGACCCAGGGAGATTAGATTAGCTGTCTCAGTGTTCTTGTGACAGCTGGTGAAGAATGTAACGGTTATTGCTGTTTTTATCATTAGTTCCTAGTTTTAAAAAACATTCTGGGTTTTTGTATTTTTATGTATTTTAATCTTTGTATTTTTACTGTACATTGCCTTGAGCACTCATTGAGTGGAGAGGTGAGCCAAAAGTACTCTAAAACAAGGTGGTATACTACAAGGTGTAACCCACCCTGCCTCCACTCTCCGATTTATGCTTACAACAATCCTGTAAAGTAGGTTAGGATGAGAATGTCTACCCAAAGGTCACCCAGTGAGCTTCAGGGTAAATTGGGGATTTGAACCTGGGGCTCCAGTGTCTTAGTCCAATGGTAACCAATATACCTATTGCCTCTCACTAGTATAAGTTGGCATGCATGTTGATTGCTATATCCATGATTGGCACACTTTCGGGCCTCTAAGACATTTCATACTCACATTCAAATTCACCGATCTCTGTCTCCAGCAACTACATCAATATTGCCCTGTTGGATGGTGGGCGCATCCTTCAGGAGTACTCCTCCAGGGCAGTAAGGAGGCAGTGACAGCTTGCAGGTTGGCCAAGAACAAAAGGGCTTTGCTGGGTCAGACCAAAGGTGTATGTAGCCCAGCATTCTGTTCACCAACCAGATGCCTATAGGAATCCCACAAACAGGACATGTGTGCAACAGCATCCTCCTCGTTTCCTAGCAACTAGTGTACATAGGTGTAGTACCTGATACTGGAGGTAGTCTATATAGCCATCAGGACTAGTAGTCATTGGTAGTTTTATCCTCCATGAATTTGTCCAATCCCCCTTTAAAGCCATCCAAATTGGTGGTCATCCGTACATCTTGCAGTAGTAAATACTATAATTTATGCCCTCTGTGAAGAACTTCCTTATATCTATTCTGAATCTTCTAGCACTCAGTTTCTTTGGATGATCCAGAGTTGTGGTACTGAGAAAGGGAGAAAAATATCTCACACTCCATTTTCTCCACACCATGCATAATTTTATACACCTATTATGTCTCCTCTAACTCACCTTCTTTCTAACCTAAGCAGCCCAAAATGTAACCTTTCCCCATGGGGAGTTGTTCAAGCCCCTGGATCATTTTGGTTGCCCTCTTCTGCACTTTTTTGAGGTGTGGTGATCAGTATTGTACACAGTATTCCGTGTGGTCACAGCATAGATTTATATAAGGGTATTATACTGGCAGTTTTGTTTTAAATTCCTTTTTTAGTTATCCCAAACATAGAATTTGCCTTTTTCACAGCAACTGCACACGGGGGTCAACATTTTCACTGAGCTATCCACCACAACCCCAAGATCTCTTGGTCAGTCACTACCAGGTCAGGAAACCTTCAGCAGGCAAAGCCTTCTAGAAATCTTTTGAGTGTCAATAAACATCTAGTCAGAAGGGAATCCAGTAGACATTGTTTACGTAGACTTCCAAAAGGCTTTTGACCAAATCCCTCATCAAAAGCAAAGATGGACTTAGAGCTAGAAAGGCTTTTTTGGTACCAAAACAAGGCCACAGAAAAGAGTGGAAAGACTTTGTCTTTCCTCTGCAACAGTAATTCCTATTGAAAGTGAAGGTGGACCTAAGGACACCTATGACAAAATATATATATCTAACCTACTGTATCTGTGGAAAGCTGACTTAATATTTTCTTGCAGCCTTTAAGAAAGAGTGTCCCCAGATGTCCCATCAATAGTAATGTGTGTTTTTTCTTTCATAACTATACTTTTAAAAATGTGTTTTATTAAGTTTAACAAAAGCCTTGATTTTTAAACTGACAATATTTGCCATATTTGCTGAGTGCTGTGTACTTTAAAAAGTGATTAAACATACTTCTGCAACATACATTCTTTTTTTCATAAATATAGGATGCCAGCTTTTTAGTCTGACCAAGCTTTCTGTATCAGCCATTTTCTCATTATTCATAGCAATCTTGCTAGACAGCTGTACTGCTAAACATCACCTAGACTGCTGCAGCACTTAGAAGAGTTTCTTAGCAGCTTTATTTATACCTCTCACTTTTTCTGTATATGTCATCTACTCTAAGTTGGTTGCAAGGAACTGATGAAAGCATGTGGTTCCTTGGCTGCCTCAAAGTAAGGTTAATGTTAATGCAAGAAAAGTTGGAACATATATAAAAACAGTCATTTCATTCCTTTTTTGGGTGCTGTTTTCTTTCCTCCTCTCTTGGATTTGTTTCCATACTTTGCTTCCATTTGAGCCAGAAAACCATCCATTTCTTTTTTTCGATTCTCATTTCTGCTCTGTTAAATGACCAAAACAAACTAGTTAAATAGGTTCACAAATATTCCACTAGCTTCTACTATAAAAGGCTTGACACCTTATCAAAATCATGCAGAAGGGGGCATCCATAAGAAAATGGGTTGGAATCCAGACTTAATCATGCTTAGATTGATTTCAATAGGTCTACTGAAAGCATGACTAAGGGTGCAATCCTATGCATGTTTAGACAGAAAAATGTCCTACAACTCTCAACATTACTCAATCAACATGGCTGGCTGGGAATGCTGGGAGTTGGCCCTTTTCTGTCTTAAAACATACATAAGATTGTGCCTTTAGTCGGGATTCCAATCTTATATACACACTAATATTTTAAACAAGGAATGTGTGCAGAATAAACTAAAGAAATCAGATTGCTGGTAGTATGACAAATACTGTTCAAGATGAAACTATAAAGGAAGACATTGCAACTCTTTCTATGAACCATGGCAGACAAGATATTTGGTTGGCAGGTAACTAAACCAAAGGGATCAGAAACAGGTCACCAGTGGGATTGCACATTGCCCTTTGAATGTATATTCCCTGACATGGCCAATCCCCAAGTCACAGCCCAATTCAGACCCCATCACTGTACATGTGAAATTAGGCTGTGGTTTTTTTGTCCCAATGTGAATCACTTTATTTCTGATAACACTAAATATAATTTGTTGACTCTTCACCCACTTTAGAGAGACCCCTGCAGAGATGTTCACAGTCTGGTTTGGACTTCATCATCATGAACAATTTAGTGTCACCTGAAAACCTGTCTCACTCCCTGTTTGCCTCTGACTCCAGATTGTTTATGAATTAATTACACAGCACTGATCCCAATACTGAACCTTGGGGGACCCCACTGCTTTTGGCTATCCTGATGATGAACATTAAATGAAATTAGTTCTGCAATGTTGAGAGGCTTAAACAATTAAACATTAACACACCAACACACAAAAGGCAATGCTATATATAACTTAAAATTATTTGTATCTTTCTTCAGTCTTACTTGAATTAGGGCTTTCAAGTCATCTTCCCCCTCACCAAGACCTAGTTCTTCTCTGGATTGTTCTGCCTCTTTAGCTTCTTGTTCAGCCTGAAACAATAACACAGTTATTGAAATGAATTTTAAGCTTTTTTTCATAATCAAGTAATTGATTGAACCAACCATTTGTTAAGATTTAATATAAACAAGGGGAGCATAGCGTAGCCACTGTGCTCCCCTTGCCCTCCAAAGCATTTAGAGAGTCGATTTCAGCTGTCTAAATGTTTCTCCCTGAAGAAGAGAGGCTGAGGCAACGCTTGGATTTTACTGAGGACTGCGGTGCCTCGCTTGTCGCTTCCCCCCCCCCCGGAATGCCCCCCCACTGTTACTGAAGATGATCTGTCTTTGGATCCCAGCCGGCTGCGTGGAGAGGGCGCTCTGTGGGCTGAGTCCCTGCTGCAACCTCGGAAGGGATTTCTGAGGTCACAGGGGGACTCCGACCTATCTTATGCCCCCCCCGACAAGGTGGGGGGGACATAGGATTGCACCCTCAGTTTCCATTCCATGTACAAGAAATAAATGAAGAACTAAGTGTATATCTACTGGATAGTCTGTGGGTGGAACTAAGGTGGGGGAAAGGTACGGGGGTCCTTAATGAAACCTACGGTATCTGGCCTACCCCTGACTTCCCCTAGTTTGAGTCATATTATTCCCCACCTTCAAAACCAGTAGCTAAGGGGACCAACATAAAAGGGGACTGGGGCCCCTCTGCAATTGGAGCACTGGTTCAACCCCCAAAAGATACTACATTTAAAAAGAGTTGACAAGTGAAATATGAAATAAAGCTCATGCGTTAAACCATGAACATTCAGAATGGTATTTAATTACAATTATTTTTGCCATTAAATCTCATCTCCAGCAAACATACCCTCCTTTTTCTTGCATTTGTCTTTTGCTTAGACTCTTTTACAAAGGCTTTATAGGATGGAAGTTCTCCAGAGTCAATGGCATGTTGGATAATCTTTCTTATTCTTGGTTCATCTGTATAATCAACGCACAACACAGATTCCATAATTCTGTCCATATCGCCTTTAAAGTCCTCATATGACGCTTTAATGTCCACCAGCTCTTCTGCAGAATCTTTGTACTTCTTTTCAAAATCTTCAATGTCTTTTACAGTTATCTAATTGATTTTTTAAAAAGAGTTAAATTCCATAAACAAAAAGTTCAAGTTATAGGCACCTATTTTCCATCCTAAGTTCATTGTTATTTAAAATGTTTACCCTTGTTCATTTGGATTAATCTATACTGAACCTTTACAGAAGAATAAGAACATGCTCTATATACAAAGTTAGGCAGAGTAGGAACAGAATTGACACATGGTTTCCATCTTGCTAAGTAAGTACTTAGAAGGGATAAGATTTCAGAAAATTATTTAAGAACTGTCACTCTTTGCTACTTCATAAAATCTCAAGAAAGAACTGCACAATTGTATTAAGCAAGTTTCTCCAGGGAGTAATGGATTACTAAAAAGCACTGAACTACTTTAGCTGTGAGAACAGATCATCATAGGATTTACGTATTACACAAAAATGAACACAAGACTCAGATTTGCAAAAATCAATCCTTGAAGCCAAGAAACAATTGGCAATTTTATCACTCCAGTCTTGATACTGAGACAGCTCGCTCCTGACATTTTACTAGGCCAAGGAAAACGACCCACTTTTTTGAAGAGCAACCTCCAGTATTCTTCCCAGTTGCGGTCCTGGGTCAGCACAGTTGACTCTTCGTCCACAATCCCCTGCTGGTCATATAGAGTTCGAAGCTCCTGGTCACTCAACACTGCATACACCTTGCCCAGGATCTGAGAGGAGACAAGTCAAGGCACTTCACCAATCCAGTAAGAAACAACCCACCCCTTCCTCTGTCCCCTAACTATCTACATTATATCCAAGTATATTATGTTATCATTCCCTCTAATAGTGAACCTAAACAGTTCAGTGCTTATCAGTTTGGAAATTATATGGGCCCAACCAAAAACAAGGTAGCTGCTACTACATCATCAGGGAACTTCCTAGGTAAGCAGAAGTATATAAGTTTATCAGATAAAGTAATGTTGTTAACCCCCCTCCCCCAACAACCTGACAAGGACCAGTGAATCTTCAGAACTTACAGAATGTTGAGATGTCAGTTGAGGTGGGAAGAAGGGAAATGGGGGGGGGGGGAGAAATTGGTCTGCTGAAGTCCCCAATTGCTTTTAATAAGTATCCTGGAAGCAGGATTAGGATTTGGAGGATACATGCAATGAGACTTTAAGAACCACTCTACCTACAATAACCACTCTACCTACACTACAGGAATGTTTCAGGTCACTTTTTCTTTTTCCACTCTACATAACCATTCCTGCCCACACCCTGTCCTGTTATAGGTGGTTAGACTAGATGACCTCCATGGCACCTTCCAACTCTATGATTCTACATAGCTATAAAATGCTCGGATTCAGAGCTGGCAGTCAGCCCCAATCATGAAGTCCTCTAGCGTAGGGGTGGGCAACCTTTGGCCCTCAACCCAATTTCAAAAGCTCCCTGCAAATTATGGTGGGGCTGGAGTCAGTGGTGGGCAGGGCCAAAGCCAAGACATACACAAACCATTCACACTTTCTTGGCTGAGCAGCGTGAGTGAGCAGGGAAGGGGAGGTTTAAACACCATCTCCTCTCCCATGCTTCTCAGTTGATCAGGAAACAGCTGACTAGTGGCCCCTTTTGCTCTGTGGGAACTGCAGCCTCCAGGTGCTTGAGGCAGCTCCTGTTCCTGGAGCAGGCTTCCCTCTTCCCTTTCCTTTCCTTTCATGAACTGCCAGGAGTATAATTCTAAGTCAAGAAGGTAGGCCCCCACAGATGATTGATAAAAGGTCACTGTCACTCAACCATAATCCAGACTAGTTTAACATGCCACAAAAATCTGAGGTGTTCTGGAGCCTGTGGTAGACGATTTAATGGTGTGTGTGTATTTATTTTATTTATTTATCAATATTTATTAATATTTATTAACATACATTTCTAAGTGATATACAAGCAATACAGTACAAAACCATAATAAATCTATATATATAAAAGAAGAAGTCCTGACTGACTGACTCATCAACACCCAGCTCAAACCGTTTAATCTAGGAACGTGAAATTTTAAAGGAACATTGCTTTTATGACGTAGACACCCACTAAAGAAGGATTTTTGGAAATTCCATCCCTAAGGGGGTGAAAAAAGGGGGCAAAATCACCCCACTCTCATATCTCCTATGGGCAAAACAAAAGGGAAGCAATTATGCAAATCGGCCTTACCTCATAATTGCTGCAGGAGCCAATAGGAGCAGTTATGCAAATAGCCCATACGACACTTAGAATTCGTATGAATTCCTGTAGGGGCCAACAGGGGTGGGTATGCAAATCTCCCCATGGCCATTTAGAATGTTCTCTGAGGGGGTGAAAAGGGAGGGAAACTTTTAAAATGACTGAATGACTGTTGTGTGTGGGGCGTCGTCACATAGGCTCCATCACGTTTTGATGGATCTACCCCAAACTTGGCACGGTCACTCTTCATCACCTGTAGACTCTCAGGATTAATCTGATTTTTCTTTAAGATCAGATATTTCTGTCAGAAAGGTTTTCTGCTGCCAGCAGCTAGCCTAAATGTTACACTTTGAGTCAGAGACACTGTATCTTTTCCATACAGCTCTCGCAGGCCATCAAAGGGGGGGGGGGACCCTTTTCATTTTTAAACCTGGTTTTTTAAAAAAATTTCTTCTTCTCCATTAAAAAAAAAAATCAAAATGCAAATTGAAAATTTAAATGTAAATGGTGTGATGATACCACACACAGTCGTACTAACTGTAGGTGATGAAGCGTGCCTATTCCGGGCACTATCTTTCCTTATGTATGGCAGTCAAAATCTAGGTAGGGAGGTATGTGAACAAATAGTTGATCATGTCGTTGAAAACTGGGATGAATTTTCTATAATGTCCCACGACAGTGATGGAAATGACTATGCGAGTGCCGATGCATACTTTGACAACATGTCCTGACCCCATAAGTTATGGTGGTTTGTGCGAGTTGACAGCGGGTGGACAGCTTTTCGAAGTTTATCGTAATGGTGAACTTCATGCAAAATTCGGTAACGAAGGTAACCCTGTAGAACGGTTACGTTTTACGCAAAATCTTTCCGGTGGCCATTTTGAGGCTTTTTTGCCATCTGAACCTGATGCTGTTTCTAAAAGCAATACATTTTACACTCAGTCCAGTGTTATCAGACACTGCTCTCAGGAATCACCTCTTTCTATTTCCACACCTAAGACATCTCGCAAACATCGTGCTAGATATACCGATGCCACGAGGCAAAAGCAAGTTAGAACCGCGGCAAAGAACTATACTCGGCGTAATCCTGAGGTTCACCATTCTGCAGTGGCTGCTTATCAACAACAGAATCCAAATATCCATAAAGCAGCATCAGCTACATCCTAAAAAAACAAGCCTGAGGTGCATAGGGCAGCGGCGAAGAAATATCAACAAGAAAAGTCGGAGGTGCATAGGGCGGCATAGGAACGCGAGCTGATGAAGTAAATGCATGCATCAAGTCGTCATACTTATGGCCAGTTATACAAAAAATATCCCTCAAGAAGAACATGAGGGTTCATTTGCGAGGTGATGTGTCTGCAGGTCAGTTCTCCGAACTGCTTCTTAACATTGGTGATGGAGAGTATCCCGTATTTGAGAGCAAAAATGTAATCCCTTCGGACCTAGGCACAGTCGTGAATTCCCTAGCAGACCTCACATCCAAAATTTACCCAGACCTAGAAAATCTACTGGAGAAATCTACAGAATGGTTATGTGAGTGTGCCATTTTAATGCCAAAGAACAGCATGCCTGCCATAATCAATAAGATACTTATTGATTCTTTCAAAGGAGTCGAAATAGAGTACAAATCTGTAGACTCAGTGGTTCAAAGTGATGACGCAGTCCAGTACCCTGTTGAGTTTTTGGACACTTTAAATCCTCCTGGTCTTCCAGAACACAGACTTCTTCTCAAAGTGGGAGCACCTGTGATATTATTGTGGAACCTCAACCCACCTAAACTCTGCACTGGAACCAGATTGCAAGTGAAAGCTCTCCACAGAAATGTGATTGAGGCTACAGTGCTAACCGGTTCTGGCCAGGGGGAATCGGTGTTCATACCACAAATACCTCTTATTCCATGCCATCAGAATATCCGTTTGAATTCAAAAGACTTCAGTTCCCCCTAAAGGTTTGTTTCACCATGACCATCAACAAGTCGCAGGGGCAGACTTTGAAGGTAGCGGGGATTGACCTAAGGGAAGACTGCTTCTCACATGGGCATTTTTACGTGGCCTGTTCCAGAGTGAGCTCACCTAACTCTCTGGTCATCCTAGCACCTGAAGGGAGAACCACTAATGTAGTTTACAAAGAAGTACTGAAATAGGATTTTTTTGTAGGTTGTAGATGCCAAATAAATAATTTTTAATTTTCGGTCTGTCTCATTGTCTGTTTGTAATTCCAACACGAAAAAATTCATGGTCGCATATGAATGGAACAACTATCTTTGTTTTGTTGCCAATACACCCCAACTAACGTCTATAATAAACATTGCTTATTACGTTAAGACATCAAACTGTAAATTATATTTCGTACAGTTTGGACAGAAAACTCATGTTTCTTTTAAAAACAATTGTACCAAATCCTAAAATCCACACGAGCGATGCTGCGGGCAACAGCTAGTACTGTATAAAACTTAGAAGAGACAATAGCAAGACAGCAAGGAAAAAGACAAGATCATCATTCTAGGAAAGATTATTAGAACAAGTAAATTTTCAGTAGGTGCCAAGAACCCAGAAGGGTCTGTGCCTATCTAATATGTACTGGCAGGGAGTTCCAGAGAGTGGGCACTGTGATACTAAAGGCCCTATTCCAAGCCATCATGAACCAAACCTCCAATATCTGAGGCATCACTAGGAAGGTATCTCCTGATGAGCGCAAAAACCGAACAGGCAGGTAGGGGGTCAGGTGATTTCTTAAGCATCCTGGTCCCAAGTCTCTTAGGGCTTTGTAAACAAGTACCAAAACCTTAAACCTGACCTGGTAGCATATAGGCAGCCGGTGTAGTTCTCTCAGCATAATATGCTGGCAATAAACTGGCAATAAACTACTCCCGTTACCACCGTGGCTGTAGTATTCTGCATCAACTGCAGCTTCCAGACCAACTGTAAAGGCAGCCCCACATAAAATACGGTACATTGCAGTATTTATTTATTTATTATATTTATACCCCACCTTTTTTCCTTCAAGGAACCCAAGGCGGCTTACATAATCCTCCTCCTCTCCATTTTATCCTCACAACAACCCTGTGAGGTAGGTTAGGCTGAGTCAGTGACTGTCCCAAAGTCACCCAGTGAGTTTCATGGCTGAGCAGGGACTAGAACCCGGATCTCCTGAGCCCCAGTCCAACACTCTCACCACTATGCCACACTGGCTCTCTCATCTCTTTGGTATGACAGTATGTCAAGTCCACAAGTCCATCTTGGATGGCCTCATGCACATAGTGATACTTCACCCCGATGTGCTTCGTTCTGGCATGGAACTTCTCACTTTGGGACAGTCTCCGGCAACTCTGGTTGTCTTCCATCAGGCAAACAGGCCGCTTTCTCACTAACCCAAAGTGAGGTTAATCCAATTTTGAAGTGACCAATGCATGGACCACAGTGGTCAAGCTATCCTTGTCCAGGAATGGATGTAGCTGCCTTACCAACTGAAGTTGGTAAAAGGCACTTGTAGCAATTAAAGACACACATGTGCCTCCTGTGACAGCATTGGATCAAGGAGATTAGGCACCTGCTCCTTCAGAGGAAGTGCAATCCCATCCAGAACAAGCAAGTATATAATATTTTGATTAAAATAACATAAAAATAAACTGAAAATTAGTTTTCTATATATTTCTGTTGTTTTGTGTGAACATAGAAAGCTGTGTTACCGTTTCAAATAGCTAGGTTGTCTAGGCCCACCCTGAATTCCACCCCTGGGAACTGCTGCTTCAAGAAACTGCAGCACCTCAAGGTGAAAATTTCCAGGGAAGCAAGCTTCCCTCTCATCTAGCAAGAGCCAGTATTTCAGGGAGATAGAAGTTCCTTGGTGGGCCATATGGGGAGGCTTGGCAGGCCACATCCAGATCCTGGGCTGGATGGAGGTCCCCATTTCTGTCTTAGGGGAGAGGGGATATACTACAACACTATTTATTTAAAGAATTTATAAACCACTCCATATCTTTAAAAAAAATCCTGAGTGTTGATTACTAAAGCAGAAGAGAAACAAAATACAGAAGCATAAAAAATATTTATTTATTAATTATTAATTAATTATATTTATACACCGCCTTTTTTCCTGCAAGGAACCCAAGGTGGCTTACATAATCCTCCTCCTCTCCACCTTATCCTCACAACAACCCTGTGAGGTAGGTTAGGCTGAGAGTCAGTGACTGGCCCAAAGTCACCCAGTGAGTTTCATGGCCCAGCGGGGACTAGAACCTGGATCTCCCGAGTCCCAGTCCAACACTCTCACCACTACGCCACAACCATGGTTGGTATTGCAAGTTCCATTTGTTCCCTCTAACAGCAAATTTGGTCGGTCAGGTACCTATCAGTTTGGAAGAGAAATAGGATCACCCAAAAATAAAGGAACAGTTTCTGCATACGGAGGGGGGGGGGAGAGAACTCCCTATGTGTGCTGGTGTGCATATTATATGTTTACAAATCAAAAGAAAAAGAATTTAAAAACAACATGATCCAACAACGATTTTTGTTCCAGAATTGAGGATACGGCTCCTGCTTCAAGCTGGCTAGAACCCGAAATATGGGCACCCCAATGGGGCTGACCATACTCTGAAACATTTTGTTGCAGATTTTATTATATTTCTATCCCAAGATGAGGTACAAAGTCTCCCTTCTTCCCCTGCCCCAGCCTCCAATTTTACCCTTACAACAACCCCGCGACGTAAGCCAGACTGTCTGTGTGTGACTGGCCCAGGATCATCTAGCTAGCTTCATGGCCGAGAAAAGATTTGAACCTGGGTCTCCCTGCTCTTAGTCTGACACGCTTATCTGGCTTGCCACTTTCTCCCTCACCCCACCCCTCTTAGCGATCCGTAAGGTAAATGGTACGGCCTTTCCCACCACAGACAGGCAGTGCTAGTGAAAGCTATACCTGTCGGATTTCTGCCTTCGTGCAAGCTGTTAAAAGGCGCGAAGCGCCTCTGTGGCCTTACTTACAGGAACGCCAGAAAGACCCGGCACAGCTCCTTCCAAGCGAGCCTTCCCCTTACCTGAAAATGCAGGGTGGCCTTCTCCTTCTCGGCCGGCTCAGCGCGGTCCGGGTGCACCCGCAGGGAAACCTTGTGGTAGCCGCGGCGGATCTCGTCTGCCGACGCCTCGCGCCTCACTCCAAGCACTTGGTACAGGTCGCTGGCGCCGAAGGCCCCCTGGCAGAGCTCGAGCAGCCCCATCGCCTAGTCAAAGCGCGCGCTCATTACAATGACCCGCTACAGAAGCGCCGCCGTCACTTCTCCTCCTCCTCCTCAGCAGCAGCAGCGCGCGCGCTGCGTTTTCCCGCCAGCCACGCCCCCGTCTTCCTCCTGCGCTGCTCTACCGCCGTGCCAAGAGATGTCGCACTCGAACGAGCAACAACAACACGGCAGGAGGCGGGGAGGGACTACCAGAGATAGGAAAAAAATGAAGAGTGACACACGGGCTAGAATTCCGGTATAAATATTGAAAACCACTATTGGCTAGGATTCTCACATAGAGAGACTCTACCTTGGCTCTCTCTCATGCTGAGTCCAGGCTTGTGTAGGTTTGAGGTGTCAAGAACAGGCTATCCGAACAGGGGTCCCTCAAATAGAGACCATCAAACACTTTATAAAAATTTGTCCTAACTGCAGTAGAAACCTGGAATAAGGTAGCAAAAATGTTAGAATGGCCGGATTTGGCTCACCAAAGCTGGGAAACTATAGCATCAGGGTGTGAGCCTGAGGGGGGAATTAAAGGTCCAAGGGGAAAAAAAGAATGAGAAAAAGAAGTAGTAGACAAACAAACCGTAAAGAATGTTCTAGGGTAAGGGACTTCTGGGTTGTTCCATGGTCAACTGTCCGGTTAGTAAACCTTTTTGTATTTCTGGCTTTGGTTTTCCAAAGAAACAAAGAACTTAAAACTCAAAAACTATCTAATCTAGAGGGCTCTGTTACATATGTACAAAACAGAATCAAAGCAATCAGTCAGTATGAGAAAGAAAGACTGCCTTGGAAAGTGGAAGAAATTCTGGCCATGGATGGAGGAATCTACACCACCAATTACATGACAGACTGATGGACACTGAAAGACCTCAAACGTAATTAGGAATTATGTCAATGTATTAGTTTAAGTTAGTGTAGATCTGTAACTGTATTAGTTAGAAAATCTTGAAATTTGGGTGACAAATTTGTAATGCTTTTTCGCTGTGGGTTGTGCAGAATATTGTTTTTAGTAGTATGATTTATTTATAATAAAAATATAGTCCTAAAAAAAATAAAAATCTATTCCGAAACCCTAGAAAAACCTGTTCAATTTTAGGCCGGAAGTATCAGGACTACCAAGATGTGTGACTCTACACATTTTCTATCTCTATTGGAGTAACCCGCTTTGTGGGCAGGTGTCAGGTGATCCACTTTGGTCTGATGGACAGGCGCTCTCGAGACAGCACGTGTTACGGCTGGCTAATTCCCGTGGGCTGTCACCGCTGGTGGCCAGACTGCAGGTTGTGTCTACTGTTCAAAGTGTACTTTCTTGGAAGTATGGTCCATTAAATTCAGTGGGTCTTACAGGAGTCCCAAAGAAGCTAGCAAAATATGTTACAACCATGAGGTGTCTCCGCAGTTGTAGCTGCAGCGGCAACAGCATGCTCAAAATATACAAAAATGCTGCTGTGGGCTAAAGCGATCTCCTTCCTTGAACTCTTCTCTCACACAAGTAGGCACTTCCCCAGATAGTTGTAAACGGACGGAGCAAATCATAACCAAGGTGAGAATTTACACACCTACGCAGGAAGCGTATAGGATCTTCTGAGTAGACATGTATAGGATTGCACCGTAAAGCTATAGTGTACCCACTTACCTGGGACAGAAGGAAATCTCATTGAACTCAGTGGGACTTACTTCAGAGTAGACATGTATAGGATTGCATTGCCTATTACCTTTAATAGTGGGCCTCCTCCTCAGCCCTGTCAAACACCTGGCTCTCTGATTCGCAAAGCATGGAATGTCACCTGTAAACTGACTGCAGTACAGGGGAGGGCAACCCGAAGCCCCCAGCCTAATTTCAGAAAGCCTTCTGCATGCAAGCAAATCAGACTTCTGGCAAGAGCAATCTGTTGCTTGTGTTGGACACTTGGGACAGATTAGGAATTCTGTTGGTGAACTGTCTACCCTGCTACCTGTTCATCTCCCTGTCTGAGCTGATGAAAGTGGTCTTAGATTTGATGTTAGTTTTCTCTAGCAGGCAGGAGGATGGTGATCTGAAAGTGGTTTGTTTTTTTAAAAAACATCTATTCCCCCCTCATAGTTCGATTACTTCCTGTTGAGGCTGAGGTTTGTAGCAACTGTTCCCCTCTGAAAGGGTGGAGGACCTATGAATTCCAAAGTGCTCTGTGGATTTTCCAGTTGGTATAGCTAATGCTTCTGTCAACTCCTTGGTCACACTATGGAGTGTAGAAATGACCTGGGTGGTTGACACAATTGGTCTCAAGCATCTTCTCCTACAGAGCAGAGCTTGGGGAGCATCTTAATATAGTGATGATAATGAATCAGGATGGGAGACTACTAGAATGCAAGTACAGTAGAAGAAATCTTGTGACCAAACCAAAGAGCTCACTGGGCCAATTTGTGATGGTAGCAAAGAAACTATTTTTCTGTACCACCATCATGTGTGCACAATGTCATCCTGTGGGGCTTTTCTGAGGTTTGGGATGTCTGCAATCTGGGCCAGTGGGAGATGTGCTGGAACCCTCAGGAGCACGCTGTGGCATGTTTATTTTGTATCCACTGCAATTTGGATTCCATATGCAGATGATTCTGTGGAGGTATTCTCCAGGGCACTCAACCCTTGCCCCTCTTGACTTATTACATCTAGCAGGGAGGGCCTATCTGGCTGGGTCCAGGAGGTTGTAATTTTTCGTTTGTTTGAGGGAATAGTATGAACATTCCTGGAAAAGACCCTTCCTTGGACCCTGTGAAGAAATGCCATGTATCGCTCTGAATAAATCCAATTCTGATTGGCTGGGAATACTAGCTAGGTGGAAAAGAGCAGTTGGGAAATTACAGTTAAGGAGTCAACAGTTACAGGGTTAGTCTGTAGAGAGTGAAGGAGGAGGTATGCTAGTTGGTGTGTAGTTTTGAAGGACTAGGAGAAAGCTGAGGAGAAAGTGAATAGCTAAGGCCTGGATGTTAAGCTATTCCTTCTCTGTGGGATAACCATACATGGCTGGTGAAGATCAGGTATAAAGAGCAGGTGGGCTGTCTTATGCCAAGAGGCTGCCCTAAGATCTTGCCAGAGGAAGATTATACAAGCAGGCAGTATTTTTTTTAAATTTTATTATATTTATACCCCGCCTTTTTTCCTGCAAGGAACCCAAGGCGGCATACATAATCCTCCTCCTCCTCTCAGTTTTATCCTCACAACAACCCTGTGAGGTAGGTTAGGCTGAGTCAGTGACTGGCCCAAAGTCACCCAGTGAGTTTGGTTTCATGGCCGAGCGGGGACTAGAAATTATTGCAGCTACACTGGCTGCAATATATATGCAATAATATATCTATTGCATTTTAAAAACAATTTCTTATCTAAAAAACTACCCTAATGTGAATAAAGGTCTACAGGAGATACCCAACGTTGTGTGAGTGGTCTTACATTCCTGCAAAAGAACTCCCCTCACCCTGTGCCCCCAAAATCTGGTCCAGAGGGTGTCCCAACCCTCCAGATAAGGTTTTTGGGGGTGGGAATCCATTCTGCTGACATATGACAGATACCTTTCCATTAGCAGACAGACAGCATTGGATTTTATGCTATATTCAGATTTGAATAAAATGAGAGGAAAATTGAAGGGCTTTGTACAAAACGTGCTACTTTATTCTATGCAATATAAGTAGTATGTATTGCTGGTAAATACATACCATCATGTAAATGAAAAACACTATTGTAAACCAGTAGTTTTAAATTCCAAGGCTGAAATTAGCAAATATACATGCTTTCTCCAGCAATTACTCACATTATTTACACACAAAATAGACTTGCAGCCTACAATCTAAATTCCTAATAAACCGTAAGAGATAGTGATTTTTATACAGATCATGGTCATTAATGAGAAAGGGTCTTAATTTATAAGAGAATGCTTATTTACACAATTATGGAAAAAGCACTTCCCTTTCTCATGATCAGTCATTGCTTAAATTTTCAAAAGCTTGATTTATTCTGATTGTTTTAACAGTTCCCAGAAAAATAAAAACCTTTTATTCAGGGATTTCCCCCTTAAATATGTGACCAGCCTCTTTCCACCTACAATTAGAAAGGACAAAATTAAGTTATTTTCTAACTTATTCCTCAGATTGCTTTGCCTTTACTCTTTTTACATTTGTTGCTGGTGAGACAACCTTGCTTCCCAAAGACTTATTTAAGGTTGTATCCCTCTTTTCTGAAGAAGCCGTTTTTTTAGTTCTCTTTGCTTCTGACATTTTCCTTTTGACTTTGCAACGTATAAGATCTTCACGTCCAATTTCTGCCATATGCTCCTCCCATGACTTCATTTCATTTTCATAACGAACCTTATCATCCTCTGCAAGCTGTACATATGTCTGAGAAATAATACACAAAGAAATGACGTTTACATATGGGAAGACTTAGTTGTGCGAGTATAAGTTAAAGGCAAACAGAATACAGAAAGACTTAAATATACTCTGAGGTATTTACTTCTCAGAAATACAGACATCTTTGAAGCATCTCAGGACTCTACATCATGTAAAAGTGTTTAGATATATCTATTTCATGTAGGTGTATATTTAACAGGACTCCAGACCCTGTTTTTGTTATGAAACCAGTGTGTTAATTCTTCTTTCCTGACACTGATTAAGATATTGCTTGGATTTTTGAACACACACACACACACACACACACACACAATGGCTCGGTTCAGATGTAACAGGAAACCACTATTTCCTGCTACATGAATGAACATGCACAAGCCTCAAGCTCATATGCTGCTCTTTTTTCACATGCCAAATGAGGAGACAGAAAGCTTCCACGTTTGATTTTTAAGTAATCAGTTTCCTGACATAGTTAATCAAAAGCCATGGCTGCAGATCCTGTTCTCACTAACCATAGGTGTATGGCATGTACTGAATTCTTTCACAAGATAATTCAAATAATTATCAGATAATTCCATGTGAATTATCAACAGTGCTAGAGCACTTGGGTGCAAACTTGGGCATGGCAGATTCCCAATTTATATGTCAACTGATATTTAGAACTGGACCTTGAAGTCAGACAGTACCTGCTTTTGGGAACTGGTCAATTTTTGCCATTCTTCAAATAAATTTTTCATCTTTCCCTGCAAGAGAAAGAAAAACATGCAAGAATATTTGGCTGTACAGTAATACCTTGGATTGCAAGTAACTTGGTTTGAGAGCGTTTTGCAAGACAAGCAAATTTTTAAATATTTATTTAATATTTTTTTTACTTTGATATACAAGCGATGTCTTGCAATACAAGTACTGTAGTACGGCTTAAATTAAAAATCTCTGTACAAATTTTTTTGGGGGGATTTCGTTTTGATATAAGACTGTTTTGGATTACAAGCACGTTTCCGGAACGAATTATGCTCTCAATCCAAGGCATGACTGTAACTCTGAAGAAAATCTCCCTATTTGCGCTATACTGATAATGCAATATATGCAGACATATAACTAGAGCAGGGGTCTTCAAACTTTTTTAACAGGGGGCCGGTTCATTGTCCCTCAGACTGTTGGGGGGCCGGACTATAGCCCCCCTGCCTCCTCAGGATCCCCCCCCCGCCGCCAGACCCCCCCGCCACCGCCATACTTGCACCCGCCGCCGCCAAAGCCCCGCCACCAAAGCCGCCTGCCGCCAAAGCCCCCCAGGACCCCCGCTGCCACCGCCAGACCCCGCCGCCGCCCCCCGCCGTACTTGCACCCGCCGCCACCGCTGAAGCCCTGCCCCGCCGTCGCCCCCTGCCGCCAAAGCCCCCCCAGGACCCCCGCTGCCACCGCCAGACCCCCCCGCCACCCCCCCACCGTACCTGCACCCGCTGCCGCCAAAGCCCCGCCGCGCCGTCGCCCCCTGCCGCCAAAGCCCCCCCAGGACCCCCGCTGCCACCGCCAGACCCACCCCGCCACCCCCTCCGCTGTACCTGCACCCGCCGCCGTTGCCGCAGCCCCGTCGCCGCCGTTGCCGCAGCCCCGTCGCCGCCGTTGCCGCAGCCCCGTCGCCGCCGTTGCCGCAGCCCCGTCGCCGCCGTTGCCGCAGCCCCGTCGCCGCCGTTGCCGCAGCCCCATCGCCGCCGTTGCCGCAGCCCCATCGCCGCCGTCCCCGCCAAAGCCCCACCGCACCATCGCCCCCCTGCCACCAAAGCCCCCCCAGGACCCCTGCTGCCACCACCAGACCCCCCACCCCCCACTGTACCTGCACCCGCCGCCGCCAAAGCCCTGCCGCGCCGTCGCCCCCTGCCGCCAAAGCCCCCCCAGGACCCCCGCTGCCACCGCCAGACCCACCCCACCCCCCTCCGCGGTACCTGCACCTGCTGTCCCCGCCGAAGCGCCGTCCCCGCCAAAGCCCCGCCGTCACCCCCCTGCCGCCAAAGCCCCCCCAGGACCCCCGCTGCCACCGCCAGACCCACCCCGCCACCCCCTCCACCGTACCTGCACCCGCCGCCGCTGCTGAAGCCCCGTCCCCGCCGTCCCCGCCGAAGCCCCATAGCCGCTGTTGTTGCCACCGAAGCCCCGCCACCAAAGTCCCACCACCGTCGTCGCTGCCGCTGCCGCCCCCCCCACCGCCGGAGCCACGGCATTCTGCTGCGCTCCGTCGCGCTGGACTCCCGCGCTCTGTTCAAAAACAGAGCGCGGGGGTCCAGCGCGACGGAGCAGGGTCCCGCGCGTCACTTCTGCTGTGCCGGAAATGACGCGACGGGACCAGCGCGGGCGTCGCAGCCTGCGCAGCTGGCTCTCCGGGGAGAGCGAAGAAAATGGCAAGCCCGTTCGGGCGGCTGAGAGCCCGGGCGGGCCCAGTTCGGGCCTACGGAGCCAGGCCGGATGGAAGGGCACGCTGGGCCGGATCCGGCTCGCGGGCCGTAGTTTGAAGACCCCTGCTCTAGAGAGACACTTGTCAGATCCAACGCAAAATTCCATCTTTGACATTTATTATTTTTTCTTACAGGCACTGTTATACTGTCCTTAAAATGCAAAAACAAACAAAACACAATAACCCGGTTTGCACAATCACTGTAGCCATGGTGGGCTGCATCACATGAGGGAGGCTATTTTTAATATTCAAGCCACGACTGCACCTTGTTCTGCCGTACAAACCTGGCGGGTGTGGGTTGTGTGAGAGTTGAACAACCCTCGCACAACCCACCCCCGCCTGGTTTGGACAGCACAACAAGGTGCCGTTGTGGCTTGAATATCAAAAGTGTCCTTCCGCATGCAGCCATGGTGAGCTGTTTGATCGTGCAAGCTTGCCACAAGATCACATATACAACACTGAAATAGTCAACAAGATTAACTGACGCCTCCATCTTAATCATACTATTTGTGAAGTAGGTTCAAACAGCAAGGGCATCAAGAGAAGAGTTCATTGCTGCCCTTCCAGACATGGAATTCCTTCTAGAGATTTCCCAAAGTCCAAACGAGTGCATTTTGGAAGCACTACAAAACCTTGCTGGGCTGCCAGTGAGGTGCTGGGGACAGCTGAAAAAGGTGGAGATTTTACTGGTATTCTCTGGTATTTTACTGGTATTTATTTAGCCTTTACCTAAATAAACGAGACAGTTTTAAGGGTCCTTTAATTTTAAAAAGGTACCTTCCCAGCCTTCCTGGTTGCAAAGATGAATTTTAATGTGTTGGCCAAAATGCTAGATGTAATTTTCAATACCAAACAAAATGCCTATTAAAGATCACTGCCCTAGGTACCCGTACCGTTTTCCACACAGGGTAAACAGCCAGCTCCAGGATGGCAATTTGGCTTGGGAAAACCGAGCGGGGAGAAAAATGTTATTCCCTCATCAGTGCCAAAGCACCAATCTAAAACGGGTGGGGATGGTCCAGGGCTGCATTGAGATTTGGGTATGGATATCCAGTTGTCTCATCTAATTTGGCTTTCACTAACTGGCATCAATCAAGGTTTTCACATCCATTAGCAACAGTTAATAAATGGGGTCAGAATTTCAATATCTATGGTCTGATTATACCATATGAAAAAACTGTTTGATGCACTGTGTTTAGCTGGGCCAAATCACTATATGTGTATCGTGCAGTAGTTTGTAGATAAGTTGAAGATTCCCAACTGCAAGCCATTCAACAGCCTACTAAGGAAAAGTCCATGGTTGGAGACCACAGTCTCTTTTGCTATCAAAACCATAAGACTTCCACAATACCTTCTTACTGGAGCCTAAACAGATTGTGGTATCAGAAATGGGTAAGATGCCATTTTTCAGTACTAATTTTCACTCTCAATGCAGAAAACAAGATATACTTGTATGCTGCTAAAACAACCAAGCCCCCCTTTGTGTACCTGAATCGAGATGCCTTTAGCTTCTTGGAAATGTTCAGACATAAAAATGTTGAAGGCACTACGAGGTCTTTTCGGTTTTCCAAGCACTGTCAGTTGCTACAATGACAAGAGGGTATCAGTGAGACTTTCTCTCATTTGATATTAAATCCAATCACAAAACACAAATACACCTGTATAGGTGGGATCCATACAGACCTATGCAAGCTAAGTGCATGCATGTATAAGGGAAGGATTTTTTTTAAAAAAAAAAACTTACGTTGACTGCCCCTTACATCACACAGAGAGCTAATTTGGAGGGAAATTTCATGTATAATGTACACATCATGTGATTTTCATGTCCTTCATGTTTAATTAAAACCTTAGTATACCACATATCATAAGTGTCCCTCACATACTTTAATGAGAACTTCATTTTTTAAATACTAACCCTCTTTTTTCTTGTTGCTCTTCTTTTTTCCAATTTCCTCCTCCTTTCCTCTTTCAAAGCTGACTCCTGGACAGGAGTTAGTTGGGCTTTGTATCTTGCTATTTGTTCTTTATAGTCTTGCCTGTCAACATTGGCAGCTGCTTCATAAGGCTAGAAATAAAAATATCCACAACTCTACTAAATTTTATAGTGAAAAAGCATATGTTTGTTTTGAATAACATGTAACTTTAGACATTAAAATGATAAAAAATCTTAAAGTGACAGTATGCTGTATACTATCATATTATAGACAAGAACATTTCTCCAAAACAGGGAAGCAAGATGACCAGTGAAAATAAACTTCTATTCATATGGAAACAACAGTCCTGAAGACAAAGTCATACTTACTTGTTTGTCAGATGCTGGTAGCTCCCTCCAAGCATGTGCTATCTTTTTTGTTATATCCAAAACACTTAGGTCTGTAGAATTAAAAAAATTAGCTGCAAAGATGAAAATTCTGTCAAATTTAGTAATCTATTTGTAGTATTGTTCAGGTATCCACAAAACCAAATTACTTCATCATTCATATTGTAGAAGTAAAATTTGTCCAGGCTTTAGTTTAAACAGAAAGGCCTGGAAAGGCAAGTCAGACTTTTCCTTCTACCTTCCAGAAACATGCCCTGACATGTCAGGACCCTTGCCTTGACCTTCCAAAGAACAACCCTGAGGGCAAATCATCCATCTATTGATTTGCCTAGCCTCTTTCCTTCTTATGCTAAAAGTACTGTGACTGTGAGCCATTATCACCTTGGGAAAGACTGTACTGATTACCATGATGGCTGGAAGATGGGTAATATCTTTTGTTCTTGTCTAAGTGTCTCCTTTTGAATTGTCTCTCAGTTTCCTGTACTGACTCAATTGTCACCTGACCTCTACATGATGCTATTTAGTATAAATAGAAGTGTCTCCCTTTCATTCTTGTTGGCATTCCTGACTGTGCTCAGATGCCATCTGTGAATTCACTAATACACTTTTCTCTCTAAGAACCTCTCCAAAACACGAAGCAGCAGAGCCCCACAACAATCTGTAAGTTGGGGCTTACACACAGATATATAAAAACTGCCAGAGAGAAAGCTGAAATTTGATATGCATATTCATCAAAACACCCTCATTATATGATAGTCTAAACACAGGGCCTTCGTATGTCTAAATGCAAAAAAAGTCTCTCTTAAAATAGTAGCAGCCAAGCACCTCATGGGACAGGAGGCAGAGTTCCCCATTTATATACTTCAACCAGAATCCGAATGAAGGAGGGTTACAGCAAAAACCAGGAGCATATAAACAAGTCATATTTCTGAGGATGGCAAAACACATCACATCACTGTGGTAGTTGCGCTCTCTCTCTCTTTTAGTCTGAGTGAGGACAGACAGAGAGAGAGAGAAAGAGAAAGAAAGGGCTATTGACTTTTTAGGGAAACAAAAATGCCATAGCAACATGTTTCCTTGAATGGGGAACAAAGCACACCACTACAGCAGGGGTGGGGAATGTGTGGCCCTCCAGATGTTGGTAGACTGCAACTCCCATCAGCCCTAATCAGCATAGCCAAGGATGAGGCATGATGGGATTTGTAGTCCAACAACATCTGGAGGGCTACACATTCCCCATTCCTGCACCACAGGGTCTGGCTTTACAGAATTGGGTCAGGTTACAAAGACAGTATAGTGGTGGGGGGTTAGATTGGCAGCTGCATCTTGATACTTATCTGCTTGCAATTCCTAGTCACCCCAAATTGTAAACGGCAAATTGTACAGCTGCATTAAGATTTTCTTGCCCACTCCTCCAAATGAGTCTTCACTTAGGGTCTTATGTTTTTGTCTTTAGCTCATCCTTACTTTAAAGAGCTTTTCCATGTTAAACAATACTTGAAACAATATCAAGCAGTGAAATCCTATGGCCTCTAGATAGCGTCTAGATGGCCACAAGATTTTTTTGGACTCCCAGCTACGAGGTTGGAAAATTGCTCTGCTTCTATGAAATATTATCAAAGCAAATAGTTTTACTCTTTTGTACTTTAGTAACAAACATGGCACAAACAGCCATAATTATGTTAAGCCTTGTCCCCCTACATCTTATGGGTGCACACATGACCCAGGGCAGTGTCCAATTGGGCAATTATGCCTCTGCTGATTCTATTCTGCAAGCGGTGGGTCCCGCTGACTGCATTGCAGAAGCAAGGCCCACCGCTTATGTAAGTGAGATTTAGCACCTCCTATTGCAAGCCTCAAAACAAACAGAAATGCTAGTTTCTGCTCATTTTTGGGCTGCCCTGGAAATGTTAAAGCACCATTGCATAAGCGGTTGCACTCCACTTGTACAACACAATCGGCAAGGTGGAAGAGAACTGGTGGGGGTGGAAGCACCCTGTTGGATTCAGCTCCCAACAAATGTGTATAATGAGTTCACTAAATACAACAGAATCAGAAGTTTGAGGGAATCATTTGTTTCAGGCTGAGAGTGAGCCCAAAGATTCAGATGAGTTAGGGGAAACCTGGCCAAAATAAATAAACAAAATCATGAAAAAGCGTAGTCAGCCTTTTAACATCTTTTAAAATTCAAAGAGAACTGCCACTACTTAAATCTATACCAAAATGTTGCCACAGTTTTAGCAAATTTCTTACCTGGATCTTGTTTCCTAAAAATGGGTTGCTGGTCTTTATAAAAGCGAAAGTATGCTGTCAAGGGCTGCTTTGGACGGTTATCTGAACTAATAAGTTTTGAAAAACATATCTCCACTGTGCAAGTATTACTCCATCTTAATAGAAACAAAATTATTAGCTATTAATACATCAATAACTATGACAGAAGCTTACAAATAAAGTGAAAGCAGACAGTATTACAAGGGGAAAATAATCTGGAGTCTAGTGGAAACAAGTAGTGCTATTACAACCCAATTGTATTTGTAAATGTACAAATGTTACCTCTGCTTTTCTCCTTACCTGCATCTCTGAAATAAATCTACACAGAATCAAACAGACTGCAGGGATCAGATGCACTCATACACCTAATCCCTGTGGCGGGCAGGGGACACCTAGGCAGCTACATAGCTATGATTCCTCTTGGTCAATCATGATTAGGACTGCCAGAAGTTGTTTCTAAGACTAGTAACTTATTCTAAAACTGGTAAAAAGGAAGATGAAAGGGAAAGTCAAGAGAATCAAATTTCTCCAGAATGCTTGGGGGTTACTCAAAACCACAATAGACACTGAACTAGAATGTATACTGGTCAGGAAAGAAGCACAAAGCCCAAGAGGTCACCATCATGGTTAACAAGCAGCGTCAATGAAGCTATTACATATAAGAAGGCTTCTTTCAAAAAATAGAAGTCTTGCCCAACAAGGAGTACAAAAAGGAACACAAAGGAAATGCAAGCAGACAATAAGAGCAAAGGTGCAAAAATGGATTTTGAGGAGCATATCATTAACAACATTAAGCCCAACAATAAAAAAAATTAAATATCGGAGGCTAGAAACTGGCTAGGGAGGCAGTTGGACTGTTGGATGAAATTGAGTTAAAAGAATCCTAAAGGAAGATGAAGACATTGCAGAGAAGGTAAATTAATTCTTCATGTCTGTCTTCAGTGCAGATGTAGGGCATATACCCATGTCTGAACTGATATTTTCAGTAAGGAAGTCTGAGGAACTGAAGCAAATAGTCATAAGATAAGTTCTAGGCCTTATCAAGAAATTGAAAGTGAAGAAATCACTGGGTCCAGATGGCATTCACTCAAGAGTTCTTTAAGAACTCAAATGTGAAATTGCGGATCTTCTAGCAAAAATAGGTAACATTGTCCCCAGATTGGCCTCAGTACCAGAGGAATGGAGAGTGGCTAATGTAATGCCATTTTTTAGAAAGGGATCTGGGTGGGTGGGTCCAGGAAATTACAGGCTAGTTAACTTAGGGCGCAATCCAATCTGGATGCCCATAGCCTTCAGAACTCAGAACATTACGAAGGTTGCCTCCATGTTCCTCCCACCCTGCAAAACACTTAAGATAGCTGATTTTGGCCATCTAAGTGTCACACCTCAGAGTACAAGGAAAGGAGGCTGAGGTGCCGCTAGGCTAGGCTACTTCATATCGTGTTAGTGCCTGTCTCCTCCCTTCCCCACCCCCCAGAATGCCCACTCAACCCCATCTATGAGGTCATGTTTGTGACCTTGGAGAAGCAGCCAGCTGCGGGGGGACGGGACTCCAAACTTTGGAGTCCCAGTGCCAACCTCGGATCGAGTGTACAAGGTTGGAGCTGGGACTCCGAAATATCCTATGGCCGTCTAGACCAGCATGAAAAGAACCGTGCCGGTTGCAAGGTGTGGGTGCTCCACGATTGGACTCCCTGCTGCAACCTCAGAAGGGATTTCTGAGGTCTCAGCCGGGAGTCTGACTTATCCTATGCCCCCCCCCCCCAGGCAATGTCGGAGGGTCACAGGGCTGGACCCTAAAGCTCTATTTAGCAGCCATAGGATTGAGCTGCCCATGTTTGTTCTGGGTAAAGTTCTGGAAAGCGTTATTAAAGATAAAATTAGCAAGAATATAGAAGACAGAGGTCCAACGGAAAAGAATCAACATGGCTTCTGCAAAGGTAAGTCCTGTCTTGCTAACCTTTTAGAGTTATTTGAGTATGACCCAGTTCTCATGCAACCACCAACTATGGCTTAATTAATTAATTAACCCATGGTTTGCCAGGGCCACATGAGTGCAAGTGACTGCACTGCCTTCTGCCTGCTTGCTGCTTTGCATCCGGTTAGGAAACAACCCAGGAACACCCCATTCCTAGGTTTGGTGTGACGTGCAAACCCTGAACTCTGGGTTGTTGAGGGGGAAACAACCCAGAGTACAAGGTTCACAAGTCACACCAAACAACTGGGTTGTTAATTGGATGCAAAACAAAATGGACGGGAGACAGTGCACTTGCTCATTCCAGCGTAGTCTCAATAACTCATGGAAACAGAATCTTGGGGGTGGGACCCACAGGTAATTCTGGTTTATAATTTTAGTAAGGAAACAACTATAGTCAGACACAAGACATTTCTCCTGCACAGTACTAAGAAATCTGAATCGCAAGGATACATAAAAGGTAGGGTTGTTAGGTGTCCAGAGGTTCAGAAACTGAGACTCAGTGGTGGAGCTTAGAAACAAAAGGCTGACGTCTATCAAAGAATGTGGGAGGGCCTTAAGATACTTGCTGGGGTTTTTTTTTTTATAAAAAAAAAGATCTTAAGATCTCTTTCATGCCTATTTCCAGCACAGAATTACTATATTTTTCATGTGCTTCTAAAACAGATTTATTATGTCTATACTGTTACTAGTCACTCTTCCCCACAGGGAAAATTAATGATATTAAGTCTGGAAGAAAATAATGGAGAAAAAAAGAGGGTGCTTTAAATTTCAGAATGAGTCTTACAGAAAGCTGGGAATGGCCCCTGTGGAAATTAGCTTCACTGCTTGCTTCTGACTTCTAACTCCTTCACCAGGAGACTAAGAACCCCATCCTATGTGGGTGCCCATAACCCTCCAAACTCGGCCATCTAAATGTTTTACCTCATGAGGAGGAGGGACTGAGGCACCGCTTGGTAATGTGGTGCCTCACTCCTCCCCTCCCCCAGGAACCAAAGATGGTCTTCTGTCTTTGGTTCCCAGCTAGCATGAAAAGAACCGTGCCGGTTGCGAGGTGTGGGTGCTCCACGATTGGACTCCCCGCTGCAACCTCAGAAGGGATTTCTGAGGTCTCAGCCGGGAGTCTGACTTATCCTATGCCCCCCCCCAGGCAATGTCAGAGGGTCACAGGGCTGGACCCTAAAGCTCTGAAACTTCGGGTCAAACCCCAAGACCTGGGTGAAGCGAGAGGCTTTACAACATAAACAGGAGTGTCGAACCTCTTTCAGCTTGAGAGCTGATTCAATTTCAGAAAGGCTCTTGAGGTTGAGCAGGGCCAAAATACCGGTATATTTTAGCTTAAAGCTCTTCCTGCCAGTAACTAAGCCTCAGGAGAGGCATTTCAACCTTTTAGAATGTGGGGAAAACTGTGCAAAAGCCGGGAAACCACCAAACGTAGCAGGAACTATCTGCTGACTTGGAGAAGGTGTCATGGCCATCTAGGGAACCCTGGAAGGCTGCATTTGTCCCCAGGCCTTAGATTCAACACCCTTGCTTTACAAAAACTTGCTCCCTTTTCTGCAGCATGTGGGGTAAGCTTGGGACCAAAACATCCAGGTGAAGGTTGTTTTTCTTTCGCTACTGCTTTTGTCTGGAGAGAGTTGGACTGCATGCAGGGTTCCTATCAGCCTGGGCCAAATGCAGAGAAGGGAGGGATGCAGGTACATGTGTGAAAGTGGGGGAAGGTGAGTTTTTGGGCAGATGATGGATGAATGGGGTGTGAGTGTGTGTGAGACGGAGAAAAGGGAGGGGTGGAGTGATCATTGTGTGCGGGTGAGAGAGGGGTCATTTCCTTATTTGCTTCAGGCAGCAAAATGTCTGCGCTCAGCCAAGTTGTACACATCTATTCAGAAGTAAGTCCCATTGAGTTAAACGGGCCTTACTCTCAGGTAAATGGATAGAATGCAGAGACCTAGTGTGGCGGGTCACAAGCTGAAAGGCTTTTCAGGGCGCAATCCTATACATGTTTAGACGGGGGGGGGGGGGGAAGTCCTACAACTCCCAGCATGCCCGATTGCGCCCGAAGAAGCAGGACGTTTAGAAGAAAGCAAGTTACGACCCCGCTTGCTCGTCCCAAGCAACAACCCTTTCTCTTGACGCCAGCCCATCCACACAAAACAAACGAGGAAAGGCGACGAAGTCGGTCGTGGGAAGGAAAGACACAAGAACTGAAGCGTAAGCGGGGAGATGAGATATCAACACCTTGATTGCGCCCGGTCAACGTTACCTGAGAACGCAACGCGGCCCGGATGCAGACGATAGCAGGCGGGCTAGTAGCGCGCCCGCCATGGCGCCGTCTTCGCCTCTCACAGCAAAGGCCACCCGTCTCGAGCCTCAGAAGCAGCGCGCGCCACGTACGCGGGACATCGTGGGCTGTGGAGAAGCCAAGGCTCTACTATCTGCAGCCAAGGCCAGGCACGCTTTTCCTAGGTAGAGAGGCACCAGTGAGCGCATGCGCGCGCGAACAAAAGAGCGTGAAACAAATGAGCGTAGCGTACAGCCCTCACTTCCGGTTTCTATCGGAAGCCCGTCATAGGCGGAGTCAAAGGCATAGAAAGGGGGAGGGAGAACTTCGCTGACACACAACTGTCTGATAGTCAACGCTGTTGTTCTTTGCTGCGGTTGTCTTGAACGATCATTTGGGAACCGCAAGCGTTCTTGTAGTTACACCGAGTGCCCAAAACCCGCTTGGAGAGGTCAGCAGCAGCATTTTCCATCCCGCGCGCCCATTCCTTTGGCGGGGGAAAAGGTTGGATGGGAGGATACGAAACGCAGTGATAGGCTAGGTTGGGTGAGAGCGGTGGGCGGGATCAGCTTGCCGTTTCACAGCTGTCCCGCCAATCACTTGCCTTTGTGCCGGGACCGGGGGGGCGGGTTTGGCTCGCGCACCTCCTAATGAACGCGGGAAGAAATTATTCCCGCCCATGGCGGGAAAAGAACACGGCTTGGTTGAAAGTGTGTGGTGTGGGACGGGGTCAGCGTGTCACTCGGCTCACTAATCACTACCGTAGCTTTCGAGCTCCCCAGAACTGTTGATCAGGCGTGATAGGAGAAGAAATAGTCCGAAAAATCGGCTAGCTTTTCTCGCAATGAAGTCTGTGGTTTAGACAGAACCAATCTCAAAATGGAGATTTCCAGTCCCATGAATGAAACTGGGTCTATCTAAACCGCAGACCTCATTGCAAAAACACTTGGCCAATTTTTTGAACTGTATTTCCTCCCCTACCCCTTCTGCTCCCCCACCCCCCATGAAGAGTTCCGCGGAGCTCGAAAGCTTGCGCGGTCTTGTGGAGTTTTGGTTGATCCCAATAAAAGATTTTGCCGAAGTATGGATTTCGTTTTCCCCACCCCCACTCCTCATGGGCCAATATGGCTACCTTCGTTTTTTGTTTTTTAAAAATGTGCCTTTATCTAGTACGGCAGGGGAGGGGACAGATAGTAAGGAATGGGAAGACTGGCGCGTGCGCCCATAGGGAGATCAAAAGGGAGCGAAATCGCGCAAATTTGTAAGATAAAATAGCTGTATATCCGGTGTGAGGTAAACTGAGTGGTGGAATAAAGGGACTGTGTGTTAAAGCGTGATAGAGCACTAATAGGGTTTCTGCTTCTGAGTTAGCAGTAGATTAACAATAGCCTCCATTCTCCCACTTCCTGACATATTTCTCGCTTAAAACTCGATTCTTTTTTAACTCAGTAAGTTTGTCTTTTCCTTGGGGTAGAAGCTGGACGTGTTCCAGAAAAACTGGTCAAACTTAATAGACGTTTTTGTATTCTAACTAGTAGTTCTGTTTCTGTAAAACTAAATTACTGCCTTTATATTTTATTACACATGGAACTAGTGGTGCTTTTATAGTGACAAGGCCTTAAATCCAGGTCCTACATACATTATGCAACAAGCTCCACTGTGGTAACTACATATTGAACCCAGTTCCATTGTATCCTACCTTGGGCTGGATACTCGGTTTGCTCCTGTATAAAAGAGAAAAAGGCTCTATAGTCCCTGAGGGAAGAAGTGTAGGAACACATAGTTCAGTTTAGCTATTGAAGCACATACTGCAGGTGTAGACAAACCTCCAGATATTTTGGGCTACAACACCCATAATTACTGGCCATGCTGTCTGGTGCTTATGGGAGTTGTAGTCCAAAACATCTGGGGAACACCAAGGTTGCCTACCCTTATCATATTGGTAATCAGACCCTATTACTGGCAGTAGTGTTGCTTTCATCACCACTCCTATAATGGCTCTAATGATTCATCGAACAGTTCAGGTAGCAAAATCACAGAGGATGTGCTTAGAAGTCTAAAATACCAAACAACTGCTACTAGCAAGTTTGAAATACCATTCCACCTTACCTAAAGAAGGTAAAGTTAAGAATAAAACTTGACACACACCGATTTCAAATCAAATCTTTATTTTCATTCAAGCCTCAGCTGACATCTTTTAGGCAGAAAAATACCACATCAGAAGTAGCTAGAAAGTATGCCTTATTTAACATTAACTAGAATGACTAAAGATTACACTTCTGAGAATTTCAGTGATACAGAGATCCTTTGCTTTAGTCATGCCAATAGTGCCAAGTGAGGAATATACAGAGAATGGGATGGCTCAGTTAGTGCCCTTGCTAAGGCATTGTACAGTATAAACTGGTATTTGGTGGAGGGGACTGAAGCACAGACAACATTTATGCCACCATAATGGAAGCACCAGGACTGAGCAAATGTTTGATTGGGGGGGGGGGGGGGGAGAATATTCACAATAAATCATTGAAAAACAGCAAAAGAACATTTACCAGAAATTGCGAAATATTTAAGAGGGAATTCTTAAAACCCTTCAGTTGTGGTTCAAAATAAGCCTAAAGTATGAAGTTCTTGTCTGCTTAAAGGTGCTACTGTTTTATTAATAAGATTAATATGAAAGTTCAGTATGTAAAGCTAGTCTCTGAACTTCAATTTTAAAATATCACTGAACAGAGACAAGTATGGCTTCAACATACTTGCCTTCAAAGAGCCCTAAGAAGGAAAAGTAAGAGGCTTGCTGATCTGCACCTTTTGCTCAGCCTGAAGACTTTGCATTATGGTAAGTAAGTTCCTTTTTGTATGATGCATACTTCAAAGCATAGTAACATCTAAACAGTTTCAAACCAGCCTCCATATAATTTTAGCAAAGCAGAAGATTAAATGCTCTTTCACTTAACAGGCATGCAAATCAAACTACCAAATTTCACAGAACCCATTGTAAAGGATTAAAGGACTATAAATTCTTTATTTTGGGACAAATCTATTATAAACATCTAAGACAGACGGGTAAAAATAAAAATCTGGGAAATCACTCATTTAGAATCTTTTACCACCAGTTAGTTTTAAGTATTCATGACAAAATGTGGTGAATAGCTTTGCAAGCTATGGCATCCCCTTTTTTTCAAGTATAGTGAAGTAATCATTTACTGTATGGAAACACTTATTGGCTGTTTGCAGAAATTGGTCTATTTCACAGCAAGCAATGACACAGAAGTAATGCAATGACATTTTCAGTGCCTATTTCATAAAGCTTCCGTCTTTTGATTGTATACATTGAGGTAAACAACTGAAGCCTAGATGACCTTTATGCATAAATGCCCAGTACAGACTTATTTCCTAGGCCACCAGAACTATCTAAGAATTTCAAGATTAAAATGCTAAACAGTTTTTTTTAAGCCCAGTAATAGAAAAATAGCACTAGGACTTGTATTCCCTTCAAATACAAATGGCAGCAAAATTTCCTCGTCAAGCAAGTTGTGTTTAATCAGAATTACTGCAGCCACAAACTAAAATGCATTTAACAAGGATTTAGTACCTCAAAGTAACATACTGTACTTAAAAAAATAAAAATGCTCTTACTTGTAAAGAATCTAAGGCTATTTTTCTCCACACATGCATGGTGAAATATATATAATAGTTTAGCTTAGTGTGTAGAAGTATCAGATCAAAATATTGTCATACAGGTGAGGGAAAAAGCTTCAGTAATATTTTAACATTCAAATTTACCAATTTAAGCAAGGTTTGGGGACTATTTTGCAAGCTCAAAGAGCAGTTTTTCTGTATTGCCTACAAGATCCAACAACTTCATATACAGTACAGCAAATAAACACAAAATTGTTTAACAGCTACCATAATGCACTCAAGAATTCATAGCAATTTCAAACAGATCAGCCAGTTCCTCCTAACAGTAATTCACATATTTTAACAATATTTTGATCTTTTCAGAGCAAGCACATGTAAAGCATGTGCAAGACTTAAAGAACAGCCAAGACAAGTAGTAAAAAACACATTTTATTTATATGGAAACACTTCAAGTCAATTTTGTTAAAAGGTCAGAGATTATATTGCCCATATGGGATAAAAAAGTCAGCTGTGAATAGAACAAAATTAGTTACATTTCTTTCTACAGAGCAGTGCAATTAGTTCACATTGCAATAAAAGTATGCAACAGAATCAAAACCATGTGTTTCCCCATAATCAGCATATTGAGAATTAGAGTGCAAAGTTTGTTTTAAGAAGTCTATCAGTTTATAGAGTATTCCCCAGGGAAAGAATACTTCACTCATTTAATAGCAGTTGTATTTTTTCAATACTGCGCAGAAAGTCTAAAGTGAGTTGACTTGCATGGTAAATAAAATATAGTCTATACAGTAAAAAAATACAAATTATACAATGAACTAACAAAGAATGAAATTCAACATGGACTTACAGGACTGACATCTCAAAGACACACAGAATATTTCTCATGTAACACCTAGTTTTTCAGCAAAAATAATTTGGTTGCTCTACAACTGCATTATGGATCTTGTAGGCTGGAGGTGCAGATGTCCAAGTATCTTTAAAAAACATAATAAATGTCTTTTGCAAAGCATACAAAAAGGATAAATACTCTCATCACAGTCTTCAGGTTAATTTTCGTAGTTATTTCCTTGTTCCAGAAACACACTTATATGGGTGAAAATCAAAAAGGGCTTCATGGTACACTGAAAACAGTAAACTGTGCTCCATTTACTTCTAATTTTGAAAAAACCCTAGAATTTACAGTACTCTGGTATATATGAAAAAGTCTTCAAAGTTTACATTGCATATTTCTGTGTCCATTCTCTTGCATGTCTGTTATATCTGTCAAAGAAAATAAAAAAATGAAAACACACAAACAATGTCACCACATACCAAATGTACAGTCAGATATAACCTGTTTTAGCAGATTATATTCATGATCTTTTTAAATTGTACGTTACACTTACATTTGCTTAGAAAATAGGCATTCAAAGCAGATTTGAGCAATGGGACCTTGAGTAGGCAAAATACTGTGTGGAACAGCTGAGATGAAAAGTGAGTCTGGTGGTAAATGATTTCCCAGACAAGCAGGAGATTGGGGGAGAATATAGGACCCATCAGTGGGAGAAAGTCAAGATGCACACCTATTGCTTTCCCTGCAGAGCAGAAGATCTATTGTCTGGTTATTATTTGTAGAGTATGCATTCATCCTGATCTTTCAGAGCATGAGCTGTATATGGCAGGCAAGACGGAGAATTTGCTAGCCCAGTTACAAAGCTGTGTGCAGATAGTAATGGACTGCACATGGAGATAGAGATTGCACTGGTGTGCAATCGATGGACCGCAACCTGCTAATGTGCAGGGCTAAAAGCACTCTCCAGGGAGCAGATAGGGCTGCAAAGGAAAATGATGCTCATCATCATCATCACCATCATCATCTACTCTAAATCTAGTATCTAGTAGCTACTCTAAATCTGCTTAAGCCTAATCTCAAAGCAAGGGACTCATATTGAACAGACCAAAGATAACAAGACTCGCGCAAGGTCAGCTTGTTGACGCCAAAAGCAGACTGGATGAGGTTCTGCTCCAAACATTTGTAGGGACACTTCTTTAACATTTAAAGGGGTGGGCTTCCAAACTTTGGCAGAATTATCATCCTCAAATATCAGTTTGTGTGCACATTTAAACCAAGCTGGCAAAATCACCATTCAAGATTAAACTAAGATTTGTGACAATAAACTCTTGGATAAACATTCAGAACAGAGAGGGGCAAAAAGCCGACATGTGGTACACAAGTTAAATTACGGTATACAGACTGGCTTCAATCTGAGATATGCAAATTTACGAGAGGACAAAGGTAAAAAGGTTTGAAAATGTCAGAAGAAAATATTGCTGAGATTCTGAAATAGTAAGCTCCACCCCTCTAATTTTGCCAGAGGTTAAGACAGTTGAAAAACTAGATCAAAGTAACAGAATCATCAATGTTGCTGGAAGACAAGGAACAGAGAAAACAAGAAATGACTGAAATTTTTTTATGTACTTACTTTTCCTTGTCTGACTTGTAGATTTGTGCAATATCTGGTACTAAAGGGTCATCTGGATTGGGATCACAAAGTAAAGAGCATATGGACAAAAGAACTAGGTAGATTAAAAAGGAAAAAAATCAATTAGATTTTTTATGACATGAATGTATTAATTAGGTCCAAGGGGTAGATTAAATTTTGATATTTTATAATAATTCAGGAGCTCAGCTTCCTCAAAAACTTTGAGATTATATAACCACTCAAACACGAAATAATTTAGTAGATTCTGCACACGCACACAAAATGTATTTGGGTATACTGGAACAGAAGTATCTTCTCCAGCTCCAACACATCTCCGCCCACCCTGATGGCAGTCCTTGTTAGTTTGCAGGAAATTGGACTGAACCAAGCCAGGGGTTTGCAACCTTACTTCCTTTTAGCGGTCCCACCAGTCACAACTCACACTTCAAAAATATTTATGAGCTTTTACTCTTTTAAAAGAGTATGATCAATAAGGCATGCAATACTCCACACTCCTCTGTGCCCCACTCTGAAGCTTCAGAAACAGTGCAGCGGTTCCAAGATGTACTAATCAAAATCAGTGTCCCATATGGTTAGCTGCTTGCTAAACATGCATTACAGTGAAAGAGCTACTTTAGACACATCCAAGGGCTTGGTTATATCGTAGAGGGATATTTTACTTTAATTTAAAAAACAGCAGTCTACCACATCAAACTGTTTTCGGCAATCCCCTCAGTTTCAAAAACAATTTGCCTAATGGGGCCTGTGGTTCCAGAAACACAAGCCCAAACTTCTTTTGCACAAGTGGACTAATTAGCTGTGCAGTCTCTCTGTATGCTGGCCTTAGTTTTTATGAATGTTGTGATGATGGAGCAAATAATTTAAAAGGGCAATTAGCTCACAATTGAACACTAATTTTAGAGAGACTCTTACCAATATTCATTATTTTGGTTGAATATTCCCTATTCCAGATTTATTTAAAAAAATAAAAAATTAAAATTAAGGATTGCAACTTCATGGGACACAACAGCTATTTTAAAACACTTCCCAACATTTAAGCTGAGTAGGAATAGGTGGATCTATTGTCAGTTTTGTGAACTTCCTCCTTTTCCCTCCTCCAAGTCCATTCCATACTGATGTGTGTTTTTTAACATAACTATTTTGAATATATTTTTTTAAATGTGTGCATTTTTCAAAGTGTACACATTTTTGTATGCATGCACCCATTGACTAAGCATGTCTGTATGCATTTTTCTCTGCATACTTTTAAAATGTGCATTTAATTGGATGTAATTTCCTGTTCTGTGGAACACATCCCAAATTCAGAAAATTGTGGATTTCTGGAAGCAAAGTGCATCCAATCTGAGTCCATTTCCAGGCAGTGCAAATTGGAGAAACCCACCCCAAAACTCTGATGGAGCGGATTTTTCACACATTTCTAAAGATATATATATGTCTAGAGATGCCCCCCTTTTAAAAGTAAAGATCTGGCCACTAAAATGGTCATTTTGTAGCATCACTGAGTAACTATTGCAAATAATGTTAAAGATACTGTAATATTACTCAGTTGTTCTAAACCTTTGCTTATGTCATGTGCATGAGTGGGTAAATTGAATAAATTGTTCATCATACTTCAGAATTTAGGTAATGTCAGCAGTTGAAAAAACACTACGTGTGGCAACTCAAGCTTGGGCTTCACAGTTAAGGAAAATTTAACTTTGGAGGCAGAGTGCCTCCAGTGAACTCTCTCCACACACCCAACTTTCTTCCATGTACCAACTATGCAACATGTGACTTTCAACTGAGAGAAATACATGGCAAAGTGGAGGGATGCAGATTTTAAGCAAAGGTGGGATTATCCCAGAGAACTGAATTGATTCTGTTGTAGCTGGAGAATATGGGCATCTAGGTAATTTGAAAGCAACAGTGAAACAGAGTAAGATCCTGTGGAAACATTTGCAAAACCACCACAGGCAGAAGGCGGCTTCCTTTAACCTAGATGTTTTGAGCCATAGTTCATAATGGGAAATAAGGATGGTGGCCTAACATTGAGCATGGTGTCCTTTACAGGGAGAGTTACCTTTAGATACAGTCAGAGCAGGCGACCATTGTGACCTCAGGATATCAAGACAAATACTCCCATTACTATTTATGTTTGGATGGTATATTTTTGTTGTGAACGCAATCTGCAACAGAAGAATTGTCAATTATTTTTACAATGTACAAACCACATGCACTGTCCCTTTTATACCCTAATTTCTCCACTGACATATCTGGAAGTAGAAGACTTTAGTTGGGTTTGCACATCACACTAAGCCACCCTGCAATAAGCCATGGTGGGTTGTTTGTTTGCTGAACAACCCACAATGCGCCCGACGGACGATTGGGCTCACCGTGGCTTGTTCTCCCCCTCCTTTCTCCAGCTGGTATCCCAGTATCCTTCATTGCAGAACCCGTCTTGTCTCCCCCTCCCCGCTCTAATTGCTACCCTTTTTCATTTGCGGCCATTTAAAAATTCTTTTCCAGAGCCTCAAAAATGCAATTGGGATCAGGTTTTTTCCCCTGGTCCCGAAATGTGCGCTTAAAAAAAAAAATGTTTTGTTGGTCCTTCCCAGGTGCGCAAGCGCACACTTCTGGTTATCTGATATGTGTAGTCTTGCCTGGTCAATTTCCTTGTCTGTTTCAGCTGTTGAAGGGAGGGCAAGGTGAGACTGTATATAGGCTAATTTGCACACCGTTGCCAGCTGTCATTTGCCTAGCTGTCAATTGAAAAGCACTGTAAATGGGGAAAAAGCAGGGAAAGTAGATGCACCAAGGGGGCGGCAGCAATATCACCCACTTAGCAATGTAATCTTCTTAATTGTTGAACTGACAGTTCTCAGAGCCCTCCACCTTTTCAACACTTCCCTGAGTATCCAAATACCCCAGAAAGGGGAGATATTACCTCTCCCCACTTTATGCAGCTCCTTTTTGGAGCACTTACTACTGCAATTCTCTGACAGTTCTAAAAACCCCCACATAAATATAGGCAAATTTAATGGCTGGGAAGTAAATGAAGGGGAAATTTGTGCAGTAACTGCTCTGAAAAGGGGGGAGTCAATATCTCTCCTTTATGGAGCAGCTGCAGACTTGGGGAATTGTTGAAAAGGTGGAGGGCACTGAGAATTGTCAGTTCAACACTTAAAATTGAGAGGATTACATTTCTAAGTGGGTGATTTTGCCACCGCCCCCTTTTGGTACACTTCCCCCCCCCCACACACACTTTCCTCTCTTTTACCAAGAGAGGTAAATTGACAGCTAGGCACTTGGTCCCTGGCAACTGTGTGCAAATTAGCCTATATGCAGTCTCGCCTTATATCGGATAGCTGTACATTCGCACTTGTGCACTTACAAAGGACCGACAAAAAAATATTTTTTAAAAAATGCGCAATTTTCAGGGGCCAAAAAACCCAAAAACAAAACAAAACCATATTTGCGCTTTTTTAAAGCTCTGAATTTTTTCTTTAAAAATGCTGAGGAATGAGTGATAGTCCTCCCAAAGTGCCGTTTCAACACTGGCAAGATTGCGAAAGTAAGCGGCAGGGTTTTTTACTGCGCTTCCTGAGTGGCTCTGTAGCTGTTCCCAACAACCCACAATAAAATCGCCCTGCCACGTTAGGACAACACAACAACCCATCATGTGTCGAACAATCCCTGGAACAAGCCACGGGTTCTCAGGGTGTCTTGTTCGTGAAAAATAAGCCATCCTGCAGAAACCATGCCGGGTTTGGACAACACGACAACCCACCAAGCCTGGTTACCCATGGTGGGTTGTCATGTGCAAACCAGGTCTTTGGCTTCATAAACAAATAACGATACATTCTGTTACACAATCTGTTACTAATGCTCAAGCAGGAGATATAAGCTCTGTTCTCTGGGTAAGATATACAGCCACATAAAATGATTTAAGCATTAGGTCTTCTTTTACCTTAATGTTTTATGTGTAATATACAATACATTCCAGTTAGAGTGAAGGTATTGAAAAATTAAGATCGTCACAAATGAGGTGAACAATCCTAAATGAGACAGAGCAAAGATACATTACAGCAATTGCATATTATAGATGATAGAAATCAATAGTTTTCAAAATGTGTTTGAGAAACTTGGGGTTCATTGGAAGCTTACCAAGATCAGTAAGGGCTGACAAGCTTCCCTAAAAGACAGCTTGACCACCACTATCAGGGTAGTGTTGGTTGTGCTCTCGCCACTCTACAAAAGAGCCCGACAGACCTGACCAAAACGCTGGATAAACTGAATATGCTTTGTACACTTCTCAGAATCCTTTGCAACATACAGAGGTTCCATGGCCAATAAGCTTATGTAGAAAGGGTTCCCTGCATACAAAAGGCTTAAAAACCACCGATTCAGATCATTATTTATGTACATGACCAAAGTACTGTATTGTTTTGATATAATAAAATTCACAAAAAAAATTAAAGGGGAAAAATTACCAAAGTATGTTAACATGAAAAAAACAGCTGAACCCACAATAAAAAAAGCTTAAAAGGATGTTAATGAGGAGACAATATGACCAATCAAGTATCTGTGTGTTGAATCCATCTGCAAGTGTTTCACAAAGCTCTCTGCTAGGCCCTCTTCTATCCACTTGCTTCAAGAAATTCTCTTCACTATGCTGATCCTCCAGCATTTAACCCCCAAAGAACTAATAAATCAAGAGAAATAAAGTGGAGTCCTGATCTAAGAAGAGCAAAGTGCACTTAATTTTATTATAAAATGTTTACCTTTGGTGGTTTGAATGGGTAGTCTGTTGGAAAATGTACTGTGAGAAAAAAGACTCCCCCTTGATATGCACTGTCAGGCTGGAAAACAAGCAAACAATATAATTGCTTTCATTTCGTGCATGAGATTTCTGTCTGAATCTGAAGAATCTTTCCAAGAATGTACACTGGAGCTATTTTTGTCCAATGTCTCTGCAGCACACTGCCCCAAATTCAAAGCCTTTGTTCTTCCATTCTTCAGCAGACATAATCTGTGGTCATCACCACTATTCTGTGTTAAAAGAACCCACAAAATCACTGCAGACCAGGAGGAAAAAACTAACATTCTTGACTGTCCAGGAAGGCTGATTCCATTGCAAATTTGAGACATAAATGGAACCAGAGCTGCTAGATTATAACCCAGAGCTCATCCCAGCTTTTAAGTCCACAAATAGCTACCTGAAGCACTGGTGCTTTTTCAATTATTTTTAAACTATTTATTGCAATATCAGACCAACATGCAACATACCTAAATTCTGCAAACTGTGCACACACAGGTTAAAAAAATGCCTGCTTGTTTGAGTCCAGTATGTATAAAACTGAAATGTAGAAGTTTCAAAAAAATGTTCTGCAGAAGATCCTTCTCTTCCCCCCCACCCCCCCAAACAACAAAAGTTAATGAAGATCAAGAGGCAAAGTCATTCTAAATTGGAGCTTTAAACAGGTAGGAACTAAACTGAAGACTACCACGAAAGTATGCAAGCAGGGACTTCACATTTGGCGGCAGATTTAAAGCAGCTTTTCTCCCATTCTTTTAATTTGGGGTGTGCAACACAAATCACTGAGGGTCACTTTTATATTTTTGACAACCTAAATGCCACACCACGATGTTCATCATGGAAAGTATGTGGGTCAATATTTCTAATGCACTTTTTAACCCATTCTTAGGCTGATACCCTTTCCCTCTCTTTGCACCCCGTGGCACACACCATGGAGTTGTATAAGCCACCCAGATAAATTTTATTTGCTAGTCTGGATGCAAATTTCTTAATTAAAAAAACAAAAACAAAACCACAGGTCTCGAAGCACTTTGTTAGCTCGTGCTACTGCACGGGGAGCTCTTTGCCACCACCAGGTCTCTGCACAGGTCCTATCTGTTACCTCCATTTTCTTCAGCCTCTCTCTATTGAGCTGTCTTCCCACTTTCAGTCTCCACTCCTCCTCACTGAGTTCAGTGGCAACAACATCCGAGGCCCATAGGCCATAGGGCTTAACTAAACATTATGATGTGTGATTACCAAACATATTGTGGGGTTTTTAAAATTAAACAAGAGGTGTGGGTTCTGGTGGTGGTGTCCCCAATTGTGATCTGCACTGCAGTGCATGGGAAGAGGAGGTTAAGCCTTCCCTTACCAGCTGCGATCTCATTAAGAATCCCCACCTGTCACAATTAGCATCAGGGGGGGAAAACTCCTGTTGGCATCAATAGGAGGGTTTTCCCTAATGCTAATCACCCTGAGGAAGATATTTACAGAGATCACATCTGGATCACCACATGGTTTTTTGTTTTGTTTTATAATCTAATCTGTGGATAGGCCCTTACTTTCAAAGGCATTCACACACAGCGAGGGTCTTATACGCAGGTAGGTCATGCAGCACGGCTGTGTGTCGGCCTGCAACAGGCTAGAAAAAACTGTGCAAGTTCAGTGGTACTTAGGAATCCAGGAAGAGAAGCAGTGTAGATGTTGTGATGCACTACCGCATCTTCACTTTGATAGGCTCAGGCAGGCCTGGAATGCTCCCACATTCCCTCACAAGGGAGAGGGCTTGTAATTCTCACAGGGGTGCACATGGAATCGGGTGGGGTTGCAATTGGTCTATGGGCCTTATGCCATGTAGGCCTCCTTCAGATGAAGAAGGATTGTAAATCAAAATACCTGTACACTGAATTATATTCCTTATGGGTCAGAAGTCACTAAGAGTACAATCCAAACGAGATGATAGTCAGCCTCTGAACTTGGAGGCTGATGATCATCCAATGTAGAGTGGGAGGAGTGACAGAGGCGATCTTTGCTGCCCCACTCCTCCCACTCTGCATTTTCGCTAGACAGCCGTTTTTGACCGTCTAGCTGGAGTGCTTCAGAGGTGGAGGAAAGGAGGCTGCAGAGGACACAGGATACATTATACCCTGGCCTGTGCAGTCTCCCCCCCCCTCCAAGGTCAAGTTCCCGACCTCAGAGAGGCAGCAGCCGGTGTGGTTCTTTCCACGCTGGCTGCGAGGGGGGGGGCAGAGTGCAGATTCCCAACTCTGAGGTTGAAGATCTGTCTCTGACCTCGGAGCTGGGAATCCAGAGCATCCCATGGCCCCCAAGCCGATGTCTAGGGGCCATAGGATTGCTCCCTAAGGTTTTTTATTTCCTTTGGTGGAAACAGCAGAACACAGATTTGCAAACTGCTAGACAACTGGGTGATGTTAGCATGCAAGTGTCAGAACATAAGGGGCATATGTTGCTTGCCACTCAGGCTTACCCAGTGAGACTTACTACTTCCTTTGGATGTGCTTTTAAGTGCATCTTTAATGTAAGTAATGCTGAACGACAGAAAATTAAAGATGATAGTATTGCTAAGCAATTGTTGTGTATTACGAAGAGGCCATCATTATTTCACCATAAAGTTGCAGAAGACCCTTTGAATATAGTCTTTTTCCTTTGTCCTATCAGACTAAAATGTAGAACTAAAAACCACAGCAAGAAATTCTTACCCTAGACATTCGGATATTTACCAATACCACATGACACTTTAATTGATAGCAGAGCAGAATTCTTATTGTTAGGATTTTAGTCTTGTATGAACAATTTCAGTAAGGTTACTTTTAGATAATTCTGCATCACTTCATGCAGTGATTCTGAAATTTATTACAGGATTGACCAAACACACAGCATATACTCCGATTTCTAGATCCAGAAAGTCAGTCATAATACTAATATTTGATAGAACTCATCTTGGCCTACCATGGGCATAGGAACTAAATAGCAAGGCATTAATACTGAAGAACACAATGGACCAGTGGAGGTATGATGCTGGTTCCATTAACTGTGGTTCACTCAGGAGCTAGCTTTCAGGAACATGTGCTTCCTCCTTCCATGAAACAAGTTCTCCCTCCAGTTAAAGCTGACTAGTATTTCTGTAACCAACATCTGAAACTGCTGGCTGCAGTGGTTTCAGATCCTGGGTATATTTATTTATTGCATTTACAAACCACTTTTCTTCCATAGAGTCCAAGACTGCACAGAGAGGATTTGTAGGTGATCTTCCAAGAGCCAGGCACTGGCCAGATGTGACAAAAGATAAACACATCATGTGCTTCAGACTCTAGGTTAATGGGAAACCTAGCTAATCTTAACTGCTTTATTCTAGTTTGTGGAAGGAGGAAATATTTGTTCTAGGAAGGTTGGCCTATAAGAAGGGTGTACACATTTCTAAGGCCAAGAATTCTAAGCCCCCCGCCCTTTTTGCAGGTCCTTTTTGGAGCACTTACTGCTGCAATTACTGCGGTTCCCTGACAGTTCCAACCCCCCCCCCCCATGATGGCAGCTGAATGAGATGGAGTGAATGGGGCTACATGGGGGGTGTAATTCCCGCTGGTGCTGATGCCCCATTTGCTTCATCCCATTTTGCCACCTCCAAGGTGTGTGTTTTAAAAAAAAATAAATGGAAAATTTGCAATTTTTTTTCAACTGGAAAATATATGCAGATTCCATGGCTGGGAAGTAAATGGAGGGGAAATTTGTGTTATATTTCCCAGTTTAAAAAAAAAAAAGTGCAAATTTTCCAGACAGGCTAAAACAACAACAACCCTTAGAGGTAGCAGAATGGGATGGAGCAAACGCCAGCACCAGCAGAACTTACACCGGCCCCTCCCAAAGTGGCCCCATTCACTCCATCCCATTCAGTCTCAGGTTTTTTTTGGAACTGTCAGAGAACCACAATAACCGTAGCAGTACATGCTCCGAAAAGGAACCGCAAAAGGTGCAGGGGGGGGGGGTATCTCCCCTTTCTAGAGTAGCTGGAGAAACGGAATTGTTGAAAATGTGGAGGGCACTGAGAACTGTCAGTTTGACACCTGAAATCGAGAGGACTGCATTGCTAAGGGGGAGATCTTGTCAACTTTCAGTGCACCTACTTTTTTCCCTTTACTGGTGATTTTCAACTGACAGCTTGGTAACTGTGCGCCAATTAGCCTATATTCAGTTTCGGCTGGCAGATTTCCATCTATGTTACCAACTGTACTTCACGTCTTTTGACATCTGAAATTTACAAGGATATTGACCAGGAAAGACTACATATTTCGGACAGCTGTTAAGTGCGCACTTGCAAAAGACCGACAATTTTTAAAAAAAAATATATGAAGACATTTGCGCACATTTCTGGGGCTGAGGGGAAAAGGGTTAGCAAACTAGTGGTGGTTGATCCAAAGTGCCACTTGGGCATTGGTGGAGGTGTTGCTACTGGCGGCAGCAACAAGGGCAAAATCGCAAAGAGCGGTGAGAGGTTTCTGCCACACTTGCCGAGAGGCTCTCTAACCACTCCCCACAACCCATGATGGAATTTATCTCCTGGGTTTGGACGACACGACAACTCATTGTAGGTTGAAAAACCCCTACAACAAGACATGGGTTGTCAGGGCTAGAACAAGACATGGGTTGTCAGGGTGGCTTGTTGCCCCAAAATAAGCCACCCTGTGGGAAGTGGTCTGAATTCACATGACTCGACAACCCATCATGGCTAGTTATCCATTATGGGTTGTCGTGCTGTGCGAACCCAGTCAATGTGTTATTGGAAATAGACAATAATCTAACATGTTGGATATTTTATCATACAAGGCATCAAACATTCTGTAGGGAGGCTACGATCAATGAAAACAGGAGGACAAGAAACAGCAGTGGAAAAAAACCAGAACACAAGACAACAGTTGCAGGATCTCTCTTTATCAAGGGAATTTCTTCTCTGTGCTTAAAAGCCTGCTTGGAACAATTTAAATCAGAAGAGGAGAGGGGTATTGTAGACTGAATGAATAAAGCATACAGTCAGGTCGGAGCCTTCAGCAAAGTGCAATAGTGCAGCTCAGGCAGTTATTATCAGAATAGGGATGCTACAATATGTCCCTATTTTCATCACTGAAATGTTTGAAGCCTATATTCCAGATGTAGGCTTAAAGCAATTAAATTCTGCATCCAGACATTTGAAATTCAGGCTGGAGAAAGCTGAAATCTTCAGCCTGTATAGGCTAAGCAAACTTAGGAAGTTTCTCTTATTTTGCATAATGTATTCTGCAATTTTTGCTATTTTACGTATCATTGGAAGGGAAAGCCCCACCCCTTCCACTGTAAGCCTTATTCAGCCACCTAACTGACTTAAGGCACAATCCTATGCAAGCTTAGACAGAAAAAAGGCCTACAAGTCCCAGCATGCCCCAGCCAGCATAGGATTGTGCCCTTATAAGGTTTCAAGCATGTCTTCACAGCCACATGGGCTAAAACAACTTGCTTGAAAGAAACAAAGCAGAGATTCCCAGGAAGCTGATTTTGTACTCACTGCCACCTTCTGTACTTTTTCTGCACTCCTGTGGAACTGTGGCATACACAGATCCCTCCTTATATGAATGCAACATTATAACCCCTCTTATCTGAAAAAGATGATTTAAAGAAAAAGGTGGTGCAGTAAAGGAACCCAGCTCAAGTTCCTGCAATGCTTAACTTGAATGATGGCCCAACTTTGGAGTTAATTATTAATGCCCTAAGTTGGCCAGTAAGCATGCAGTATAATAAAATGCACCTCCCTTTATGTACAAAGTACCTTCCCTGACCCGGAATAATCAGTCCACTCCTTCACATCTAGGATTCAAAGGACTTGTATGCCATGCCTGAACTCCTCTCTAACACCTATCATCTTAGAAGTCTATCACAGTAGAAATGTCATTTGCTAATTAAACCCCTTAGTCCTGGTAAATGCAAGATAGCTTTTGAAGGCTTACAGGGTATACTGCAAGCCAAATAGCAAATGGCCTAGTATAGGGGTGAGGAACCTTTTTCAGTCTGAGGGCCGAATTCCAATCTGACAAAGGTCTAAAGGGGCTGTATTCCATCCGTGGGTGTGTCCAAATACAGAGGGTGGTGTGAAAATGTGAGCCAGTGTGGCGTAGTGGTTATAGTGTTGGACTGGGACTTGGAAGACTGGGGTTCTAGTCCCCACTCGGCCATGAAGCTCACTGGGTGACTTTGGGCCAGCCACTGACTCTTGGCCTAACCTACCTCACAGGGTTGTTGTGAGGATAAAATGGAGAGGAGGAGGAGGATTATGTAAGTTGCCTTGGGTTCCTCGCAGGAAAAAAGGCAGGATATAAATATAATAAATATATAAATACTGATTTTAAGCCTACTCAGAATGTGCAGCAGGACGAGCCTTCTGCATGTCTACTCGGAAGTAGGTAGGACTGAATCACTCAGCAGCACTTTCAAATACCAAGCCTCTGCATACCAAGTCTACTCACAAGCAAACATGAGCAGCAGGTCTACTCACAAATAAGCAGAACAAGAAGCAAGCAGAATTGAACCACTTAGCAGCTTCTTCTCCAGGCCAGCTACTGATCAGAGATAAGAGCTTTTGCCTGCTGAAAGAGAGGGTGGGACCTGGGGAAGAAGTTGGTGGGCTGGATGGGCAACCCTAGCAGGCCGTACCTCGCCCACAGGCCAGAGGTTTGCCATCCCTGACCTAAAATGTGCACAGTACTAAGATACTAAACAGTGGGTTTGTTTCAGAATACATCAGTCATACTTTAATCCAATTTAAAGCAATGACACTCAAACTAGTCATGACTAACTTCTCCTATTGGTTTCAATGAGACTAAAGCATTTATTCTGAAGCCAACCCAATTACAACAACAAAAAGGCTAGACAAAAATGTTTAGTAGCAGGTTTTAGTCTTAATCTAACTCAATGCCTTATTGAAAGGAAGCACAGAAATAAAGTCATTTCATCAGCAGATTCAGAAATCAAGTAAGTCTTACTTTATTATTATTACAGAGAAGTAATCTGAAGATTAATTCAGTTATGTAAATTGCATACTTACAGGTCCCATAATAGTTGCTTGCCAGTGGAACACTGAAAAACACAAAATATTATTCACCTTATTAAGGGTTTAAATATAACAAAATAGGCAAAAGTTATCTTGCCATCAACTATAAAGATCTTACAGTCATCTCCAACAGGTCCTGCTGAACAGTGTGCAGGTGGGTCACGTTGCAGATCACTTAGCTCCTACAGGAAACATGAAAACATTTGCAATGTTACTTAAACAAACCCAAGATTAGTTATCCAAATTTGGATCCTCTTTAGGTTTGATCAAGTGCTCCCAAAATTTACAACCAAAAATTAAAGATAAACATTAATGAACACAAGAGGATACAGTTTTATGAATACACAATGGGATGACCAACCAGTTCAGCACTGAGCACTACATCAAGATTAGTCAGCTGACCTCCATGCCTTCACTGCATATAATTTACATTGTGTTTCCATTAACACAACTTGCCAAGATGTTGGAATGCATGCTACAATATTTTGATTCAGAAATTGTTATGCTCACTTGGGGGGGGGAAACTGATGCAGATCTCTTTAGATGTTGATAAATGGACTTAAAGCACAAGTTGAAAATAAAATTGGAAACAAAACTGGTGCATGATCCAGTCTGTGACTTGCACACAGCAATGCACTCTATACAACACTCTGCACAGGAAGGGGATTAGGAAAGAAGCAGAGAGGAACTGGATCAATCCCTTAATTTATGCTACCGGTATTCTTGTTTCTGATTATTATTTTTTTGCCTAACAGACAATTTTATGCAACAATAAGAGCTAGATGTTTCTCTTAGTGAAGTTGGGATTCTCAGAAGTTTAAAAGAAACAGGCAATTCTGACAAATATTCGGCTGCTACAAATGTTACTTCTAGCAGAATAAACAGATATTAATTTGGGGCACAATCCTATGGGGGTGTCCGTAACCCTCTGAACTCAAGACGATTAAGGGGATCCTATCGTGTGGCACGTTGGAGTGGGAGGGAAGGAGGCTGAGGAGCCGCCAGGATACGTCATATTTTGGTGGTGGTGCCGGTCTCCCCGCCCCCCAGAACACGAACTCCCCCAAAAGCCCTTCTCCAAGGTCAGTCTTACAACCTTGAAAAAGCAGCTGGTGCGGCAGCTGGTGTGTGTGCTCTGAGTGCAGATCCCCAGCTACGAGGTCAGAGCAATTTTCCGACCTCATAGCTGGGAATCCAAAAAATCCTTTGGCTGTCTGGACACTTTCTAGCAGCCATAGGATTGCGCTGTTATACTCTGTTCTTTATATTATATTGCATTTGGCTTTCCCCTGCTTTTACTAGAGCATATTAAAGTGCACAATACTGACAAGTTGGAATTTATCAGATCTAAGGATAATATATTATCCTCAACTGCTTATTTAACAGCTCATGCAAACTGTCTACTTGCATGAATAATGTGATATAGAAAGAAGAATTTGCATATTATTATGCAAGCCTAGAAGGAAAATTCTCTATAGTTTGTTACAGAAAAAAATGAGAATTGGGAAAACCTGATGCCTCTTAAGAAATGTTTTCACAGAGTGATTAGATACATTATGTTAACTGCATTATAAGAATGCTCATTTCTGATTTTTTTTCTGTGGAATTCCTTCTGTTTCTGCATGATAGTATTAATGTTTACATTCCATTTCAAAACCTAAACTACCACCTTCCTTTGTTATCTACAATATGGAATTCCTCTTTTTAATTTTTATTTTATTACCATTTGTCAACTGGAGCTTGCAGTTCCATCTCCAACATCGGGTATGTGTTTTGTGCACCGTTAGTTAAATTATACATACTTTATTTTATACCCTGCACTTTCTGTTCTGAAGAACCCCCAAGGCAGCTTACAAAAATCAGATACAATTCATAAAAGCGGAAAAATAAAATACATTTGAAAATCATCATAATTAAAGCACAATAAAAGCAGAATTGTGTCAACATCCAAAAGCTTTCCTGAAGAACGAGGTTTTCATTGCCTGCCAAAAGGTGAATAGTGATTGGCCAGGTGGGCCTCCTTTGTGGGAGAATTCCATAAGCCCAGTGCTGTGACTGAAAAGTCCCCATCTCTTGTGCCCATCTGCCTCACTTTTGAAAGGAAGGGAACATGGAGCAGGGCCTCAGATGCTGATTAGCATGCACAAGTAAATAGGTCTTCATTTAATAAAGCAAGTGTGTGTATATTTCCATTTCCTCTAAAATTTCCTTTTCCTATTGTGGCTTCAAAATTTCCAGGAAATTTATATCTCCATACCCATGCAATGCCACAGTGGCAATTTCATTTACTAGGATTTTTTTCTACTTTCAGATACCCACTATTCATGGAAGTTCTCTTCTGTCATGATACAATGTTCATGTCATGCCCATTGCCCACTGACAAATAAATGGTTAATGGTAATGTATGAGTTGGTCCTTAAGTGAAAGCTGCTTTTCAATATAACAATAACTATTAAGCCCAACTCCAGGAGATATATGATCTTACCATATAGAATCCAATTGGAATTAGTTGATTGTTTTTTTAGTTTTCATATTCAAATACATGTACAACCATGAATGAGCATGGCTTTTCTATAATTCTTATAAAACAGAATAATTTCTAATAGCAAAGAACAATACTGGCTGAACTGTACTTTCTTGCTATTTGACGTTACATTTTTCTGTCGTTTAGACAGGGGTGGGCAGAAAGTAGTTCTCCAGATATTTTGGACTTCAACTCCCAACATTCCTGACCACTGCCTATGCTGGCAGGGGCTTCTGGGAGTTGTAAGGAGATCTACCTTCTGCCTACCCCTAGTTTAGACTAATGAAAAGTTTTGTTGTTACATTTGGCTCAAGCCTTATCAACCTGCTCTACAGAAAAGGATCACAGCAAAAATATTTAACATACTGTTTTCAAATGTAGTGTAATGTTAATAGAAAAACCATTAAACTCATTAGTTTGTCATCACTGTATTCAACTTGATGCAAATGTTTATTACAACGGGTGAGATTCAGATTTAGGTGTGTGCAAGTGGGCTGGTGGAAGCAGACTTCCCCCCCTCTGCTTATGGAAGATGCCTCTGCCCAATTTTTGAGGATTCCCCCACAACAAGCCCGGCACTTTCAGCTGGGTAGCATTTTTGGGTTCTGGAAAGCCTGATGTGGGAAGGAGGGGGCAGGGAAGTCTGCTACCATCAGTCCACTTGCATGCACCTAAATCTGGATCTAACCCTTAGTAACTATATGGTAGCAGATGGGAATTTTTAATTCTCAATGTGTGTTTAAAGAGCCATATATTGCCAGTAATTAGTTAAGTCTTTCTTGCCTAAAAGGCAACATTAAATTGGAAACCATAGTTAGTAATAGGTTTTAGAAGACTACCTGCAGATAGTAACAAACAGCGTCAAGACTGAGTTTCAGGCAATGTTATGATTAGAGAAGATAACACTATAGTGAACGATCATTTAAAGCTGGAATGGCTGTCAGGTTTTTTTTGTTTTTTGTTTTAACTTGCCCTTCATTGTAATCCTCCGCCCAATATACTGGTCAGCTTCAGTTCAAAAGACAGAACGCCCAATATCACAAGGTACATTCAGAATATCTGGTGAGCACAATCCAGCCAAAGTTTAACATTTTCAGGTGCCACTGATTTAAACTGGACTCATTGCAATCAACAGGTGATATCTGACATCGTGTGAGTGGACTTTTCGTTCCTCTTCTCCTGCCTGCAGCTCCTTGCACCCCACCCCTAAATCTGCTCTGGAGAGTGCCTCATCCCTCTGGAGCATATTTTGGAGGCATGAAGGGCTGCAGGAGGAGGAAGAGGAGGCCGATTCCATTCCACTGACAGATGCCAATCCATCAGGGTAAGATGTTAGCAGAAATGTAAAATTTCTGGAAATGTTGAAGCTACCAGGGTATGCGGACGTTTTTTCCTCCCCCCCCCACCCCTATTAAAAAATTGGAAATTTTGGGAATAGTTGGAATATATGCAACACTTCCTTTTCAAACCCAAACTTATTTTATTGTCTTAATATAAAATGCATGATTTACAGCTTATGTAACTTATAAGTTATTCTACCTGGCATATTTATGAAGTTTACAGTGCGATCTATTTAAATATTATTCTAGGCCGCCTTTTACGGTAGAAACTCTCTCAAGGCAACTTACATTAAAAAAATCCTATGCATGTTTACTCATAAGACAGACCCAGTCTGTTTAGTTGAACTTACTCCCAGGTAACCCTAAAAGTATAGGTGCCTTAGTTTTGTATACGCGAATTTGTAAATATACCCTATACTAGGGAGAGATGCAAGCATCCTATATTACCTGAGCACATGTTATCGCCATCTGAGAAGTAGGAAAAAATAAATGTTGAAAGGAGGAACCATAAATTTTGTAGAAAACAAAAGAAATGTGTTATTTGGATAATAACAGTCATGGTATTAAAGACTAATTGCATAGTTGGATGTCAAGTTAAACTTTAGAACACTGAAAATATTGAACTCTACAGTATATGCAGGAATATTTTTCTAATGCTGCAGATTGCTTTACATAAACTTCTTAGAAAGCATTGCACTCATTCCAAAAAAGAGAAAAGAGGTTTTTTTTCAGTGTTCCCCAAAGTTTCCAATTTTTCTGCTGGAAAAATTGTGCTGAGGGGAAAAAAGTGTTTCCCAATTTTTTCCAATCCACTCACCCCTGCCCCATCCCCAAAGCCTTCATGCCTCTACAGGAGAGTGGCTATTTACAAGCCTGAGTCCTTGAGTTTGATGTGAGGGCCCACCTTAGTTTGCACTTCCCTCACATTTAAATCATTTTGAGGAATCCTTTAAGCCAAATGGCAGACTGGAAAACACCATGCACCAGAATTCATTTGCCCTTCTCCAAACTATATTGGGATGAATATTCACTCGGATATCTGAATATAGTAGCCATCATGTGAATACTCCTCACATAATAATTTCCTTGACCTTCTCAAAGGAGCATTAAGTTGTTACTTAACTAGTTGTGACTAATTTTATTCTGAGGAACGAGCTGCATGCCAGTCCATGGAGGTCACTTCAGTGTACACTTGTCTGTCGAAACCAATGGCAAAATCTTTTAGAAGTACAAGTTCCCTTTTTAATCCAAGTGGCTCAGGTTTCACCGAGAGGGGAGAACAACTTATGTATGCAAAGCCCAGATATTGCCAGTTCAAGAGAGGATCCACAAGTTTCAGATTTCCAAGCATCGTGAAAGTTGGAGCCAACAAGCTCTTAAACAAAGCTGCAGAACTGCAGGCAGAGGAAAACCTGTTGTCATGATTAGAGCTTCCAACTTCAGATGAAGTCAGACATAGCTAAAATGCTGGCTAGTCTAAAAACTCCAAAGTCTTCTACTTGGTTGAAAAACAGAAAAAAAACAACCCTCAATTATCTGCGAGTAGCAAGATTGCTTTCATATGCTGGTGCTCAACATGTGCACAAGCAACAGCATAAACTCAACTATTAAGTACGGTATATGGTGATATTATAGCTGGAAATAGCTATAAGTTAGACCCTTGGTAAAATGCAAGAGGGACACCGAGTTCCATAAGAGATGCTATTACCTTTTCAGTATATAAAAGGGCAGCTCTATGAATTTCAAGCTGGATGCTAAGAACTGCTATTCGTTCTGAATGAAAAATGTGCATTTACCTTAAACCAGGCCAAAAAACTTGTGACCAAAAAACAAATACAGCCAAGCAACATATTCTGACCTCCCAGATGCTCAGCAACTTGTCTGTTTTTCCAGTCACAAGCAGACAACAAAACAGAAGATTTAACACGCCCCTAGTGGGCTGACATTTCGAATGTCTGACTGCCGTCTCCCAAAGCAGTTACTTTATTCCCAACTCAAGGATGGAAAGCGGAATATCGGTGGTCAATATAAGAGGTTTAAAGATGTTCTTAAGGCTAATCTAAAAAAATGCAATATAAACATCAAAAACTGGGAAACTCTGGCCCATGAACGATCTAACTGGAGGTTGGCCTTCCACAAAGGTTCCATGGACTTTGAAGAAGCCCGAGTGCAAGGTGAAAGGGAGAAACGTGCTAAGCGAAAAGCACGTCAAATGAATCCTTTACAGGACCATCTTCCATCTGGTAACCTGTGTCCTCACTGTAGGAAGCTGTGTGGATCTAGAATTGGCCTCCACAGTCACTTACGGACCCATCGCTAGAGTCTACACAATTTTTCTTTAGAATTTCCTCCTTTTAAGATTTCCTTTTTGTAAATTTTTATCCTGGAAGACAATCTTACTCAGTCACGAGCGATCGCCTGATGATGAGTGGGCTGAATTTGGCTTGTTAGGTCAGAAGTTGGTCACGTCAGGTTTACATTAGATTGAAACAGTTCAAATCTAGGCTTGACAGCACTCTGAAAGGCAGATATCTTATCGCATTTCAGTGTGAGTTAACTTTTGAAAGGGCACCAAATATTGTTGCTGTGTTCATTCATTCATTCCATTTCTAATAGCCAAAGCTCTCTGGGCAGTTTACAAAAAATCAGAACCCTAAAATACAGCACAATAAAACGTAATATAAAACCTAAAATGATGACTTCAGCATCAGAGGCCTCTAAGAGGTGATAAGATACCTTTTACCGGACCAGTCATTCAAAAAGGACAGAGCAATCTTACGGTATTTACCTGTCCCAGCACCAACTGGATACCATTATCATAGCAAAAGGAGCTATCAAGTCCAGAAAGCTACAGTCTACCAAGAAGTCTTCAGCTGAAAGGAAGGCTGCACTAGAGCTCTGCTACAGCTTGCATTCATCCAAGGAAAGTCTTGTGCAACGTATGTTCTTGGGAAATGATAGCCAGTAACAGAGTCTAAAAAGGTGTACATTTTTAAAAAGGACCTCTTATGCTACTCCTAACTTCGCTAGCTTCATGGTAAGTTCACCGTAGGTCAATATATCTTCATCTATTTACTAGACACAAAATATTTTATTAAGCTGACTACAGAGAAGAAATTAAACTGGTCTATATCACACAATGTTACTGGATACGCAAACTAAAATCTGTATGAAATAGCAGTAGCACATGCTTAATTAAGAGCAGTGTTGGAAAAATGACCAGTAACTTATGGCCTAGATGGCTAAACATTTGACACTGGGTCCTAAAAAACTGAGTTTTCCGGCCATGATAACACTATTTTTAGAAAGTATACAGGAACCAATGTGTTCAACTATTCTGATTCTTACTCATGTTCACTTATGAGTCACTTCTGAAAAAATATTGTTTCAAATGAAAAATCAGTTACCATTACCTGAAAATACAAAATACACAGGTTAATTTCAAGATGACGTTGCTGCATTATTACTGTGAGAACTGCTGTAGAAAAGCTTCCACTCTTATTTATTTATTATATTTATACCCCGCCTTTTTTCCTGCAAGGAGCCCAAGGCAGCTTACATAATCTTCTTCCTCTCCATTTTATCCTCACAACAACCCTGTGAGGTAGGTTAGGCTGAGAGTCAGTGACTGGCCCAAAGTCACCCAGTGAGTTTCATGGCCGAGCGGGGACTAGAACCCGGATCTCCCGAGTCCCAGTCCAACACTCTCACCACTACGCCACACTGGCTCTCTTATAGCATTCATAGCTCCAAATTCTACAAGGTTGTTCCATGTTAGGTCATTATTCAGCAGGATCTCATGTTAGTTCTAAATATGCCAGCAGTGACAATATAACAGTTCCAGGACAGTGAGTTACTACTCCCACCCATAAAGCCCTAAGTCTCCTATGTATTGGGGAACTTGGCTGGAGGGTGCTGTTGCACTCATGTCCTGCTTGCAGGATCCAATGGGCAGCTGGTTGGCTACTGTGTGAACAGAATACTGAACTAGATTGACCCTTGGTCTGATCCAGCATGGCTCTTCTTATGTTCTTATGTACATACTCTGTATGGCTACCATAGGATGAAATTGTCACACAAATAATCCTGAAATGTTGTTTTGCCTGAAGGGAGAACATGCCATTTCAAGCACAGCATCATTGCACATGCTACCGGGAATCTACTGTATAGAAGATGCAACTCAGGATGGTACTGTGTTATGTTCGCTCATGTTCGCTCCAGCCGTCATATGCCCAAATCAACTATTTTGCACACCATCAGAAACTCATGTTTAGAGTGGGTGTACATAATATCTGGAGTAGCATGTGGGGAAAATGAATCCAGCTCCAACATGTCCAAAAACTGCACCTCAAGAACATGTAGGTAATTCAATAATGCTTCCAAGTATACATGCATAGGATCACCCTGTTAGTGTAGCCTTGTCTACTCTTACCCAGTCGTTCATGGCACACTGCTGGCCTGAAGATTATGTATTACATTTTTATACCGCCCAATAGCTGAAGTTTGGTACCAATGCTGAATTGTAGACAGTGGGTTATATACTCACAACACAGTCAAATCATTAATAGACACTTCACTGCTAAGCCTAGATCTTTCCTCAGTTTTTAAATCAGGTTTATGGCACTGAATGCCTGTTCACTGCTGATAGAAGAGACAGGCAATAATTGACAGGTGTTTGCTCAGTCAAGGCAGTATTTGTAGCTAGGCAATATTATTCTTGCACAATGCTGCAATCAGTTCTGGTGTGATATCCTGGAACTTCACAGCAATACCACAGTTACATCCTACCATACTAGCAACACCATCTATTCCCTTGCAGCTATATATATATACACACACACACAGTGTAGCTAGCTTCTCATGCTTTCAGCTTGACTGTCTCCATTTTAAAAGGTTCAGTGTAACCAGTTGCTTATTTGGATGATTTATGAGTAGGATTGTTCTCACAAGAAGAGCAGATGAGGGCATTCTGTTCCTTGTTTATTTCTAATCACTGGAACTGTGAGAACCATTATTTTTGAATTTTTCTAGGTCCAACAGGTTTTTTTGCCACTTCTGCGGCACCCCTGCCTGTACTGCAGTTATCTTAACCCAGATTCGAATCGAAATATTATGCTTTCTTTGAGAGAAAATGGCAAAATAACATTTTCAGCTGAAGCCTGGTCCAGGGGTGTCACAGTTTCATTCTCCCGCCCCTTGATAAAAAATGGCAGTATTCATGCTTGTTTTGTAACTATGTTGGTGCCTTTGCCACCATTGTGTCTGGGTTGTTTATTTATTTATTTGTACTATTTCCATACCACTAAATATTAAGAAAAATCCCTAAGCGGTTTCCATATAAATATTAAAATCACAATTAAAACCACAATTTTAAAACAATTATAATAATAATACATAATGATACACAACAGTACAGGAGCAGTAAGAATGGGGCAGCTTGGTTAATTTAGTCATGGGCCAGGGAAAGCCTGAGTGAACAGGTGCTTTTCAGGAGGTGTTTAAAAGATGCCATATTTTCTGCCTCCTGAACTGCATGAGCGAGTTTTTCCACAGGGTGGGTGCCACTACCAAGAAGGCCCACCATCGAGGTATTGCATGACGACATTCCAATAATTTTGGAATGACCAGCAAGGCCTCCTCGGGTGATCTTAGAGATTATCTGGGTATATATAAGGGAAGATGGTCTGCTAGGTATCCTGGTTCTAACTTGTTTAGGGCTTTGTATGACAATACCATAACCCTGAACATGGCTCGGTAGTTACCGGTAATAGGCAACCAGTGAACTTCTTTTAGCACAGGTCTTATGTGCACATAGCTGGGTGTCCCAGTGAGCACCCTAGCTGCTGCATTCTGCGATAGCTGCAGCTTCTGAACTGGGCCCAAGGGCAGCCCCACATAAAGCACATTACAGTAGACTAATTGTGAGGTTACCAGTGCATGGATCACTGTGGCTAGATTATCCCTATCCAGGAATGGGCGTAGTTGGCATACCAACCGAACCTGGTAGTGGGCAATCTGGGCCACCGAGGTCACCTGGGCCTCCAGTGACAAAGACGGATCCAGGATTACCCCAAACTACATACTGCTCCTTCAGAGGGAGTGCAGCCCCATCCAGAACAGGCAAATAGCCCAATTCCCAGACCTGGGAACTGCCCTTCCTGCTCTGAATTCTCTTATTTGACACAGGAGTCTGTCTGACACAAAAAAAGAACCTTCTCTGCTCTGTCTTGAAAGCAAGCAATAGGTATCATAATCCTCAACACAGTTCATTCATGATAACACTCACCTCGACTTTGCCTGGCATTTAACACTGATAGTGAGTGCCACATATTCTAATGTATTATTTTCTCCCAGACAAAATCCTTTGTTGCTGTTGTTTGAATGCTATTACTTTTTTCTCTTAAGAAGTCACACTGAGTTCAGTGGTGCTTACCCCCAAGTAAGCACACAGAGAATGCAGGCAGGCTGATCCTAGTCAAAGATGAGAAGAATTTTGCTGGCCTGCCTTCCCACATATACCTATTCAGGCTGCAATCCTATACCCCATTGCCTCAAGGTAAGCTCCACTGAACTCAATGGGACTTCACTTCTGAACAGGTATGTATATGATTGCACCTAGTCATTTTAAAACAGAGAATGAGGAGCAGAAGCAAGCCAACTTTTCTCCACTTTACAGAAACTTTGCAGAACAAGTTATGGGGTATGCAAAAAAATAAAATAAAACTAGACAAGATGTTCCTAGGAATGCTCTTGTTCAAGGTTCCAGATTTGTGCATGTGCACACAGGGTGCACTGATTTGTCTAATAAATTTACACAGCCTCCCCATCTAGGCAACTCACATTTCACCCTTGCCATCAATAATCCACCTTTAGATACCACTTAAACCAGAGATCTCAGTTCTTCCCTTCACATCTCCACTGATTTGTTTGTTCACCCTCAACTATAAACAAAGGAACCAGGGAAGAAAAAGGTGACCCCCAGTAATGGTGATGGGGAAGGCGGGGGTGGAAAATAGTTTGTGTAGTTGAACAGGACTGCTGCATGAGGAAGAGAACAACTAAGAAAGAGGGGTGGTGACATGGTGATGCGATAGACGCTGCCCCCTACTTCCAAGAGTGTAGGACAATGGCTTGACTTCGTGCTGCAAATGCCCATTGCTCATGCTGTCTGGGTGAAAGGAAAGGCTCAGTTGACCTCTCTTATCTCCCTCCTCCCCCTTGGAGGGACGGTGAGATTTCTCTTGGGTAGCTGGAGATGGTAAGAGGGAGACATCAAACCATTTTCATCCCCCTTCCCCAATAATCCAACTCTAGATACTGGCCAAACCAACCTCCCTCTCTAGATACTGGCCAAACCAACCTCCCTGCCCCCACCCACCCACCCACTCACTTCTACTGTGGAGACCCCCAGTCCCTCGTGTCTCCACTAATTCTCCTACCCACCCACCTATAAAGAAGGGAACAAACAGCAGCAGCTATGAACAGCAGCTGGGTTAGCAGCAATCTAGGCTACTGGAGATGGAAGGAGACAGTAATACATTCCTCCTTCTTTGCCCATGTAACACATTGACCTGGTTCACACAATCACCATAGCCCACCGTGGCTTGTTAGACATGTTGGGCTGTGGTACCCGTGGGTGCTAGGTTGGCCATTTTGAATATTTGAGCTGCAGTGGGGGCATACCATAGCTTTTCATTATGTGGAAACCCGTTGAGGGTGGGTTGTTCCGTTGGTTGACAAGCCACCCAGAACCCATGGGCTGTTTAAGGATTGCGGGTGGCTTGTCAACCAACAGAACAACCCACCCTTGCCGGGTTTCCACATAACGAAAAGCCATGGCGTGCCCCCACTGCAGCTCAAACATTCAAAATGGCGGCTGCCGGCACAACAAGCAGGCCCACAAAGAAATTCCCCCATGGTAGCTTCTCGTCACGTGTGAACCTGCAGACTGACTGCATGAGGTTGGCCCTGTGCAAGGAGATGTTGCTTGGTTGCAGTGCTACCTCTCCTCATGGGGCTTGAGCTGCAAAGGCAGCTCAACATAGCCTGAAAGCACTGCAGGTGGCTGTTGGCGTTTCCTACCCCGCCTACTACCCCCAACGTTGCCAGCACAGCTCCCCTTCCTCTTGCATGGAGAGACTAGGATTGGGGAGCTCTTGTGCCTCATGCACAGTAAGAAGGTTCTGGCTCTGTTCAGGGGAGAGGGAAGCAGTCCTATTCACCTGCACCAACAAGCCCTACTCACTTCTATAAAATTCCTGGTAGCCACTGGCAACTAGATGAGTGCTAAATGCTAAGGTTGTTCTATACATCCACAAGATTACCACCATCCCCTATCTTTCATTGCAACTTGTAATATCAACCAGTAGCACCCTCTTGACTACACAGGAGGCATCTTCATGATGGAGAGAATGTTCTCCATCAGTATCAACTCCATACTTATGGAACTCTGCTTCCCCACAAGCCTCCCAAAATATGAGCATCTTATGAAATTCTATCTGGACTAACTTACAGAACCCACAATTAAATCAGGTACTGGATAGCTTTCTCCACTACTTTCCTCCAAAGGCCAAGATTAAGTATTTTATTTATTTATTATATTTCTTTTTTTTTTAATATTTTATTTATTTTTCAAAACAAATTATAACACAGAAAATATATTTAGCAAAATACAAAATTATCACACAAATATAACATAATCAACATACAATAAATCATAAAGTGCTCCCCCCCCACCCTCCAAGGGACCAATTAATATACTTCTATCCTCTTGATCAAATAAAGTCTAAATTCCAAAAATATTTATTATATTTCTGTCCCACCTTTTTTCCTACAAGAAACCTAAGGCGGCTTACATAATCCTCCTCCCCATTTTATCCATTTATTTTATTTTAGTGTATTTTTAGGTTGCCTCTCCACGCAATGAGTGCTTGAGATATACAATTAAATACAAAATAAAATACAAAATATTAAATCAAAACAGGCAAGAAAAAAGAAACGGGGATCACTGCAAATTAGAGTGCGGTGTTAACTATTAGAAGCTTGGCTAAATAATCTTGTCTTAACCAGCCTTTTAAAGAATAAAGAAGGAGCTCACTAAAACTTCCTGTGAAAGGAGTTCCACAAATGGGGTACAGCTACAGAAATGGTCCTTTCTCACATGCCCGCCCACCCGCCCGCCCACCCACCTCAATTCTTTAGGAGGTGGGATATGCAACAGGGCCTCAGATGATGACTGCAGATTACAAGTTCATATGGACAAGTTCATATGGGAGGAGTTGATATTTCAGATATCCTGGCCCCAAGCCATTTAGGGCTTTATTAGGTAAGAACCAGAACCTTGAATTGGGCTTCAAAACAAACTGGAAGTCACTGTTAAATGATCCGTAAACCACAATGCTTTATTTTTTATACTATATTTTCAAGTGCTGTTACTGGTTTGCATCTCTTAGAATGAGTTGGGGAGGCTAAATTGAAATACTTCATTGTCAAGTGAACTATTTTAATTTGTAATTCTAAATATTAAGTTCAGCACATTTGCTGTACAGAACTAATGTGACATTTCAGACAATTCTGGCTGATGCAATAAAATGGAATTATGAACTGTCCATAATCCCATTCTTCTCAGAGTTTAAAAGGACATCGCATTTTATCAACTAAGCAACATTCAGATAAAACTAGAAATCATGTAAATGCATATATGGTTAGAAACAGACGTCATTCAGTTGTGCCATCAGAATTAAGATGAAAAGATCAGGATTCTTGCACACCTAAAATCAAAATGTATTTCATGGCAAGTATTAAAAATGGCTAAAACCAAGTGTCTTCTGATATGAAGAATTCTTTGCAAATGTATTTTTCAGAAATCATTCAAGTATGAAGGATTCAAGTGTCTCCTCGCAGTCCTGATAAGAACAACTGAAAGGCATTTTAAAAGTGCTTCTAAGTAAAATTGGGGCTACATGAGCTAATCTTGCAAATTCCTTTCTCCTTTACAGCAGTGAATAAAGAGCACTTAGGCCAAAGCATCTGATGTACCACTCACAATAGAAAAAAATGGAAGTCTTAATAGAAATGTAAATAAGATGCATTGCCCACTAAGTCTGAGACAGAAGTTCTGCAGATGAACTGTGTGAATGATTCACTGACTTGCCAAACCACAAATAGAGCCTGCAGAGTTTAAAATTAGCACCCTAATAAAGGACAGCTTCTCTAAAGTTCTCAGAGGCTTGTTGAGCAACTTGGCACTTAAGTATTGTGGCACTCGGACCAGTTGACATAGCACGAACAGCACACTTTCAATTTCACGCCACAGAAACACTTTTAGGGTGGGGATGGGGGAAGAGAATAGATTCGGAATTTGCCAAGGACTTGCACAGTACTTTAATGCTGTAAATCATTAACGGATTCTGCTTCAAGTATGTTATTGTCTCTGCACTTCTAACCGTTTTCTCCCCCAGGCTCCAATATAAATGTAACACATCTAATTCCCAGCCACAGGACATCCAGACAATCCACACCTTTCTCCTTATCAGCTGAACCACAGAGTGACAGAACTATGGGGAATATGGTAGAGCAAAGCACTTTGAACACTGGATAGGGAGATATAAAAGCTAAGTATTATTAACAATCAGCATGCGTGATTCATCCATGTGTAGGAAAGATGCAAAGAACCCATGCTGACATGGGATCCTTTTCACACCATTTCTCAGGGCAGAAACAAATGTGATGTTAAGTGCATGAATGCATTTAATGTGTATTTTTCCCAATAACAGCAGCTGCAGAGAGGGGAGAGCAGTATCAGCACCAACCACAGCATGCAGGGAGGGTGTTTTTTGTTTATCCTTCCCTTAGCCCCAAGCCTCAGACTCAAAGAACCCCCCTCCCCAAAGGTGCTAGTACTAGTAGCCCCTGGAGGGATGCTTCCATTGGTACCAATGGAAGCTTCCCTTCCAGGGCTAATAGCCGCTTGGGAGTGGGGTGACTAAAACCCACATTCTCTATGGTCCCAGTACTGCTCTGGGCCCCCAAGGCTGCTGTTTTCCCTCCTACAACACAACATATTAATGTGTTCATGCATTTAATGTCACATTTGTTTTGGCCCTCAGACTCTGTGCCAACCCCAGTTGCACTAAAGCATTCAACGGGACGAGGAAGAAGCTTCCCTAAAGACTCACTTCCTAACCAATCTAAATTCAAACTCCTAGTTTCAGACATTCTTTACCTGTGTCTTAGAGCAAGTATATAGTAGCCCAGGATATAACAGTCAATCTGGCAAAGAGCATGACTGCCTGCTGTATTCCAATAGAAGGTGATATAAAAAAAGAGTCCCAGCTGGGTCATAGAGTTGGCAGGCATTAACATAGTCCTGCCTAGCATCAAGAACCCAATGCAAGAGTGCTCTAGTGCCTTCATCAGCTGATAAGTCCACTTCATTCTCAGTCTCACCAAGTCACCAATGGTTGAATTGCACAGGGCCCCTGGATGTTATCATACATTAACTCACTCTTCTATATAATGGCTTTCCTGAAAACACCATGGGTTGGATCCTGATTTAGGTGCACGCTAGGCTGCTGAAAACAGATTTCCCCACCCTCTTCTCTCTACAGCAGCCCCTCAGTCCCCTGAAAATGCTACACAAAGTGTCAGGTCTGGGGCATAGGCGGCAGGCATATCGGGGTGGGGCACGCTGTGGCCAGGGACGACAGAGGTGTTGCAGGACCGAGGCAAGTGCAGAGTCAGAAACAGTGCATGGGCAAATACCAGCACGGTGTGGCACAGCCAGAGGCAAAGAGCAAAGTCAGTAAGAAGCAAGTTCAAATACCAGCCAGGTGTTGCAGGGCCAGAGGCGAGAGGTGAAGTCAGCAGCAAGCAAGATCGGCTACGGGCAAGGTGTGCAGGGCCAGAGGTGAGAGGCGAAGTCAAGAACAGACAAGATCAGGACACAGAGGACAATGTAGCAAGGCGGGAGGCAGAAGCCAAGGGACCAACACGAAGCAGACAGCACGAAGACTTGTGTTGCTGTGGAAAAGCTGAGCAGGAACAGGAAGACTTTTACAGGGCTTCCTGTGGCTCCCAGCAGGTCTGCATGAGCACCTACAGGTCTGGTGCTAATCCTGCAAGTATTTGCAAGGTGGACTTGTCCGCCTTCTCTATCAGCCCACCAGGGGGAGCTGCAGCGCTGTGCAGGTTGAGCAGATCCTGACACAGAGTGTAAGGGGACCCTGCTAAAGAGGGGGAGAACCTGCAAAATCAGGCAGATGCCCCTTCCATCAATGATCACTAGCTAGATCAAATTAATATTAAAGACTAATCTTTTATAGAGGCTCTTACTTTCTGGAAATCCATCTCATGTAGGAGAATCTGAGAAATAACCTATAATACAATTTAACTATTCTACCAATACTCATCTAACACACATAAAATCTGTTACTTTAATGAAGTAATCTTACACAAAACACACAATATGAAAGATTGTCAGTATAACTAAAACGCTATAGTCCTCAGTAAACACTTTAAGTTAGACATGTACATTAGTACAATTACTAATCTCAGCAGGCATTTGAACTCTGTACAATGTCTCCCAGCTATTTTTAAAATACCTACGGTAATTCCTCAGAGTTCATTTGCATTTAAAAAAAAACAACAACAATTATTTATTTATTTATTATATTTATGACTCGCCCATCTGGCCAGACATCTGGCCACTCTGAGCGATGTACAATGCAATAATATACCGGGGGGGGGGGGGGGGGGACACAGTATAAAACACAATTAAAAACAGTACAAAACTTTAAAATCCTAACCCACCCCATATTCCCGCCTGAAAAGCCACGTTTTTAATGCCCGGCGGAAGCTAATCAAGGAAGGGGCATGGCGGAGGTCACTGGGGAGAGTTCCATAAAAAGTTTCAAAATTTTTAGCTTTGAACAGAGAAAGCTTAACTGCGGGCCTGGAAAATTTTGATATTTGAACTTTGGAGTTTTAGTTTCTTGCCCTCTAGGTATGAGATCCTGAACCCAGACTGTGACTGGAAAACCCTGATGCTAAAAATACTAATTTTTAGCAACAGGCCTTTCAGTTGCAGTTTGGGTTGCTGTCTCATCTCCACAACCCAAGTGAACTAAGAGCTACATCACACTAGACCAGGGCTCTCCAACCTTGGGTCCCCAGATGTTGCTGGCCTACAGCTCCCAGCATACCCAGCCAGCATGGCTAATGGCAAGGGATTCTGGGAGCTGTAGGCCAGCAACATCTGGGGACCCAAGGTTGGAGAGCCCTGCACTAGATGTAGAGCTAAGAGCTACAGTATGTTACACCAGTATTTTACTGATGTTTCTCCACAGACAGTAAAACAAATTGTGAGGTGAAAATGAAACAGAGTAAGCCACAATTTGACGTTAAAGGTTGTATCTCAGCCTTCCTTTAAGGAGCCCAGGCGAGGAAATACCGTACATAGCCATCCCATTTTATCCTCACAGAACCCTGTAGGTAGGTTAGACCAAGCCAAAACAACCTGTTCAAAGCCATCTGGTGAATATCATGGCTGAGCAGGCATTTGAATCTGGCTCTCCCAAGTCCATTTCACTGTACTAATGGTCAACTGGCCAAAGCTCCCTGCTGCATCTCTCCCCTTCTTAGTTCTACTCATTCAAGGTTACGTACTTTGGCTGTGCCATTTACATCTTTGCTTGCCCTACACTGGCCTTGCAACAGTGGCCAATGCCTCATCAATTATGGCACTTGATTTCTCTTAAGCCTCTTGTTATAGAGGCCTTCCTGTATGAGCAAATTGACAGTAGGGCCAATCGCCTCATTGACAGTGCATCCTAGAACATGTCCCAGAATCCTCTGTAATACACAGGGCTCTATGGCTTACATGCTGTCATTCTTCAGCTGACAAGCAGATAGGGAAAGGGTTCATGGAGGGGACAAAGTCTGGAAAGCACTGGTTAAGGCAAATGTGTTCCTATTAAACGTATCCTGTGTTCTTTACCATGGCTGCCTTTAGGTCAAGCCTGTTTTGTTGGGTTTTCAAGAAGCTTTGGCTATGTTCAAGCTGCTCCTGGGACCTTACCCTTGGGGATGTGCTCAGACACTATGCACTTTTAGAGATCCCACCATTGCACCTTAAGCTGCCAGGCACCTAGTGTAGAATTTGCCTCCTTCAGGTATTGATCATTCTCCACATGCTTTTAGGGATTGACTGTTAAATTACATTTCCCTTCCTCCACTTTCAAAAGTGTGTTTTAATATGTTATTAGTCTTTGGAGACACCCTGGGTACTGAGTATATTGTGTTTAGTAATGCTTCCCAAGCACCAGCTGACAGCTGGGAGAGGGGTGGGATGCAGTAATTATTATATTACTTCCAGCTCCATAACATAATCATAGTTAAGCATCAGAGGCTGAATAAATAGCCCCATTTGCTATTTATGAGAGAAGAATGTCAGCTTTACTGTAAATGTTAAAACATGATGTCATCTATAATTAGTAGAGATCCATGTGTAGCACTGGAAGATTCTAAAACTCTGAAGGACAGCTGCATAGCCACTAGCTCTCCTAACAGCTTTTCTTTAGATTAATAACCTTTCCTTAAATTACCATTGTTTTACAGCCAGTATTTTATCACTAGTGAGTCTGGCTTGCAGTCACTACCTGCAGTCGCTTAGGAGGGCTTTGAGGATGAGAAAAGAAAGGAAGTCAAGAGGAAACTTAGCAACCACATTTTTGTAGCAGGTTCATGTGCGATCCTGAGCCAATGGACCACTGGTTTTTCCTGCACTGCTTGTGAGATGTCCTGCACCATAGGGGAGGAGCCTATGCTGCAACTCCTCTCCCTGACACAATCAATCCCCCAGAAAGTGTGCTAACACTGGAACAGGGAGGATCCTGGATCCGCACCACGGGACTTCTCATATTACTGAAAAGAAGCACTGCAGCAGCTCCCACACCATCGGGGTAACATAAGAACAAGATGTTGGCTAACTAATGACAGGAGGGGCCACAATTTTGGACATGATGTCATCCAGTATAAATTCCAGTACTTCCCCCCCGCCCCTGCTTTATTTGCAAGGTACCAATTTATTTAACATTGCCAAGACTGCCATAGCTACCAGCTACCAAGCGAACAGTAATGATTTGCCCCGCCATTTGTCATTCAAGAGGCAGACTCTGGGTGATTTTTCCTACCAATCATTTTTTGGGGCATTAAATGAGTTAGCCCAGTGCTTACTTTACTGTATTGAAGAGCACTGTTCATATACACTTGTTCTTCTCGGACCACCACATTTTCTTACCTTTAGGCAATATCATGGGAGGATAATTGAAAGGCTTCCGAATTGAAACTTGTGTTGCATTTCTAGTCACACAATCAGCAACGCTCTGTGTGCACTTGGGGGCAAACCATCCACGCAGCAGTGGTTTCTTTGAAGCTTCCCCTTCAAGTGCCTGCACGACTCAAAAGGGAAGCTTATTTTAAGATTAAACTATTTCATCATTATTTTTACATGTACATGATGGCTTACGGAATAAGAGAGGCCAAACTGAGAGGTGGAAAACAACAGAGAGAGGAGAGGGTTAGACAAGAGTAAGAAAAGGTGGCTACCAATGAATGTGGGCAAATGCATATTTTAAAATAAAAAGTTGCTTCTTCAGCATATAGTGGACATTTAAAAGAAAACCTCTTCCCTATTATTTTTACTGTAGTCTCAGGCCCACCTGAAAATATACCAAGGACCGCTGGTGCTTCTCAGATCACAAATTAAGAATATGTTAGCCAAAATCTATAAGTCAAGATTAACAACTTTAAAAGCATGAGGTCAATAGTGAGATAGCTTTAGAGAACTATGCCAGGCACTTTCTAGAAGATGCAACTTTTTAATACAAATTCATTTAAAAATATTTTTCTAAGAATTTCCACTATAAAAAGTCCTCAAGGCAGTTTACAACAAACAGTAGAAGCCATAATAAAAACATGTTATACACAATCATACAAGAATAAAGCGGCAATACTGTTTTATAAAACCCAGCAGTATAGAATAAAGAAAAAAAATAAATAAATAACACTGATATTAATTAAAAGCTTGGGTAAATAGGACAGGCTGCAATCCTATACACACTTAGCTGTGAGTAAATCCCAATGAATTCAAAGGGACTTACTTCTGAGTAGACCTGCATATGATTGTGCTGTTAGCTTTGCACCTAAACTGATAATAATGGGAGCTCCAGGCAAGGTTATTCTAAAGTCAGGGTGCCACCACAGAAAAAGCACCGGCCTCACATATGAAGGCAGAGGTATCTGAATAAAGACCTCAGAGGATTATCTTAAATTCAGGGCAGGTTCTGGCTGTTCACATACCCAAGTCTGTCCCAGATCTTTATAGGTCAGCAGCAGCACTTTGAACTGTGCCAGGAAATAATATAGTCAATATACCGTATATGTGTCAGTATCAGAGAGACAGGATCACTATGGCAAGCTCCAGTTAACAGTCCAGCAGCTATATTTTCAATAAGTTTTAAGTATTAAATAGCTTCAATACAGGTAAATCCACACATAAATTGTTTATTCAGTAATACCTTGGATTACAAGTAACTTGGTTTGATAGCGTTTCACAAGACAAGCAAATTTTTAAATATTTATTTTTTAAAAATTGACTTGATATACAAGCGACGTCTTGCAATACAAGTACTGTAGTACGGCTTAAATTAAAAATCTCTGAACAAATTTTTTTGGGGGAATTTCGTTTTGATATAAGAGTGTTTTGGATTACAAGCACGTTTCCGGAACGAATTATGCTCTCAATCCAAGGCATGACTGTATTACTGATGCCTGACCTATCAAAAGAGCTTGGAAATAATTCAGGCACAGATTGACCCGGTTCGCACAATCAAAACAAGCCACAGCGGCTTATTTAAGCCACCCTGGCTTGTTTATACTGGTGGCACATTCCGGGTGCCATTAGCCTAATTACTCGCCCGGTATCATCAGAACCCAGGTGGGTTTGTCTGAGGGGGAAACGACCCTCAAATAACCCAACAACAGACCATATCATCTTCTCCACCCACCTACGTTTCTTCTGCCTCTTCTTGCCCACTGTCCATGCTCCTCTCCTCCTCAATGCTAATCTGGCTCTAGCTGTTTGAAGTCAAACTGGCAATGTGAAGACCATTTCAAAAGGTTGAAACACTCTACAACTGACAAAGCACTGAGCTGTAGCTCTTAATGGGGGCTGGACAGGCAACTTACTCTTTTTGCCCAACAGGAGAGCTGGGTGGACAGCAAACATAGCACTACACAGTGCATCTGGCTAGGAAACTGCAGCTGAAGAGATGCACATTAAATGACTTCAAATGGCCAGAATAAGTAGGCAAGCCAGGATGCAGTTACAGTCTGCTGATTAGGGAGCAGGACTGACATTTGACTTGCCAAAAACAACCACCCCAAAATATTGGTTAAGTATCAATTCATCAGAAGAACAGGGGAAATTGTCCCAATTCCAAAAACTGCTGCCACAGCACTTCAGTATTCAACTTTGCTCAGAAGCTTCACAAAACCCCATGCCAATTCACATGGAGGCTCCTCCATGCAACAGATTCAGTACCAGTCCTTACCTCTGCATGCTTGTGACCTCCAATAACTGGTTTACTGCATATTTCCTCCTGAACAGGAACACAAGGTTGAGAGATGCTCATATTTACAGCACATGGCCAGCAGGAGAAGCTAGGCTATATGGCTCAATTGGGAGGTGGTTGCCTTGATTCAATTAAGCTTAAATACCCTGTAAATATCCTTAAAATGACTGCCTTAAAGCGCAATCCTATCCGGATGCCCATAAGCCTCCAAACCTGGAGGCTTACAGGCACCCTATACAGAGTGGGAGGAGCAGCAGAGGCGATGTCTGCCTCCACGCTCTACATTTTTCGTTTTTGGCTGTCTAGTTGGGGCGCTTTGGAGGGGGAGAGAAGGAGGCCGCAGAGGACACAGGATATGTCGTACCCAGGCCTCTGCAGTCTCCTTCCCTCCCCGCCCACTGGAACACCCCCATTTCTCCTCTCTGAGGTCCAGTTCCCGATTTCAGAAAGGCAGCTGGTGCGGTTCTTTCCGTGCCAGCTGCAAGGGTGTGTGTGTGTATGGATTCCCAGCTCCAAGGACGGAGCTCTGTTTCCGATCTGGGAATCTGAAGTATCCTACGGTCCCGCAGATGATGTCTAGGGGCCACAGGATTACTCCCCACCATGACTGAAGTGGTGACTAACTCTTAAATTTTTCTCCCTCAATGAACCAAATAAAAAGTAATGTTATATTTACACAGAGAATAATAATAATAAAATTATTATTATTTTTTCTAAGCAACACCACCATGGTTTTTGGTCACCTAAAGACTTTAAGATCCTGGTTATGCTTTACATACGGTAGGTTCAAGTTTCACTTTGGCTTTTGGCATAACTAACATGCCTTGATCAGTTCCTTTTCTGGGTACTGGATTTCTGCACTAAATCAGCTGACCAACATGGAAAAAAAGTGCTGAGAATACAACAAGAGAATACCCTAGGACAATCAGAATTTCATGACGCTAGTTTAAAGTATCTCTGTTTCTAAAACAGTTGTCCAATGAGATGGCATCTATCAAGCCTTTACCCACAAGTGCAAGAAAACCAATGCTTCCAGAAGTGCACAGTGGATGTTAGAAGAAAGCAGAAAAGAGGGCTAAGGCATTTTGTGCAAACAACACCTTCATCTACTGTGTGTCTTACATTTGTAAATGAACAGGCTACACAGGTCAGGAAATTTAGGGATGGGTCAGAGTTCCATTTCCATCCAAATCCAAGCAAGAACTACAATTTCCCGCAGGAGGGGAAGCATTTTCAGAGTGGGCCTGAGATCATTGCTTTCTGGCAAGTTCTGGGCCCACTCCAGAAATACAGGGAAGTGAAGGGTGGAAGTTTTGCCTCCTTCATTCTAAATATTTTACCACTTCCTTGATCAGAGACCTTGGGATAAGAGCGAGTACAGCTCCTCTGGCTGAGCTCCCCACCACCAACTGATGCCCTTTGATCCAGAAAGGGGAAGGCTTATTTTTTCCTTTCTCCTGCTAGATTATTTACCTTCTTTCCTGGGATGCAGAGTGTGCCTCACATCCTTGAAGGGAAAATTTGCAACCCTGTGAACAGCCAGTAAACACATCAGCCCCTCATTGTGGAGTGAATTGTGTAAGAATTCCACAATTCACTCTTTCTGCTCATCTCCAATTAGAATGTACAAGTGAATTAAAAAAGACCAGCTTCACTCAATGCATTAACAGCAAGTCTCTATGGGTCAACACTTCCTACACTTAAGGCACTGTAAAAGCTCATCCCTAATTTGAAGCAAGTCCTATTATTTCAGTGGGGCTTGCTTCTAGGTAAATGTTCTTAGGACTGTAGCCTTGGCATAATTTGCAAACATCCTAAGCAATAAGTTTTTCCCAGTACAGTGTGGTAAAGCTGAAGAGTCATATGAACCCTGCTGGATCAGACCAAAGCCATGTCTAGACCAGCATTCTGTTTCCCACAGCGGTCAATAAGATGCCTCTAGGAAGCCCACATGCAGGCTCTCTTGCACTGTTTGTTTGCCAGCAACTAGTATTCAGATGCATACCACTCTGACCCTGTAGCCATCCTGTAGCCACTCTGACCCGATGTAGCCATCGTGACTAGTAACCATTGATAGCCTTATCCTCTATAAATTTATATAATCCTCTTTTCAAGCTATCTAAGCTGCTCGCTATCACCACATCTTGTGTCCATAGTAAATTCAATAAATGAGCTATGCACTGTGTGAAGTAGCACTTCCTTTTCTCTGACCTGGATCTCCTGACAGTCAATAGACTGCACCTGAATGCAACATCACCTTGGTAGGCAATTTGAGCCAGAGATGTCCTTATTCTTCTCGCAATTCTAACCAGCCTGCAGTCATACCAGGTCAACACAATTTTTGAAATGGCGTTAAGTAATTTTCTCTTGTCTACATTTACAAAGAAATTGTGTTAAATGACACCAATTACTCACAGCTGTTGTCAGTAACATCTAGCTGAGTTTCCTTTTTGGCAAGCATTCAGCTGTTCGGTATCTTATGTTTCCTAGCTTTTCACTATTAAAACTCACTTGAGGAGAACAGTAAATTTTAACATTTGAATCAACCTCACTTTGTTTTGTTCTGTTAAGACTACTGAGCAAGTACTAAAGCATATCATTCCTGTGAAGATCAAGTTAGGAGAAGTAGTCTCCCAGGCTTACAAATTGGCAAAAGCAACACCAATGACTACGTACCTTGGAAGATGAAAAAACACAGGGGCACCTCAGAATTAGATTGATGCAAACTGCCCACAGACTGCTCCTTCGATGTGGCAGGTCCTAGACCCCAAACGTTTACAGGGGTAATACGCAAAATCACAGCCTTTTACTCCAAGCCACAATAATTCTCTCCCTGCCTTTGGTACATCAACCAGGAACAACTGTAAACACCATGTCCATACACACTCCCAATCACTACTAAGGACTACTTCAGCCAAGCTGCAAGGTGAATGGTGGAGCAGAAGGCCACCCTTTAACACACATTAAGTAACCTGAACATGGGCCAGAACCCAGACTGCAGCTCTCTCTATGCCAGGATTAACCCAGTTTCCCAAGAGTTGACCTGGTGTGTGGAGGAGCTGCAACATTAACCTTCTCACACTACACCAGCAGTGAAGGAAAATAGCTCCTGGACCACTGGAGCAATGTTGAAAAACCCCCAGCAGCTGTAGTTATCTCTCAACATGCTTTTACCAAGCACCCTTTTATGCCAGTTTCTACATTTAGCAGCCTGAACTAGCATAGTGCAGGAAAGCCTTAGTACTTGTGACTGGAAGCTGCTAGCAGTTTGGGGTTTCCATGTATGAATGTTCGGGGAGGGGGGGAGACGGGAAGGGGGGGAGACGGGGGGGGCGCTAAAGAGACTCTAGCATTCCAGGAAGGAGGTAGGCTAAACGCTCTGACATGCTAGTGTTCTGCATGTCTGATGGGGGGAATACGCACACATGGATCGCCCCAACCACAGCCTGAAGTGGTATAGTCCAGGAAAAGCTGTACCGTTGTATTCGGCTAAGGACTGCCAATATAGGAGGAGGGTCTGTTTAAAACACATTGAAAAGGTTAACTAAGCATGATCTCAAGCACTTGCCAAACCATCCCAGAAAAACAGAGGCTCCTGCAAGCTGCCAATGGAACGATGCATCTTGGCCTCAAAACAGAAAAAGAAGAGAGTGGCCTCCACGGCCCCTTTGCCCTGACGCCCCTTCGCATAGGCCCGTCTCCCCTCCCCCCCCCTCAGCCATGGCTCCTTCTCTTTCCTCTGCCCCCATCGCGAGATCTGCCCTCCCCTCAGCCCCAGCCCTGCGCTCCACACTCTCTGGTACTAAGCCCAGGCCCGGGCGGCTCGAAGCTCACCCGGTTCCCAACGGACGGTGAGCAGACCGGACCGGACCGGCCCACTCGGGTGCCCTCACCTTCTGTATCCGCTTCAGCGCCATGGGGAGCCGGGGATGCGGGCGGGCCGGTCTGGGGAAGCTGTGAGGGGGGGGAAACAGGAGGAGGAGAGGACGACGGCGTTGGTTGCTCCAGGAGGGGGCCGGGCTCTCGCGGGGCGTGTTAAGGCCGAAGCCGAGGTGCCGCTCCGCTCCCAATCGATGGGTCTTTTGTTTCCGCTTCTGCTAATAGACTACACACCCCGCCCACCTCGTCCTCCCCCCGCCGCTCCAAGTGCATTCTGGGACATGTAGTCCCATCGGGCCAGATGGCCGACGCAGCGCCCCCTACAGTTCTGCGGAAGAGTGCGCGGATCGAACATGTCGGCGGTTCCTAGTAGTTGGTGACCACAGAATATTTGAATTTATGTTAAAAGTGGGACCTCAAAAAGACAATGTGGATTGTGTGTAGGAGAAGCCTTCAAGACCCCCTCCCCGTCTTTCTCAGGCGGGGCGGCTGCCCAGCACCCAGAGTAGGGGAAGCCTTGAAGACGTGGATCAGGCCGGTTGACAGCCAATCGGCTCCTCGCCTTCAAAGGTCCTCCTCAGGCTGGAGGCTAGTCCAGAAATGGGAGGAAGGTCGATCCGGATCTACTAGTAGATCTATAATATTGCTAACAATTACAGCAACCAAATGACTTCCTCCGACTCTAATAGACTGCTGAAATTGTGGCACCTGAAAGACTTTAACAAATTTATTCTGGCATAAGCTTTCATGGACTTTAGGCCTCATTGCAAAAGTTTATGTCAGAAGAACAGGCCAATCCTATGCATGTCTGTTCACAAGCCCCATTGAGTTCAATGGGACTTACTCCCAGGTAAGGGTGTATAGGACTGCAGCCTAAATTTGTTAGTTGTTCATTTGCCACAAGACTCTGTTGTTTTTGCTGCAATGGGTTACCCCTCTGGAAATTGCTGTAATGAAGGAAGCTTAGGATAACCAGGAGTCACTCCTATTTCGGTGGGGCTCCTAATCCATAGCAAGTTTTACTTGGAGCATTATAGGAGCTATCCAGGGTGCTGAACTCCATCCTCAAAATAGGTTCAGCACCATGGATAGGTCCTACAAAGCTCCAAATAAAAACTGCAATGGGTTAGGAGCTCCACAGAAATAGGAGTCACTAGCCTTCACTCTGGATTTGTCTGTGGAAGGTACTCTGAAATCAGTGCTTTGCACCAGGCTCGGGTTGGTGGATCTCTAAAATAAAAAATAAAAAAATCCAAAGCGAGCTTTGAAGGAGTGGATTGGGCTAGCTGACAGTCAACTTGATATGCACCTTCAAAAGCTTCTCTCAGGCAGGAGCAGACATCCTAACCACCACCTGAGCAGGGAGGTTTGGAGGCACAGATCTGGCAGATGACCACTTTATTTAAGTGGCCATTGAGCACACTTGGCCTTCATTGGGCTGTTTGGGGGGTGGTGGTTAACCCTTACCCGCCCTTTTGTTTTGGTAAAGATTTTTGTACTACTGCAAACCTCTGCAATCCTTTTTGTACTACTGCAAACCGCAAGCTAACTGATACCTTCCTCTTGTACATGAGTGGTACAGTTCCAATGGTACTCAAAAAACTAAGAGAGCTAGTAGTATACAGGACCGGTGCAAGGCAGTTTGGTGCCCTAGGCAAGATCAGATATTTAGTGCCCCCCCTTCCCACTTGAGAGCGCTGTATTTTTTCTCCAAGGCATTTCTGGCGCCCCCTTTAGCCCTGCGCCCTAGGCAGCTGCCTAGTTGGCCTAATGGTAGCACCGGCCCCGGTAGTATATAAAACAAGGCTGCACAACAAAATGTTTATTGCTGGTGTGCATGTATTACCTGAGCCTGCAGTGGAGAGCGTTGGGGGGGGGGGAGTTAGCATCAAAGGTGGGATCCCTGCTCTAACTTGGGTCTTATTTCATGTATAGTTTTTAAAAATCTTTTGAACATTTAAAAGTGCAGCCAGTCTGCACACAGGTCAATAGAGCATGAGGCTTCTGCATGAAATGGAGTGCTGAATTTGGTGTGGAAGGAGCTCTGAGGTGGTAATTTACCGTAAGTAGATAGATCTGTTGCTGCCAACCTGAGAGGTATGGGGGATTTTTTTAACTGGGATTCCAAACTAGCCTCATCTTCATCTTGGACCTGCATTGTAACAGTGGACTACATTTGCAGAGCTGTTGTAAACTATTCTCTTGATTTACTGCCTATGTGTGCTCCATAAATTTAGTTATGGTTTAAGAACAGCAATTTATTTTTTGTAGTGAAATCCTATTCATGTTTACGCAGAAGTAAGTCTCACTGTGTTCAGTGGGACTTGGGGGAACGATCCTATGGTGCCCAGACATCGTCTTGGGGGGGCCATAGGGTCATTCAGATTCCCAGCTCCGAGGTCAGATACAGCACACCGACCTTGGAACTGGGGATCAGAGCTCTGACCCCCCTCCCGTGCCCACTCACAGCCGGTGTAGAAAGAACCATGCCGGCTACTCTGAGGTCAGAAAATCAACCTTGGAGAGGGGTTAAAGGGGGTGGGACAGGTCAGAGACTGGGGCGGCCAGGATACGAGGTATGCTGAGGCCACTCTGGCCTCCTTCCCTCCCCTTCTGAAGCGCCCCAGCTAGACGGCCGAAAACAATAATTTCCTCCGCTCCTCCTGCTCTGCATAGGATGCCTGTAATCCTCCAAGTTTGGGGGCTTACGGCTATCTCAATTGGACTGCCTCCTTACTACCTTATAGGATTGTAGTTTTAATAGCATGAAACGGTTGCAAACTGTTAGGTGGGAGATAATTAGTGCTTATTCCATTGTTTACTTGGATTTTCCAATTTACTTGCATTTCTGTCAGATGAAATCCAGCAAAAACAATCTACCTCTGGCCACAAGGAAGTCTAATTAGTAGCCATGCACACATTTTGTCTGAATCAACCCAAACTGAAAGCTAGAAAGGGCATGTAGGAGTCTGTATAACTTTTTAATGGTCAAAATATTCATTTTTCCTGATAAAGAATTATCTGGAACTCACAGGCTGGTCACATTTTAAAACTACTGATTTCTTGCCAATCATATGCCTCACAGACTGTAAGTACTGACCACTCTCAAGGAGTTTTCCCAATAAAATACCCCATACATAAAACCCACACATTAATATGGACTCCCTAGTCCAGTAGTGACAATTAATTAATTAAGATCCTTTAATTTATGACATGACAAATTTGCATTTCCCCCAATCGCTTTGTTGTCTGGTCTTTCGCCATTTTTGGATATCAGATCTCTCTCTAACCTAGGTGTGCACAACCCATGGCCCACCTGAGGCCCCTGGATGCATGCCATGTTGAATGGACAACATGTCCCCCCCCCCGCTGAATTCCCCCCATGTTCTCCCCCAAATTCCCCCCCTGCTGCTTTAGAGTGTAACAGGTAACACCATCAAGACCCTCATGTATGTTGAGTTGACCTTTGGCACATCTGTGGAGCTGGAGAAATACTTAATGACTATCTTGTAAATCTGTACTTTCCAGAACACATATTGAGTGCACATAGCCTGGAACTTTTCTCATCCAAATGAATTTGCCAAAATCCACTACTGGCATCAGTTATTGTAAATAGTTCTGTTCCTGCTAATTTACTGGTCATTTCTTCTATAGTAAGCAACTGGAAATACCCTCTTAAGATTGCTTTGTTCATATCTCTTTGTTCATATTCTTAACTGGTCTTGTATTTATTTATTTATTATAGTTATACCCCGCCTTTTTTCCTTCAAGGAACCCAAGGCGGCTTACATAATCATCCTCCTCTCCACTTTATCCTCACAACAACCCTGTGAGGTAGGTTAGGCTGAGAGTCAGTGACTGGCCCAAAGTCACCCAGTGAGTTTCATGGCCGAGCGAGGACTAGAACCCGGATCTCCTGAGTCCCAGTCCAACACTCTAACCACTACGCCACACTGACCTACTCTGCAAGGTCTTCTACTTTTACTATCACTTTTGGTTTTTCCATACAGGCAATTCCTTTTGAACAGTATCCATTACTGCCACTGGAGCATTAATAACAGGTGGCATATGTGGATTTATTTTTATGGAATATTGCTTTGATATGCAATCTTTATAATCCAACTCCGCATCCCATTGATCTGAGTCTGTTTCTGTTAAATTAACTCATTGTACCAAATTTAAATTAGCCACAGCCTTTATACTCAGTACAGCATCTATTTCCTGGAATTGTAACTGAGTTGCCTTGTCCTTATACTTGCAATTCAGATTACATTTACCATACACTTGCGATCTTTTCTCCAGAGTATGTTCTTAATCAGATTTGTATGTTGAAAGTGGTTCAGCTTGCATACTTTTTTTTTTTTTGCATTAGTTTGTGCCCCTGTGTGCCAGTGTTTGAATTCTCTGTGAGAATTTAAGATAAACACACACCACTCATCTTCCAGAATGAAATGATTTGTTGTACCAAATTCATACTACCAATGAAGGGATCACATTGTTTTTCTATCTGTTTTTCCAATTTAAATATATCTTTGTCTTGAAACTCTTTAGCAAAGCGATTACATTTGCTACTTTATCTGCACCCTTTTCCATATGCTGAAGTTTATGGGATGGTAACTCCACACTTAAAGCAAACCTCTGTGGCACTTACCGGTAATATTGCAGGAGACTGAAGTATAGAACAAACAGGCATTATACAACTCTTACTACAACTGATCACCGGCAGGCTGCCTGGCCTGTTTCAAGTTTCTGATGGCATTTTCTAGAACTGTCTCCCTTCATGCACCAGCTCTCACAACAGATTGGTTCCTATTATTCCAGGTGATGAAGGCTGACTGATTAAAGGCTACACACTCCCTAATAGCATGGGCAAATGCTACTACTGTTATTTAATGCAGGGGTCCTTCCAAAAACAAAAGCTAAGGATATATATTTTTAAACACTGTTCAGGCTCATTAATTACAAGGTCTCACAATATATAAAAAACAAATCATAAACACCCTAATAGCCCTGGTTCTCTAAAACCTATAACAAACTAATCCCAATGCATTTTGATATAATTATAAAGGTCTTCATCAGTGGCCTAAGAACATCAAATCAAATATGCAAAGAAATAAAAAAAAAGAAGAATTTAAAGTCAGCACTACCAAAACAAAATATAAGAATATATTGAAAAAGACAGCATACACTCACCCACAGGCGTTTGTCTCTTCCATGCAAAACCTTTTTTCACAACTTGAAAAACTATTGTTTTCAGTTGGTACAGCTCGAGGATGTTGACAAGGTGCTTGGACGGGTTCATGCAACCACGTCTGTTCTGGATCCTTGCCCCTCTTGGCTTATAAAAACTAGCAGGGAGGGAATGGCCGGCTGGGCCAGAGAGGTGATCAGTGCCTCCTTGCGAGAGGGAGTGGTCCCATGTCACCTGAAACAGGCGGTGGTGAGACCACTCCTGAAGAAACCCTCTCTGGACCCGGAAGATCTTAACAACTTTAGGCCGGTGGCGAATGTTCCTTTCCTGGGCAAGGTCCTTGAGCGGGTGGTGGCCAACCAGCTCCAGGTGCTCTTGGATGAGACTGATTATCTGGATCCATTTCAGTCGGGGTTCAGGCCTGGTTTTGGCACGGAAATAGCTTTGGTCGCCCTGTATGACCTATGTTGGGAGAGAGACAGGGGGAGTGTGACCCTGTTGATACTCCTGGATCTCTCAGTGGCTTTCGATACCATCGACCATGGTATCCTTCTGGAGCGGCTGTCTGAGTTGGGGGTGGGGGGCACTGCATTGCAGTGGTTCCGCTCCTACTTGGATGGCCAGCTCCAGAGGGTGGTGCTTGGGGAATGTTGCTCGGCCCCATGGACTCTCCAGTACGGGGTTCCTCAGGGGTCGGAATTATCCCCCATGCTATTTAATATCTACATGAAACCGTTGAGTGGGGTCATCCAGAGTTTTGGAGTGCGTTGCCAACAGTACGCTGATGACACGCAACTCTATTTTTCCTTTTCATCTTCAGCAGGTGAGGCTGTGGATGTGCTGAACCGGTGCCTGGCTGCGACAATGGACTGGATGAGGGCTAACAAACTGAGGCTCAGTCCAGACAAGACTGAGATGCTGTTAGTGGGTGGTTCCTTTGGCCAGATGGAGGCTGTTCAACCTGTTCTGGATGGGGTTGCACTCCCCTTGAAGGAGAAGGTTTGTAGCTTGGGGGTGCTCCTGGAGCCATCTTTGTCACTTGAGGCTCAAGTGGCCTCAGTGGCAAGGAGTGCCTTTTACTAGCTTCGGCTGGTGGCCCAGCTACGCCCCTATCTGGACAGGGATAGCCTGGTCTCAGTAATCTACGCTCTGGTGATCTCTAAACTAGACTACTGCAATGCACTCTACGTGGGGCTGCCTTTGAAGACTGTTCAGAAGCTGCAGCTTGTGCAAAATGCGGCAGCCAGGCTTATTGCAGGGACCGGAAGGTCTGAGCATATTACACCATTTGCACTGGCTGCCAATATGCTTCCGAGCCGAATTCAAGGTGCTGGTTTTAACCTATAAAGCCCTACACGGCTTAGGACCACAATACCTGATGGAACGTCTCTCCCAACCGCAATCTACCCGGACACTACGCTCAACATCTGGGGCCCTCCTCCGATTGCCATCTCCAAGAGAGGCTCGGTTGGTGGCAACGAGGAGGGCCTTCTCGGTGGTAGCCCCCCAATTATGGAATCAGCTCCCCACTGAGACCCGCCTGGCGCCAACCTTACTATCTTTTCGGCGCCAGGTTAAGACTTCCCTCTATGCCAAGGCATTTAGTTAGGAGCTTGGAATAGCACAGAGGGGATTGTCACCTGTAGGCTCAGTTTTATTGGCTTTTGTACTGTTATTTTAAACTGTGTTTTTAAATTTGGTTTTTAATTTTTTAAACTATTTTGTATGTTTTTATTGTTGTTTTTATGTATAAAGTATTGTGAACCGCCCAGAGAGCTTCGGCTGTGGGGCGGTATATAAATGAAATGAATTGTGGGCATCACCACAAAATGGCTGTCACGGAGGCCTGGCTAATCACAAAAGACAAGTAACTTGGCCCAAGAAACTGAGTACAAGGCAGAGGCTAGGTCTGAAACCAAATGCCAAACCAAATATCTGACATGATTAAAATACCCATTCCCCAGAAGGAAAAGTATCAATATTCACAGAAATACCACTCCACACAAACACCCCTAGGCAACCCCCCCCCAACTGAAACACTGTGCCAGAACAGTACTCTTCCAACAAACCCAAGACACACGCTAGTCTCTCCAAGCTTATCAAGCAGCTATCTATCTATTCTTTCACAGTTTAGTTAGAAGCACCAAAAAACAAAGCTCCAGCTACCTCACCTTCCCTTCCTTTTCTAAGAATACCACTGAGGGCCAGAGGCATTCTGGGGGAAAATAAGAAGATGGTTTGTGGTTGGAAGCTGGCACTTGTCTCCAACTGGGCCATGCTGGCTGAGGATGATGGGAGTCCAATGCATCTGGAGGGTGCCAGATTGGGGAAGGCAGCACTAGATGCAGCCTGAGTGTGTTGATTCCTGGGAGGCACCAGGAACTACTTAAGAGCACCACCAACTTTCTCTCTCTTTCAGAGAGACAGGCCATACAGACTGAGAGAGCTTTGTAAAACCTTTGCAATTTCAAATAAAAAATAATGTTGGCTTAGAACGCATACTTTAATGCTGTGTAAGTAATCTGACAATGCACAGTGAACTGAGTTGCATCTGTGGATTCTTGATTTATGCTGAGGAATCTCTACTGAATGCAGGAAAACTTTTTCTTCTTCTTGCCAGAAGTTCTGTGCCTTTAGCAGCTGCATGATAGGTGGAAAATTAGCAGACACAAGCACCCCCAAATATAGAGGGGGAAGCTGCATGTTTTGAATTTCTGCCAGCCATACATATCTGCAAGGCAGAACATTTCCCCAGAATGAGGTGGCAAGCCTACCTGGAACATGCTGTGAAGACAAAATAATAAAGACGTGACACTGAGTGTATGCAAATTGCCCTTGATCACTATATTGTAATGGTATCTGCCACCATCCCAAACACCTACCCATCTGATATTAGAAGAATGCATAGGTTGCTCTGATGGTATTTTTGCTGTGTGTGTAAGTTCAGGATTGTCATTCTATGTCCTTACAGAGGCCTTTAACAGCTACATAAAGGATGAAGAGAACTTCAACTGGTGTAGATTTTGTAGTCAAAGAATTTCATTAATGACAAAAGCAGCACCAGTAGATTATTTTTTTTACAATTCATCATGCAATTGTTCAGGCCCAATCCTAAAAATGATTACTTAGTAGTAGTCCTGCTTATTTTTATTTATTTATTTATTTATTATATTTATACCCCGCCTTTTTTCCTGCAAGGAACCCAAGGCGGCTTAGGTACATAATCCTCCTCCTCTCCATTTTATCCTCACACCATCCCTGTGAGGTAGGTTAGGCTGAGAGTCAGTGACTGGCCCAAAGTCACCCAGTGAGTTTCATGGCCGAGCAGGGACTAGAACCCGGATCTCCCGAGTCCCAGCCCAACACTGAATATTTCTAGTTAAGTATTCTTGGGATTGCAGCTCTGCAACCTGGGAGGGCTCCTGCCTAGAAATATTTTAAATAAATAAGCAATCTATGCATGTTTATTTGGAAGTAAATTCTATTAAATTCAATAAGGCTTACTCCCAAGTAAGTATGCCTGGAATGGCAGCCTTAAAGGCACAGGAGACTGTAAAGAATGGAACAGTTGGCAAGAGATAAGCTTATTGATAAGTGAGCAGAGACTTTTGAAGTGTGTTTATTTTATTTATATCCTGCCCTTTCTCCAAGGAGCTCAGGGTGATGCACATCATTCCCCCCTTTAATTCTCACAACAACCCTGTGAGGTAGGTTAGCCTGAGAGACAGTGACTGGCCTGAAGCCACCCCAGTGAACTTTAGGACAGAGCAAGTGGAGATTTGAACACAGGTCTCTGAAGTCTCCTAGTGCTACACTCTAACCCAGCTTTTCCCAACCTGGTTCCCTCCAGATGTGTTGGACTACAACTCCCAGCATCCCCAAATGTATTGGACCACAAGTCCCATGATTGGATGGGGTGCTGGGAGTTGTAGTCCAACACATGTGGAGGGGCTGCTCTAACCGCTACACCACGCAGTCTTGAATGTGTGAACATTTGGGGCTTGTTACAGTCTTCTTTGCTGGGATGTGCTTAGTTCTACCTAGCTAAGCTATGAAGCGTGACACTGCAGTTGTAGACATCAAATTCCACCGCTGATATCATCCATTTTCGGCGTCCGCTCTTTCAGCAAAACTGGAACGCCTCGGCTGCCCCTTTAAGAACAAAGGCAGTCCCCTGCCGCCATGTTGAAAGCCCTCGTACGCAAGCGCAGCTTGCTCAATGCAACTTCCCTTGGCCCACCCACCTCGTGTGTCCTTTGCTTGAGTCAGAGAGAGAGTGGCCGTACAGCGTGACCGGGGCTGGAATCATGGGGCTCGGGTCTAATAGTTCTGTGAGGGGTAAGAGTATGTAGGTGGGGGATTTCCAGCATTGTTGCAATCGGGTGGTACGTAGGGATCCTTGGTTTCTCGCCTTGCTTTTCTTTTTCTTGGCTGGATTTGCTAACTCGGTACTTGTTGCCTTAAGCGGGCCTATGTGCTGGGTGGCTTTTCGTTTCCCAGACCTGCACATCATAGTCGAGGGATGAGGAAGGGAAGAAAAGCTTAGCAGTTCTCTTCATTCTCTCTTATTTGGATAGTGTATTATTGAAGTGTGTGTGGGGGGGTGCAGTTTCAAGTCGCAGCCTGGCTGTAATCCGAGGGAGCAGGGTTTGTTTTTGTTTTTTAAAACCGGGCTTCCTTTGTGGTATCTAAGGCTTTTTGGGCTTTGCTATGACCTTCAGGAATCATTTCCCTCCCTCGTGCCTATCATATGTTGCACTAATCCTCGGGTAGGCAACCTGGTGCCCTCCAGATGTTTTAGACTACAACTCCCACAACCCCTGACCATTGGCCATGTTTAGTTGGGTGCTTATGGGAGTTGTAGTCCAAAAATCTGGAGGGGCTCCCTGCTCTAATCTTAACAGATCACCGCTATGCAGCATGACTTGTGGTTTGTAGCTGTTGAGCAAACACTTTCCTAGCGTCGTACCTGTTTTGTTTTGGAGGAGCCCTCGGGCACGGTTTTCCACGCTGTTGTGCATTTAAACGCGCGTGCTTCTGTTGGCGTACTTTGGGTGTTGGGAACAAAGAAACCCGTGGCTGCTGCTCAGTTAATGAAACGCCAGGCATTCTAGTCGGGATTATACAGCATTTTTAAGCTGAGAGATCACTTTAGTATGCAGGATTTATTTAGTTTTAATAAACGAAACGTGGCAGGGTGGGGAGAGCTTTCTAATTGATCGTCGTGCTGAGCTGTAGCTGGCTTCCTTGATTCTCTAACACGAGCTGCTCACACTTAACTTTCTCGTGACACCTTTATTAATAGTCTGGGGTAGTTTTGTGTTCCTGTTGAGACAAAATGTGCCCCAGTAACTAGTTGGTGTGGCGGGTCAAGTACGGTGGTTTTCAGGTTCACCATTCCTACATACTTGAGGGAAGAGGCTGCATGGCTGGACTGGAAGTCCTTTATCCCTGATACCTTGAGAGTTGGCTTTTAATCAGTAGTGAGAAAAGGGCACTCTGCACATGCTCAGAGGCTTGCTTATTGCTTGCATATTCAAGGGCTGCTTCCCCAATTTTTAGAACCTATCCTGAGGGTCTAAGCTTTGCTGAGACCTGGCTCTTCTTTGGCCTTGGATAAGTGAACTATCAGGCTCACTTACTAATCTATCAAGTAGGACATGATTAAGCTTGGTCTGAGGCAAAACAAGATAAAGCTGCCCAGGGTCATATGCTAACTCAACATAAAGCAATTTTACTTACTGCATAACTTAGTGCTAAATAGTTCTGTTGTGTGCAGTTAACAGTTATGAAGATTAGGCCCTTCATGGGTGAATATGCTGCTTAAAGCTGGATCATATGTTACATTCACTTCTAGAATGCCACATGAAATAGGCTCTTCTAAATACTGAGATACTTCTGGAATCCTGCAGAATTCTTTCCAGTCATGCTCTGTGTGGGAGGAACCATAGCTGAGGGCCAAAACATACATCTATAACTAGCAGCTATGTTTTCTTTTTTACTCTAGAGTAGGCACAGGGGACTTGATCCAGAACTTAAAAGCCCCCTACCCCCATTCTAGGGTCCTAATCTAGATTGCCCCCCTGCACCTACTCTAGAGTAATATATATAGCTGCTACATACAGAATTAAAGTAATGTTTGTTTTGGTCCGTAGTTCTCAGGGTTGGATCTTGGGTATTAAAAGTTTGGCAGGGCTGGAGAGGACCCCTATATGAGACACTACCCGTCTGAATGGTTGGGACTAATGTCTGATTCAGGGCAGTTCCCTTGCCCTTGCTCTCACTTTGCCTTGTCCACTCTGCCCTACCCACTACAGGAATACCTTGGATTGCAAGCATAATTCGTTCCGGAACCATGCTTGTAATCCAAAACACTCTTATATCAAAGTGAGTCTCTGGTGGGTGTGAGCGGGGCTGATTTCGGCCTGCTCGAGGCGAGCAGTTACATCTCTACACTACTTGTATTGCAAGACGTTGCTTGTTTATCAAGTCCCTTCACCCTATCCAGCCAACACAAGGGGGAATGGTCGGTCTGCAACAAGAACCGGCGTCCCCAGAGATAGGGGCGAAGCTTGGTCACTGCCCATACTATCGCCAAGCATTCCTTCTCGACAGTGGCCAAGTTCCGCTCCCGGGGTAAAAGTTTTTTACTCAAGTAGGCGACAGGGCATAGCCCTTGCCCTGGCCGTTCCTGCAGCAAGACGGCTCCCATTCCTGCCTCCGAGGCATCCGTCTGCAGGACAAAGGGGGCTTCAAAGTCAGGTGCTTGCAGCACAGGGGCTGCCATCAAGCAAGCTTTCAATCCTTCGAACGCTGCCTGGCAAGCGGCCGACCACTGGACCTTGACGGGCTGCCGCTTCTTACACAAATCTGTCAGAGGGGCGGCTAGCTGGCTAAAATGGGGCACAAATTTACGATAATAGCCAGCCAGCCCTAAAAAAGCCTGAACCTGTTTCTTCGCCTGGGGTTGGGGCCAGGTGCGGACCGACTCTATCTTTGTTTCTAGGGGCTTGACACTACCTCCCCCCACCTTATGTCCCAGATACTCTACCTCCCCCCGCCCAACCTGACACTTCTTAGCCTTCACAGTCAGCCCGGCGTCCTGAATTCTCTGAAATACCTGGCGGACATGTTGCAAATGCTGTTCCCAGGTGTAACTGAAAATGGCGATATCATCCAGATATGCGCAGGCAAACTCCCCCAACCCATTTAGCATCCCATTCACCAGCCTTTGGAAGGTAGCCGGACCGTTCCGGACTCCGAATGGCAGGGTGGTGAATTGGAACAAACCTAGATGGGTCCCAAATGCGGATTTCAATGCAGCATCCGGATCAAGCGGGACTTGCCAATAACCCTTTGTCAGGTCCAGAGTAGTGATATACTTGGCTCCCCCTAGCCATTCCAACAGCACATCCATGTTTGGGATGGGGTATGGATCAGGGACAGTCACTTTGTTAATTTTCCGATAATCTACACAGAACCGAACCCCTCCATCCTTCTTGGCTACCAACACTATAGGAGAGGACCAGGGGCTAGACCTGGGTACAATGACTCCAAGATCTAACATGGCTTGGACTTCATCTGCAATGACCTGGGCATGGGGCCCTACCGCCCGGTAGGGTAGGGACTGTATAGGGGGGCTATTCCCCGTTTCAATTGTATGTTGCACGAGAGTGGTGCATCTCGGACGGTCGGAGAACATAGGCTGGAAGTCTTCTAGGACCTGGGTAATCTGTCTCCGCTGCTGTTCTGACAGGGAGGGAGACAATTGGATCTCATCCCTCCCTCCCCCTCCCCCCCCATTCTGCCAACAAGTCCCCGTCAGAGGTTCCTTGATCCACACATCCCTGCACTCCCCCCACCTTTGTCCCCTGTTCCACGTACAACTTTAACATGTTCACATGAAATACCCTTTGCCTCCCCGGCTTCCCCGGAAAAGCCACTTGATAGTTCACCTCCCCCGACCTTCTAATCACGGTCCCCGGACCCTCCCATTTCAAACAATTTATCCGTTTTTTGGGAGCGCAGTACTAGCACCTGGTCCCCCACTTCAAAAGTCCGTGGCACAGCCGTCCGGTTGTACCACGCGCTCTGCCGTTGTGCTGCTCCGAGATGCTGTTGCGCCGTCTCCCGCACCTCCCGAAGGACAGTTTGGAGGTGTTGCATGAAGGCATGAACCGGCATGGAAGGTTCTGCTGCAACCGCCTCCCATTCCGCCCGCAAAAGAGCCAAAGGTCCCCTTAGCTCCCTCCCAAACATCAATTCGTTGGGGGAGAATCCCAGGCTCTCCTGGCGGGAGTCCCGGTACGCGAACAACAGATAGGGGAGAGCTTGATCCCAAGTCCCGGGATGCTTAGCCGCATAGGCTCAGATCATTTTCTCCAGAGTCTGACTGAACCGCTCCACCAGCCCATTTGTCTCTTGATGATATGGCACCGAAGTCAGATGTTCCACACACCCCAATTCCCACATTTTAAAAAACAATTTGGACACAAATCCTGTGCCACAGTCCGAAACCACCGTGTGAGGCATTCCTAGGCGGGCAAAAAGAGAGAGGAGAGTCTTAGCCAGGCTGGTAGCGGAGATGGAGGCTAGGGCAAAAGCCTCGGCATAACGAGTGGCAAAGTCAACAACAGTCAGTAAAAACTTCTTCCCCGTCTTGGTGGGGGGATTCAAGGGTCCCACCATGTCCAACCCTATCCTCTCAAAAGGGGTGCCCACAATGGGTAGGGGTTGAAGGGGGGCTTTTGGGTGGTCCCGGTTATGCCCCACCCGCTGGCAGACATCGCAGGACCGGCAATATTCTTGGACTTCATTTGCCACCATGGGCCAGTAAAACCCTTCTGTCACTCTGGCCAATGTCCGTTTCTGTCCCAAGTGGCCCCCCCATGCTACGTTGTGGGCCAACTGCAGTACAGCCTGGCGGTACCTTGCAGGCACAACTAATTGTCTTTTCCTTGGCTGGAGACTCAGTTCGGTTTTTGGACTGAACTCCCTGTAAAGGGCTCCTGCTTCCCACAAAAACCGTTCTGACTGGTCCACTGCCCCCAACGCTTGACCGGCCCGATCCCGGCATTCTCGGAGGGACGGGTCGTGCCGCTGCTCTTCTTGGAAAGCCTTTTGAGTCCCAAAATCTTGGGCCATTGGAGCGAACCCCCCTTGGCCATCCTCCCTCACCGGAGCTGAGGGGGCGGTGGCGAACAGTCGGTTGCCGGGGTCGCTTTACCGCGACCAGGGTTGGGAGTCGGGCTGGGAGGCTGTGGGGCAGGGGCTTGTTTGGCTTGACGACGTGTCACCACCCCCACCTTGACCTGGGCAGCCCGGAACGCGATGTCGTTCCCAATGATGATCCCCCACTCTTGCTGTCCATGCATTATAACATCCACCTTCCCTTCCCATCCCCTGTACTTGACCCAGACCCGGGCAAGGGGAACAGCTATGTTGGGGGAGTTATAGGGTTTTATGGCACAGGTACGCCCTTTTAACAGCTGGCTCTTCTTTATCTTACTCTGAGGTAAAGCAGTTATGTCCGCCCCGGTGTCCCTATACCCCACATGGGAAACATTGTTCACAGAGATGGACTCACAGAATTTGCTCTGGCTCCAATGCAGTTGCTCCGGAGAAGCAATTCGCATCAGGGATGCTTGCGAGATGGCCCCAAGGGAATGCTGTCCTCCGCTCAACAGGGGCTGCGCCGCATCCCCCGCTTCTTCCTCCAGGGACGAGACCGACTGCTGGTCCTCCTGTTCCTCTGGCTCGCGGGACTTGGGAGCAAGCATCCTTCCCACCTTGCCCGGGGCTGTTTTGGGGTTGCGGTTCTTTGCAAGGAGTTTGGGGCAACTCCTCTTGAGGTGACCCGGTTCTTTACAGTAGAAACAGCCACTGGTGCTGGGGCTCTCCTTGGGCTTGCTTGGGGCTCCCTCCTGAGGTTTGGGGTTGCCCTTCTGCGCGCTCCCTCTGGCCCCGTCACGACTGAGGTTGCCCCCTTTTACTCCCTTGGGCTGCCGATACAGCCCCATTTGGTCCGCCAGCTTACCCATCTCCCGACAGTTTGGGGGGTCCCGGTCTCTCACAGCAGTAGCCAAATCCTCTGGGATGGTTGCACAAAATTGTTCCTGGATCAGGAGCTCTCACACCTCCGCCAAGGTGGTCCTCCCGGTGGCCCCGATCCACGCATCCCAAACTTGCCCCAGATGCGCCATCCAGGAGGCATACGTGTCCCCTGGGGAAGGCTGCCCGTAATGAAATTTACGGCGGCAGTGTTCGGCTGTGAGGGCAAAACGCTCCCTCACAGCTTCTTTAAATGCAACATAGTCCAAAGGGGCAGTTTGGGTGTGAATGCCCAAGAGATCAGCCAGCTCCCCGCTGACCTGTGTCCTCAAGGCGGACATTCGCAAATTGTCCGGCACTTTCTGCTCCTGGCAGGCAGCTTCGAACAGGGTGAAGAAGATCAACATGTCCTGCCCAGGTTTGTAGGTGGGAAATTGTTTCCGGTCCCATTTAGGGGTCGGAGTGCTCCCACTCTGGGGTGCAGGGGGTCCCCCCCTCTGGCGCCCGCGGTCAGCCTTGCTAACTCTAGCTGCATCTGTAGCGCCGCTTGCTGATGCTGGATCATCTCCTGCGGATGCCGCATCACCTCCCTGGTCTGTTGCCAATTCAGTTGGGGGAAGAGGGCGTCCAAACCTCCCCCTCCTATGGCTCCACCAGCAACCCCTCCGTTGAGGTCTTCCTCTAACCCGGGGTCCCTCCTGTCGCCTCTCCTGAGGCTGCTCATAAAGCTGGGGCTACCCCACTGTTTGGGTTCCTGCCCCGCCAGCAAGGATGAGGGGGCTCCCTCCCCCTCCTGGTTGTTGGTCTTCGGCCGCACGGTCCACTCCATTGTGGAGACCTGGCTCCCCTCTCTTCCTGGAGTCACTGGGCTGTTTACTAGCTCCAGCTGTTCCTGGCCAGGGCTATTCATTTTACTTTTGCCTGACTACTTTCCAGCAATCCGCTAGCCTGCCCTAGACCAGTGATGGTGAACCTATGGCACGGGTGCCACAGCTGGCACGCAGGGACCTCTCTGTGGGCACTCGAGCCATTGGTCACCAGATCGCGAAAAGACTGTCCCCTTCTGCAAAACACGAATGATTTTGTTCTTTCTCACAGTGTGGAACAGAATGATTTTATTCTAGAATTCCTGCTACAGAATTCTTTTCTACATTGTTATCACATTTAAAAGATTTTGAAGAATGATGCACAGAGCATGGCTTGGATGTAAAGCCCTAACAGTTGACCTGAGTGCTGCATATGTTGCTCTTAAACTAACGGAGTATGAGCCAAGGTTTGACAAATTATCAGCAATCAGCATGCATGCAATAGCAAAAATCACATTAATTGTGCAAAAGCATGCCCAATGCAAACTTTTACCTAATGCAGTGTTTGCAGTCCAAGACATAAAGTGTTTAAAATGTGTTAAGCACGTTTAGTTTTCTTGTTTATCTTGCTCACCCTAGTACAGGTTGACTTTTACTTTTACTACTCCGACACCTGTAGAAGCAGGGAAAGGACCCGGAGTAAAGCGTGCCCCATACAATTTCAGACTGGCATATAATCATATTACAAGTTGAGAATCCCTTATCCAAAAATACATGTGCCTAATTATTTAAAAAGTTTGTATAAATTCCCTTCAGGCTATGTGTACAATGTAGTACTATAATAATTTTTTGAGTTGATTTTTTTCCAACAAAAAACTGTTTGTATCATTGAAAGCTCTGTTATTGTGTTTTTCTTTTAAGACAAAAGATGTTAATTAGTTCGGACAACTGTATGAGTTGTTTTTCTAAAACTAAAACCTTGGTATTCAGGTTTAATTGCAGTGTTGGCACTTTGAAATAAATAAGTTGGTTTTGTGTTGCAGTTTGGGCACTCGGGCTCAAAAAGGTTCGCCATCACTGCCCTAGACCCTATTAGTTCCGTCCGTTAACTATAGTTTCCAATTATCCCACCACTGCCACCATGTGAAGGACCAGCACCTGGGTCCTATGCGTGAGTTCGGCGCTTAACGGGTTAACCGGCACTGAGTTACAGCCCGTACAAGCAAGTGAAACCGACTAGGAGGTTTGCGTACACAAGAGGAAACTAGAGCCCTTTAAATGACCAAATAAGGCTTTATTTATTTACACAAGATACGGAGCGGAACTAACAGCTTTCTAGGAATACTATAATGTCAACACAACCTGAGGTGACCTCTACGTTTATCAATGAAACAGGCTCCCAGGCTAGCGCATTGGGATTAGTCAGTTACCTTAGACTAAAGACTTTACGCTAGTCAATTTCAGCCTGGCTCCGGGTCCACCGATCCGGGGATGAGAATAGCTTACTCCAGCCGCCGCTTGGAGGATGAACCTTGTTCCAAAGCACCCTGTGTTCCCAACAACCCCTCACAGGAAGGGAGAGGGGTTTTCTACCCCTGAGTTTCCCGCTCTCCCCACCCTCCAGGTCAGGTGGGGGCTTATGCCTGCCCCTTCGTATCAGGTGGGCTTATTCCTGCCCGGGAAGAAGGTGACGTACTGGGTATTTTACAGCTCTTTGAGACTGCCCTGATAGTTTGATGGTCTTGATGGTCCTTTCTTGGGTTTTGTGGAATTCAACCGAGACTCTCCATTGTTGGGGATGCCGGTCGGTCTGGCTGCTTCCCTGTAACTCAATCCCCCCTCCTCACCCCCCTCCCCTGGACGGAGACTGTGTGTGTGTGTGTGTGTGTGTGTGTGTGCGTGCATGCATGCATGCATGCATGCATGCATACTCGTATCAGGCTTTCTCCACAATTTAAAAAATTTGCTTGTCTTGCAAAATGCTCTCAGACCAAGTTACTTGCAATCCAAGGTATTACTGTATGTTCAAAATAATCAATTGCTCCTGGCGAATTCCCCACCCTTCATTATATCATGTTGGTTGACTGTCAGTACATGGTAGCTTTTTTTGGTGGCGATTGAAAAAAATAGAAAGTCTTGGGGAAATTGAAATATATGCAGTGCTTCCTTTAATACGTTTCAGAAACTGAAAATATAATGGGCTGGATCCAGATTGGTCATACTTAGAGTAGATTAATTGAAATTAATTGGTGTTAAGTTAGTCAATACTTAATATGACTAAATCTGGATCAAACCCATTGTATATAAGTAACACACGGGCAGAGCAATCCTATGTAGTATTGTAACACATGGGCAGACAACGTCTAGAGGGCCATAAGATTTTTCAGAGTCCCAGTTCCGATGTCAAAGAAAAGCTCCGGTGTTGGAGCTGGGACTCAAGCCCCTCCCCCCACAGCCGGGCGTGGAAAGAACCGCACCAGCTGCTTCTCTGAGGTTGGAAGAGCAACCTCAGAGATGGGATTTAGGGGTCGGTCCAGCAGGAGGGGAGGAGACTGGTGCCTCCAAGATACGACATATCCTGATGGCGCCTCAGCCTCCTTCCCTCCTGCTCTGAAGCACCGAAGTTAGACAGCTGAAATTGGCTGTCTAGCTGCTTTACAGGGCAGAAGGAGTGATAGGGGGGGGCCTTTGCCTCCATGCTTCTCCCGGCCTGCATAGGATGCCCATTATCCTCAGAGTTCGGAGGCTTACGGGCATCCCAATAGGATTGTGCTCTAAAGACATATTTATGACATTTAAAAGTATAAATGCCCTTCATGTTCAGTCAGTTACAAATAATGCCCAGCACTAGAGATGGAGCTGCATTCCATGATACATAGGTATTTATTTAGCTTTTGCTAGAAGGGAAAATAGAGGATTACATGAAATAGAAGCTGTCAACATTGTAGTAAACAAATAAAAGGTTTTTTTTTATTATCTGGGCTTAGTAACAGTAAGTAGACTAGAGTTATCATACAGGGGAAGTTCCTTTTTCTTTTTTTAGAGAATCAGCTTACTAAACAAATTTGTATAATTTAATTAAAAGGGTGCAATATAGTTTGATGTTCAGTTAGATTTTATAATTCTGTTGAAGAATTCAATGTTGTTAGCATATACAGCAAGCATCTCTGTTTAATTTATATCCCAGTAAATAAAATATCATTGAAAATACTATTATAAATCTTGAGTTTATTTCTCTGATCAGAATCTCTGTGTGAAAGATTCATAGCTGTTTGTTCTGAACATCTGCTTTGGCTTCAGAAAACTTGAAGATTTGAATGGATTGAAACAAGTTTCTCAACTGTGTTTTAACATATTAATCTGTTCCTTGATCTTTGTGCATTTATCAGTTTTATCAGCTTTCACCTGCTGCAGAAGATGGAGAAATCTGAGGCAACTGAGAAGCAAGAAGAGTCAGAGCCTACATAATGGCTTTGCCGCCATATTGCATGGACAATATGTTAGGCAGACTCGCAGGTTGTATCAGATACCTCAAGATAGCCTATATTCTGCAACATTTGAAAGTACTTTCCCAGCACTGCATCCTGGGAGAGTTGCTTGTGGAGTAATCCAGTCAAGGTAGTAGAAATGATACCATCACTAATATTAACTTTTTTAAAAAACTTGGATCTAGTAATTCTGCCACAGTGTAACTGGCTCTAACAACATTTTAAAAACATGACTAAAAAAATCTGATTTTAAAGAGAAAATAGACTTTTTTCAAGAAAAAATCCCACGCGCACACACACCTACCTCATTTCAAGTTGATCCATTTCAGGCCTTGGTTTCAGAGCCCTTACGTCTCTTAGAGCAGGGGTGGGTAACCTCTGACAGCCCAAGGGCCAAATTCAATTCGGAGAAGCTGGGGGGTGGGTGGGACCGAAGGCAAAGGAAGATGGACCGCAAAATACCAGCATATCATCGCTTAAAGCTTTTACTGCCAGTAACTAAGTCATAGAAGAGGAATTTCAACCATTTAAAATGGGGAGGGGGACTGCACAAAAGCCAGGATACCACCAAATGATCTGTGATTAGGGGAAAGGATGGGCCAGGGGAAGGGTCATGGCCTTCTAGGAAACCCTGGGTAGGCCAGATTCCCCACTCCTTGTCTTAGAGCATCTGATGCTGATCCAGAGTTACAGAGTGATAGAGTTGAGTTTTGGTAGGTGTGTGTCTAGAATTCTGAGGTAGATATCTCTGGGGATGACACCACAGGTGTGTTATAGCTGCCCTTCTCTGTTTTTCCTCCAGTGGATGTTTCTGACTGCTTCCTTTTGTACTTTGGTACATCATGTGCATTCTCCTTTGTTTCCTGTCACCAATTTCCTTTGCTTTCTATTGGGTATTCTTTCTATTGCTCTTGTGTATTCTTTCCCTTGGCAGCACTCTTCATTCTCACTCTATTTATGTGTTAAATGGTTGGAAGCAGAGTACTGTGGGCAGATATCATGTATCTTTTGTTGTCTCCTTGTTAGCACTTGTTGTGAACTGTTTGCCCTGTTTGCCCTTTGCATTTAGAGCTGTGTGTACTTTGAAATAAAACCTTGTACCTAAGCTCAAATGGGAGCCTACCATAACATCTTTATAGAGGACCTCTTAAAAATCACCAAGCAGTGAACTAGATTTAGGTTCACAGAACTATTTTCCTGGCAGAGAGAGAGGGAGTAAAAATGATGATGATGCTTTAGGGCATGACAGAAGACCCATCTGCAATATGTTACCTCCTCAAGATGGTTATTGAGGAAGCTTAGCGTTTGTGCTCAGTGTAAAGAGATCTCGTGTTGCACCATAGCATTTTGGGCACAAACTAATCAGTCATCCTGAATCACTATATTGAGAATATAATGTATCATAGACGAGACTTCCACTGTGTCTTCCCAAAAAACGTTCTCTTTCTGCCCCCTCAACATTAAGCCTGAGAAGAGTTCTGTGACAAAACTCAAGGACAAGCTGACTGCTCTGTGGGTTTTTAAAGTTCCTAATAAAACTATTATGGAAGTCTTCCTATCACCTCTATGTATGCTGTGAAGGTCAAATTCCTTCCTTCTGGAATTCCTTTCTTCCCCAAGTTGTCTGCCATGAAACACTTTTTTCTTTCTTTCCATTTGCCTCAAGGAACTCCCCATCTGTCCTGCATGCTGCGGAGCAGCATCTTCTAAGATGGATATTTGAGTTGTGTGGGCTGCTGGCCAGGCCTTACTTTACTCACTAAAGTTTAGTGCGACTCGTGACTTAATTGAATACCTTGTGATTAAATGACAGAGTAGACAAGTAGCGCCTAAGTAAGTGTGCACAGAATTTGCAGCCATAGGATTGCTCTCCTAGGCATAGGCCCATTCAACTTATTGGACTTAATTTTCAAGTAAACATGCTTTAGAATTGTTAATCGGGAAGCATCAGAGCCAGTGTGGTGTAGTGGTTAGAGTGTTGGACTGGGACTCCGGAGATCTGGGTTCTAGTCCCCGCTCAGCCATGAAACTCACTGGGTGACTTTGAGCCAGTCACTGACTCTCAGCCTAACCTACCTCACAGGGTTGTTGTGAGGATAAAATGGAGAGGAGGATTATGTAAGCCACCTTGGGTTCCTTGCAGGGAAAAAGGCGGAGTATAAATATAATAAATAAATAAACAAAGTTAATCACCTTCAGCCAGCTTCTTAAGCTAGTAAGGGTGCACTCCCATGTAAGTGGCTGGGGGGCATGACTAGTTGTAGGCCTTTTTTTTGCCTAAACTTGCATAGGATTGCACCTTAAACTATATTGCAGGGGTGCAGAATCTCAGGTCCATTGGCCAAATTCAGGGGCAGTCTTGTTTATTCAGAGGTACCCCACTAAACACAACTTGGGTTGTACAGTAAACATGAAGAGATGGATTGCTTTCAGTTTGTTTCCGCTAAGTGTGAGAGGAAAGGGGAAAGCTTACTAAATTGCGAGGGGAAGCTCCATGAACTGTGTATGAGAAGCAAATGAAAAATTAGATGGGAAGCAATTTGAACAGTAGCTCTTGATTCTCGACTGTGTGCACAAAAGTATACTCAATGGACTCTCTTGACAGTTTCTCCTTCTTTCTCTTTCAGTTGAATGGGTTGCAGCAGTCACATTTGCTGCAGGAGCAGCAGCTGTTGGGTATTTTGCTTACAAAAAATTCTCAGCAAGGACAAATGCTGTAATGGGATGGTAAACCTCCATATTCAGAAAGATAATCCAAAGGTAGTTCATGCATTTGATATGGAAGATTTGGGGGAGAAAGCTGTGTACTGTCGGTGTTGGAGGTCTAAGAAGGTAAGGGAAGGAAATGGCCCACCTCTTGTAATTTTGTTTATTATGGATGTATATACTGAACCCAGCAGAACAAAGGTACTTATTGCTGGCACATGATGAACGCTCAGAAGAAATCTCTCAGCAGTTTTCCATATGGGGAAGTTGTGACATTTACTCTTAAGTTACATGAGCTTTTTAAATTTTGTTTTGTTCTTTATTTTTTTATTTTGCTTTTGTTTTGATTGAAAAATTTAAAAAAGTTACATGAGCTCAAGAGGAGACAAGCACATTTAGTATGTGTTCTTCCCTTGCAGTTCAATCTCTTGAACTCCAATTTCTGGCCAAAAAGAGTAAATATTAATCATCTTTATCTACATAAAGATAAAGCTGAAGTAGGAAATCACATTTTTTAATGTGCCTGGGGAAGGGAGTCCCACAATTGTGGCACCACCACAGAAAAGGCACAGTCTCCAGTAGCCACCTGCCTAAATTCCAAAGTGAGAGATCAATAAAGGGTAGGAAAGAGGGTATTCTGGTCCTGTCAGTGTTTACAAGTCCAAATCTTGATACTGTTCCTCAGACTAATCTGTTTTTGTTTATGAAATTTAGGATTGGCAGGTCTTCCCTTCTGTTTTGACAACACTGGAATTGTAATAGTTTTTAAATTTATTTATTTATTAGTTGCTTTTCTCTTAAAAAAAAAAAAAAGACCCAAGGTGACTTACAACAAAATTATTAAAACATACAAAACAGAAAGTAGCTAAAAACAATTCATTAAAATATCAAAACATAATGAAACAACTAAAGTACCAATATGGACCATAACCTGATGGACTGCTAGATTTGACTAGGGGTGGGCAACCTGGAGCCCTAGGGTCGCATGAAGCCCTCAGCCTAATTTCAAAAGCCCTCTGCAAGTGATCAGATCAGACCGTTGGAAGGAGCAATCTCTTCTTTCCCCAGCAGCCTGTTGGGTGGGGAGGGAGGGGGAGAAAGAAAAGAGGGAGTCAGAAAAAGGGTGACTCTGTCCTTTTTTTGGATCTGGCTTTGTCCACTGCTGGTATGTGGCTCCTGATAAATTAACTTCAAGCAATGCAGCCCTCAACATCAAGGTTGCCCACCCCTGTCTTAGATGGATGGTCTGAACAATTTTCTTTCACATTCTTGGATTTACTTTGATGCCTGTGAACTATTACTTGCCTTGTTTTGCTAAAGAAAATGTGCATTTAAGGCTGCTTAATATATTTCCCCCCTTTAGTTCCCATTATGTGATGGGTCTCACACAAAGCATAATGATGAAACGGGAGACAATGTGGGACCTCTCATCATCAAGAGAAAAGATGCATAAACGGTGGATGTTTTGGACACCATGAGAACGACCTTGTCGCAGTGCTTTCTGCTCACCTGAGATTGGTGGAAAATAGGGGTCTTGAGTCATTTCACTGAAGATTTTTAGATGTGGTATACAGTATGTTGCAGCACATGTAATTCATGTTTGCCTTGCTTAAAACACTACAATGTATATGTTAGGAATGATTACTTGTGACTTGCTGATTTTTTTGTCTTATAAAATGTACATTCTCATTAAGTGTAAAAAAGAGAAAACCCTTTAGAATGTACTCTGAACTATGTATTGGAGATGATACATTAAATTATTTTCAAATACACTGCATTATTGTAAATGGTCCTTGCAATCAAAACCACTGTTTTGCACTGTTGGAATAAAATTATTATTTTAGTTAATTTTTAACATAGAATAACAATTTTCTACCCAGTTCAAACACATGCTAGGAATAGGGCTGCAACATGTAATTTAATTTTGAAAGATAAAAATAAAAAGCTGCCCCATGATTATTGGATATTAGATCAGGCATTTTTTTAAAATGTGTTTAATTTTAAGTACTTGCCATCTGCAACATTTGTAAGTGCCACCGTTAAGAGAGATTCTTTCCATGTGAGAGAGAATGGGGAGTGCCTCTACCAAAATGGCGCCTGCTGCACCAGAGCTGTATGTAAGTAAAAACAATGAGTTGGATCCAGACTTTGTCATGCTTAGAGTAGACCCATTGAAATCAGTGGGACTTAATCGTCATGAATAACTTGTCTCATTCATTTCAATAAGTCTACTTTAAGCATGACTATGTCTGGACCCAGCCTGATGCTTTGATCTTCGGAACAGCTTGCTTGCTTGCTTGCTTGCTTTTTCTCAGGTGCAAATTTACGTAGATTTAATCCACTAAAACTCATGAATAGTTGGAAGATTTCTTTAAATCACTTGATACCCTAGCTAAGAGCAGTGAGTGGCACTTCTAAAAGCTTAGAAATGAGGTACTTCACGAATTCTGTGTTCATTATAATAGATTTCTCATGTGTTCATGTAGTCTATTTTCTTGTTAGAGAATAATATGGAGTAAGACTATATTTGGACTATAGAACAACCAAGAAAATTTCTATTGGGTACAATGGGCAGGATCCAAAAAGCTCCTTTAAGGGCACCCGAGGTCTTGGACATGCCAAGTCAATTTTTCTTTTCTTTGAAGGCGTGGGAAGGCAGTTAACAGATTACTTATGAAACTGCTCAGTTTCAACAGAGGCTTGTCATCTGTGTGTGGAGGCGGGGGGGGGGGGGGCTGTCTGAGAAACACCAGTCCAAACTTTCCATCGACATGTAAAACCGGTTGCGAGATTATTTGGATCCAGGCAAGTACTTGCTACTTTTTTTTTCCAGTGACAGCTACATATCTCTAGTAAATCCTAAAATTTGAGTCCCAACATTGCAGCTAGCTAAGTGAGACAGATTTGTATGTCGAATTGTACACATGATGTATATCGGCTTGCCTTTGTTGCTTTGTAACTGTCGGCTACTTGTTATAAAGATGTAACTGTTACAATTCCAAGTTGTTATAAACCTTTGAAGAAGCTGGCTTTTTATCTCTCACCTAGCCCACATTTTTGGGGTTAACCAAAAAAACCAATCAGTTGAATAAGTGAGGTCAAGGGAAGGCCCTTTTGAGGGCAGAAAGGTAACTCACAATTTGGTTCAAGAAAGGAAGCCATATTAGACAATACTGGCATAAATGAATTTGTATAACTAGTTGTGGATTCATACACACATTATTGTACAAGCCAAAGGCATGACAAAAGCATCACATCAAAAATGCCAATAACGGAAAGAAAAAAGAAAAATACATTCAGTACAGTGTGGACCCTAGGCTCCTTCAATATACCAACAAAGTTCTGATTTTTTAAAACTAGTTGGCTCATATAGTTTGGTCTGGATATAGTGAAAATGTCAAAACCCCAATGTTGCTACATCTTAACCCATAGGCAATATCCAATACTGCTGCTATGCTCCTGTTTGTTCTGATCCACCACTCATGCAACAGAAAGCTAGCAGTTCAAAAAGAAACCCTGGAAACAAGTGGAAATACTTAATTCCAGATTGGGACCGGTCAGCAAAATTTCCTTCTGCAAGCTCTGCTGAGTTGTCCTGTTCTGGAAATGAGTGTTTTTGCTTGTTTCAGGTTGCTTTTTTTTAACTGCTAGCTCCTCATTGCACCAGCAGTGGGTCCTGCTGGCATGCAGACTTGGATATATGTTTAACATGATGGAGCATTGATAATACTTTCTAATCCTTCCCTGAACCAAAGGTATTTAAGGAGACTAATAATAGGGAATGAAACTTGTGATCTGCACAATCTAAAGCCTTTCTACTTTACTTTCATTATGGTAGGGGGTGCAGCATCATGACTTTTAGCACCTCGGAGAATATTTGTGAGTTACGGTATATCATTCAAACTATAACCATGGTATTTAGACTTCCATACAATGTGCCAACATCTGTCCACGTATGCAGCAATTAGTTGTGCTGTGATCTACCTATGTGCATTGGTAAGTAGCTAGAATGTTATACTTTTCTGCACACAAATATTAGGCTTTCTATTGGAGCAACTAATTAAATATTGTAGGAACTAAATATACAGAAGAGAATGCCAGCCACACTTGCATCCTGTACGGGGATGCAATGCTATGCATGCTTACTTGAACTTATGTGGGGCTTGCTTACATATAAATGTGCATAGGATGGTGCTCTTACCTGTTTTTCTTTCTATATTGTAGCTGCTAACTTGGTTGTTGATTAATTTATGTACTGGAAAGGGCAGCCGTAGGCAACTTTTGAGTTTATTGCTGCCAGATCTAACATGATGAAAAAATTACATTGAGAGTTTGACTTAGTTAAGCTTTTAAAATTCTAGTGCCGTATGACAAATGCCATAATTTGCATTTGCTCAAACCTTAAAGACTGCAAGACTGCAAAGTGTTAGGCTCTTTAGCAAAGGCTACTCCATATTGAGCAGAGCCTAGGGAAACTCTCCCTAAGCTTTGTTCCAAAACAAACATTAACAAGGTTTAGCCTGCAATCCTATATACACTTACCTGGGAGTAAGCCCCACTGAAGTGAATGAGACTTACTTTTTAGTAGGCGTGTATAGGATTGCACTGTTAGTAGGCATTCTCCAGCCTGTGATGGACATGGTACATTCTGAAGAAATTAGTAATGCCTTGCAGTGTGTGGTACTCAAAATGACATCAGATATATACTTCCATGGCATATACACACATTTCTCTGTGTTTCCTTCTGCACTATATATGTGCTCAGAAATAAAGAAACCACTACAATTCATTCTGGGTGGGGGGCAGGTTTCAAGTATAGTCCTACGTCTCATTTTTTGGTTATGCAAGGTACTGTTATCTTGGAAAGCGCGTAAGTGTTGAGTTCTGTCTTTTAGCTAGACTCGGTTATTTCAAGGGTGTGTTAGAAGATACTGTACTATCTGGTAATAGGTATAGTGGCCTCTGTGTGTTCTACCGGTGTTGCTGAGTGCTCTTAAGAGGTAATATTTTCTCGGTACCAAATTATAAAATATCTCTAGCATTTCTCTTAACCAATAGCTATGCCTGACTACACAGTGGCATGCTGGAAATCTGTGGTTTTGAGTACTTACTGCAGCCTTTCTCAAACTGGTGCCCTTCCAGATGTGTTATACTGCAACTCCCATAATTCCCAGCCATGCTGGCTGTGAATTATGGAAGCTGTAGTCCAACACATCCGGAAGGGCACCAGCTTGGGGAAAGCTGACTTACTGATTCCTAGCACAAAAAGAGCTCATAGGGAGTTTCTTGTGTGTGCGTGCGTGTACACACACACACACACACCCTCTCCAAAACAGCTGTATTTATAGGCAGAGGTCAGTTAAATCTATTACACAAGAGTTATGCACTCATGTATTACAAAAGCAAGTGGAGAAAAAACACACAAGACCACTTGGGAAAACCTAAACATGTAAGAGGGGACTTTCTTGTGAAAGCAGGATTCGTGCATGAGCACATGTGTCTTGCTAGCGAGATAAGGTATTGGGTGATTTTTCAGTGACTAATGGTTCTAGCCATGTGATTAGGTATTTCCCTTTTGGGCTTAGAAAAGCTGTGAACAGAGTGAGGTTGAACTTTATTTGCAGAAGCTGGTGTCTTCAGTATTTGAACTACAGTTGGTAGTGAACAGCACTGCCTTCAGCAGAAGTCTAGCACTAACAGGGTAAAGAGGCAGTGGGTATTATTTGCACTGGGGCTCAAGCCAAAATCCTTGGGCTCTGGCTCTGTGGCTACTCAGTAGCAAGAGAGCTGTGCTCCAAATATAGAGGGAGTCTTCATATATCCAAGAGCAGAATTTTAACCTCCAAAATACCACACCCCTGTTCTGGGACTGAGCCCTGCTTTGCCCTTGCTTAAATTAAGCTTTTATTTAGGGGTGGCCCTCTTCGCTCTGGAGAAAATTGCAAAAGCTCTGCAAAGTATAAGAAGGCACTAAATACTGAGAACCTTGAGTACCATAATTACTATGCTTCAGTATGAAGCGTCTTAGTGTACAGCACAGCCTGTACACTGTTATTGGACAGAGATTGTATTTAGTTTTTCCTTGCCAATGTTTGACTCCTTTGTCAACCTTGACTTAAATTTATCAAGCTGAATAACTGAATCACTTTTAGTCTGCTGCAAATCTTTTAGATAAATGATCACAGTCAGTCAGATTTACTACTGGGCACAAGCCAGAGTTTCAGAGATGTAACAACTTTTGTTCTTGATTGTCCTTGTTGACTGTTAGTGAGGCTGAAGCTTCTGTATCAGAAATGCATTATAGATTTCATAGATTTCATAGAGTTGGAAGGAGCCTAGAAGGCTATCGAGTCCAACCCCCTGCTCAATGCAGGAAACTAGAGGAGGGGTCTCCCATCCAAGTACGTAATAACCAGGCCTGACCCTGCTTAGCTTTCCACGCTCAGACAAGCTGAGCCAGTGTGTATTTGTGTTCCATCTTTCTGCTATATAATGTGCCAGGCAACTTATAGAAAACTTACCGTAATTAAAAACACATATCTTGCGGTTGGTAATCTGGTGCCTTCCAAATGTGGACTACCACTCTCATCATCCCCATCCAGCATGGCTAATGCTCAGGTTATGGGAGATGTAGTCAAAAATATTTGAAGGGTTCGATTATTAGATTTAGAGGGATATGATTTGAGATTTGGATGGCATGGGTACATGTGGTATGATAAAGTTAAAGTGAATGTAGAATTTAATAATCACTGTGTTAGAAGTGCCATTTTGAAAATTTGGAATAAATATAAACCTAGGTTTTGTCAGAGAGTACCATTGTGGCTATCAGCACAAGAAGCCCATCATAGAAGAGAAATGTTAAGTAAATACAGTTGGTTGACATATCGTGATTTGCTGAATTTTTCACAAGATGAATGTAAAATAAAATCAAGAGAAGAACTGATAAAAGAAGGTCATACATGTCAATGGTTCTCATATTTACAGATGGTAGAAAGGTTTAAAGTTGATAAAAGGTTGTATGATTTTGAACAGAGGGTATCTGACTTTGAAAGGGAATTATGTTTAAATGATGAACATCTTATTTCAAGAATGTATAAGCTTTTGTTGAAATTTGAAACTGAGGAAGAGCAAGTGAAGGAATGTATGATAAAATGGGCTCAAAATTTTGGTTATAATATACTAATGACACAATGGGAAAATATGTGGTTAAAAGGTTTGAAATTTACTTTATGCTCTAGTCTTAAAGATGATACATAAGATGATGTATCGTTGGTACTTGTCGCCGGAGAAATTGGCTAGAATGTATAGCTGTGCATCAGAAATATGTTGGAAATGTGAACAACAGGAAGGAACCTTTTATCATATGTGGTGGACATGTAAGAAAGCTAAAAGTTTTTGGGTTGAAATTCATTTATTAATGCAAAAGATTTTAAGGATTACTTTTCAATTGAAACCAGAGGCTTTTCTATTGGGAATAATGGACAGTCAGCTAGAAGGAAGATATGGAACTTTATTTTTATACATGACAACGGCAGCGAGACTACTATATGCACAGAAGTGGAAAGGTCCAGCAGTGCCTACGATAGAAGAATGGTTGGTCAAGATGCTGGAGCTGGCAGAGATGGCCAAACTTACATCACTAATTAGAGAAAGGACAACATCTGCATTTATTATTGAGTGGAAACCTCTAATTGACTTTTTGCAGAGACTGGAAAATAATGATTTGTTTGTTTGTGGATTTATGGAATAATAAGTGAATCTGGGAATGGGAATTTCTCATTGATATCGGTCTATTACGATTGCTGTAGAAAAACCCGACTACAATGTATAAATGTTCTGTTTATCGAAAAAAAAATGACATAAAATATTTGAAGGTGCAGATTACTACTCCACAAAACAAAAAGACAAAATTGTCAGATTAATGATCCAAAAACAAAAAAGACTTAAGGTGGTGAAAAGATAGTAAGTAAGGTGAAGCCCCCAGAAGATCTCATGGGGCAGGAAATACCACAGCTTGGGTGCTGTTACAGAGGAGGTCTGCATTCTTGTCAAGCATACTGCAGAGATAGGACAATTCATACAGGAGGAGATGGTTCTTAGGGTTATTTTAGTCCCAAACTATTTCTTTTTAAAGCATTTTTACCCTTCTCTTCAGACCAAAAACAAGGCTTCCCGAATCATTTACATGATTAATAATAAGACAGACCCTACCTTCAGGCTAACAATTTAAAAGACATGATAGAAAAGGAAAAGGGAGCATAAAAGGAAACTTGGGCACTGGTTTCTTCGTTACAAGGTTCTTATAAGTGTTTTTTCTGGCAGGGAGGGGTGAAGCAAGCTCCCTTCAGCTGTTTCTTCTCTGGCCAATGATAGGGCCAAGTTGGTCTCTTCCAACAGGGTATTGCAGTTAACCCTATATTGCTCCCTGGAAGGAAATGGTACATCTTAGAACCCAACGTTCTCTAAGATCCCTCCATACCTGGTACTTCAGCTAACCAAATACTTCCTATAACCCCTCAACCTGCTTTTATGGCCAAATAATCTTTTGGGTGATGGCTTCTCATACCAAGAGAAGACATTTCTTGTCCTGTATTCTACAGTTTTGGGATGTCCTGTTCCATTTCCTATGTACAAACTGAATTTTAGTGTCAGAACCCTTCTCTGGCTTAGGTTATGCATACTAGCAAGGGCATAAGTTCAAGTTCTGGGATGGGGAACCTATGGTCCTCCAGATGTTGGACTACAACTCCAAATATCCCTGACCATTGGTTATGCTGGGTGGTACTGATGGGCAATAAATTTCTCATCCCTGCTCTAGTGGAAGAAATTGCCCACTCTTTGCCATAGCTGAACACAGCGTATGTTTTTTGCATATGCTATTACAATTGATTTTACTTCCTACATTTATATCTCACCTTTTCTCAAAGGAGCTCAAGGAAGTATACACAGTTCTCTTCTCCCTGCCCCCCCCCCATTCTGTCCTCACAACAACCCTGGTAGGTAGATGAGGTGGAGAGATCAAGATTGGCCCAAGGTAATCAAGTGAGCTTCATGGCTGGGCAAGGATTTGAATCCTGGTCTCCCCAGCCCTCTGAGTCTGATTGCATGAACCTTAGCTTTACCTTGCCGTCTTACCTGCACAATCCCTGCTTCCCAGTCCTAATACTATGGTGCTTGATGGTTCAAATGGGAAGTGGCAGGCCTCAGGAGTGTCTGACCTGGTCTTGTGCAGTATGTTCCTAAGCATATTGAATGAGAAGTTTACCCTTGGTAAGTGTGCTTACTAGGACTAAATCTTCAAGCAGCTGTGTAAAAAAGGGTGCCGGTACTTAACCAGCATTGTTGGGGGAGAGGTGATATGTACACAGTGCTTTTTTTCTGGAGAAAAGGGTACCGGAACTCTTGGATTACATTTCCTCGGGAGTAGATGGCGATTAAATTGTAATGCAATTAATAGAAGAAAAGGTGCTGGAACTCAGTTCCGGTGAGTTCCACCAGAAAAAAAGCCCTGTATGTACATAGCTGGACCTCATTCACTGTCTTTGTTATGCCCTTTTGTTTCAGGCTGAGCCCTGCCATTTGAAACTGAAACTGGGGTAGGTAGCATCTGTCTTCAAATTAAGTTCTTCTGAACAGGCTTTCTGTGAGAGCTTAATTTGCACCAGGGCTCAGTCCAGAATCTGAATAAACAATTAGGGCTCAGTCCTGTAACATAATATTGGAACTCTCTCCCTGAGCATATGCAAAGTACTTTCCTTCCATTGCTGTCTACCCATCCCTGCAACTATCTGGGGTTAGAGGTAGGTGCTACTAGGGGAAAGGGTGTGGCTTTTAGTAACCTTGAGCCCTGGCACCTCTTTTTCTTTTAGTAATCACAGCACTGTCTCCTTCTGGGTTAACTGCTAGGGCTCTGCCCTGTAATATAATACTGGAACTCTGTTTCTGAGTATATGCAGAGTGCTTTCCCCTTATCATTGAAATGGTCCGCCCCGGAGGTTAATGGATTCCAATGGATTCCAGAGGGCTCTGGGGGATTTTCCTGCTGGTATGGCTGGCGGTCCTGTTGAAGCCCAGGTTGCTCTGTAGAATGCAGAGATGACCCGGGCGGTGGACACGATCGCGCCCAAGCGCCCTCTCCCTCTGGGCAGAGCCCGGCCAGCTCCCTGGTACACACCAGAGCTGAGGGCAATGAAGCAAGAGGGAAGACGGCTGGAACGCAGGTGGAGGAGAACTCGTGCTGAATTTGACCAAACACAGGTTAGAGCTCATTATCGAGCCTACAGTCTGTGGCGGTGAGGGTGGCGAAGAGATAATTCTTTTCTACCACCATTGCATCTTCTCAGTGCCGTCCAGTGGCACTTTTCCGAGTGGTCCGTGGCCTTTTACACTCTGGGCCAGCAAAAGAAATGATAGAACCCTCACTAGCATGCTGTGACGAGTTTGCACGGCACTTTGAAGATAAAGTTGCTCAAATTCGTCATGAATTGGACACCACAGTTAGTGCAGCTCCTTTAGTAGAGGTGTCCAGAGCACCGTCTGGTCCGGTTTTATTGGATGAATTTCAGTTATTGAGACCCGAGGATGTGGACAAGGTGCTTGGCCAAGTCCGGTCTACCACCTGTGTGCTTGACCCTTGCCCATCATGGCTTATTACATCAAATAAGGAGGGGATAGCCGGCTGGGTCCAGGAGGTTGTAAACGCCTCCTTGAGAGAGGGAGTGGTGCTGGCCTCTTTGAAAGAGGCGGTGATTAGGCCACTCCTCAAAAAGCCTAACCTGGACCCGGATGATGTTAATAACTATAGGCCAGTAGCTAATATCCCATTCCTGGGCAAGGTGTTTGAGTGGGTGGTTGCTGGTCAACTCCAGGCACTCTTGGATGAAACGGACTATCTAGATCCATTTCAATCTGGATTCAGGCCTGGTTTTGGAACGGAAACTGTTTTGGTCGCCCTGTGGGATGACCTCTGCCAGGAGAGGGACAGGGGGAGTGCGACTCTGTTGATTCTCTTGGACCTCTTAGTGGCTTTCGATACCATCGACCATGGTATCCTTCTGGGTAGGTTGTCTGGGTTGGGAGTTGGAGGCACTGCACTCCAGTTGTTCCGATCCTACTTGGGCGGCCAATTCCAGAAGGTGGTGCTGGGGGATTGCTGCTCTGTCCCTTGGCAGTTATGCCATGGGGTGCCACAGGGCTCTATTTTATCCCCTATGCTGTTTAACATCTACATGAAACCACTGGGAGAGGTTATCCGGAGGTGTGGGCTGAGGTGTCATCAATATGCAGATGACACCCAGCTCTATCTCTCCTTTTCATCCAATCCAGGTGAGGCAGTGGCTGTTCTGAATCAGTGCGTGGACACAGTAATGGACTAGATGAGGGCTAATAAACTGAGACTCAATCCAGATAAGATGGAGGTGGTTCATCTGCCCAGCTAAGTGATATCAACCAGTTCTGGATGGGGTTGCACTCCCCCTGAAGGATCAGGTTCATAGTTTGGGGGTGCTCTTGGATCCCCGTCACTTGAGGCATGGGTCAACTCGGTGGCACGGAGCACCTTTTATCAGCTTAGGCTGATATACCAACTACGTCCTTATCTGGACAGAGATAGCCTAGCTACAGTTATCCATGCTCTGGTAACCTCTCGTTTGGATTACTGCAATGTGTTATACGTGGGGCTGCCTTTGAAAACGGTCCGGAAACTTCAGCTGATCCAAAATAGGGCAGCGAGATTATTAACCGGGACTGGCCGACGAGAACATATTATGCCAGTGATTTCTCATCTGCACTGGCTGCCAGTCTGTTTCCAGGCCCGATTCAAAGTGCTGGTGCTAACATTTAAAGCCCTAAACGGCTTGGGGCCAGGGTATCTGAAGGATCGTCTCCTCCCATATGTATCTGCCCGGACACTAAGATCTTCGTCAGCGGTCCTTCTCTGAGAGCCCCTGCCAAAGGAAGTGAGGCAGGTGGCTACTAGGAGGACGGCCTTTTCTGCTGTGGCACCCCAGTTATGGAATGAGCTACCCAAAGAGGTTCGCCTGGCGCCTACTTTGTATTCTTTCTGGCACCAGGTGAAGGCCTTTCTGTTCTCCCAGGCATTTTAATCATTTAAATCTTGTAATTGTTTTTAATTCCGTATTGTAACTGCTGCTGCTAGCTCTGCTGTTTGTTTTTAATCTGTGGTTTTAAATTTTATATTGTATTTTATGATTTTAACTGTTGTAAACCGCCCAGAGAGCTTCGGCTATTGGGCAGTATAAAAATGTATTAAATAAATAAATAAAATAAAATCATTATCTAGCCATCTCCATAGAAATCCGGAGGTTAGGCAGAAGGGCTACCACGGGAGTAGCTGTCAGGTTGCCTTGAACCCTGGGATCTCTCTTTTCTTTTAGAAATGAGAGCACTGCCTCCTTCTCCTCACGTTTTGGATGGCTGTGTAGGAGAAAAACCTTTCAGCAATCCAGGACAAGCCGCGGAAGGGAAGCTTCAGTCGCTGCTACTGCGCAAACGCAACATGCAGGCGCATGCCCAGCAGTAGCAAGGTGCTGCCTCTGCCCAGTGCTTCTTAGTCAGCCGAGCCGAGCGGCTGAGGCGTTGAAGGAAGGAGTCGCTGCGCTCCCTGAGGTAGAGCTACGGACAGGGGACGCGCGATGGAGTCGCGGGCCCGGCCAGGGCGGCGAGCAGCTGGCGGCGGCGCGGGAGGCGACAGCCCTTGAAGGCGGGGAGGCCGCGGGAGCCGCGGAGGCCGCCCCAAGAAATGGCCACCGAGCCCCGGCGCTGCACGAAGAGCAGAGAGGCCGAGCGGCTTCCTCGGGGCGTCAAGGTGGACGTACCTCCTCCGAGCTCGGCGACGGTGGCGACGACGACGACGACGTCGGTGGACGGAGAGGAAGATGGAGGGAGGGTCCGACTCCTCAACGGCTGTGTGCCGCTCTCTCATCAGGTGGCCGGGCACATGTACGGCAAGGACAAGGGCGGTAAGTGACAGGCGAGGGGTGTCGCCTGGGAAGAAGCCAGCCAAAGGGCGGGGGGCTCGGCAGAAGTTGGGCCAGCGCCCCCCCTGCTTTGGCTACGCGCAGGAAGGGGAGAGGGCAGGTTGACCACGGGCTGTAAAGTCTAAGGGGAGTGAGGTGTGGCTGCTTAGCCCGCCCCACAAGCCCTATGCAAGGTTATTTTATTACTTTATTTTGGCCTACACTTAGGAATTAATTTGAAGGATGGTCCCAAGCAATATTTATTAATTTGAATCTGCTTGCAATCCACCCATCCCCGAACCCCCCAGTTCATCCTTTCCCTACCTTTTCTTTCTTTTTCCTCTTCATTGTTTCCAGTTGTATATGTTGGAGGACTTAAGGGGGGGGGGCAGAAGAAGGTGGGTGGGAACAGCTGCCAAAATGTAAAAAAAATAAATACTATGTCTGGCAGGTTTTATTTATCGATCACATTTGTGTCATGCCCTTATGCCAAGGAGTCGGGGTGGCATACGTGATTTAGTTCATTTTATCTTCCCAGCAGCCCTGTTGGATGGGTTATGCTGTAAGGGTGCAATCTTATGTATGTTTAGACAGAAAAAACTCCTACAATTCCCATTAGAGAGCCTGTGTGGCGTAGTGGTGAGAGTATTAGACTGGGACTCGGAAGATCCGGCTTCTAGTCCCCACTCGGCCATGAAACTCACTGGGTGACTTTGGGCCAGTCACTGACTCTCAGCCTAACCTACCTCACAGGGTTGTTGTGAGGATAAAATGGAGAGGAGGATTATGTTAAGCCACCTTGGGCTCCTTGCAGGAAAAAAGGTGGTGTATAAATATAATCATTCCTCAGCCAGGGAATTTGGATTGTATATGTGGGATTACTTCATTTCCCCCCTTAATACTGTGAAATAGGATGAAAGAGGCTGAGAGAGACTGATTTGGCTGAGGTCGTCCAGTGACTTTCATGTCTGAATGGGGATTTCCACTTACCGTAGATCTCCCCAATTTCAAGCTCCCCCCCAACTGACAGTTTCTTCAGACAGTAGCTGTACCTCAATTATGGGATTTAAGATTAATTTTTGAGATTTAGCATTTAATTTTTAGATATATTTTTCAAAAGAGATTTTCAAAAGTGAAATTTGAAAATGTTCCAACTTCAAAAACTCAAATGTAGTGTCTGAAATTCTGGTAAAACTTGGATTTGCTTCTATCCTTCTCATTATCTCAAGTGGTATTCTACTACCTGTACTTATAAACATCTTGGTAGTTTACAGTACGTAAATATTAATTTCTGGGCATGTTATAATGGAATGGTACTAGAACAGCATAACACTTTTCTTCCTAGCAAACTGTTTAAAGTCCTTTCTTATGATGGTTTCCTTATTGTGTCTGCTGCTGTGCCTACTTCTTTGTTGTTTTGCTCTTTTTAACTTTCATGGGTATGTCCAAGGTTCCTGCTTTTCTTGCCAATATCCAAACATGTACTCTTAATCTGGTATATTTGTGTATTATGTAGAGTTAATGTTTATGAAAAGAAAGTGCTGAAGCTGGGGGGAAAATAGCTTTTTTTTCTCTTCCCCACCACCACACTTCAAACAAAAATCAAACAATATGTAGGGTGGTCAAAATCATGCCAGTGGTCCTACTGGAAGTTTGAAACTGGTTAGTGGGTTAATGGAAAGAGCTCTTGTTGTAGGTTTCTACAAGAAGCAGAAGAATATACATGCTGATGTTCCTCTTGTTTTGAGTAAGCAGAAAATTTAGTATTCATTATATTTCATCACCATGCAGTAAATGTGTTTATCCTTGTAATCTCAGTCTGTCTTGTGGAAAATGGACATGGATGGGAGTGGGGCAAGGGAAAAACTGTGATGGACTACAAGGAGGAACTTGAAAAGATCTGTTGTCATTTTTTTAGTCCCCTTCGGACTGCTATTAGTTTCCTGGATTAGACAGTAAGATAATTCTTAGGTGTTCCTCACATACCTAATCAAGGTTTTATTGGAAATGTCATTGTAAACAACAATTAGAGTTTGAATGTGCATATAAAATTTGCCTTCTAAAGGAGCAATTTCTGGTCTGTCCATTTTTTCTTGGCCTAATTATTTTCTTCTAGTCCTTGAATGAGAGTTTGATTTTGCTAACCATAGTTGGCCCCAAGCCACAGTTTGCCACAATTCGTTGTAGGTTTTCTGACTGTGGTTAATGAAAACCCTGGTGTACTTACCATAGTAAACTCTGAAACAGAAAGGAGTGAGGTGTGGTGTACATGTGTAGGGGAGAGGCAGGAGCTCATGGGCCTTGTAAGACAGACAAGATTTGAACTGGGGACTTTCTCATTACAGCTCTCATGCCACATCTCCCTTCTTCTTCAGGCACTACACTACACTAGGTGGTTGATCTTGGGTCACAGAAGGTGATTGCAATTGGGCATGTTCACCATTTTATGTTACTCCTGGCCCTCCAGTTGTTGTTAGACTGCAACTTCCATCAGCCCCAGCCAACAGTTAGGGATGCTGGGAATTGTACTCTGCCATCGGTTAAAAAAATGGTTTAAAAAATCTGTTTCTTGCATTCATGACACATCCTTTCCTTCAAGAAGCTCACACCAGTGAGTTTCAGCCTCACAACAATGCTCAAGGACAGGTTAAATTGAGAAATGGTGATTTGCCCAAGGCCATACAGTGAGAGTCATAGCTGAGCAGGAATTTGAAGGCCTTCAAGCCTGGCCTTTCCCATGTCTAAGCCCAACATTTGAACATTGGTCCACGTTAAATATTTTTCATATGCATCTTTGTTACATAAGGTGTATTTGTTCCTTTTGATAGCATTATGTGGAGGTAGTCCATAGAATGCAGAGTCCCACGAAAGCATGCATTCAGATGGAACAGCATAAAGTAAGAGTTTAACCAAAGCACTTGTTATCTAGTGAATTAACAGCATTTAAAATGAGAATATGTATTGGTTAGCGGTCCTCTCCATGAGTAATTTTGTCTTCAACTGCTACTTAGGCCAATGTCCCTCTTAAATTAATGTGGGTGGGTTGTATCCAGTGCTGTCCTTCTGCCAGTGGAATGGAAACTGCTGGCAGATCAGATTTCCCTTCCCCACTGCATGCCCCCCAAATCTGCTCCCGAGGGTTGGAGGACCCTGCGAAGTAGATTTGGGGTATATGCATGGGGCTGCAGTGGGGAGGAAGGGAATGGAAACTCCCATTGCACAAGCAAAAGTGCTTGTGAAACATTGGATTTAGCCCATTGTTCTGTCTAGGTAAAAAAAACAACTGGTCAAGAATTGATGTTGCAGTTAACACCAGGGAAAACAAGGCTGCATTTGTATTGGTTTAATGATTAGAGCCAGGAGCTATAAAGCATGAGTTATAAGAAACCTGAGTTCAGGGTTCTCTGCGTGCCACAGAATATGGTATTGGATGCAGAATTCAGCTTCTTGAGAATCTTAGCCTTTTTTCTCTTTTAAATGCATGTTTCTAGTCCTTTTGAGTACAAAGTTTGAAAATGCATGGGCAGTACCTTCTGGAATCTCAGAAGCCAAAGTGGTAGTTGAACAAGATTTCCTGTAGTTAAGGATGGGGCTTTAGTGCCCTGCATAGCCTGTTTCCCCTCTCTGTGACTAGCAGAATAAATCTTATAGCCAGAATAAATATTTAAGGTTAGAAAATCTGCTTCACTTGCATAATTTATACAGAACACAGGATTGAACTTTTCTTGGTGCAGAACTTCAGGATTTTTTTAAAAGTGCAATGTAAATGCAGCCCTGCCTAAGTTAGAGTAATTGCATTTTTCTTGCATTTATCCCATGAATCCCTTGTGTTTCCTCCTCACTCAGTTGACCCTCTAACCTTCAAAATGTACATTATAAGCTCCTTTGGGCAGGTACCTGTTTTTTGCATCTGGTTGCATTTGGTTTTTTTGGTGTGTGTGTGTGTCATGTACATTAGAGCTCTCTGAACAGATTATATCTTCCAGAATGTGCTTTTATTCATTAAGGTGAGAATCACTATATAACTTTATTGTTCATTAAATTTCCACTCTACCTATTTCCACAGAGCCAGTGGTTTCCATCCATTACAAGTACAGGATCACGCACACACACACACACACACACACACAAATCAAACTGTCTACATATTTTCCTATCGAATTGTTGAGGCAAAGGAGCACATTAAAATACTATTTTAAAACTTCACTATCTTATGGAAACAATGTTTCAGTGCTTATTAAACTTGGCCTGAAGTGGGCTACCTTGGGTATACAAAGAACTGAGGTCACCACTGAGAAAGCCCTATCTCTCCTTTCCTGCCATGAATCTCCTTGCCCTACTTGACAGCGCATACAGCAAGGGCTTCTTAATTGATTTCTGAAAATTGTGTGTGTGTGTGTGTGTGTGTGTGTGTGTGTGTGGGCTCATGCGCAACTTGCTTCCCCAGTTTGCTAGATGTAGGCTGTTCATTTCTCAGTCAACTTTGAAATTCTCAATGAAGGGATTTTATAATAAAGAGATGGAAAGGAGCAAACATTCATATTATGTCTATGTGGTGAAAGTGGGGTTGATTGTAGCTTCACTCAAAAATGGAGACAACTTATTGCTCATATACCGTATTTTTCCATCTATAAGACGCCCCCATGTATAAGACGCCCCCCACTGGGCAGTTTCGCAACCGCGCGGTTCTCTCCTTGGCTTACTTCCGTGTATAAGACGACCCTCAATTTTTAGTCTAACAATTTTAGGAAAAAGTATAGTCTTATACATGGAAAAATACTGTAGATACTTTGTTCAATTGCACCTGTGCTTTCTCCAGTAATAACGTTTTTATTGTACTTTCTCCAGTAATGAAGTCCAAAGGCTGATTTTTATAATTGTAATGGGTACATTAAATATAAACTCTGGTTATTTTTTAACTAATAGAGTATACATTAGTGTAGTTTTGTTATTAAGAAGAATGTGGCATTTTTGACAATTTGGCTGTCTACTATATGAAACAGTCTGTATTAAGATGAAAAACAAAAAGAAAAGAAAAATAGTAGGGCTACTAATGCTTCAAGTGTTGCAAAAATATAATCTAGATCTACAGTGTTATGCTTATTCCAGATAGTACTTGTGAGTCTAATCCAACAATAGTGTGTGACCTGGATCATTTTAAGTTGCTAAATTTATAAGTCTAATATTTAAGAAATATGATTCTTGTCTGGTAGTGTGTGTGGTTTTAATGTAGAAGCAAAATGGCAGCATGGAGATGTGTTTAATCAGAATTTACTTTAATAAATTTAATAAAGTTAAACTTTATTAACTTTGACATTGTTGTAGGAACTATTGTAGTACCGTAATTCAAGCTGAAAACATGTTGGAGTTATCTCTGTACAAAACCAATGCTGACCTAATGGTAATACTGTTACTCAGTATGGCTCTTGATCATTTTAATCTTGATCATTTTAATTTGTGACATTGCTGTTGTAAAAGCCAAGCAATATTAATATATTACAAGCAAAAATGGCTTGATTAGAAAAACATGGTTTTGAATCTTCGTTTGGATCAAAAAGAGTTTATCCCAGTAGTTGCAAAGATCGTTTTAAGGATGCAGTTTTAGGTCCACCTCTGCCATGTCTAGTATGTCAAAATAAGCCCACCTACTTTCATTTACTACAACCTCAGAGTACTTTGACTTTAATGTATGCAATAGACAACTCAAAGAGAATGAAGACAATTCACAATGAACCTGCAAGTTAATGCATTATGGATCCAAGATTCATAAAGATCAAGAAAAGTACATCAGTAGAAAGATACTTCTTGCCTGCATGAGGCTGATTAAATGCTATTTTCTCCTAAACCAAGCATCTAGTCAGACAGTGTGTATCCCAGAATTAGTCAAAGGGCCAAGAGTTGTGAAGCAGAATCTAGCATGATGTTAATGTGCTGTATCACTGCATGTCAAAATAGCTCTACGTACTGTTGGGCAGTGTCCTGCTTTCACTGAAGCAGACTCTGAGTGAAGGGGCTATCCAAAAAGCAAGGTAACGAAACAGGTAAATAATCACACACAAAGGTTTCAGTCCAGTGGGGATCAGGCTGAGGTAAAAGTGGTCAAGGTAGCAGGCAGAGGTCAAAGCACAGTTAAGCAGTCAGATATGTTGGATCAGGCTAAAGCAGGAGTGGTCAAGATAGCAGGCAAAGTTCACAACACAGGCAGTACTTTATTTACACAGTACAGAAGCAGAGTCAAACAGGAGTCCAAAGGTCAGGAGCACAGAGCTTCAATCACAGGGCAAGGTCCAGGAGACAAGATAGAAGATACTGGAACTGAAAGAATGACATTGTTTCCAGCACTGGTTAGGCAGACACTGAAGACTTTTATCACCAGAGCCTGCTGAACCCCACTCAGGACTCAGCTGCAGTACATTAGAGCTCTCTGGCCAGAGACTCATGAAAACTCACTTTCTCCTGAAGAGTCTTTCTTTGCAAGCGTGCACCCCTCTCTGGAGCCCTGCTGGCCTGCTGCTTGAGGCAACGAAGCTTCTGGGGGCCAGCGGGTTGCTCAGCCTTTGCCTGAGAGGCAGAGTTCCCTCCTCCCCCTGGCAGCAGCCATCTCCCCCGAGTGCCCAGGCTCCTCCTGGTCTGGTGACAGTGGCTGTTCTGTGGTGCTCTCTGATCTGGGGTTTCTGGGAACTCTTCCTCTGAGGAGGATTCCTCTAGTGGGGACATGACAGGCAGGTCCACAGCAAGTGGGCTAGCATTTCTCCAGCCACAACACATCTCTAGCATCTCTTACGACCTGCAGTTCCTTACCTATAGAATCTGTCCAGAATCCAGGAGGCTTTTAATATAATTTTCTGCTGTATAAGTTATAGTTCTAAATCCAAAGAGGAATGCTTACTTGTTAAAAATTCCATTGCAATACATGCAACTGTAGCCCCAGTTCATCACCCATTTAGACTGCAGATCATCCAATGTAGGATTCAGTTCTGGGTGTAAATAGGAGTCCAAAAAGGTATGGACACATGGTAGTGGTTATATTGAGCTGAATCCAGTGTTACGCAAGTGGACTTCTGCTCAAACAATAGGAGATTCCCTTATTCCTACATGCCCTCCAAATGTACCCTTGATGGTCCCCCAATGGACTTGGGATGTGTGCAGAGGGCTGCAAGGGCTGGAGAATTCCATTAGATACACCATTAATAGAACCCATTGAGATGAGATGTTTGAGTGCCTCCTAAGACATGTGGAGCGACTGCCATGATTTGTCATAGATGACTAGACAAGTGAATATTTATAAGCATGGCCTAAGAAATTGTAAAAAAATGTATGATCCAAAAAAAAAGAAAAATATTTTGTTATCAGCATAGTTCTCCCAAACTTTATTGCAAGATATGTCCCTGCAAGCTTTTGAGAATCAAAAGGGCAGTTTAGGCCAGCCTTGCTAACTAATTGCCAGGCAAGGAACCATTACAAAAGTTGCTTTTAGTTTTTTGTGGTTCGATTACAAAACCACTGACATAGCAATGCATTAAAATGTTGTTGGCTAACAACTTGTGGATTCATGCTCTTCCCCCTGTGTCCTTCTCATTTAAGTCATAGTGAAAATGAAGCCAGAAAACAAACTCAGGGTGTGTTTATTTGCATTTATTTAGCTTCTTTCCGTAAACCATGCTAAATGCAAAGTTCAAAATACATAATGCCATACTTCTAGTCCAAATAGTAGGTCAGGGATAGGGAATCTCCAGCCCATAGAGGTTCCCTATCTGGCCCACAGAGCCCCTTGCCTTGGAGCCTCCAAGCCCCGCCCCTGGAGAAATAACAGTAAGGATTCCCCTGTGTCCCACTCCCCCTTGCATTTGCGAGACCAAGCAGTAGGCAGATGAATCCCCACTGTTATCTTATCTCTGATCACAGATAGAAGCTAACAGTGCGGATGCAGGTGGTGGGGGACTCAGCTGAAGCTGGGAGGAGCAGCTTTCCCTGTACCCACCTGCAACAGGTTCCTCACCCCTGTGGTAGAGTTAGGTTGCCTTATTAGGTGGGCTTCGCTCTTGGACAGGCAGTATTGCATGCTGCCCATTGTAACTTTCCTCATAGGGGAGTTGCTCCACCCCTTGATCATTTTGGTTGCCCTTTTCTGCACCTTTTTCAGCTCAGTTCTGGTCACCGTACCTTTTTGAGGTGCAGTGACCAGAACTACACAGTATTCCAAGTGTGGGCACACCATAGATTTGTGTAAGTGTACATACTGGCAGTTTTATTTTTTATTCCTTTCAGAATGTTCCCCAACATAGAATTTGCCTTTTTTACAGCAGCCACACACTGAGTTGACATTTCCATCAAGCTATTCACCACAACCTCAAGATCTCTTTCCTGGTCAGTTACCGCTAGGCTAGCTCAGACCCCAGCAGCATATATGTGAAGTTAGGATTTTTTGCCCCAATATGCATCACTTTGCATCAAACTTTAGATCAGACTTGCTTAGCATCTCAGGTGTAGCAAAGAATTAGTTTGCAAAATAGCAGCAGTCTTTTGAAGAGTGCACCTTTCTGCAAAACCTATTAAGATCAAGGAATGCAGTTTGCTGGATCAAAGCAAAGCACTTTGCACTGCAGTTTGCAACTAGTATAGGTCTTTGTAAGTTAATTAGTTAAGTGGTAATTAATTTGCAAATTATCTGAAGCTGCAAGTTGTTTTGCTTTGGCATAGCAAACTTGGCTCTTGGTCAGCCTCACTTGATGATAATATTGTCAATGAGGTGAAACTATCCAGAACAAAGGCAGTGGTTGGTGGTAAAAATAGGAAGGAGGTTAGCTGTAAAATATGAGTCCCTTTCTCATTGTGTGAAAATCTTGTTTGGTCTGTGGGATGGATGTCAGAAAGGTTCCTAAACACTCTATATGTTGTTGAAGTGTCTCACTCCCTTAGTGTTTCCTCTGAAACTTCTGGACAGTCCTGGAAAACAGCATGTGGTTAGTATACTGGAAATAAGGAATCCCAGTTGGGTGGAAGTTACTCACTTTAAAGGAAAAAGCATCTTTATTATCTTCTTAGACCACTTTTGTTTTTAGAATTGCTAGTGTATTTGTTAATTTCTATTCTTTATGGAGATATTTAAAATTATCAATAGCTGTTGACGTTTGAAGATCAGCATCTCTTATACTTTTAAAGGAAAGCTAAGGAATGAACAAACATCTTTGTTGTCCCCCAGGCATATTGCAGCATCCTGATGGCACAGTCCTCAAACAGTTGCAGCCACCACCTCGAGGGCCCAGAGAACTAGAATTCTATAACAAGGTAAATGTTTTCTTCTAATTCATCCTTTTAACTAGCTGAAGAAATTATACCTTCAATTAGAGTTGAACTACACTATTTATCTGTAACTATCACTAAATGGTATTTTTGGTCAGTCTTGGAGAATGTGAACTAACCTATATGGGAGGAAGATGACAATTAGATACTTTGGACCCAAACATTTCAAGCAGTGGTTCTCAACCTTTTTTGCCCCATGCACCCTTTTTACCATATGTCAGAATGTCATTTCCCCCTTTCCAAGATTGTTGAACTTAATCTGTGCCATACAATAAGGTGTGATGTCCTGTAGATTATGTACAATCTGTAGAATTGTAATTTGTAGAAAGATCAGTATTCCAACAGTTTGAGTCTGTGGTCCCAATTCCCCCCCATAACCCCCCCCCCCTGTGGGGAATTCCCCCCTAGTTGAGAACCCCTGATTTAAAGTGTTTTCTAGGTAGGTTACAATAAACATTCCAAACGTTTATAAAGTACTGTAGGTAGTCTGTGCAAATGGTGGAGTGCAGGAACAGTATACCCAGGAATCCACAAACTTTGGTTGAGCTTACCTCTGATATGCAGCACAAGGTCATAGATACGCAAGATAAATTGATGCTTTTTGTGTATCTCCCCCCCCCCCCCCGCCAAGCTCAGGAGAACTGGAACTTGTCTGTGTCACACTGGGTTTCTGAAGCAATTGGACCACTACATTGGAAAGGCAACACAGACAACTGCCAAGCTTGGGAGGAGGGTTGAGGTTCATTGCACCTGCCAGAAAGGATAGGGATGTTTACTGTGGAAAGCAAAATTGTAGGCTCCTGAGTGTAAGGTACTGCTGGTGACCCATCTCCATCAGGGGGCACAACACAATTCTCTGCACAGCTGAAGTTTCTGGCCAGCTTTCTAAGAGTAGTACCACATAGTGTGCTGTGTTGTGGTCTAACTTTGAGGTTAAAAAGGTATTAATGGCTCTTTTGAGGTCTTACTCTACAGTGTGCTGCTACAGCGAATCAGGCTAGTCCCCCCCCCCCCCCCCGGTTGTAGCCCTCATCTTCTTGAATCAACTTCCTACTGAAATCTGACCAGATCTTTCAGTTCTGATGTTTATGGAGCATCATAAACCATTCCTATTCAGACATATGTTTGTATAGGTTGAACACTGGTTTTGTTTTTAATTTATTTTAATTAGTCTGTCTTAATCTCTATGAATTAAAAAAGAAACTAAGTCACATAGAGATGTGTAAAATAGGTGGGATAACTTTACAATTTATTTGATTCTGGGTTCTTCAAATTCAGCCCCAGGCTATTATGAATGCCAACAGAGTGTCTCCAAGCATGTGTAGAGTGCAACTCTCTTGCCAGTAGGTGTTAGCTGCCCCACACATCTTGGATTAGGAAGTCTGTACATCAAAGTATGTAATTTCTAGGCATCATTGAACTCTGACCCTTCTCATTTTAGAAATTGAATGCCATCAAGAATGTCGATGTTTATCCCTTAATTGTCAGTCTCTAAATTAGGGATGCTCCTGTCCACACAGCAGTGACCATGGGTTCTCTTTTTTCTATTTTCCATGAATGAGCCTCAGTGCCAGATGTGACATGGCAACATTAGAGGGCTATTTAGGCATGGGTGTTTGTGAAGAAAAAAAGATGGGTTAGATGGAAGAAGGATTGGTAGATTGCATAAAATTAGGGCTGATTCTGGGGTAACAGCCAGTTTAATTGTTAATGCGTGCCAGAATGTTTCTGCAACTGTTACCTTGACATCATGTTATACAGGAAACTAGTGTTTGTGTAATTGGTAGCGGTTACCAAATCTTATGGCATGGGTAACATATCCTAAAAGTTATTTGCAGGCTGTCAATAGAGCAAAAACTAATACTTAAAAAGTGTGGATACTTTTTTTGGCTGAGTTAGAGGGTGCATATTATGTACCTCCCACCAGAGTTGGTTAGAGTAACAGTAGTGTGCACATGGAGAGAAATATAAACAGCTCGTTACTATAAGAGCTCTTGAACAGCTTGTGCTGAAACATTCAGCTGCAAATGATTCCATTCCCTATTAAAGCCAAAAGCAGTGTGCGATTGCCCCATTTAGGAATGGTCTCATGCAATGAAGCATATTTTCTACCAGTGCTGATCAGACCCAATAATTTCTTCAGTATAAGTCATTTGAGTATCATGCCACTTCTGTAGATTGACAGCCAAAGTGCCTTGCAGAAGTATTCACACACCCCCTTTGACTTTTCCACATTTTGTTGTGTTACAACCTGGACCTGAAATGGATTTAATTGGCATTGTTACCACTTGATGTGCACAAGATACTCAACACGGTGAAGGTGCAAAATATTTTTATTATGGCACATAAGTTAAGTAAACAAAAACAAACTGGCATTTGTTGGTTGTATAAGTATTCACCCCCTTTGCTGTGACATGCCTAAATAAGCTCTGGTGCAACCACTGCATCCAGAAGTCACATACTGTAAGTAGTTGGAGTCCACCTGTATGCAATTCGAGTGTCACATGATCTCAGATTAACTATAGCTGTTTCTGGAAGGCCCCAGAGTTTGTTGGAGAGCATATCTTAACAAACAGCATCATGAAGACCAAGGAGTTATCAAAACAACTCCAGGATAAAGTTGTGCAGAAGCACCAATCAAGGTTGGGTTATAAAAAAATATATATCCCGAACTATGAACATCCCCTGGAGCCACCATTAAATCCATTATTACAAAATGGAAAGAATATGGTTCAACCGCGACTCTGCCTAGAGAAGGCTGTCCACCAAAACTCAGTGACCAGGTATGGAGGGCATTAGTCAGAGAAGCAACCAAGAGGCCAATGGTAACTCTGAAGGAGCTGGAGAGATCCGCAGCCGAGATGGGAGAAACCATCCATGGGACAACTATTACCTGGACATAACACAAAGCTGGGCTATATGGAAGAGTGGTGAGAAGAAAGCCATTGCTGAAACAAACCCATATCAAAGCCCATTTAGAATTTGCAAAAAGACATGTGGGAGACACAGCAAACATGTGGGGAAAAGGTTCTTTGATCTGATGGGACCAAAACTGAACTTTTTGGCCTTGCCACAAAATGCTATGTGTGGTGCAAAACCAACAGTGCTCATTACCCCAAGAACACCATTCCCATGGTGAAACATGGTGGTGGCAGTATCATGTTGTGGGGATGCTTTTCCTTGTCAGGGACTGAGAAACTGGTCAGGATTGAGGGCAAGATGGATGGAGCCAAATACAGGGCAATTCTAGGGGGAAACCTGTTTCAGTCTGCAAGGGACTTGGGACTGGGTGGAGGTTCACCTTCCAGCAGGACAATGACCCTAAACATACAGCCAAAGTAACACTGGAGTGGTTTAAAAGCAAGAACCTGCAAGTCTTAGAATGGCCCAGTCATAGCCCAGACCTCAGTCCAATTGAGAATCTGTGGCAAGACTTGAAAGTTGCTGTTCAGCAATAGTCCCCATCCAACCCGACAGAGCTGGAGCAATTTTGCCAGGAAGAATTGGCAAACATTGCAGGATCCAGATGTGCAAAGCTGATCGAGACTTACCCAAGAAGACTCGCAGCTGTAATTGCTGCCAAGGTGCTTCTACCAATTATTGACTCAGGAGGGTGAATACTTATGCAACCAACAAGTGCCAGTTAGTTTTTGTTTACTTAACTTTCATGCCACAATAAAAGTATTTTGCACCTTCACAGTGTTCAGTATCTTGCGTACATCAAGCAGTAACAATGCCAATTAAATCCATTTCAGGTCCAGGTTGTAACACAACAAAATGTGGGAAAGTCAAAGGGGAGTGAATACTTCTCAACGCACTGTATATATATTTGTGTTTGTGTGGGCAAACTTATAAAATGAATAATCATCAGAATTTGTTGTGCATTAAGAATAATTTTAAAATGTAGGGTCCTAAAATTAACCTGTTAGCAAACTTCAACTCTTTCCTGGCCTTTATAGTAGGCGGCCATCGCAGTCTGTGTTTTGTCAACTGGTTTTTCTTGCCTGTCTGATCTACTCCATTTTCTTTCACCAAGGGCTTGGAAGCAGTTTTGTTTTATATAATGGGCAGCAGTAATTTGTAAATGCAGTAACTCAATTTTATCGTCTTGTTCCAGTTACACTGAAAAAGAAAACGAACAACAGGACTGTCATTCTGTCTCTGAAAAGTATATGCTTAACATTTTGCCTCTGCAGATGTTGCCAGCTAAGGGTCAAAGTTTAATTCTGTATAGAAATTGTAGGAATCTCAGTTACAAAACTGATAGCAATTGATATTGCTTAGGAATTAGGCCTAGTACTGAGCTGAATATATAAGTATTTTTTTTCTTCTGTTCTTGATTAGTGGTGTGTTTTGCTGTGTGGTTTTGCTGGAAGCTTGTTTTTGCTACAAAAAACATGATCTAACTGTTTGTTATAGTAAAAATGCCATTTCATGCGTAATATTGAAGCGAAACAACAAGTGAAGAACTGTACAAAATAAATTGCATTCTTGTGTAATAAATGTATCTTTTGGCAGTAGAATTTGTTTGTCTATTACTTTAACAAATGCGGTCAATGAGAAAACAAGTTGACTTGTTCTTTTACTAATGACACAACACCTAGTTTTACAGGGTTATTGAGGCCTATTTTAACAGTGAACACTCTTGTTTATCAAGTATATTACCCACCTTATAGCAAGCTTGAGCAACATGTGGCCTTCCAGATGTTTTGGCCTCCAACTTCCATCATCTCTCACTATTGGCTCTTCTGGCTAGGACTGATGGGAGTTGTATGCCAAAGCATCTAGAGCAGGGCTCTCCAACCTTGGGTCCCCAGATGTTGCTGGCCTACAGCTCCCAACATACCCAGCCAGCATGGCTAATGGCAAGGGATTCTGGGAGCTGTAGTCCAGCAGCATCTGGGGACCCATGGTTGGAGAGCCCTGATCTAGAGGGACACAAGGTGCCCACCTGGATTTATGAGCTGTGTTAAGAGATCTTGTACTTACTCAATACAACCCGTCAAACATTTTTCCAGGGTTGTTCTATCATTCCAATATAATAATGTTCTTAAGACTTTTTAGTCATTTGGGGAGAAATGCAAATGACTAATGCATCACTAAAAGATTATCCCCCTCATACACACTTTTACCTGATGACAGATGGTTACCAGACTTCCCCACCCCCTGCCTCCATCCCAGCTGGTCACTGGTATCCCCCCCAAAAAATATTTGATTAGATTACATCATGCTGCACAGATTCTCTAAGAACTTGTGAGCTTTAGTGTTGTGGCAAAGTCTATGAATTTCAGTTCTAATTTTTATAATGAAATATGCAAACCTATATTGTTTGTAGGACTTGACCAGTAGTCAAACCTGTTATCCTTCATTTTGGCGGTAAGTTTTGTTTTCATTTCTAATTGGGTATTTCTTTGAGGGTAAGGTTTTAAGATGTACAGAAGTTTTAAATACATAAGGTTGCCTGCCACAGGAGGGAAATAGATGTTTTTTCACAGGTTCAAATGTATTTCTTTAAAATGTCTTATTTTAGGTATATGCTGCTGGCTGTGAAGACTCTGTATTTCTAGAACTCCGAAAATATTTGCCAAAATATTATGGGACCTGGTCACCACCTACTGCACCCAATGGTATGCCGGCTAAAACTCACAGTGTGCTAGGCACTAGTTTTATGACAACTTCTGGGGAGCTTCTTTTGAGAATGTCAGAGTACCTCAGAGCTGCATAATAAAGCCTATCATGTAGAACATCATGAAACAATATACGTACTAATATGCTTTGCTGTCAGGATAATGTTTTATAAATAGGGGCTGCTTTCTGCAAACTAAATTGATTCTTCAATAAGATTGAGTTGAGCATATTTAGATCTAGTGCAGCACTTCTATATCAAAATATGTCTTCAACTGCTCACACCAGCAAGGGTGCTGTTATGATATATTTATTTAAATATAATTGAATAATAGTATTGGTATAAATCACGTTTAAGCTGTTATAGTAGTATTAATCATAAATCTATAAAACCCTTTTAGGTTTAAGTGTGAACTAAAAAATTTGGGTACACACAAAATTAAAATGGTGGTCCCCAGGTAGGGAATAATCCTTAATAGCATCTTTTTGGGTAGGAAGGATTAAGGTGTCATGTATGGCCAATAGTCTTGAAATACATTGGGCTGTTCAAGTTTTTCTTGTCATTGCTGCTTCTCGCAAGCTAAGTGCTTTTACTTGAATATTGACAGGTGTGGGTAGATCTTATGTTTACCAGCTGACTCATACCTGTCTTCATAGGTGCCCTATATAGCAGAATTCCATATAATGTTGCTTATAAGCTCTTAATTTTTGATGCTTGTATACTTACTGTGTTAATTTCCATCAATCTCTACTATGTAGGTTGATTGGTTAGATGATGCTATTGATTTGTTTATTCTGCATTGTTAATAGATTTGTACCTGAAACTGGAAGATGTGACACACGGGTTTAAAAAGCCATGTATAATGGATGTAAAAATAGGTCAGAAAAGCTATGATCCATATGCTTCAGCTGAGAAGATTAAGCAACAGGTCAGCAAGTATCCACTAATGGAGGAGATTGGGTTCTTGGTGCTTGGCATGAGGGTAAGATGTAGTTTTTCATTGGATTTTAAATCAGTTGATGCTCTTGAACAGATGTGGGCCTTGTCCAGAAGATATTTTTCCTCATGAAGAGAAACTTCAAGTGGGCCTTGAATTCATATACCTTATGTACCCTTCTCTGCTTCCTTCATTGCAGGAAGATGTAGGTGACTGAATCAGGGCAATCTACATTCACTTCTTCCTCAGAGTAGGAGGGGCAGAGTACACAAACCTAAGTTCTGTTCTTATTCTCTCCCCAAGTACAATCCCAGGAGAATATCTGAACAGCATCTTTTTTTCCTTTCCTTTTTTTTTTTTTTTAATGTAGAGGACTGTAGTTAGTCTAGATATCTCCTGGCACTTTTATATATATTCTTCTGCTCTTCCTGGCTTTCTCACACTGCTTTATCCTTCTTCCTCTATCCACTAGTGTCGTAACAGTCCTGCCTCTCTTTCCTTCTCTCCCCCCATGCTCTACATTGCATTGTTCCGCTTAGTAACATTGGCAATGAGCTAGCATTGTCACTTGGTTATCAACGGTTTCATTCATCCATGGTTTATGAACACGTGAATGAACACTGAAGATGCACACTTTTATATTATCCATCCCCTCTTCCTCATCCCCTCTTCCCATCCTGGAGATCCTGGCTTGCATTAAATCAGAGTTCCCTTTATGTCTGAACCAGGGAACTCTGTTTTAATGTTGGTTAGTGAAATGGGATAATAAGCCAGGATCTGAACCAGAGTTCCCCAGTTTGGATGTAAAAGAGAACTGTCTTAATGCAAACTGGAATCTCCACAATAGGAAGAATTGAAGGATGGGGTGAGGGAGGGAGGAACCACACAGCTACAATGCTTGTCCAGGGTTTCATAAGCCATGGCTTATGAAACTGAACAAATGTCCAAAAGGAGCCATAGTTTGTGTAATATTTGTGTTCTAACTTTTTTGTTGTTGCTGAAATAACATTTCGGCTTAGAGCTTTATGTTATATCCCAAAGTTAGTCATGACAGCTGATTTCTCAGCAGCATTTATCCAGTTGATCCCTATTTGTACCCAGCTACATGCAGGTATGCTCAAGATACAGAGTTCCTTGTAAAATACACAACATAGTGCTAAAAACAGTATTTGATTCTGGTAAGTATATTCATTGTATGTAGGAGGTATATATTTTAATCTAGCTGATACGTTGTCCAAACTTTTTTTTAAAAAAACCCTAAACCTTCTTTATACTGAGTCAAACCATTGGTACTATCTGGCTTGGTGCTAACTATCCTGACTAGTAGTAGACTACTAGTCACAGGAAAGAAGTATTTCCAGGTACTGGAAAGTAGAGATCCTTTTAACTGGAGAATAATGGGATTCAGCCTGGGCCATTATACATTCAAATTGGGTGCTGTATCACTAGCTATGGCCTCATCCCTAAACATCACTCAGGGGCCACTTGGTCTGTGAGCAACACCCCTGACCATCCTGTCAGCCAAATAGCTGCTATCAACAATAAAATCATTTTTGTCCTTGGGCATTTACCTGACTCTTATTCTTTGGTGGATGTTAAGTATGCATGTTTTGAATCAGCCTAATGTGAGCACCTAGGAACCTTAGTAAGGCTGAACGTATCATTTCAGTCTTGTCTTGTCTGCACTTGCCTATTTTAAAGGATTTTTTACTGTAACATTCTTGCACAACATCCTGTTAGTGAAGCGTTAATTGGCTTATTCTGGTTCATTAATCATGTGAAAGATTTTGCTTTTAAACTTGTAAACTGGATTCTGAATGTAAGGCACATTCAAAATCTAAGCAATTAGCCTTCAGGCAGTAGATTATGATTATAATCATAATCTTAGCCAAGTAGAAAAATAAAAATAAGAGTGTGTTTTCTGTTGTTTGACCCATATGGTGACTTTAGTGAGGCTCCAATTATTAATTGGAGAATTTCAATTTTAGTACAGATTCCCCCCCTTCCCCTGAATTTGAAGTTAATAGGAATTTTTGGCCTGTGCTCATAGATGTTTGGGGCAGCTGTTAGTGTGTGTATGTGATTCATTTACTTACTATTTAATATTTTTTTTGCAGCTGTGTGCAGGTTTGCATGTCACGCTAAGCCACGCTGCAAATAAGCCACGGTGGGTTGGTTCACAGAACAACCCACGGTGCACCTGACAGATGATCGGGCTTGCCGTGGCTTGTTATGCTCTGAAAAGGAGCCTCAAAAAGTGGGGGAGCCAATATCTCCCCTTTCTGGACTTGCTGGAGACTCGGGAAGTATTGAATGGGAGGCAGAGACTGAGAAGTGTCAGTTCAACACTTAAAAGTGAGAGGATTACATTGCCAAGTGGGAGGTATTCCCCCCCCCCCTTTTGGTGCACCTACTTCTCTCACTTCAGTGCTCCCTTTGACAGCTGAAACAGACAAAGAAATTGACAAGGCAAGGCTACACATGTTGGACAGGCGAAAGTGCACTCCTGTGAACTTGTGAAGGAATGGGAAAAAAATAATTAAAAACCTCCTGCCCTGTTTGCATTCAATTATTTTCCTATTCTTGATAATCAAGTTTCCAGCCAGGCTATGGGACTGAATCAGCCTTGGTCACCTTGATGGATGACCTTTAGAGAGAGACAGAGATGGGAAAATGCAATCTTGTTGATTCTGCTCAGTCTCACATTGACTTTTGATACTATCAACCATGGTATCCTTCTGGACCGGCTCTGTGGGTTGAGTGTTGGAGGCACTGCACTTCAGTGGTTCCACTCCAACCTGGGGATTAGTTTCAGAAAATAACATTGGGTCACCGTTCTTCGACCTCCTGGCTCTTGAGCTGGGGAATCCCACAGGACAGGGTACGATCTTGTCTCCAGTGTTATTTAACATCCATATGAAGGCTTTGAAAGCGGTCATTAGGGGTTTGGGGCAAAGTGTCATCAGTATGCTGATGACATGCAGCTATATCTCCCTGTAACATCTGCATCAGGTCTGGCCATGCAAGTCCTTGACTGGTGCCTGGACTTGGTAAGGGGCTGGATGAGGGCCAATAAACTGAACTTGAATCCTGGTAAAACAGAGCTCCTGTGGGTGTGGTTCTCATTTCGGGGAGTCATAGGCTTGTTGCCTGTTCTAGACAGGGTTGCACTCCCCTAGAAGGAGCAGGTTAGTCGACGGGGGTACTTCTAGATCCATCATTGTTGACCTCGGTGGCTTGGAGTGCCTTTTTCCAGTTTCATTTGGCATGCCAGCTACAACCACTGCTGGCCAGGGATAGCTTGGCCACAGTTGTGCAAGCATTGGTAATCTCAAGATTGGATTACTGCAACGTATTCCATGTAGGGCTGCCTTTGAGGTTGGTCCGGAAGCTGTAGCTCATGCAGAATGCGGTTGCTTAGCTGTTGTCTGGTGCCATTCCATATCAGTGTTTAACTCCTTTGCTGAAGGCTCTGCACTGGCTACCCATCTGCTACTGGGTGAGGTTTAATGTTCTTGTACTAGTCTATAAAGTCCTGAACAACTTGGGACCAGGATAGTTGAAGACATGTCTTCTCCCTTATCATGGCCAATCACTGAGGTCTTCTGAAGAGGCACTCTTGGTGGACCCATATGAGTCGGAGGGCTGCTTGGAAACCACCAGGAGTAGGGCTTTTAGTGTGGTGGCTCACACCCTATGGAATGCCCTTCCAACTGAGATCATATACACTACTTTGTTTTCTGTATTTGCTGAAGACTTCTCTTTTCAGGCAAGCATTTCCTGACTGATGGGTAAATTCCAGCCACCGTTTTATTGATCTGTTTGCTTTTACTGTAACTTTTTGTATTTTGTGGGTTAGTTTATTTAGCATTGCTCTGCTGTCTCTTAATGTGAACTGGTTCTATAATGAATGAATGAATGAATAAATAAATAAATAAATATCCTTGGTGTCTGTAATTGTGGTGGTATTAATGGTTGTGTGTGTTATAATTTATGCAGCATGCGTCTTCATTGTCCTCTGAACAGAGCCTTGTTTTGTGATGACTCTTGGTTGTAAACAAACTTGTCTGAATTCAGTTTAAATCCCCCCCCAAAATACTAAATTATCCTCTGTCACTGGCTCATGTTACATAGTCTGCAGATTCTCTGTCAGTTGATGCTGGGGAATCAGAGTGGGAATTCCTGACCCACTCTTATTTGCATTGGTTTCTTTGTTGTTTGTATAATATAGAGAACAGTATGATGTAATATTCCATTGAAAATGTTATATCAGAATGTACCACGTTAACAATGTTTCGCAATGTGATCTTATCGAGCTGAACTTGGGCTTCTAGATAGATCCAGTTTATGGAATTGTTCTGTGCTTGTATGGATGAAGCATTCTGAAGCTTTCACATGCATGTAAAATATTACATTGGAACTGACTATAGGACAAAGAAATCGGGCAGAGAAACACATTATTACTGCTTGTGTTTTTAAGGTTTATCACATCCATTCTGACAGCTATGAGACGCAGAACCAGCACTATGGAAGAGGCTTAACAAAAGAGACAATAAAAAATGGTAATGTTTGTATAATTATTAGTTCATTGTACCCCATATGTAGGCAGTTCAGGCCCTTGTTACAAGAGTGTCCAGGCTAGAGTTGGTAGTTAAGAAAGTTGAGGTTAGTAACATACAATAAAGCAGCCTCTAGTATGCAGGATTGCTAGACAAGAGTGGGAAGCGGCACTGTTTTGATCAGTGATTAAGGGGAGGAGGAAGAAATAGGAGATTGTTGGGGGTGGTGGAAGAAGGGAGGGGTGTCTCTTGATTTCCAGTAATATGAATGGGTAGGATAAGAATGATTTATGTAGGTCTCCCTGCATAAAACATTGTTTTATTATTGTTTGTTACATCGTGTAGGGCTCCCTGTTTTATATAGGGCTCAGTACGTTTAGTGATAAGTACATGTACTGAACATTGATACTGTGTTTTGAGTGTTCCTAAAGTGATTCCCATATGGTCTCAATAATTCTTAGAATAGCTCTGTAATGTAGATTAGTTGTGTTATCCCCATATATCATTTGGGGAGAGAGCAGAGGTTGAAAGATAAGGGTTTGCTTGAGGACTTGTCAGAGGCAAGATTTGAAGCAGGCGACAGACATATCACAATATACCAGCAAAACACTGGGGGGAGGCACAATCTGAAACAGGCATGCTTTCACTCCTTTATGTATATTTTTAAAGGTATAATATAGTGTGGGAGAATCCTGTGTCAACATACGTTGGACTATGCAGACTGCCTGGCCTTTACTGGTCCTGTGGGATGTAAGCTCAGGTTACAGAAGCAGCAGTGTGTAAACTGCTTGAACTAGATGGGTACTGGATATGCATCCAATTATCTCAAAAATATCCTATGCAGTCTTGCCTTAAGTTATTGCAATTAATATTTTGGAGGTAGGAAATCTGAAATAGGACAGTTCTCTGAATTTTAAGAGTGAATAATACCTAATGACTATACATTACTGAAATCTGTAAACACTGGTTAGAGCCTTAATTCTGTTATCAGACTAGCTTAAAACTGCTCTTTATTTTGCCTTTTAAAATGATAGGCAACCCTTATGTACTGAAGCAATTTATTTCTCTGGCCAATAATTGCAGTGGTTTCTTCCTTGCAGGTGTGGCTCGGTTTTTCTATAATGGATACAACCTGAGAAAAGATGCTGTAGCTGCCAGTATTCAAAAGATTAGAGAAATCTTGCAGTGGTTTGAGAGCCAGAAGCAGCTTAACTTTTATGCAAGTTCCTTATTATTTGTCTACGATGGCTTGTGTCCAATGACAACGACATGGTTAAACGATGGCACTCTGCTCGAGAAGAGGAGAATGTCCAAGGGGCAAGTGTCAAGTGGTAACGCACTGGAGTATAACAACAACATACATGTAATCACTTCTACAGAAAACAGCAAGGTGGAGACCTCTGTAGGCAAAGGCTTCTCTAAAATGTATGCACTTCACAAAAGGCACCAGAGTCAAATTTCACTAAAAGTTGAAACTGTGGAACAGGATAACATATGGAAGAGCAGTGCATGCTTTTCGCAAAAACATTTGAATGGAAATGTTATACCTCAGTTGGAAAAAGTTTTCTGCCACATGCCCACTACTCTGCCAGAAAGTGAAGAGGTTGAAATCAGGATGATAGATTTTGCGCATGTGTTCCCCAGCAACGCACCAGATGAGGGCTACATTCATGGTCTGAAGAACTTAATTACCGTCCTTCAAAATATTTTAGATACCTAATTTTTTTTGCAATGATTTCTATTGGGGGCCAATTATAATGAAAAGCAACAACATTTCTGCACTTGTGATCCTGTTATATGTTGGTTTGTATTGTTCTACATTTTACTTGTCTTTGTACTTTTGGTAGAATGATCAAGTCTTTTATAATCTTACTCAGGAAAAATTATTCTGTAGTTTAGTAAAATAAGAGAGAAGCTAATGAGATTTAACTGGTGGTTGTAGGAACTTTCATTTAACAAATGAAGCTTACCTGAGTTTGGGGAATATCTTGTATTGGATAAATGATTGAGTTTTCTCATACCCTTAATTGTTTTAGCTTAATCAAAGTCTGTTCATGCAGCCAGAACACTGAGCCATATCTCTTAACGGGTTATTAAAAGAATATTAGAGTATTATCTTTGGGTGTTTACCACATTTTAAAAACTGGAGTTAATCCTATTTCTGAGGGATAAATACCTAAAATCTGTATTCTAACTGAACCAGCATTTTTAGTGAGATGTGATCATCCTGCTGCATTCTTAAAACTGGTTAGGGGTGTTCATCTCTTCGTGGCTAAACTTCTAGTATACTCTTACAGTGTATTATGTAGGTGCTATTGAAGTGTTTTCAAGGATTGTAAAATAGGTGTCAGCCATGTAAAGAGCATAAGAAATATGCTGAATGCTGTTTTGAAAGTCTTGTGTTTCAGAGGCCCTATTTTGTTTATAAGATTTATATTTAGATATTCAACTTGAGGTGGCTTTGGATATTGCAGTGAAGCAACAAAACTAGATAAGCAAGTGTCCATATTGTCTGAAACCACTCTTTAAAATAAGACGGTGCTTTGGCCATTTTTTGGGTGTGGACAGTTAATTATATTGGGTTGGATTCAGACTTACCGCTCCATGAATGAAGGTCTCCTTCTGTTTGCAGAGGGAACTGGAATCCAGCTGAGGCTACCCACTGGAGGAGGGAGGTTAGTGATTTTCACTGATTTTTCCCTTTCTCCCTGCAGCCCCTCCTGAACAGTGTGGAAGGTGGCACTGGGTGCTGTTGAAGGAGGAATCAGTGAAAATTGCTGTCCCACTCCCTTTCTCCAGCAGAACTCCACTGGGCACAAGTCTGGATCCAATCCACAGTGAATAGGTGGAAATTATATTTCTGTTGAGTCACACACTCCATGGCAGCCTTCCCCAACCTGGTGCCCGCAGATGTGTTGGACTGCAACTCCCATCATCCCCAGCCAGCATGGCCATTGGTCATGGTGGCTGGGAATGATGAGAGTTACAGTCCAACACATCTGGGGGGCAACAGATTGGGGAAGGCTGCTCCATGATTATGATGGTTTCAAGAGGATGCAGTTGGGGAGAGTATCTAAAGAGCTCTCTGGGCCAAGTTCATACATAATGCTAAACCATGGATGCAGACAAGTAGGCATGAGCCTCAGGCTTATGCACGCTCTGTTCCCTCTTGCATGGGAGGAGACGAAGTTTAAGGCTCATGGTTTTGAGCAAATTGCAGTTCCTTTTACATCCAAATATGGGAAACTGGTTTGTTTAAACCATAGTTCGTTCAATCAAATGGGCGTAATATCTTGATTTGAACAAACTACTGTTTCCATGTGTAACAGGAAACTACAGTTTGGAATAAACCACAAATTGAAGCTGTAAACTTCCTGTTGTGCATGGGGGTGGGTGGGAGAGAACATGTGAGCCCATGGCTTTTGCCTGCTTGTCCTCTTAGTGTTGCATTTGAACCTGGCATTAGTCTTGGACAAACATTGGGCTGGCATAAAAAAAAACTTCATTTAATTTTCTGGCAGATTTTTCTTTCTGCACACACACGCACATACTCTTCCATATATACATATGACAAAAAGGCTGTAAGGAGATTGGGTGAATGGAATGGCTGCTTTGAATGCACGACCCACATCTACCCTCATGGGCGTATTGCAGAATGTACCTGGCATAGAATTGTATTCAAAAGGCCATTTTCTAGTTGTATCAGAGAGAACAATTTGCTTGAGTTCAAACCTGTAACAAGAACCAGAAGCAACATATGCTCATTTGGCAAATAAACTATCACTGAGTAGGCAAAGCTAATGAAAGTGCCAGGTTGCAGCTGTGTTGCAGGGGAATGATTCAAATAGACACTTCCTGTTTCCTGCATTTGATTTTTTCGGACTGCTTAGAATGAAACCACCTCCTAGTGTCTTACAGTATATGCTAATTGGACAAAAGGCATTATCAAAAGAATTGTGTTTTTACTGATTAAGGTTCACTAAAATACTAATTTTAATTGGAAGCAAAATGTGGTAAATAGAAATAGGTTTATTTATACATTTATATTTCAAGTGTGTTGATACAGAAACATGCTATATTGATAAGCAGTTTTATCATAGGTTATTAAGAGAGCCTTAATAATAAAAGCCAATATCAAACATCTAAAAGTAATATTAACTTTAAGAAAGTTTAGAAGAATTCAGTGTTCTGTGAAGTAATTTAAGCCATATTCTGGAAAATGTATTATACTATTTTGTTCTAATCAGTTTTCTTTGTCATGGATAGCCTATTCTATAGTAGTCCTGTTCTCATTATTTATTTTACACACACACACACACACACACACACACACACACACTGTCTAGTGTAGGCAGGAAGTATTTCTTGCCATTTGCAAGTGGAAATATAATTTCACATCTGTTGGGCAGTAACCTGTGTGCTCCATAGTATTAGTACTATAATTGTTCATTGCTATTTTGCTTACAATATTTAATGGAGCTAGAACATGTTGGATCACCTTACAGAAAGCACTCACACCTAATTTTCAGTTTTTATAGCTGCAAAACACTGAATAAAAAAGTCTTTTAATTTGGAAAATAGAGGACTTTAACTTTGAAGCTGAGGAAAGCTGGGTATAGTTATGGAAGTAACACACTTGAGTTTCATCTAGAGGAACACAAATTCAGATTGATTTTACACACACAGATGTCTAAACGGTTCTGAGATTAACCACCTATGAATTTCACTGGTTAACAGAAAGGGGAATAAAAACTCTAAATGGCTTAGTATGGGTTCCTTTACCTTAGTGCACTCTATTCCCATGATTTATTAGCTGATTCCATCATTTCCATTCGATACTTTCCTGTTCATAGGAAACCTTTTAGAGTGATACTCTAGTAGCATAAACTTGGATACATAATTGTGAAAGTGGTCTTTATATTTCCTGATGCTACAGCTTCTTGTGTATGTTATAGCTCTGGTTTGTGTAGAGATCTGGCGCATGCAGATTCTTCCCTATTCACCCAATGGAGGAAGCAACATGATGGTTCTTTTATTTTGAATGCACAGAGCTGCCTACCTCTAATTGAAGTGAATATGAAAGCCTGCATATTATGAGACTTAGTGTATCAAAGCGCCTACCAAGCCTGGGATTAGAGCCCCTGTGTAGAGTAAAGAGTGTTTATCAGTGTCTGATGTAAACTGTGATCAAGTTAATAGGTATTTCTTTGGAAGGGAGAATAATAACCACTGACTGAGGTAAGCACTAATTAACAATTGACTCCACTGCTACAGTCAGAGTAAATGACACTGATTTTGAAAAGTTGACTCTTTGCACAAAGGCAGGTTCTTAAACTCTACTGCTCCTAAAGTGTTTATGAAAATGCTCCCTTTAAATATGTTATGTGGAAAATTATGTACAATCTTACCTGGTAAGAATTTAAAATGTATAACTTTTATAGCAAAACATTTTCATTCTTGGTATTTTTGGATATTAGTGGTTCCTGTTGCATAGATTCAAATGAAATTTAAGATAATGGTATTATGAGATGTTTAAAAATATTTTAACTAACTAGTTTTACAAAACTATGAAATTGTGTATAATCGTGTTTCTCATGAAGGTTGTATTTTCAAACTGAAATTATTTTTGTTCTATTGTACAGGAAAACTGTATTTTTTGCTTATCTCATACATTACATACCATTCCATATGAGATGCTTACATTTTAGGAAGGGACTGTTTTCACAGTGTATGGATCTAATGAACGATTTGGCAGATTACAGCCTGATCCAATGTATGCTTACCTGGAAGTAAGTCTCCCTGAGTTCAGTGGCACTTGCTCCCTAACGTGTGCGTAGGATTGTAGCTTTAGTCTGCAATAGCAGAACTGAATAAGGGTTAAATAGGAATGTGAGTGGTTTGTCAGAGTGCTGTGCAGGTTTTGAGAGAAATGTATTTCAGTATCAAATACTTAGGAAGAAAGAAGGGCACAACCACTATAGGTCTTGAGCCTAATATAAGCCATTTTAAAATGGCTTATATTATGACCCTTTTAAAGGACTGCAGCTAGTGCGAACTAACTCCTTTCTATCTGTCCATATTAGCTACTTTAAATTATTTTAAATGGTTTACACTATTTGCAATAACCGTCCCTGCTGAGTGCCTTCTGCTTCAGGTTTGGTACCTTTTAAATGACCTCACGTAGCATCTAATGTGGCATAATGGAATGCTTTAAGGTAGAGTTTGATTATATTGATGTCCCACTACTTAGGGAGCATTGCTCCAGTACTTTATATTCTGTTTATCCTAAAAATGGTTCATATAGAAAATAGTCAGGCTATGTGCTCAACTTCCGCATTATGGTGAATCATGAGCCATGCTTACAAATTTGTGAGTGAATTGCATATTCAGAAATGAATCCTCCCCATCCACCCCAGCCAGATGTGCCCCCTTAAGGGGTGTTACCTGGCTCTGCATTTATCAACCAAGAAGCCAAAAAGGTTGAGGAGATGTAGCATCTGTAGCAGGGCATTTGAAGGTATGGGAATTAGGGCCTTGCCCCCCCAACCCCTTCTTAAGTGACCCACCCTCAGAATTAGTTGCTGACCAGTGACATTCAGCCTTCACTAAAAAACTGGGAACTTAATACGCAATCATATGCAGCTATGTGTCTTGGTGCTCAACAGGAATAAATGAATTTGCATTTCTGTAAAGACAGAGGGACCCCATCTGTATGACTGTGAACCAGCCTTAGGTTTTATGAAACTAGCTACTATGTGTGATTCTTTTTGAAGTATGCTTTTATAGCATAATGCATGGAAAGCAATTTGAATATTCAAGAGTTTGGCTTGGTGAGGTTAAAGTAGGCAGCAGTAACTTTATAATTCAGACAGAGCCAAACACTTATTTGCTCAAAGTGTAATTCTTGCAGATCATGTCCTTTTAGAAGCCTTATATCCAATTTTTTTTGGCCTGTTTTGTACCTACTGTTCATGTTGATAAACCATTGAATTGGAACGTAGAATGGTGAACCATTCAACTGTGAAATATTCCATTACATATTCATGAGCTAAATACTGCACATTTGTAATTGTGAGTAACGCTTTAGTTAACTGAAGAGTTAATGCACATTTAAAACTATGAACATTTCTACTAATCTTGGCTTAGCGGCAACTCTGATTAGTTTTAACATATGAATAAGAAGTTAATTTCTTTTGACTTAGTTTTGTAGGAGTGACTCCTGTATATTTAGAGTTTACCATTTTGTTGGAGTTTAATCTTTATATAAAATCCAGCAATAGGAAAGAGAAAGTAACAGTGGTATTGGGAACAAATGTACATTTACACACATTGTCTAAATCACTGTCTACATATGCTTTTATAACATGTATAAATATTGGCACTGGATATAAAATATCTCAACTGGCTGAACTGACTTTGAACTAAAATGTCCAAATATGATGATATTGCACACCTGAATATGAATGAAACCAGAGTGCACATAAGCACTTTAATACTCTGGGAACTGTACTGGAAAATATATGGAAGCATGTGTAATTGCACCTAGAGCTGTGTTAACTGGTGGTTTGGGGCGTGGGTGTGTGTGGGAGGGGGAAATTTTACAGTGTAAATGTAGTGTATCTGAATGAATGTACTTAGTCTGGTCTCAGTTTCTCTGACTGAAGAGGTCTGGATTGTGTTATGCAATGTCCTTTGTTAGTTTTTGTGTGTTTTGACTGTAAATGATACTTCTGGGGAGCTTGTTAGACTGCAGAGGTATTGATTATTTTATAGTTTAAAAAATCTATTATGCTATATACCAATTATTTTGTAATTTATGTGACATTTAGGTAATTCTAATAGCTGTATATTTGGCTCACTATTAAATTTTCTTTAAGTTATCTTGATTGCATTAAGTCTTTGATTTTTAAGCATTATTGCTTTGAGTACAAGAAGACATTCCCCCATCTTTGTAATTTGTTGGCAGCTGCGTTTTCTCTCCAAAGTGTTTAGTTCCAAGTTACTGACAAAACTGAGTACTACCAGGTCCCTCATACTTCTGTTCAAGTTGTTAATATTTACTATCAATGTACACAGCACTTTACATAGTAAGAGAAGTAAGAGACAGGTCCCTGTCCTGAGGAACTTATAGTTCAAACTTTGAAGGGGAGGCAACTGAGGCAAGGGTAGATGGGTTTCCTGGAGAAGATCCAGTTGGTGCGGTACCGGGGCCAGACTTAATCAGAGGTGGCACTACACCTATGGAATTCTCTCCCTAGGAGGGAGCTTGTCGGGCACCTTTATCTGTTTTTAGATGGCACTTGAACAGTTTTTTATTACAGCAGGGCCCACTCCATCAGCTCGGCAGACATGCACGCACGCAACTCCTCCACTGTCTCCATTCCAGCTAGCCAGTATAAGAACAATTATGTAACTTTTAAAGAACTATTCATCTCTTTTGTGTTGTGCCTTTTGGATTGTAAGGTTGCAGACAGGAACTCTCTTGTTTTTAATCTATACATCATCATCATCAGGCGATCACTCGTGACCGAGTAAGATTGTCTTCCGGGATAAAAGGAGGAGATTCTAAAGAAGATTGTGTAGACTCTAGCGATGGGTCCGTAAGTGACTGTGGAGGCCAATTCTAGATCCACACAGCTTCCCACAGTGAGGACACAGGTTACCAGATAGAAGATGGTCCTGTAAAGGATTCATTTGACGTGCTTTTCGCTTAGCACGTTTCTCCCTTTCACCTTGCACTCGGGCTTCTTCAAAGTCCATGGAACCTTTGTGAAAGGCCAACCTCCATTTAGATCGTTCATGGGCCAGAGCTTCCCAGTTTTCGATGTTTATATTGCATTTTTTTAGATTAGCCTTATGAACATCCTTAAACCTCTTATATTGACCACCGATATTCCGCTTTCCATCCTTGAGTTGGGAGTAAAGTAACTGCTTTGGGAGACGGCAGTCAGGCATTCGAACAACATGACCGGTCCACTGAAGTTGGCGTTGAAGGATCATTTTTTCAATGCTAGTAGTCTTTGCTTCTTCCAGTACACTGACATTTGTTCGCCTATCTTCCCAAGTAATTTGCAGGATTTTCCGGAGGCAACGTTGATGAAATCTTTCAAGGAGGTGGAAGTGACGTTTATAGATAGTCCATGTTTCGCAGGCATACAATAAAGTTGGTAATACAATGGCTTCATAAACCAGTGTTTTGGTCTTCTTACAAATATCCCGATCCTCGAACACTCTATGTTTCATTCGAGAAAATGCGGCACTTGCGGAGCTCAGACGATGCTGGATTTCACTGTCGATGTTAGCTGTAACAGAAAGATAGCTGCCAAGATAGAGAAAATGATCGACATTTTCCAGTATTGTCCCGCCAAGCTGGATAGATGGCATCACCAAAGGATTGGCTTGCACTTGCTGATGAAGCACTTTGGTTTTTTTGATGTTAAGTGAGAGACCAAGTTTTTCGTATGCTTCTGCAAAAGCATTTAGGATAGTTTGGAGATCATCCTCTGAATGTGCGGAGACCACATTATCATCAGCGCCTAGAAAAATGCTTTATAATGCCTTTTAGATGCTTTATGGTGCTGTATCTTTCAACAATCTAAACTTGTTGGACAAATTTTGCTCCCTCCCTTGAAATGCACTTTGCCCTTTCTGTTGCCTTCTGCACTGTCGCCCCTGCCCCCATTTTATTTTTTCTGGTGCCACCATTATGAAGAAGTATGATATCCATGCATTTGTGCAAAGAAAGGAGCATGAATAGTTTTATGTACTAGCTCAAATGCATGTAAGCCAGTGAAACAAGAAGAGAACTATAAGAACAACCAATCACTATGCTGGCTGGGGATGATGGGAATTGTAGACTTAATACATCTGGAAGACACCAGTTTGGGGAAGGCTCCATAAGAACTTCTGGAAAAGCTGCTGATGTCTTGAAGCTTGTACAGATCTCTGATTTTTAGTACAAGATTGCCTTCTTTGTATTTCAGACATAGTAGGCAGCAGGACAGCCCGGTATGCACACCATTTCAGAGGGAATAAATTGGAAAGTTCTGTTTAAACTTCCTTTTTTTGGTAGCAGGAAATTCACGGGCTGTGGAGTGCCACTACTAGACCTCATTCACTTTGGTTCTCAATGAAAAGAATGTTTCAAGCTATACAAAAATCTTGAAAGAATCAAACACCCATGGGCTAGGGTGATCTGGAAACAAAGTCCCATGAGGAATGGTTGAAAGAGCTGAATATGTTTAGCTTGGACAATACAAGAGTAAAAGAATACATGTTTGCTGTTTTCAATTATCTGAATGTATGTCACATAGAAGGTGGAGCAGATGCTCCAGAGGGCAGGGCTAGAACTAATGGGTGGAAATTGCAAGGAAGCTTATTTCAGCTAAACAGTAGGGGAACTTTCTAATGGCAAGAGCTGTTTTGACAGGCTGCCTCCAGAAGTATTTAAGCAGTGGCTGGACAGCCATCTCTCAGGGATGCCTCAGTTGCAAGATTCCTGCACTGAGTTGGACTAGATACCTTCAGGGTCCCTTCCAACTCTAAAACTCTTATGATTGTATAAAACTACTCAGAGGTAGGCAGTGCAGAGTGGTGGTGATGTTAGTGCTTCTCAGAAATGGGCATCAAAGATGATGAGAAAAAATAACACTGTTTTGATCAGCTCTTTTTTCAATAGAATGTTGCTGTTAGAGTCTGAGCATGGAAAGCTAAGCAGGGTCAAACCTGGTTATTACTTGGATGGGAGACCCCTCCTCTAGTTTCCTGCATTGAGCAGGGGGTTGGACTCGATAGCCTTGTAGGCTCCTTCCAACTCTGTGATCTATGAAATCTATGAGTCCACGCACACTGCTTTACGAACATATTTCAATCCTCTGCAAGAAAGGGACCTATGGATATCTCGCTGTGGGAAAACCCAACAGATGTAGCCCCTGTTACCCTTATTACCACATGCATGTAGTTTACCCAACTGATTTATTGTTTGCTTCCAAAATAAAGACATTCTAGTGTTCTAGCAACCACTTGTTCTTTTTGTAGGGGAATCAAGATGACATTGATGATCTCTTTCAGTCTGTTCTATTTTGGTGGTGTTTGTAGTCCATTATGAAAAATTGCTGTCATGGTCATAGTGCAATAAATTCTGCCTGCTGCTGTAAGGGTGCTATAATTCATGGAGCTTTCGTCTGATTTAGGGCTAGTGCACTCAACCGATATACTAAGTAGAGCCTACTTATCGGCACTTGTGCTTGTAGCGGCCACTCTTGCATCTTGTTTGTCAAATATCATGTGGAAAGAAGCTTCACACTACCATAAACCTTTTCTGGTGTGAGATGAATGATGCGTGGAAAATTGCAGGATGTCAGGTTAGTGAGAACTCAACTGGAAATAAAAATGTGGAAAGACTCTGGGTCTGGCCGACTCACCACTGAACTTTGGTATCAGAGCGTGGCACATAGCTCAGTTTCAAAATTTTAATTCATCGGCTCAAAAGAAAAGACCAAAACACTCATTCTGTGCAACATGTTATCTTTTTTTTATTCAATATCTCAACAAAGATGCATCTCAGACATACCCACTACACCAGCCTTCCCCAACCCAGATGCGTTGGACTACAACTCCATCATGCTAGTTATGGAACCTGGGAGTCATAATCCAACACATCTGGAGGGCACCAGGGTTGCCAAAGGCTGGGCTACACGTACATCAGACCTAGAATAAGGTCTGTGATCATCCTCACAGCAGTTGTATCCCATACTCAAGTTAGCCTCCAGACAGCCACAATCAAGGAGCAGGAGAAAAAACTGGAATGGAGTGGCCATTCATGATGCTAAAAGCAAAGACCCTTGGACACCCTTCTGGGTCAAAACGAAGCTGCCAAGTAAGTGCAGGCTGAAATATGAGCTAAAGGGATCATAATATCCTAAACCAAAATGTGGTGAATCCTTGCCTTTGGAGGTTTCATAGATTTCATAGATCATAGAGTTGGAAGGAGCCTACAAGGCTATCGAGTCCAACCCCCTGCTCAATGCAAGAAACTAGAGGAGGGGTCTCCCATCCAAGTAATAACCAGGCCTGATCCTGCTTAGCTTTCCACACTCAGACAAGCTGAGGCTGTGATGCATTTGTGCAAGGAACTATGGACTGGGGTGGGTGGGTTAGGGAGGAGAATGTATCTAATGTACACTTATGACCTCTTCTTGATCTCTCAACCTATAATAGCCTTTACCACTTCCTGCCTCAGTGCCGGGCCTAGCCCAAGTGCCGCTGTGGGCTCTACAACTTTGGAATCAGAGTCTGATTTGGAATCAGACCAGGATGATTTAGAATCCAGTATAGTTAGAAGCTCAGGGCCTGAGAGCATGACTCTGCCTGGCTTCCCATCTGATAGCAGGCTGAAGGAGGATGGTACTGTATCAGCCATAGCTGCAAGAAATGATCTTGAATCAGACCTCTGATTTACAATCTGAGAAATCTGGACCAAGCAGGAGGATGACTGCAGGGAAGGGGGCTTCAGGGTTGTCACCCGGGGGGGGGGGATATGACATCCAATGAAGAGGGTAGAACAGAAATGCCCGTTTGGACGTAGTGCTTGCTTACAGGGCAGATTTCCCTGTCGAGATAAATAGTCAGATGAGAGGCCTTAGCAGCCCCTCCCCTGTATTTAAACTGGTGCACAGGCTGAAGAGCCTTTGCCAAGAACAGCATCTTTAGTGCTCGGAATACTTCCTTACCTGGATTTATCGTGAACCTTGAACTCTTGTCCGCTGTGACTTTTGTAACGTTAAGACTCTGACTTGCAATTATTGCTGGGATTATGACTCTATATGAATTCTAGCCTTAGGACTGTGGCTTGACCAAAGCAATGTGCCAATAGCTTTTGCATAGGCTATTTGATTTATTGGAGATTATAAATGCTGTGAGCTCTGCCACAAAACTTTGGGAAGCTGATCTGTGTAGCCTTGATCTATTGCAATAAAGAGTTTAGTTGTAAACGGTGGTCTGTGTCGATTTGCCAAAGTGTGTCAGAAAGCCAAGGCCTGACACTCAGGCTGTGGGCCTCCTGGCTGCTTCAGGGTGGATGCTGTCCCTCAGGAAGTGGTTGCTAACTAAATTAGGGGTGAAGGACCAAATGCCCTTATCCTCAAGTACTACCCCGCCCAGAGTAGTTCTAGCTGAATGACACTGAAAGGCCAAGCCCATTGCTTGTCCTTGGAGGAAGATATGCATGGCAAGAAATGTGAATTGGTGGCACAGCCTATATGCATCCCTCTCTTTTCATGTCCTGAAGCTGGTTGTAAGTTGGGTGGTACTAAAAAAAAGCTCCTTTTCTAGAGAAAGGTGAATAGTGGGCCGACTAGGCATTTGCAGGCCAGATTTGGCTCTCAGGCTGTCTGGTAAGTAGCTGACCTCTTTGTCCTGAGGCAGTGACTGGGGGTGGGTATCCATTGTACAGAAATATGAGGTAGCTATCAATAATTTTGGCATGCATGTACTCTGTCCCTAATAGAATGACAAATGGAATAACACAGCTCAGGGCTGAAAAGCTTGCTTGGTTTCAAGTTCCAACACTGACCCAGATACTGTATTGTGCTCAACACAACAGTGGCACGGTATCTGCATTTTTACTATCTTGTCTGGCTTCTTTTTTCTTTTCTTTTTTAAGTACTCTAGAATTTAATTTGTAAGGGTTATACTTGTATAGTCTAGAAGATGCTGCAGCCTTTCTTGACATGACTTCACAGCCCTGTGTGATCTGGCGAATAGATTGTTCAGAAGAAGGATTTCTGTGAAAAGGTATGGATGTGCTTGGGGTTAGTGATGAACAAACTCCCCTTGGTTTGATTCAGAATTGGGTTCAGCAAACTGGATTCTCTTAACAAAAGCCATCAGGAAAAGCTTGTATTCCTGTGCCATCCGCCACCTCACCCAAGACTTAGGAAATGTGCAGCTGCTACTCCCCCAATCCCTTTGTTAACTCCAACCTGTGGTCAAAAATAACAAGCAGATTCCTCTGCATATGCCACTCATTCTCCTTTGGATTAGGGCTGCGGGCAGCCCACCCATGCCCTAAGCCCATTTTGGGAGCCTCCACTGTGTTCTCCATGACATCATCAGGAGCAGGACTGTTCATGTCTTTCTTGCAAGCCAGTTAAATCCCCACCTATGAACCCCTTCACCACCAGTCCTTTCATTTCACCAGTATCTTACCTGGCAGAGGCAAACTGTAAGGCCCTCTCTGTGTGGATTCCACCCACATGCATGTGCAATATAGTTTTCCAGTGCACCTGAGTGCTTCAGGACATTGGACACCCTGGAAAGGGCATGTCCCGGGGATCCTTGTAGATAGCCACATGCCCACAAGCTTGGTTTCTGAGCTGAAGTATTTCTTAGGCAATAGGGGTGGAGAGGAAGGGATATAATGATCAGTGTGTGGTGTGACTGGGTATTTCAGGCTTGAAAAGCGCAGGTGGTAATGAATTTTGGAGGCGTCGCTATGTGGGATGTTTTGCAAGTGTTGCTAAAATGGACTTTTATGTTTCCTACATCTGTAATTGAAATATACTAGCAACACTGGATAGAAAGCATGTCCTATTTTAAAATGGATCTCTTTTGCATCCTATCCTCCATTATCATTTGCACATGTACACAGAAGGCTCAAGAACTGTAAGGTGACTTCAAGATGCCAGCTTCTTCCAGTTACTGTAGTGACCCGAACTGATTAACTGCTAAACCCCCCCACCCACATTAGGTGGGTGAAGGTGCACAATCCACATTGACCAGCAGAATTCCTTGCTGTGCCAATGCTACTTGTCACGTGTACACAACACAGCTACATTAGTTCAAAACACCTGCAGCAAGATGTACAGTAATACCTTGGATTACAAGTAACTTGGTTTGAGAGCGTTTTGCAAGACAAGCAAATGTTAAAATATTTATTTAATTTTTTTAAAAAACTTGATATACAAGCGACGTCTTGCAATACAAGTACTGTATTACAGCTTAAATTAAAAATCTCTGTACAAATTTTTTTTGGGGGATTTCGTTTTGATATAAGACTGTTTTGGATTACAAGCACGTTTCCGGAACGAATTATGCTCTCAATCCAAGGCATGACTGTATGTCTTTTAATGAGTCTGTTAATGGTTTCTCTGGAATAGGGGAGTATGCTGTCTGTGCAAGTGCAGCCAGCAGCCAGCGGATGGCAATGTGCTCCAAAGTTTGCTGCTTGGATTGTTTGAGCTAGTGAAATGCTATATTATATTAAGGATGGAATTAATTCTGGAAAGTTTTGTGCGCAGCGTGAATGTGTTTCTGTGATGATTTTAAGGGTTATTCTGCCCCTTGGGAGGAGATGGACAACCAGCCAAGTCTCCCTCCCTCCTTAAGAGAGCTTCGGCTATTGGGCGGTATAGAAATAATAATAATAATAATAATAATAATAATAATAATAATAATAATAATAATAATAATAATAAAAATCTCCTTTGGTAGCTGCAACAACCACCCCTCACCTTATACACAGGTGGGGGTGTTGCTGCTCCACCTAGTGACCAAGGATACATGTCTCCCCTCAGGATCTGCCCTGCCACCCAGGTGCACCTCCCAGATGGCCGTTGCCTATCACCACACCACTATTGGGGTGGCTACCACCACTGGGCTTTCCTGCCACCCAGCCTGGCAAAATTACTAGATGCTGCTCTTTCCCACTTATTTTCCCCACCTACTGTGGGGTTTTCCGTTCAGGTATGCTGCCACCAAACCCCTAAGTGGCGTGTGTCTCCTGCGAGGCATGTGGGGTTAACTAAAGCCTTATCTATCAATATAAATACGAAACGGGCTGTTTACACACACACACACACACACACACACACAAAACCAAGATTTATTTTGGGAACGCAGGTGAGTATCAGGGTCAGGGAACATAAGGGATTCAGGGATCAAATATAGGTTTCAGACAATAACAGGCAAGTAAATATTTTTCTGGATATAGCACTTTTTCACTCTTCTAACAGACTCCTCTCTAATACCTTCCTATCTCCTTACCTCTCTCCTTCCAAGTCCAAGCCCCACCGCTTTGTCTAACTGCCCTCTCTCTCTAACTGCCTTTAAAATAAAAATAAAAATCCAGTCACTCCTTCCCCCGGCCAATCACGCTCAAGCTCCATCTGAACATTCAATTCACTGTCAACCATACACCGCAGGCACACTCTACAAACCTCAGTAGGTAGGTATTATTTCCCCTTTTAATAGAACCAAAATCGTCATAGTAGCATATATAACCCAGATAAGCTAGACAGCATGGAGTGAGAAAGGAAACCAGTGGGCTGGATCTTAGGGCCAAAGTCCAGATCCCCCACAACTCAACCCCCCCCCCCCCAATTACCACCCAGAGAGTGGCAGGTGCAGAAGCAAACTCCCATCTTATTTCAGTAGTCACTGTGGTACTATTATTTAAGGGAGTTTAAAATGCAAAACTGCACATAGTCGAAGTGTTATTATTTTTAATTAGGGTGGTCAAACAGTTTTGTTGTTTAAACATATCAAGAATGTAGAAGCCATTTGAAAGCATGGAATTGCAGTGGGAAGGTGGAAGAGAAATGTTTGTTGTGTGTCAAACTTTGGGAGCCTTCCAAAAGGGCTTTTTGGGGCAGGGGTTATGGGGATTTTGACTGGGACATACCCAGAGGTATGTCCCAGTACAAATCCACTCACTGACTGTCACCCCAACCCCTGCATTTTTAAGGGCCCCCAAGTTTTGACAGTCAACTGTCAAACTTGGTTTTCCTTTAAAAAGGGTGTGTGGGGGTGCACTTTTACACTTCCCCCAGCCCCTAGAGGATTGGGGGGAAGTGCAAAGGTGGCTCCCCCGTAGGCACTAAAGGGGAGTAACAGGAAAAGTTGAGGATCTTGCTGAGAAGGGGGGAGAAATCCCCCAAAACACCCCCTCCTCAGCCCAAGATCCCTCGCAACTTGGGTTTCACTTGACAGAACGGCTTCTCCGACCTGTCAAGAGTAAGGGGGGGGGGATGGTTTTCAAAACTCAGCTGTGCAATGTGCAAGGTGGGAACCTGCTGCCCCTTGGCAGCAGGCGCACCTCCCCCACACATTGCCCCACTTGAGGCTTGAAATCCTCCCATCAGTGCTTGTGCGAATGAGTGCTAATTTGGGCTAATGGGACTAAATAATAATAATGACAAAAATTGTGCCAGTGTGTTGACGCATTAAAAACAAAACAAAACTGCACAGCCATGGGGAGTCCCTCGAAGGTGCCGCCGCTCGCCAGGGCACTTTGAGCGGGGAGCTTGTGTGGCTGCCCAAACAGGGATTGGGGAAGTTGGCTATCAAGCTGGCTTTTGGGGATTTCAAATAAAATAAAATAAAAATGGAAAGGACAAAAAAGCCTGCAGCAAGCTGAAAACAGCTCAGCATCATGGTGGAGAGCGAGGAAGCCAGTGCCAGTTACCCCCAAATGCTGCTTGGTCACTTGTGGGGCAGCTGGTAGTGGCCAGGACTAGCATGGGAAGAGCAGCAAGAGGTTTCTTGCCTCTTTTGCTGAGTGAGTTGCTGGCTGTGGGTCTTTACCCATGGTGGGTTGGTTGTTCAGGTTCAGGCAACATGGCAAGCCACCATGGTAGAAATAAACCCAAGAACAGTCCATGGGTTCTCATCATGGGTAGTTTGGAAGAAGAAAAAAAAACCTATGATGGTGGGTAACCCGCACTGTGTTTGCATGACACGACAACCAACCGTTTATTTATTTATTTATTAATTATATTTATACCCCACCCTTTTTCCTGAAAGGAACCCAAGGCGGCTTACATAATCCTCCTCCTCTCCATTTTATCCTCACAACAACCCTGTGAGGTAGGTTAGGCTGAGAGTCAGTGACTGGCCCAAAGTCACCCAGTGAGTTTCATGGCTGAGCGGGGAGTAGAACCTGGATCTCCCGAGTCCCAGTCCAACACTCTAACCACTATGCCACACTGGCTCCCATTGACTGTTATTGTTGGTTGTCGTGTGGTACAACCCAGTCAGTGACTGGAGTTTCTTCAGAGAGAGCGCCTAAATTCCTGGCATCTCATTTGCAGAAGATGTACTTCCCCATTTATTCCCCCTCCCTCCAAGGCAGGGGTATTGATTACCCAATTAACTCTTCCATGCGAATTACCCTCATTAGATAAGATTAGAAGGGGGCCACTTAAAGGGCACTGACCCTTGTCTGGTTGTACCAGATGAAATACCAGTACCTCGAAGAGCTTCCAGAAACATAACAGGAGGCAGCTGTGGCGGCCACTCTGAGAAACAGCTCAACATCATAGTTGCCTACTCAAACCTTATTTCCAGCATGATCTTCTGGTGTAATGATTGAGCTTCTACCTCATAATAAGAGTTATTCACCCATCTGAAACACGAGACTGCACATTAAACCTGTCCAAGATAAGTTTACTGCTGTGCTGTAGGCATTCCCTGAGCTTGTAAGTATGAGTTAGACCAATCATAAAATAGTTTAATAATTGAGCTCCTTTATCAGAGTGAATTGTGATAACTAGCACAGAAGTTAATTGTTCATTGGAGTTGAGTTAAATTGTGTTTCCCTGAGGGCACATTGCTGCACATGTGCCTTACTCTGGGGTTGGGAAACTCAAATTTACATTTAATAAATGGCTATACAATGGTTGGTCATTCTACAATCACACCCACCACAAATACCTGTATTTGAGGACCAGAACTTTTCATCAGGCTCGATGTTAAGCAAAGTCGGGGGGGGGGGGGGGAAGAAAAATTTGGGTTGATGTTGAAGCCACAAAGCCCCCCTTTAGGATGCTTCTAGACAGAGGGCTCCTAGCACTACCAATCAAAATACCATTTCATGTAGCTCTTGCATCTTTTCCACAACAGACTTTTTGTGGAAAGAAAAAAGACAGAAGAAGCGGTGGGGAAACACAGGAGGGTTGCAAATGTAAGATGACAATGTCCGGACACACACACCCTGGTAAAATTCCATCCATGAATGAGGCGGGGTGATTGCATGACACAAGTCTCTCCTGGAAGCATCCTGAGTCACAGTCATAAGATGGAGTGAGCGTATGAGGAAATAGCAGATGCAATTGGATTGGACTCTACCAGGTGCTATGCTGGTTTCAGATTGCACAGAGGCCCTGTTAAGGCACTTGCCCAAACGCGTAAAGGCTTAAAGTGGGTGGAGGGTGGGGGCCATTCACACTGCCCCCGCCCCCTACATCTCTGGGTGCACTTGACCTCTTGCCCCCCCCCCAGTTCAGAGGGGTCTGAAAAGGAGGGCTGAAAAAGGAGTCCCACCTGCATTCCCTTCAACATGAGCAGAACTCTCTTCATCATTGGGAACTCTGATAAGGCAGGCTCTGTGATCACACAGAGAGTTCTACTCGCGTTCAAGGCATGAGGAGAACTCACTTTCAGACCTTGCCGCGTTAACATGGCAAGGTCTGAACGGATGGGAGTGTGGGGCCAGAGGCATAACGGGTGGGCCCAGCATGCACAGCCCTATCATGCTACCCACTTTATGCCCTTATACATTCAGGCGAATGCCTGAACAGGGCTCCAGGGTTCTTAGGACAAAGAAGCACACACTGGGCAATCCCCAATTTTTTAAATGATAAAACCCAACTGTTCTCGGATCTGTCTCCAGCCTTAAGTGAAACACACAGGGACTGGGTTCACATGACACGCTAAGCCACCTGGGCTTATAAGCATGTCGTGTGAACCCGCCATGGCTTCTTCAGGGTGGCTTATAAGCCCAGCTTCTGGGTTTATAAGCCACCCCAAGAAGCCATGGCTTGCTGTAGGGTTTATAAGCCACCTCGGGCTTAAATTGTCATCCAAACCCAGATGACACAACAAGCCCAGGGGTGGCCAAAACTGCTACAGAGTTGCTTGGCAAGAGTGGCAAAAAAGGCTTGCCGCTCTGGCCAAGTGCCGAGGACAGCTGCCTTGAAGTGTCCAAGCGGCACTTCGGGATGGCTGTCAGAGATTCCCCGTGCCATGGCAGCCGCCAGCCAAAAGGATTGGTGGCCACAGCATCACAGGACAACCCATGCCCTGATTGGCTTTCTCTAAAGCGTCCTCTTGAGCCTTCTCCTCAGAGTGAGCTGTGCCCTGATCAGCCTCCTCCCCCTCTGCTCCCCGCCCCCGCTGACAAGTGGCCGCAAGGAGCGGGGAACCTCGGTGCTCCCGCAGTGCCCCCTGGGATACCTGTGGGAGGACTGAGTGGGGGGGGGAGGTGTCTCAGGACCCCGGCTGTGCCTGATCATTTCTTGGGTACATTGTGCCCCCCCCCCCCCCCCCCGGCAAAGAAGCAGCCTGGGGTGGCACCCTGGGCTTAAAGTGTTGTGCAAACCTGGTTGTTCATTAGGAAGATAATAGAAGGGAGAACTCTTGGAAACAGCAGCCATGACTCACTCAGGTGATTTCAGTGCAAATGGCTTCTTAAGGCTCCTCCTCAAGGCTCTGCAGCCTCTGCTAAGAGTCAAGCTGCAGCAGAGGTCAGCTTGACCCGAGTTACAGAGTCAGTGGCTGAAAGTGCTGCCTCTTCTTAACAAGGTAATCAAAACCACAAGCCTTTGCTCCCTTGTTGCTTTTCTGACCCACCCAGCTGCAACAGGAGAAGGAGGACTTTTAAACGCAGAGTGCAATTTGCTTTCAGTTGACATTAATGGTAAAATAAAACCCTCACTGATTTTTAATCCTTTGAATTTGCCCCCCTGAAATTGACATTTCTTTCAGTCTGACCTAAGAGCAGTGAACAAATGTCATTGTCATATTAAAATGCTGCTACTCTACCGCTGCTTGTTATTAACCCCCTTATAAACAACACTTTTAACTTGCTGCTGCTGCTGCTGCTGCTGCTTCAGGCCATCTTCTTATTGGTTCCATGAAGCGGGCAGGTGCGCAGTGAAAAGCTGAAAGGAGAAAAAGGGCTATTTTCTCCAGAGGCCAAAAAGGAGATGCCATTGAGGATTCATATGAGAGCCAGTGTGGTATAGTGGTTAGCGTGTTGGACTGGGACACGGGAGATCTGGGTTCTAGTCCCCACTCAGCCATGAAGCTCACTGGGTGGCTTTGGGCCAGTCACTGACTCTCAGCCTAACCTACCTCACAGGGTTGCTGTGAGTATAAAATGGAGAGGAGAAGGATTATGTAAGCCGCCCTGGGTTCCTAGCAAGAGGAAAAAAGGTGGGATATAAATGTAATAAATAAAAATAAAATAAAAATATATGACTTAAGCAAAATCTCTTATCAAACTGACAAAGAACCAGAAGTTAACCTAATTCATTCCAACAAAAATAAAATAATAAAAGGTGGTGGAAATTAATATTGTTATGCTCAACCCACTTCTCTGAGTGGTGAGACATTCCAGGGGCAAAGTGCTTAGCCAGGTTTAGTTTCCTTTGGAAGGAGGTGACTGGAGGCATACAATGTTTTGTAATATATGAGTTTATTTCAAAAAATACAGGTTGAGCATAGGTGAGTCCTGCAAGACCTGGTATCTGCTTCCCTGGCTCATCACTCCTGGCCAGGGAGGGTGGGGCCTGACTGACTCCAGCTACAAAAGCTCCTACTGCTACTGCTTTTGCTGCCTTCTTCTTTCTTTCTTTTTTAAACTTTAGTATAATATTGAATTGTTTATGGTTATCTGTAATTATTTCTATTGCATTTTTTGAATATTATGTTTAGTGTTTTTTGATATTTTGTAAATTACATTTACTATTCTCTGATATTTTGTAAATTATTTTTTGAAAATTATATTTAGTGTTCTTTGATTTTTTGTATATTATATTTACTGTTATTTATTTGTCATGTTGTGAGCCACTTTGGGCACAATTTTTGTGGAAAAGCGGCATACAAATAAAATATGATGATGATGATGGTACAGCTTAAATGACTCAAAGGTCAAAGTCCGCTGTCCACATCAGATATTCAGCGAGGCAACCCGCACCTCAAGATGCAGTTAGCTTACAGAGTTCCCAAACTCATAGTCATAGCTGGCTGGGGGATTATGGGAAATATAGTCCAACACATCTGGATGGCACCAGGTTGGGGAAAGGCTGGTCTACGATGTGCGAATGAGGCTCTGTGTGAAAAATGAAGTGGCACAGTTGCTACACTCACAGTTTTTCGTAGCAATCGGGCCTAAGGTATGAAAGTGAGATCACTCCCCCGAAGGGGAGCAGAAATTCTGTGGAGTTCAGGCTGGGGGCTTGTTTCCATCAAAAGTAGCTTTTCTGTGGAGCGCGTTGATTTTTTTTCTTTTTTTCTTGAGAAAACATAGGGAGCTGTTTCAGCTACATCTCTGCAAAGCTGTGGTCTATTTTGGGAGGCTTCCTGTATCTTGCTCTGAAATCTCCCGCTTGCATCTCCAGTACTTTCTTGACAAAAAAGATTACGTTGCTCTTTGCAGTTAGCTTGGGCATGTTAAAATTCCTGCGGCAGGTCCTGCAATGAAAATTCATCCACTGTTCCAAATTGTTTTTCTTTCCCTGATAATTTGTTTTTCGTGGGCTTTTGTGTCTCTGATGGGAGAAATACTGATGATAATGTTATTGGCTTTTATTTAAACATTTAACCTACGTGTGAGGTGTGTGTTTGATTTGATTTTTAATCTATGGCCTCAATGCAGTTCTGTGTGCAGGTAGCAGTGAAAACCAACCTATTGATCAAGAAGGTTAGCATAGTTGGCTCCAACAGTGCCCATCACCTCTTTGTGAGTGGAGAGAGGGTTGGCTTCAGTCCCATAACCTCCAGACAAAGGATTGATACTGTCAGTGTTGACAACTACCCTGAAAACTCATTTAATGAACGGCAGTCTAGAAATGTTTTTAATGAATTAATTGAAAAAAAATCTTGCTTGGAGTGGTAGAAACAATGTGTGCAGCCCCAGAAGCTGTATACGGCTGAGTGTAGTACATAGATTCATAGAGTTGTAAGGGGCCTACAAGGCCATCGAGTCCAACCCCCTGCTGAATGCAGGAAACTAGAGGAGGGGTCTCCCATCCAAGTAATAACTAGGCCTGACCCTGCTTAGCTTTCCACACTCAGACAAGCTGAGCCAGCGTGCACATGGAGTTCCCAATCCAACTAGGGTATGCATGTGCAGAATTCTAGTGCTCTGTGTGCATCATCCTAGTTGGAGAGGGACATGTATGTATTAACATTGGATTGTATGCAGTGTAAACCCTACTTGGAGTAGACTCATTGAAATGGATGTGACTTAGGTTAGTCATGACTAACTAAAGTCCCACTCATTTCAATAGATTTACTTTAAGTAGGACTAACATTGGATACAACCCCATATAAATAGAATTATTTGAATGTCATGGTTGTTTGTTTTTTAAAATCTTATAAAGGATGCATCTTGGTTTCCAAATTAACACAAAGGTTTGGCATATTCACAAGTGTGCAATGCATACAATGCTGGATCATCAGGTGTCCTTTGGACGTTGTTTCAGCCACTTGGAGCCACTTATCCAGGAGACATGACTTGGGCCCAGTCACTTGGGTCTTTCCCGCAGAATTAGGGGCACTGAAGGCTGATGCTTTCTTGGAAGGCATGAATGTTGCCCAAATCATAGGTCAATATCTAATGCTGGCAATCTGCCAGCTCCAAACATGACTCACTTCTGTGAGTTTTGCTGATTTGTCCCGTTCTAGAAGTAGCCATTTAGGCTAGTTTCCGGTTGCACTAGAGGACCTTCCTGCTAGCACAATGGCAGCATTGGATACTGTCCCTGGCATCCCACCTCCTCCCAGAGGTGATTGGCATGCTGGGTTCAGTGTACGTTGTTGAACTGTGGGTTGTTGTTGAAATGTGGGTTATCGTGTTGTCTGAAGCCAGTCGCGATAAACCATGGTTGGTTAACCACGAACCTATGAAGAGAACCCATGGTTTGTTGTTGGGTTGTGAACTGTGGGTTGTTCGAGGATAACCAACCATGGTTTGTTAGTGCAGCTGGGTTCAGACAACACAATTACCCACATTTCAACAACAACCCATGGTTCAACAACAACCCACGCACAACCCATACTCAATTCTTGAGTATGGGTTATCATGCTATCTGAACCCAGCCAAAATTTGGCCACATCGGCCATCTGAATTCTTATGCAAATCTGTAAGCACTGCATGCAAGGACATGGGGATCAGGGCCAAAGCCTCTATACTCTGTTTCTCATTGATGGAAGGAATGATCATGGCATAGCGTCCTTTATTTCAGGGGTGGGCAGAAAGTAGATCTCCAAATGTTTTGGACTTTGATTTCCAGAAGCCCCTGGCAGCATGGCCAATGGTCAGGAATGCTGGGAGTTGGAAGTCCAAAAGAACTGGAGATCTACTTTCTGCTCACCCCTCTGCTAGGACAACAAGTAGAGGGATTCCTGAAGATCTACTTTATTTTACATGTTTTTTTTTATTTTAAAAAAACAATTGAACCTATTTCCCTTTCTAAAATTGTTTAAACATACAGTATAAAAAGACAAGACCTTGAAATATATCATAATAGGCAAGCAATTACTTGAGACAACAGCTACTCAGTCAGTCAGGCGATCACTCGTGACCGAGTAAGATTTTCTTCCAGGATAAATTTTTTTTTACAAAAAGGAGATTTTAAAAGGAGGAAAATTCTAAAGAAAATTGTGTAGACTCTAGCGATGGGTCCGTAAGTGACTGTGGAGGCCAATTCTAGATCCACACAGCTTCCCACAGTGAGGACACAGGTTACCAGATGGAAGATGGTCCTGTAAAGGATTCGTTTGACGTGCTTTTCGCTTAGCACGTTTCTCCCTTTCGCCTTGCACTCGGGCTTCTTCAAGATCCATGGAATCTTTGTGAGAGGCCAACCTCCATTTAGATCGTTCATGGGCCAGAGCTTCCCAGTTTTCGATGTTTATATTGCATTTTTTAAGATTTGCCTTATGAACATCTTTAAACCTCTTATACTGACCACCGATATTCCGCTTTCCATCCTTGAGTTGGGAATAAAGTAACTGCTTTGGGAGACGGCAGTCAGACGTTCGAACAACATGACCGATCCACTGAAGTTGGCGTTGAAGGATCATTTTTTCAACGCTAGTAGTCTTTGGTTCTTCCAGTACACTGACATTTGTTCGCCTATCTTCCCAAGTAATTCGCAGGATTTTCCGGAGGCAACGTTGATGAAATCTTTCAAAGAGGTGGAAGTGACATTTATAGATAGTCCATGTTCAGCAGGCATACAATAAAGTTGGTAATACAATGGCTTCATAAACCAGTGTTTTGGTCTTCTTACAAATATCCCGATCCTCGAACAGTCTATGTTTCATTCGAGAAAACGCGGCACTTGCTGGATCAAACGATGCTGGATTTCACTGTCAATGTGTTAGCTGTAACAGAAAGATAGCTGTCAAGATAGAGAAAATGATCGACATTTTCCAGTATTGTCCCGCCAAGCTGGATAGATGGCATCACTGAAGGGTTAGCTTGCACTTGCTGATGAAGCACTTTGGTTTTTTTGATGTTAAGTGAGAGACCAAGTATTCCATATGCTTCTGCAAAAGCATTTAGGATAGTTTGGAGATCATTCTCTGAATGTGCGAAGACCACATTATCATCAGCATACTGAAGTTCCATAATGGAGGTTGTAATTGCCTTACTTTTTGCTTTCAGCCTGCTGAGATTAAAAAGCTTTCCATCTGTTCGATATATAATTCCGACACCAGTGCGAAGTTTCCCCTCAACAAGACGTAAAATCATGGCGATGAAAATAGCAAATAATGTTGGGGCAATAACACATCCCTGTTTAACACCTGATCCCACTTTAAATGGAGCACCATTAGAGCCGTTGTTGTCCAAAACCGTTGCCGTCATGTTGTCATGGAGAAGTCGCAAGATATTCACAAATTTATTGGGGCATCCAATTTTCATAAGGATAGTCCAGAGAGCTGTTCGGTCTACAGTATCAAAGGCCTTAGCCTGATCAATAAATGCCATATAAAGGGGTTGATTTTGCTCCCGGCATTTTTCTTGGAGCTGACGTGCAGTAAAAATCATGTCTACTGTCCCTCTAGAGGGGCGGAAACCATATTGAGTTTCAGGGAGGGTCTCTTCTGAGATAGATAGAAGACAGTTTGTGAGAATCCTAGCAAATATTTTACCTGCGGTAGCTAAGAGAAAAATGCCCCGATAGTTTCCACAGTCTGTTCTATCACCCTTCTTAAAGAGGGTGATAATTATGGCATCCCTGAAGTCTTCTGGGATCTCTTCTCTTATTCAGATTTTTTCGATGAGTTTATAAAGATGTTGTACAAGTTCGGGGGGCCCTTCTTTAAAGATTTCAGCAAGAATCCCATCTGGTCCACTAGCTTTGTTATTCTTCATTTGATTAATGGCTTTTATAACTTCATCCAAAGTGGGGAGTATTGCAAGTTCCTCTCTAATTTGTTTTTGCAGGATTTACGAAAAAATCTCATTATCCACCTTAGATTTACGATTTAAAAGATCATAATAATGCTCTTTCCAATGCAGTGCAATAGACTCTTTGTCTTTTAAGAGTTTGGTGCCATCTTTTGATTGTAAAGGGTTTGTACCATAGGTTTTTGGCCCATAAATGGCCCTTGTGGCCTTAAAAATGCCCCGTGCATCATGAGATTCTGCAAGTTGTTGAATTTCTTCAGCTTTCTTTTCCCCTCAAGTGTTCTTAAGTTCTCTTGTTCTTCTTTGGACCTCAGCCTTGCGCTGGTGTAGATTTTTTTCTTGGCAGCGCAGTTAATATCATTTTGCCATATTTGGAAGGCTTTCCTCGGCACTCACCATGGCCCTAGTAAGAAGTACATCGCGGCAATCTCTAACACGGACAATTACATAATCCAGAAGATGCCAGTGTTTTGACCGTGGGTGCTGCCATGATGTTTTAAACTTATTCTTTTGTCGAAAGAGCGTGTTTGTAATAGTGAGATTATGCTCTGCACATATAGACAAAAGTAAGATTCCGTTCGGGTTGCTATTACCAACTCCGTCTTTTCCAATAGTTTCTGGCCATAAATCAAAGTCACGCCCGACTCTTCCGTTAAAATCGCCCTGGAGGATAATTTTATCCTCCTTAGGTATCTCTGACAGGAGAGTGTCCAACTGGGTATAAAAACTTTCCTTGATGTCTTCATCAGCATCTAATGTTGGTGCATAAGCGCTCAAAATAGTTACCTGCTGGTTATTGGCGAGCTTTAATCAAAGAGTTATCAGGCGTTCATTAATGCCAGTAGGAACTTCTGACAAAGAGTTCACTAGCTCATTTTTGATGGCAAAGCCTACTCCATGTATTCGTCGGTCCTGCTCAGGTAGTCCTTTCCAGAAGAAGGTATAACCTCCTTTTTCTTCCTTCAACTGTCCCTCTCCTGCCTTTCGAGTTTCTTGAAGTGCTGCTATGTCAATTTTAAACCGTCTCAACTCCCTTGCAATAATAGCAGTCCTATGCTTAGGGCGTTCACTATCTTTGTTATCCAGCAATGTCCGTATATTCCATGTTCCAAAATTCAAATGTCTTTTTCGACCGCTAAAATGGTGACCCCACTGGGCGCGGTAATCCAGTCAGGTGAGAAGAGGTAGACTATGTTTAGGGCACCTTTTCTAGCCCCCTCCCCATATGGGGTGAGCAGAGTGGATCCTAAATAGGGCTGCTCAGTCATGGATACAGCTGCCGAGCTGCTCGACTACCTCGTTCCTTGAACAGAGTGACTGAATCTGCATCCACCGCCCATGTGCTGGACCATGACTAGGGGCTTCCGGATTCACAGTCCTGCCCCCATCACCATTCACCAGTCGCCATGGGACTTTTTTGTTTGTTGGTTTGGTTTGGTTTGGTTTGGAAGACGCCTGTGCGTGAAACTGTTTTATGTGGGGAGATCGGTGCACAACGAATCACCACACAAACTTGACAGAGTACGGCAGTGACCCAATGGCATGGTTACCATGACGATTGGAAAACCATTCTCTGCTGCAGCCTTCATCCGCCTTCACAGCTGTTGTAATTTAGGTTTAATTATCTTCCGCCTGTTCTGTCATTGAGGACTTTATGTTTTGGATCGTTCTTTGTCTGGTTCCTCTCCTCGGACCTTACCGCCATGGGTGACCCTACTGGGAGTACATAGCTCCCGACGGCATTGCTCACAGGGTTCATCGGAACACGCAAGCCCACTCACCACTTCAAGATGATGATCCGGCGAGAGGATTCAGTTCTACCAGGCCTCCCACTGGCTGACGAGTGGGGTGAGGTGCAGGATGACGATACGGCCTATCTTCCACAGCTGGGAGACCTGGACTTGATGGAGGCCCCTGCTTCCAGCAGCAGGTCTCTGCAGGAGAGGGTGTTTCAGGGATGTCTCCTTTGGTGTGTCACCAACTAAAGAGAGTGGGGCAGAGCCGTCTGGTGAGACACAGCAACCACTGGAGAGAGCCAGGTTTCCCTGCCAGGATTGAATGTCCGATAGTGATCTTTAGCGGCCACTCCCCTGTATTTAAGGCAGAGCAACCTGCAGCAGACTTTGCTGGAAACAATGCATCGGTAATCTGGAAGATTTCTTGCTTTCTCTGGATCTGTGAACTTATTGAGGCATCTGCCCTCAGGCAGCAGGTGCTGGGGAGTGATGGTGACAGCCCTTGGGCCATTCTTTCTGAGCCCCCTGGATATTCCCATCCCCCTGAGCCAGCACCCTGACAGTGGGGATGCTTTCTGGTTGCTGTGCTAGGTTGGCTGGTTGCCTTGCCTAGCTGTCTTCCCCACAGGAAAGTCGAGAGAGGCCCCTAACTAAGCGAGCAGGCACAGAGGCAGCCAGCCAGCCCAGGCCACATGCTTCAGCAGGGATCGCATGTGTGCATGTATTGCTCTGTTCATGTGGCACACGTTTGTTTATGCAAGCAGGCATTGGGTGTAATGGAAAGCGAATGATGGTGGTGATGTGCTCGGAAGACAGAGTAGTGCATGCCGCATGGCCTTAACTGGGCCTCCTAAGTTAGCCTGTGCTATTCCACTGCCAGGGCTGGACCAAATTTTTTTGCTGTCGAAGGCAAAGAACAAGATGGCTCCCTCCCCTGTTCCATGTACAGAAGTCAACTGGACTGGCAGTTGAATCTTACTTCAACATGGGTGGCGGGACAGCATCCTCCACTGCACATGAGGGTAGCAGCTTAGCTGAGAGGGCACAGGGCAGGCAGTATGGCACACACAACTTTGCCTTGCTACACCTTGCTGCTGCTCTACAACTTCTGCTGCCTGAGGCAACTGCCTCACACTGCTTCATGAAAGGGCCATCCCTGCCCTTTGCGTGTGTTGAAGTAACCAGGGCCGGTGCTACCATTAGGCCAACTAGGCAGCTGCCTAGGGCGCAGGGCTAAAGGGGGCGCCAGAAATGCCTTGAAAAAAAAATCTCCCAGACCAGGTTGCTCTGTCACTTAGACGCCAGGATAACCTTTAGCCCCCCTGGTCCTGTCTGTGCCAACCGCAGTGCGACAGGACCAAGGAGACTCAGCAACAGAAGGAAGGTCTCCAGCCCCTTCAGGTCGAATTCACTGCGGTGTGTGTGTGTAGGCTCCTAGGTCTGTGCCTTTAAGGGGATTCCTCCCAGCCTGCAGCCATGCAGTGTGCAATCCGATCCATGTCTACTCAGAAGTAAGTGCCATTAAGTCCAATGGGACTTACTCGCCGGGCGGTAAGAATAACAATAGCGGCACCGCCGACGGACCCTGCGCAGCCAAGCGCAGGTCCTCGGCCCGCACCTCATTCAGCAGCTCCTGCAGCCGCTGGAGGTTCTCCGCGAAGCACAGCCCGCCGCCGTCTCCGCTATTGTTATTCTTACTGCCCTGCGGGCGGAACGTAATGCGGGCCTGCCTGGCCACCCGCTGGATCAGGGAGGCCATGTTGTCACGGAGCATTGTGCCGCCGCTGCCACCGGGCTGCCTCCCCGCAGAAGACGATGCGAGGCTCTCTGTGCACGCGCCAGCCCGTCTCCTTTCCTTCTCCCATCCGCCACCAGCCCTCTCTACTCCCCGCCTACCTTGCCGCTGTGCATTGTGGGCATTGTAGTTCTCACCCTCTCCTGGCAGCTCTAGGTGCCGCTTTTCTCTACGGGAAATTGGCCACACACAAGGGATGCAATTAATCCTCAGAATAAACTTTAAGTGGAAGAGAGAGTTTTCACTATGCAAAAGCTACAATCACCCTCTTCCTCCCCCTCCTCCTGCGTGGAAACTACGACTCCCATGAGGCAGGAGGCTCTCTGCCCAAGCGCGTTTTCCTTCAGGGGTAATTGGCCTCATGGTCCTCTAGCTCTCAAGAGCAGGCAAGCACGTAGCCCGGGATGGCTCGCTTGGGCCGCCCGTGGGCGTGTTTTCCCCCCCTAAAAAGATGATCACCCGCTCATAATGGGCATAGGGCTGGAGGGAGGGAGGGCTCAAGTGGGAAGGGGGGGCGCTAAATATCTGATCTTGCCTAGGGCACCAAACTGCCTTGCACCGGCCCTGGAAGTAACATGCAACTGCCAGTCCGCCATCTTCTGTACATGGAATGGGGAGCGGGGTGGGATGCTATTTTGTCCTTCGCCTCAAGCAGCAAAATATTTTGGGCTGTCCCTGTTGCTTGCTCTCCTTCTAGATTAACATATTCAGAAGAACAGGATCCAAGGAAGGAGGCATCCTAAAGCAGCCTCCCCAAGCTTATAGTCCTCCATATGTGTTGGACTTCAACTCCCATAATTCCCAGCCACTACTGGCCATGCTGACTGGGAATTATGGGAGTTGGAGCCCAACACAACAAGAGGGCACCAGGTTGGGGAAGGGTATCCTAAAGGAAGCCCATTATAAAAATGCTGATCACTACGGCTCCCTATGAGCTATTCATCACTGGGGAAAAAACCTTGACAGAAGTATTTACTGCTTGGGTTATTGTTCTGTATTAAAGTTTTCTATTTAGCCCCAGGAATAGAGATTCTGCCGAAAGTGAAGCCTATTAAGGTCTTTAAGTAAGACATGGCACCCTAACACAGCTCTGCTTTCTTTTGCCTGCAGCTGAAATAAGCTTTTAAAGAGGTAATGCCTTGAACAAAGAATAATACGAAATAGATTATTAGATTCCCTCCCCCCACCCTGCCACACTTCCAAAAGAGAACCTATTCTCTCTAAAATGAAGTTCAATTCCTTAGCAATGTTCCTACATACACGGTTGCTTTTGCTGTTGATACAAAACCTGGGTGGAGATTTTATAATGTGGGCTTTTTACTCATGGTTTGGGACTATGAAATCAGTTCTGGAAAGAGGCTTGTGCAAGAGTGCAATTCATTAAAAAATAAAACAGAACTGTATTGTTTCATCCATTTATAATTTAGGATGAAAACCATTTAAAGAAGTAATGACACAGGCATTTTTTTTGGTATACAGTTCACACCCAAAGTGCATTGTTACAGGTAAATGAATACAGAAATATGTCAATCTATGTGATGAGTGATCCTGATTAAAAATAAGATCAAATTTCAAGAAGTGAAAAAGAAAGAAAACGCAACACCCAGAATAAGCCAATCGGCTTATCCAGCAGTATCAAATGCACATGAAAACGCAACATGGAACTTAAAATGTGAATTCTGATTTAGAGTAGAGAACAAAAAATAGATAACCTATTAAACTTTTATAAAATTAATTTTTAAATGATGCGTAATGGGTTGGACCTAGGTTCTGTCTTCTGAGGAAGGAAGGGCTCTTTCCATCCACAGAGGGTTTTTGGTCCAGCGGAGCATTTCCTCTGGTGGGACGAGGGAGGAGATGATCTTCACCCATCCCCAGCTGCTGAAAATCTGCTCCAGAAGTTGGGACCCCTGTGGTACAGCATGGGAGGTGACACTGGGGGCTGCAGGGAAGAATGGGTGAAGATGGCTTCCACCACTTCCACTGGCCGGAGCTCCCTGGTGGGAGGAAGGAAATGCTGGATCCAAGTCATGATGTTTTGAGCAGATGTCAGTCCTTTCCGGGTGGTCCCCTCTTCTCTTTTTCACACAGTATCGCTCCAGTCCTATACACCAAGGGTGCTGAACCTCGGGCTGCGGCGGCCCAAATCCGATCTACCTAAGGGCTCAGTCTGCCCCGCCAAGGTTCCCCAGACGGTCCCCATAAGACCATTAAGCCCAGCGTCTAAAATTACCTAGGTGCACCACTGACTACCCAGGCGGAAGCAGCTGAGTGGTGGTGGTGGTGGTGATGATGGGGGAGAGTTTGAAGTGAGAGAAAAATGCAAACAGTATAAAGACACACCCACTCTGAGGGCCCCCGGATATCCATAGGATGCTCACTTGCATGTCATTTTTCTCTGCTGTTTTCATTTTTTTTTGAGCAAAATGCTGCCGAAGAGATTGCAGTCTACACTGGACTGGCCCTCGGGAGGAGAAGCAGCCCCTTAACCCTTTTGTCTCCTGTGATTTTTCTGTTAAAAATTATCTGCCCTTCAAGCTGCTTTCCTCCTGCTTACAAAGTGAAAGGACCTGATCAAAGATGAGCGATGCTGTTTCAATTTCCTAAAAGCCATCTGCAATAGATGTGCCATACAAAAGGAGTGGTGAATCTGTATTGTATGAGTTTTTGAAGTAGCGGTTGCTGTTGCTGCTAAATTTTATTATGAAACCTAGGGGCGGGGGGGGAGAAATAGGCTTCTGCGTTTCCCATTGTCCAGAGGCATCACATCCACTGAATGAGGATGCCCAGTATCAAGGCAAATAAAACCAGATGACAAATACTGTGTTGCTGAGTTGCTAAGCAGCGGTCAAGACAGCTTATTTTAAAAGAATTGAAATCCACCACCTCTGCCAATCCATGCAGAAATAATTCAGGTCGTGCACCTCCATGTTCACTGCCTAATTCATTCCATGCAGACCCCTCCCTACTTCTGGTGCTGCAGGAAGGCAGGTTAGTTCAGGGCTGGCCCTACCATTCAGCAGAGTGAGGCAACCGCCTCAGGCAGCAGATTCTGGGAGGCAGCAACGGCCCCTTGGCCATTCCATCTGAGCCCCCCAGGCCATTTGCCTCTCTTGGAGGACAGAGCTGTGTGGGCTGCCTAGCCTGTCCTACACCCTCCCAAGCAAGCCTGCTGCCCTTGGATGTGGTGGAGGATGCTGTCCCATTGCCAATGTTGAAGTAAGGTTCAACTGCCAGTCCAGTTGGCTTCCAGTAGATGGAATGGAAGGTGGGGTGGAGTGGAGTGCCATCTTGTCTTTTGCCTTAGGCAGCAAAGTGTCTTGGGCCAGCCCTGACTTAGTTGGATTACTTTATGCAATTTTACAGTTGTTAGAACTGTATGTAAGCTCAGCAAATCTGGACAGTGTCCTCAGAATGCTCTGCATGCTGTCTTACTCTGCATTATAGTGTCGGGGTTCAGTGGATGTGATGCCTCTGGACAATGGGAAACGCAGAGGCCTATTTCTTCCCCCCCCCCTTAGGTTTCATAATAAAATTTAAACTATATAAGGCCCCACTGCATTAAGGACACTGAACCTTGACAAATAGCTTGTTCCGCACCGATTTAAAATCCAAGGAGGAGGTGGTGCTTCTGCTAAAGGTGCACTGGAAAAAAATGTAACTGTCCCACAATAGGTGATGATCAACTGTTCAAAATGAGTCATGCCAGCATATGAAAATGGCAGGTCTGCGCCAGTCTGAGCCTTAGGGCACAATCCTATGCTATGCATGCTTAGACAGAAAAAAGACCTACAGGCTACAGCTCCCAGCCTGCCTGGCTGCCCCAGCCAGCCATGCTGGGAATTGTTGGCCTTTTCTCTCTCACAAAATGCTGCTATAGGATTGTGCCTTTACTGTTCATGCCCACACTTTGACATATATGTGCATTGAACTCAATGGGACGTACTTCTGCATAGACATATGTAGGATTGTGCTGAACTGAATATACTTTCTCTCCCTCTATCTCACTCTCTCTCACACACTTGTATACACTTTCTTACTCCCTCCCTCCCGGAGTGGTGCCATGCCATGTCCTGCTGCTCTCCTCCTCTGACTGTTGCTGTGTCCCATCAGGTGGACCAAGCAGTTGGCCTCATGTGTGTTAGGTTTTGCATAGGCAGAACGAGATTACCACCTGACATCAGGATTATCACCTGACATGGAGGTTGTCTCTTGAGATGAAGTACACAAGGCTCCGGTCACCAGACATAGTCTCAAGGTGATATGACTCAGCAGCCTTGGGACAGATTTGGGGTAAACATGTTGATGAATAGGTTATACAACTGGGGTGAGTAATATCCTATTTATAGGTACAGGGTCTGTGGTATAAAGCTGAGACACTTGTTGACAGCTTCTCCTCGCTTCTCGTCCTCTCTCGTCTCGACTCGACTTGACTTGTTCTGGACTTCACTTCATCTAGCCTTACCACTGGGGTATTGGATTTGAGTCTGCAATGATGTAGTGAGTAAGAGATGCATTGCTTGCCTTAATCCCATGTAATTGGGTCTTACAAATAAACTCTTTAATCTTTATTAACTGCTGTTATCTCCTCCTTCCGCCTGCGTGACTGGGACTGAGGGTCACTGGCTAGGGAAGCTTTTGAACCCGGGTCAGTCCAGCTCTCACAATGTGATGTGGATCACAAGGACTGGCAGCTTGTTGCTGCTGCATGCAAAGCGTTGCCGCCTCCTCTTCCTCTCCCAGACAAAGAATGTGCACTTCTGTTGTGGTATCCTGCCCCCTCCAGTCCTTCCCAGCTAATTGGAGGAGGTGGAGCAGAGATGGCAGGTGGCCCAGAGATTGGGCTGCTCACCTAAAGAGCCAGACAAACCCAGCAAACCCAATTCTATTCCTGAGGGAGTTCTATAACCCTTGATGCAGGACCAGAGTCAAGGGCAGACATGGTTGAGCACCTGCTGAGGGCCATACTCCAGCAGGGTCCCTCTGACAAGAGCCCCTTGAGGTTGCTCGTCCTCCTCCTCATTGCAATCTGCTTGTTCATCCTGGCCCAGACGGTGGTGGTGGTGGTGGTGGTGGTGAGAAGGAGGAGCAGCAGATGCCTGCCACGGCCTACTTGCTCACGGGATCTCTGCCTGTCAAGCGAGCAAGTGGCAGCAATGATGAGAAAGAGGAAGGGGAGCAAGAGCAGCTGGTGACAATGGTGTTGAGAAGGCAGACAGACTCACTGAGGGACCTATTAAGGGTGATCACAGTAGGTCTTATTTTTAGAATGAGTTTGGCTCTCTGTTGACTCTGCCTCCCAAAGCATGTACCATATTTTTCGCTCCATAAGATGCACTTCCCCCCCCCCCCAAAAAAAAACTAGGTGGAAATGTCTGTGTGTCCTATGGAGCGTATATAGTAAAAAAAATTTTTTTTTTTTAAACTTACCTCTGGGTGCCTCCAACTGGTCGGGGAAGAGTGGAGGGCTCCTGTGCAGGGTGGGCAAGCCCCCGCCTCTCAGCTGATTCCCCGCGGAACAGCTGATTAAAAATTTTTTTTTACTTTCCTCTGCTGGTCCGGAAGAGTGGAGGACTCCTGGGCAGGGCAGGGGAAATCCCCGCCTCTCAGCTGATTCCCCGCGGATCAGCTGATTAAAAAATAATAAATTTTTTTTAAAAAACTTTGCTGGTCTGGAAGAGCGGAGGACTCCTGGGCAGGGCGGGGGAAGCCCCCACCTCTCAGCTGATTCCCCGCGGATCAGCTGATTTTTTTAAAAAAATATTTATTTTTTGGTACCATAGGGTAAGTGCGTCTTATGGTCCGGTGCGTCTTATGGAGCGAAAAATGCGATATCTATCTGGCAGGGCTGGTGTCAAGGTTAGGCATGGTTGGGCACCTGTGGGGAACCACACTCCAGCAGGGGCCCACAACTGACCAGAGCCCCTGGAGTTGCTCTGTCTTTGTCATTGCAACCTGCTTGTTCACCTGCCCCTCACTCTGGCCCAGGCAATGGTGGTGATGAGAAAGAGGAGCAGTAGACAGCACCATCTACTTGCTCACTGGCTCTCTGCCTGTCAAGCAAGCAAGTGGTAGCAATGATGAGGAAGAGGAAGAGGAGCAAGAGCAGCTGGTGAGAAAGTAGACTCACTGAGGCATGGGCCCACTGAGGGTGTCTCATCCAAGGGCCCTCCAAAACCTAGACCCAGTATTATCTTGATGCCACAGGGATCCTCCTATTTCGGTGGGGCTCCTTTTCCATTCCAGGTTTTGAAGCTTTTATTTGGAGCTGTGATGTGGAAATTTTTAAAGAAAGTAGGCACCTTTCACCCATGTAGAGTGAAAGCTGTGGAGTGAAAGTATGTGAAGGATTGCTGAAAGTAAGATAAAGAACGAAGTCAGAATGTCTGTAGAGCAAAAGTCAACATAACATATGTTTATGTAAACATACCATTTGGAAGCACTCCCTTATAAGGATAGATCATGCGTTGTTCCTGTACTGACAACATAGAATTTCATATTGTTCTTTTGTGTGTGTGTGTATGACCAGATACCCCAAATAAGGTTATTGGTTTCTTCCAAGAACAGATTCCTTCTTTGCATGGGTATATGCTCCCCCCTATAAAACCCTGGAGCTGCATTTGTGAGTTTGTACTTTCCTTGTATCTGTGCCAGGAATTTACCTCTGATCAGACTAACAATAAAGTACTTGGTTTACTGAAAGCAGAGTGGTTTATCTTTCCAGTGGACCTCCAGATCGGACAAGGAGTAATTCCACGACAGCTGCATAGGAGCTATCCATGGTGTGCCATAGTAGCGAGCCTATTTTGGGGATGAAGTTCAGCACCATGGATAGCTCCTATGAAGCTCCAAATAAGACATACAAAACCTGCAATGGAAAAGGAGCCCCACCAAAATAGGAGTCAGCAGCGTCCCCTGGTGGTGGGTATTCAGAGCAGGACTTCCAGTGATGAGCTCATATGGGAAAATATGGCCCTTAATTCTAAAGATGTGGCTACCATTGCACAGTGGTGAGGGAAAGATGCTCTCTACATGCCCAGAAGTAATGTAATACATAATGTCATATTTTTTTCTTTCCTGGGGCATGCATGTCCAAAGATGGGATGGGCCGGGGTGCAACCGAATGTGCATGGCTAATGGTGGATAGACAAGGTCAACAGTATCTGCAGGAGGTCTTTCATTTTTTCTTAAACTTATACCCAGTGGAAGCTGGTGGCTCCAGTGTCAGTGGGATGGTGTATTAACTCTGTCATTTAAAGGAGCTATCCATGGTGCCGAACCCTACCACCTATCCCCCAGCTAGGTACAGCACCATGGATAGCCCCTTAAAAGTTCAGACTGTGATCCGGAGTGGATACACTGTCCCACTGACATTGGAGCCACCTGCCTGCACTGCTTCTACCACTGCTCAATAACTTCATGTCTCTTAGTTTTATAGCCTCTCCTCAATGTGTAGCTCAACTCCACCTTGTCTGTTGCATTGCTCTTGCTGCAGAGCTTGATTCAGGCCTCCTTCATTGGAGGCATTTATAAAGGCTGAATGGCCATCTGTCTGCGATGCTGTAGTTGCATCCTGCATTGTGGACAAGATGACCAACCAGATCCCTTCCAATTCTATGATTCTAAGAGCAGGACAGGCCATTTTCTAGGATTCTGTGGTGACTTTCATTTTCAGTCATGTCATATTTGGAATTCCCTCCCTAGAGAAGCTTGCTTGATGCCAACTTTTCAGTGTCAGTAGAATGCTTTCTTTTTTTCTTTTTTTTTCTTTCTTTACCCAGGCTTTCCAGCATTCATCATATAGCTGGATTTTATTGATGTCCATGGTTTTTAAATTTTATTTTATTTATTTATTTCATTTCTATACCACCCAATAGCTGAAGCTCTCTGGGCAGTTTACAACAGTTCCTAAAAGAGGAGCATAATACAATTATACAACCATAACCCCCCCCCCCCCAATTCTTTCTATCTCTTACCCCACTGGAAGTTTTGCAGTGAAGGGTGATCTATATATATATAAAAATTATTTGAGGCAAAGCTGAGCCTCAGGAACTATTTTCAGTGATGGGGCTCAGACTTCAAACAAGTGAAGAAAGAAGAGAGGGCCTTTTATGCCACTGATTTTCCTTTACTACTGAAGAAATCCAATTAGAATTATTGTCAGTCATAGTGATGAGGATTTTCCAGAAAAGTTTGAATTGATATATTTTCTATTTCCCAGAAAAAAAACTTCTGATTATTTTTATTATTATTTTTATTTATTATATTTATACCCTGCCTTTTTTCTTGCAAGGAACCCAAGGCAGCTTACACAATCCTCCTCCTCCTCTCTGTTTTATCGTCACAACAACCCTGTGAGGTAGGTTAGGCTGAGAGTCAGTGACTGGCCCAAAGTCACCCAGTGAGTTTCATGGCTGAGCGGGGACTAGAACCCGGATCTCCTGAGTCCTAGTCCAACACTCTAAGCACTACGCCACACTGGCTCCATATTCAAAATGGATTTCTCAAGAGGTTTTCCAATAGCCAAATGTATTTGAACTGAAATATTCTATTGAGGGAGCGGGTGCAGGATTGATAAAGCACATTTATTTTGCTGAATATGTCATGTTCAAACAAACCTAGCACTATATTTGGGGATTTATTGGTGACTTTTGACAAGTTAATTACAACTTTGTTACTGAACAGACTGACATTGTATCCATTCATTATGTTACTAATCAATTTCATGAAAATTTCTATATTTAGAAATTGCAATTTTCCATGAGAAAAATATAGTAATGGAAAAATTTCTGCTCCACATTGCTGGTCAGTTCCCATCCTCTTATGATTGCTAGTCTGTTTTTTTCTGTGTTCTTCAGATCTCCTAACTATGTCTCATGGCTGGTGAAAAATAATGAATACCTGTTGTGCTTGGATGCTCCAAATCCTTCAGATTAGTCTTAATTGGAGCATCACTATAATAACATTGCAGACATCTAAGTCCGCACAAATGTCTGTTCCTATCTTCCTCCTGAACTGCATCACTAGCATGGATGCAGAACAGAGTACTATCAGAAAGGAATAATGGAATGGGAATGGGTTTGGCAGACCTGTATCCTTAACCAGGACAGAGCATTCAAATGTCATAATCCCCCTAGGAACAGATGCACGGGAAAAGCTTTCCCACTGCAAAGGTAAGAGCTGCTGTGACATCAGCAGCCAGTATACCAATCATCTTCCTCTCCCCTCCCCTCTCTTTGTATGAATGAAAATTTGACATAGACTTAATTTGTCTAAGTCTTGGGAACATTTTTTTTTTTTTAAAATCCTGGTTACTACTATTACCAATTCAAACAAAATATAGCTCATCATGTTTCAACACTAGATGTCAGTATTGTTTTGGCTATTTTTTCTATCAGTTTTGTGGTGGTGGACTTTATATCTCTAGCATACAGAGATACTGTTTATTCTTCATATATAAGAAGAGACGCATTGTCCATCACATGTTTTTCTTTTACTTTTTCAGTAATGTGTTTCTTCTGAGCATGAATAAGCTGCAAAAAAAAAAAAAAGAAGAAGAAGAAGAAGAAGAAAGAAAGAAAGAAAGGAAAAGAAAAAAAGAAGGATGGCAGAGTTTGTGCACTTTGAATAGCACTTTTTGCTGTTGCTCACCCCCCCTCCCCTGGACCCAAACTGGCTAACCAGGCTGCGGGGAGAACAACCCAAGATTTCACGGAGAGATTTTACCCTCATCTTCAAATCTAAGCAAATTCATTGAGGATAAAGCTATCAACGGTTTCTAGTCCTGATGGCTATATGCTGCCTCCAGTATCAGAGGTGTCATGGGGAACATGAGTGGGAGGTTGCTATTGCACTCGTGTCCTACTTGCGGTTTTCCCACAGGCAGCTGGTTGACTATTGTGTGAACAGAATACTGGACTAGATGGACCCTTGGTCTGAGCCAGCATAGCTCTTCTTATGTTCTTATGTCCTGACTCAGCAGAGATTTGGTCAATATTCACCAGTACCAGTATGTGACTGTGTGTGTGGGGGGGCATGCACCTTGCAGTGCCCCCCCCACTTAAAATGTGTTGCTTGAATGTAAACATTTCTTAAATGCTCACCAAACTTTTCTGTGAACCTGATTGAGCTATCTGATTTGCAGCATGGGGGCTCGGAGGGCCATTTGTCCTCTTTTACAGAGGACCGTCCTATATTTGAAGGGCTGCCCTGTCCAATTCCAGTTTCAAGATAAGGACGCATAAGAACTGTTGCCCATCAACTGTTAGCAGCTGAACAGCAAACTGAACAGGCAGGCACCCAGGTCTCCTGGTCACAGTCTTCTCCACAGTATGGTGAGATGTACTGTACAGTAATACCTCGGATTGCAAGTAACTTGGTTTGAGAGCGTTTTGCAAGTCAAGCAAATTTTTAAATATTTATTATTATTTTTTTTAACTTGATATACAAGTGACGTCTTGCAATACAAGTACTGTAGTACGGATTAAATTAAAAATCTCTGAACACATTTTTTTGGGGGAATTTGGTTTTGATATAAGAGTGTTTTGGATTACAAGCATGTTTCCGGAACGAATTATGCTCTCAATCCAAGGCATGACTGTATTTCTATTTAAATAAATTATAGATATAATGTCTAAATTTGCATCGATACCTATAAATTAGCATTTGCATTTTTTGTGTAAACTGCTGTCTTCTTTTTTGGTGCATCGTAAGTGGCCAGCCTAATGGGGACCTAGCCTGAGTTCTATGTGAAGACATTAAGGACCAAACTATAAGTGATGTTAAAACACGTGTCTTGGTATTGCATGTATATCTTTAAAAAAGGATAAATAGCAGCTGCTGAGGGACCTAATCAGGATTGGGACTGTGCTACACAGGGCTTTATTTATTTTTTTAAAAATCTTTTTCATCCTGTGCCATGACAAAAATCACTTCAAGAAGCTGCAATCTGGCATGGGAGGGAAGTTCCTATGAGTGTCAAAGACAGCTTCCCTCCAATGCCAAATAGCAGCTTCAGGGGAGTGCAGATTTTTGTTGAATATATGGCATGAGAGAAATGGGTTATCCCCCGCTTCCCTGTGTGCCATGTTTCCATTCCCGACTGAGGTCTTAGTAGCTGCTGTTTATAGTTTGAAAAGGATACATGTGACACCAAACATGGGTTTTAACACAGGTACACAAGCTGGTGCCCTCCAGATGTTTTGGACTACAACTCCCACAAGTCCTAGCTACCTGACCAATGGTTGGGAATTGTGGGAGTTGTAGTCCAAACTAGATATAATGTTTGTGATGTGTAGTTTGCCGCAAATTTAGATCAGTGGAGGCTGGTGACTCCAGGGTCAGTGGGGTGGAGTATCCACTCCGGGTTCCAGCCGGACCTTTTAAGGAGCTATCCATGGTGCTGAACCATAGCCCCAAACTAAGCTCAGCACCATGGATAGTGCCTTTAAAGTTCAGAGTGAGCACCAGAGTGGATACACCGTCCCACTGACGTTGGAGCCACCAGCCACTGCTGACTGAGATGTCTTCTTCATGTCTTTTCAAAACAGTTGGCCGGCTGTCATCCTTTTAAAGATTTTTGGAATTAATGAAATTGGATTGCTGACTGAATGCACTTTTCTGCATGAGCTGAACTGAAATGTGATGACTGCTTGGAACCTATTCCAATGGACCGTGCACCTATGGCCCCTATGTGCTGCTGTGCTGTAAAACCCGAAATCTAGCTCCCTCCCCCAAATGTGTGGGAAAATCATGATGTGTGAGAAATTAATCTGGTCTTCCTGTTTTAATGCAATCAGATCAATTCTATCAGTGACTGTCCACAGAAACATGTAATTTGACAGCTGCATACATAAGACCCTAAGTACCCTTAAACTAGACTCAAGTTTATTCTTGTGGGGAAAAGTGATATCTCTCAATCCTGATTGAGCCAGATTTCTTCTCCCCTTTATTAAATTTAAACTGGAACAACTGTCAATCAAATAAATCAATGAAATCTCCTTTACTGTACCATAGGAATACATGCGCAGGGAAGGAAGTGGTAAATAAATTGTTGCTAACATTTAGGATTCCCATATTTCCCAGGTGATCTTAGCTCCATATGCTTTTGAAACATCAAGGAAGGGACAGTCAATCTAGATATAATTGGAGTCTAGATACAATGTTTGTAATAGTAATAAGGGGAGAGATTTTTGAAGGTTTAGCATAAATTTTATGGAATAAAAATAAATAACAATGAAATGTTGCAGTGGATCACCACCCTTTAAGGTGAGTGCTCCTGTTTAGGGCTTCAGGCAGCCTGGAGTAGGAACCTTTCAGGGTGAGATTGCCAGAAATATGGAGGGTGGGGGAAGGATGCTTTTTCTCTCTCCCCCTCCCCAGGCCTTTCCCTGCTGTGCGTATTAATTAATTAAGACCCATTAGCTTTACCAAATACCTACTCCTGGTGGAGAGGAAAAGTGCTAGTACTGGTTTGTCTGTACGGATCAACACAGATGCCACAGGTTCGGAAGCTACAGCTGGTACAGAACGCGGCGGCGTGCCTCATTAAAGGCAGTCGCCAACATGATCACATCACTCCAGTGCTCAAGGAGCTGCACTGGCTACCAGTTGCTTGCCGAGCCGAATTCAAGGTGTTGGTTTTGACCTTTAAAACCCTACACGGCTCCAGTCCAACTTATCTCAAGGAGCGCCTCCAGCAACATCAAGTAGGCTGCTCAACAAGGTCTGCCACCACGGACAGCCTTCTCCTTGCCCCATCAGCCAGAGCAGCCAGGCTGGTGGGGACTAGGAAGAGGGCCTTTTCTGTGGCAGCCCCCAAGTTATGGAACTCCCTCCCCAGTGATCTTCGCCATGCCGCCTCCCTGATGAACTTCCGCTGGGCTTTAAAAACATGGCTTTTCAGGTGGGAATATGGGGTAGGTTAGGATTTTAACATTTTATACTGTTTTAAGTGTATTTTAATCTGTTTTGTTTTATTGTATGTTGTACATCGCTCAGAGTGGCCGGGTACCGGCTAGATGGGCGATCTAGAAATACAATAAATTAATAAATAAATAAGATGCCTGCATTTTTGGATTCTCCTTGGGGTTGGGGCCATGGGGACTGTCATGATGAGCACCTGCACTTCCAAATTTTCCACTGCACCAGCATGATTGAGGGGATGGGGATCTTCCCCCTCCCCCTTCACTTTCATCTGGCCTGGCTCTTGTTTTACTCCTAGAGTAGCTGTCCCCAACTTGTGGCACTTCAGATGTGTTAGCCTACAACTGCCATCACCCCCAGCCAACATCGCTAGCCAGAGGGCACCAGGCAGGGCAGCAAAGGCTGTCCTGGAGCATGTAAACAAATCAATGTGTGCTGATGATTTAAGATGTGGCTATTTCAGCAGAGATGCTGAAGCAAGCCTTGGGTAAGGTATGAAATATCTCACTGTACATAGAAGTCCTTAAGAGACAGTTTGCTAAGCTTCCCTTCCCGTCCTCCCCCCCGCCCATGCTCTGAATGGCATATATATCGGGGTTTTCACAAAATTAAAGCTGCTTTAAAATAAAATAGTGTTCAGAGTCCTCTCTGTGACTAAAAATGATCCATTAATTCAAAAGCAAGTGTTCACCACTCGGGCAAGCAATCTAAGACTTTCTCTGAAAGGAAAACATTTCACATTTGCTTCAAGTGCTGGAATGATTCATGTTAAGAGGAAGCCAAGCACAGCCCCCTTAGCAACTACTTCACTTACACATTTTAGTACATGAACATGTTCTTCTAGTAGGATTGATGGCTTGTGATGGACCGAATTTAACCATTCTCATCCAGGCAAATAAAACGGGTAAGTCCAGCTGTTGATTGAGCAGTCAGAGCTGAATTTTACTCTACCTCTAATTTTGGGTTTGAGCCTTCAAGTGCACAGGATTGGAACTGCAGTTTGAGGCTGGAGACAAGGTCACCCTGAACTTTAAAGGAGCTATCCGTGGTGCTGAACCCTGTACCCAAAATAGATCTGGAACCATGGATAGCTCCTGAAAAGTTCAGAATGAAATCCAGAGCGAATATACAGCTCCGCTGACATTGGAGTCACCAGTCTCCACTGCCCCAGATATGTCTTGACCAGCAGAGAGTGGTGTGGAACTATTCCTTCTCATGATCTGGACACTGTGCTTCGGTTTATTCAGCCTAAGATTACATTAGCTGTTTAGCAGCCGCATCCCGTTGCTGGGTCACGTTCAGCCTATGGTCGACTAAGACACCTACATCGTTTTCGCATGTACTGCTGCCAAGCGAGTTCTCCCGCACCCTGCACTTGTGCCTTTCTATTCTTTGTACCTAAATTCAGAACTTTACATTAATCACTTCTGAATTTCATCTTGTTGGTTTCGGTCTAGCGTTTCAGCCTGTCAAGATCGTTTTGAATCTTGATTCTCTGTCTTCTGTGGTGTTAGCTTGTTGTCATCTGCAAATTTGATAAGCATCCCCTCTACACTTTCATCCAAACCATTTACTGTATAAAAATGTTGAACAGCACAGGGCCTAGGATGGAGCCCTCTGGCACTGGGATATCTGGAACAGTTTGGTTAAAAATTAAAAAGCTGCAAATAAATAAATAAACTTGAAGAAGCAACTTCCTGGTTTGGAATTTCTAGTTATCTTGTGTATGCTGTGTAAGCCAGGGATGGGCAACCCATAGCCCATTATGACCAAATGCAGCCCTCCACCACCACTCCATGTGGCCTGGAAGTCCCACCCACTTTTCCTCGCAACTCAGCTGATCAGCTTGGCTGTGGGGGAAACACGGCTGTTCCGGTGCTGCACCAAGGTCTGTGCGGCAGGGGAAGAGGCTTCAACCTCCCCTCAACAATCGAGATGCAGCCAGGATCACTGTTTCCCTGCCGCTAATGGTGGTGAGTAAACAGTGGCCTTGGACAGAATTACTTGGGGTGGGGGAGGCGTTAACCTCCCCACCCCCAAGTGATCTCAGTACTATGTAGGTAACTGTGCAATAGGCCTGGATTCTGTTGCTAAGTAAAAAAATTCTGATTGTTCCTTGGGTTTTTTTTTGTGGGTCTCTGTGACAAACAGGGAAGTGCTCTCAGGGGAGATGCAGCAGTGTGTGATCGGCAGCCACCACCGCCATCCCTGGGATTTCCCAGCCTTGAAGCTGGAGGCACTTCAGAGCTGAAGGACTTATTCTGAGTAGGGGATCATCGTCATCGTCATCGTCATCGTCATCGTCATCGTCATCATCGTCATCATCGTCGCTTCTCAAGCCTGCTGATCTCTGCCAGCCACACTCAGTCCTGTTCACCTCATCTAAACTTGCAGGGTGGGCAAAATGTGTGAGCAAAAGTGAGTAAGAGCAGATCCTGTAGCCATGCAAAGAAGCTCGAGAGCATAGGATACCATGCCATATTGTTCAAATAATGCATTATGGCATAGCCCTTAACAAAGGTACCGTAATTTTCCAGCATTTTGGAACTTGAGTGAACATGGAAAGCCCTTAACAAAATATGTTTAAACCAAGAGCTTTTTAGTTAATTGAATCTGATTATGTTTTGACAAGGTTATGCCGAAAACTCTTTGACATGAAATTGAAAATGAGAAACTCAATGGAAAAAAGGAAGGAAGGAAGATCATACTAAGAAATATAACTCTCTCCCATTCTTACTGTCATCAATGTATCTGTTTGCTTCTGTTTGTTCCCTCTCCTACAGCCAATTGGCTGCATTTTTTCAAGTGCACAGAAAATACCACTATGAAATAAGGAACTCAGGGGCATGTAGATCTTAAGAGACCATAACTGGGTTCGCATGACACAACAACCCATTGTGAACCGATTTCCCTAGTTGGTTTGTTCATGGGTAACACGTCACCCCAGCAACCCATGGGCTGTTGTAGGGGTTGCTGTACCCATGATGGGTTGTTGTGTCATCTGAACCCGGGTGACCGACTCCATTGTAGGTATGGCAAAATGGCTATGGAGCCTCTTCTCAAGAGTGGCAAAAAACCCATGCCACTGCCAAGTGGATCCCAGGAGACCGCCAGTGCCAGCAGCCCCCGAAGTGCCCAAGTGATTGCGAGCTGTTTCGGGCTCAGCGTGGTTCCCCCCCCCTTTTCCCTTTCCCCCCAGAGATTGTGAAAGCCACCTTGAGAGCTGGTTTTCATGATCCCCATTGGCAGCCACTGACAGCCCTTTCAAAGTGCCAAAGTGACACCTTGGAGGGGCAGTCAGAACCTTTAAAAAAAAAACATGTTGTGCAAATAATGTGTGCAAAAAAGTGCTTTAATATTTTTAAAAACTTTTTAGGCGCAGTTGTGCAACTGCGATGATTTGAAGCCTCAGCTGGGTGGGGCAGTGCCCAGGGGGGTGCCTGCTGCCAAGGTGCAGCAGGTACCAACCCTGAACATTGGCCAGAAGAGGTTCCAGATTGTTCTTTCCGCCCTTCAATTTGTCTTGACAGCTGTCAAAAGGTGAGCTGTCAAGAGAAACCAAGGTCATGAGGAATCTTACCACACAAAAAAGGGTGTTCTAGGATTTACACCCCCTTTGCAGCAAGATCCTCATCTCTCCCCCCCCCTGCTCCCCACAGCTGGTCCACATGTTGGTCCTTCTGAGTCCATCAGGAACTACTATCAACTTAAAATAGGTAAGAATGGCATTTTAGGAGCAGCCACTTTGCTTTTGTCTCCTCCCCCCCCACTTTGCTTTTGGCTCTACCAACTGATGGAATGCAGCCCCCAAGACATAACCCAGACTGGAATTTGGCCCTTGGCAGTGGAGGCTGGTGGTTCCAATGGCAGCGGGGTTGCGTATCTGCTCCGGATTTCACGCTGAACTTTTATGGGGCTGTCCATGGTGCTGAACCTATTTTGAGGATAGGGTCCAGCACCACGGGTAGCTCCAAGTTAGGAGTAAAATACAGAGTGGATACACAGCCCCATTGATATTGGAGGCACCAGCCTCCACCTCTCGGGCTGAAAAAGGTTCCTTTCTTCTCTGGTAGAAGAATCTCCAGTCGTCTCCAGTAGAGTCACGTTGAGCTATATAATGGTGGTTGTGTGAAATCTACATGTAACATTTGTGGAGGGTATGAATGCTAGTGATTGAGGCCCTTATACCTTTTGTAAGTGCCCCTAATTGGAAATTGATTTATCCTATTTATGCACATTTTAGTTGAATGTGGTCCAATGCGTCAGGAATTGCACAGGGGGTGGTGTGCTAGTGCTATGTATAATTGATCTTGACATATCATATTGACTAGACTAAAATCTAGAAGAGTAAGATTAAAAACGCCTTTTAATCAGAAAGAAACTGCAGTGGCTGTGAAGTCAAGGAGTCTTTTAATGTATTTTTAAAATTATTTCTCTTGTTCCCTGTTGTAACTTTCTACCTTAACTATTTTTTCCTTGACCTACTTCTTAAAACAAGATAACTGCCTTTGAGCCCACGCAAGATTTTTTTTTTTTTTTTTTTGCCATCAGGTAATTTAATTTTAATAGAGGCTATGAATCAATGTATTTAATTATTTCCTCATCAACTTCCTGGGAGCTATTCATGGTGACTCTTTGCGAAATTATAAAACAATGGTGAACTTTTATTTAACCTAACTGTTGAGAAGCGGTGACTAATCCAGCTAGGTCTAAGGACACAACCCCATTTGAAGTTGCAAACTAACTTCAGCCTGACAAAGCATATGGTGAATCTGATCCCTGGTGGTATGAAAAGAACCCAAAACTAAAGACAGCTGGTGTTCTCCTTGAGCAAGATCATGTAAGCAAGATACAGGGCTGGTCCTACCATTAAGCAGGGTGAAATGGCCACCTCAGGCAGCAGATTTCTGGGTACCATTAAAGGGAGAAATTACTTGGTTATTTAGACTTAAGCTATATATGATATTAGCAGGCCTGTTTCTTAAGAGTTGCATCTTCCCCGATAATATATAAAGCAGGGGTGGGAGGAGTTCCGATTTCTTAGAACAAAAGGGGTGTTGTCGGGGCTAGCTCTCCCAGCCCCTCCAGTTCTGATTCCTTAACTCCAAAACAGCACTGGTCAGATTCCACGGGAATGGGCTCTGGAACAGACGGGGAGGGGGAGGAGAAAGAGGAGGCCGCAGAGATGCCTCTCTGTGAAGATAACCAGGGCCCAGCTGCGCCATCAAGGTTAGAGCTAGAGGCTGTGGAGGGGGGGGGGCAGAAGAATCTCTGGGAACAGAGAAGGCAGAGGCAGGGGAAGGGAGGGCGAAACCAGCCTCGGTAACTGATGCCCGAGAGCGGCCTAAATTACGTAGGCAAGAACAGCTGACGTCTCTTCGTGGATCAGCTCGGTTGGCTAACAAGACTTTTGACCCCCCTTAGGGGTGGAGTCGGTTCTCTAGTTTGAGGGTGAGGAAGCGCGGAACACCTCAGTGCAGAATCAACTGTTTAACCTTCCTGACCTCCCATTGAGGGGATAAAGGGTCTTGAATCACTTTCTTTACTTTTGTGTAACACTTTTCTGCAACCACCTGAGTTGCCCTGCTTTTGCTTAATAAAACTCTACAAAGAAACCCATGAGCTGCGTTTGACGTTCTGGCTGGAGAGAGGTGGAGTAGGACACACACACACACACACACACACACCAGGTGTGCAGGTAGGGAGAAATGAACCCTCCCTGTGCCTGAGACCAGCTAAGACTATTTATCTATTTAGCCCAGTTACGGTGGCCAATTATGAATCACAGTCCTCTAACACAGAAATCCATTCCTGGTTCTCCCCATGCCCCCCAGCTTTCTTCATCTCAGCAGCCTAATTTAGGAAAAGGGAAAAAGCTACTGTTGTTATTGTTGCTGTCAGTGTCATCCTCAAACAATTGGGAGTAAAAACTCTTTTTGGATCTACAGCGAATCACCTAGAGTTCTACCTGTGTGAAGGAGGTGAGGAGAGGAATCCCCTTGTTATCTCCAATCTGTGATAGGAGATAACAAGGGGATTCCCTTGCATGCCGCTCCCCCTCCCAAGTGAGAGGGGAAGTGGCATGCAGGGGAATCCCTTCATTATCTCCAATCACAGATCAGAGATAGTAAGGGAAGGTGCAGGGTGGATGAAGTCAGCGATTCAGCCAATGCTGGTAGGAGCAGCTGTTCCTCCTAGCTCCAGCAGTCCTTTTGCGTGATGCATGCTAGCTACCCCCACAGGGATGATATGCATCACACAAAGCTGGGGATTCAGTGCTGGAAGGAGAAGTTGCTCTTCCCAGAGCTGGCCAAGGGCCTTTCTCCATGCTGAGAGTGGCATGGAACTCTCTTACTACAGAGAAAGGCAAAATAGGACAATGACATCAGTACCCACTGACATCATTCAGCCTGCACAGGGCCCAGTAGGGGGCAATTTGCCCCCCCAACTGGTTTCCTGTTCCTGGTCTAAATCTTCCTAATGTCAACCTCATGACAGCGTGTACTAGTATCAAATGCTTATTTAAAAATGCTTAGGGCTGAGGACTGAAGACCTAAAACTAGCTGCTCAAGTTTTCTGCTTATATGTCAGTTCTGTCTAACAGAAGTCCACCCCATATCTTATTTATTTATTTAGGCAACTTCTATACTGCTTCACTTCCCAGGATTTCCAGGCGGTTTACATAAAAACAAATATGATGCAATATAAAAACTAATAAAAAAACAGAATAAAACACTAAGGGCTTTTCTACATGAGGCTGTGCATTGCTGTATTTACTTTTGGGTTTGCTGCTTTTCTGCTACATAACCTCTAGGTGGAGCTGTGCTATAGTGGAATAGCTCAAATACATAAGGAGAAACAACACTATTTCCCCCGTTGTAATATAATACCCCATTTCCCCATTCTAAAAAACCTCCAAAACTAGCGATGTACGCGTACTTGTTGGGGTGCTCGCCGGGTGCTCAGGGAGCACCCCCGCCTCTCGATTCCTCCCACAGTGACAGCGAGGCTCCCAGCAGACTTTCCGGGGACCTGGAAGTGACGCGACGGGTCCCAGCGCTGTGCCAGGAACTGACGCGACGGGAGCCTGGCGCTGCTTTTTTCATGTAAATACCATAGAAAACCACAATTTTAAGGTGGTTTTCTATGGTATTTACGTGAAAAAAGCAGCGCCGGGCTCCCATCGCGTCAGTTCCTGGCACAGTGCCGGGACCCGTCGTGTCACTTCTGGGTCCCCGGCACTGCGTTTTTCAAGTAAATACCATAGAAAACCACCGTTTTAAGGTGGTTTTCTATGGCATTTACATAAAAACGCAGCGCCGGGGACCCGGAAGTACCTCTCCCTGGCTCCTCTCCGGGGAGTTGTGCCAAGCCGGGGAAAAGGTAAGTGCTGTGGGGCTCGGGGTGTGTGTGTCGAGCGGGGTGAGTTCACCCCACTTCCATCCCCTATCGAGATCCATGCACATCCCTACAAACAACACACACACACACACACACACACACACACACGGAAAAGTGCTCTGAAGAAACAAGAGAAATTGGAGGATCCTGGCGTCATCTAAAGAGCCCATAAACAACCATGAGTAAGGAATCAGGAGTGCACAATAAATGCCTCATGTAGAAAAGCTCTTAGTGTCATGATCCCCCACTTAGTACCTTAAAAACATGACAACAAAAGCAGCAAAACAGACCTGTCTTGACTTGGTTACAGGAAAAATACCCATCACTTAAGTTGTGCCTTCTGTCCCCATTTCAACATAGCCAGTCTGAATAAAGCATCAGTTGTCCTTGAGATTGCATTTAGTGCATCAGTTTGACCCCATTGTTGGAAATTAAAGAAGTGGGGAGGGTTTTTTCTATATCAGCTGAACCCTTAAGGCTTTGGCTTCCAAAATGTACCACTAAGAAAGACTTATAGCTTATACCATTGTGGATCTATCCCAAAAGAATAAACTTCAGCACTTTCAATTAATAGCTGTTGGAAGTGTTACCTAACATGAAAGCAGAGGATGTTAGTGAGAAAGGCTTATTCAGCAAGGCAAAGTCTTCCAGGTACAGAGCAAATGCTCAGAACTGGAAGCATCCTCTAATCAGGGAAATCCGTGCAGATAGCTTCATAATGGTAGCAGCCCCTTCCTGGAGTTGTATTTCACAGTAAGTGAAAGAGCAACCTAAGCTTTTTCTACACAAGGCATTTATCATGTGCTCGTCATTCTCTACTCATGGTTGTTTACGGGTTCTTTAGATGACACCATGACCCTCCAGTTTCGCTCCTGTGTCTAACCAGCACTTTTGGTGAGTTTTTTTGAGAGCAGGGGAAATGCGGCATTAAATTGTGAAAGGAAAAGAAAGTGCTGTTTCTATTTGTGTATTTGCACTATTCCATTAGGTTATTCCATAACCTCTAGGTTATGTGGTGAAAATGCAGGAAAGGAAATGCTCTTCATGTAGTGCTGGGATTTCAATTCTGTGATTAATCTGAAAGTAGATATAGTGGATTAACAGCTTCATGTAGAAAAGCTCCTAGATACCTTAGCAAACACAAATAATTATCCAACCATTCATTTATGTATGTATTTTGTTCTTGCTTCATAAAATCAGCTTACGTAAGTATACAATGTCATGTACTTGGAAAACTCTGTATTACAATGATTCACTCTTTTTTCCCTTTTCAAGTGCTTTAAAACAAAATGAAAAGAGAAAAACACAAAATGAAATAATCCTATCACCCACCCCTCACCCCTTTGCAATAGTCCTTTGGAAATCTTTTAAATCTTGTTGTTGAAAAATTGGATTATGATGGCAACATTGATTTCAGTCCCCCTTAATGAATAACAATGGATTGGGCATTTTTTTAAAAATTCCCCCCTTATCTTACATTCTCTGCAAAAAAGAAAAGAAAAGAAAAGAAAGAAAGAAAGAAGAAGAAAAGAAAAAAGTAGAAGCAAAAAACTGCTCTGAATTGCTAACCATATAATTCAATCCTTTTATGAGAAAAGATAAATATAAAACCTATTTCCATCACTATGATAATTCTTAGTTATGAAATCAGCTAGCTTGCTAACAGGTGCAGCTGCATGTCGTGGCCTGATTTTCCTAGAATCGCACATAACAGGAATAATTTGAGCTGGGGCTCACCAGAGCTAAGCCCCTGAATCTGTTTGCCATTGATACATACAGCACTGGCATTGTATGTGGTGCTTCTCAGAGCAATATAAATAAGGGACAGATTCCTGCCCCAATGTTACCATGTAAGTCCTATGCAGGCAAAATCCCTCTTGTGTTCTATGAGTGTGTGAGTGAGGAGCAGAGATATGGCAGCTAGTTTTGTCCTGGACACTGTGCGCACCAGCTAGCCCCACCTCTTGGGGCTCCTGCATGCAGCACACACATCTGCATTGGGGGGCTTCACATGTATAGCTGGACGTGCAAAGGCTCCATCTGTGCAGATGACTGTTTTGTACGTGCGGATACCAGGAGGTGGGGCTAGTTGCTGCATGCAATGTTTGGGGGGTGGGGCCAGCTGGTGTAGACCAAAAACATCTGGGGACCCAAGGTTGGAGCACACTGGTCTACCCTGATGGGCACCAGCTCTCCACAGTCCCAGGCAGAGGTCTTTGTTAGCTGTGTGGTTAACTGAGATCCTTGGAAAGGCTAGGACTGAATCCAAACAAAACTTATGGGCTCTGCCAATGAGCTATGGCAGGGTTTGGGAACATGGATGTTAATACTCATGCATTAACAGAATGCATGGACAGTTTTGGCTGTGTGGGGCTACATATAAGCTTCATTTCCTGTGAGGGTGACGACAAAAAGGGTTTAAGCGCAAGATTTTATGGAAAAGATGGGTTTTGAGGTGGGATTTGAAAGGCAAAGGGTGGCACAAGGTAGGTGTTCTGGGGGAGAGATCCAGGCATCCATGATAAGATTCTGTTCCCAGTGATAAAGCTCGGGGCCAAAGGCTTTGTGATGCTCAGTTGCACATGGTTTTTTTCTCCCCCCCCCGACATATTTTCATTTGAAAAAAAATGCAGCCACAGAGGTCCCAAAGTAAAGTGGAAAACTAATGGTGTGTGTGTGGGGATTTAAAAAACCCTTTCCTTGCATGCTGTTTTTCCAGTAAAAAACCCACCCTCACCCAGCTGCTTTTCGTTTCCTGAGGAAAAGGTATTGGTAGCGTAGCACTGCAGGTCTTTTAGTCCTCAAAGCTGGGAAAATGTGTGGGGAGAGGCAATAGCTCAGGGATGGGGAATGTGTAGCCCTCCAGATGTTCTTGGACTGCAACTCCCCTCACCATTGCTGGCTAAGACTGATGGGAATTGCAGTCCAACAACAGCTGGAGGGCCACATCCATGTTCCCAAACCCTGCCATAGCTCATTGGCAGAGCCCATAAGTTTTGTTTGGATTCAGTCCTAGCCTTTCCAAGGATCTCAGTTAACCACACAGCTAACAAAGACCTCTGCCTGGGACTGTGGAGAGCTGGTGCCCATCAGGGTAGACCAGTGTGCTCCAATCTTGGGTCCCCAGATGTTTTTGGTCTACAACAACAACATCTGGGGACTCAAGGTTGGAGAACACTGGGGTAGACAGTACTTGGGTTAGATAAGTCATTAATCTTACTTGGTTATGAGATATAATATTATCAAAGTAAAGAGTGTATTTGGCCATTTAGGTTCATTTGTACCTCAATACTCATCAGTCCTCATGCATTTTTGGAGCAGAACTTTTGTGTAGAACTCTTCTGATTTCCCATAGCTTAATTTTTTTTAAAGCTTTTCATTCAGAATTTGATCCTGAAACAAAATGGAACATTCTCTCTAGTATTTGTTAGTACTGAAGGAGAAACTTACAGGCCCTATGCCTTTGGGGGAGGTGATATCCTTGTCTAACCTGATGACTGTTAAAAACTACTCCCCTCCCGCCGACCCAATCCTTCCCAAACTTTTCTTAGTCAGGTTTCTTCTTCTCTCCAAATGCATTCTCCAAATGCAATCTGGAGGGAAATCCACAATTTTAAAACTATAATCTCTCCTTGTTGTCAGAGGAACAAAATTGAGAACATCACACTTACAAGCCTCCTTGGCCTTAGCCTGAAGCCTTCATAAAGAGGGAGCAAGAAAGCCATGCTGTACTGAATAAATCAAGCTCTCTAAGGCCAAAGGACCTGTGGAGCAAAGCTAAGTATAAATGCAAGGCACTCTTCCTGGCAGCTGCAGGTAATATACCAATAAGTACCCTGGACTGGAGTGAGTGACTGACATTGGCAGGGATTTTCTGATATAATGCTGTCCCAGATACATATAAAACTACTAAATCCTTCTTCTCAAGGTCACGGAAGGTCAAAATGTAAGGTCTCTCCTTACAATTTTTCCTTCTTACTGAACGCTCAGGCACGTCAATTCCAGTGCTGGCATCTCCTTTGTGGCCTTGAATAATAGCTGCAAAGATAAAGTAGGTAAGAAAAGGTGGTAGCTGCAACTGAGCAAAGAAGCCCATGAGAAAGACATATTTGTAAAAAGAAAAATGTGTCGGAAATATAGAGAGCCAGGGCAGAAGAGTGGGTGACACCAGGGAGGAGGCACTGTAGTAGTTGCAACCAAAGCCTCGCAGTCAAAGACAATAATTGGCAGAAGTGGTATTATATGAGGAAATAGGTAGTAATTGGGTGAAGTCCTTTTGGGAATGAAGGAAGATGTATTTATTTATTTAATACATTTTTATACCTCCCAATAGCCGAAGCTCTCAGGGCAGTTTACAACAGTTAAAACCATAAAATACAATATAATATAAATATAAAATTTAAAACCACAGATTAAAAACAACAGCAGAGCTAGCAGCAGCAGTTACGATAACAGAGTTAAAAACAACTACAAGATTAAAATGATTAAGATGATTAAAATGATTAAAATGCCTGGGAGAATAGAAAGGTCTTCACCTGGCGTTGGAAAGAGTACAATGTAGGCACCAGGCGAGCCTCTTTGGGGAGCTCATTCCACAACCGGGGTGCCACAGCAGAAACGGCCCTCCTCCTGGTAGCCACCTGCCTCACTTCCTTTGGCAGGGGCTCTCGGAGAAGGACTGCTGACGAAGATCTTAGTGTCCAGGCAGGTACATATAGGAGGAGACGATCCTTCAGATACCCTGGCCCCAAGCCGTTTAGGGCTTTGAAAATTAGTACCAGCACTTTGAATCGGGCCTGGAAACAGACTGGCAGCCAGTGCATTCCATGAAACTTTAGATTTTAGGAAATGGAAGCAAGGCTACCTAACGGGACAAGGCATGGCACTGAATTAAAGCTCGAGAGGTTTTTGCATATTATTCATAACTCTGAAACTGAAATCCGTGTGACCTTATTATTATTATTATTATTATTATTATTATTATTATTATCATTTATTAATCCTATATGCCACTTTTAAAGTATTTTGTTTTACATATCTTGTTTAATGTGACACTGTGAGGTGTTTGAAATTTTTTACAGATGGGAAACTGAAATAGGGTGACTTGCCCAAGGCCACTGAATGAATCCATGGGAGAGGTAGGAATGCAAGATGATCCAGGGTCCCATGATCAGTCTTCAGTGTTTTTCATCTTTAGATCATAGGGTAAAAGAATTGCAGTAAATTTGGTTAATGTCCATAGAATGAAATTCCAGGCAGAAAAGTGTACAGTGCAAAACACAGCAAAGAGGGACCAAACCCACAAGTTATCAGTGTCAGGTAATTTAGCACTTCTGCAAAAGATGGGGTGCAATTGAGAAAAAGTTATGGTTGCTGTTGAAATCAGAGGATTTCACAATGGGTGGCATGCATAACAACTTTCATATGAATTCATGCTGTGGTACAAGAGGCCATCACAAATGTGATGTTTCACTGTCCCTTTCCTGAGTAGAGCTGCAGGGTGGATGCGATACTTTCACACTGGTATCTAGCCCAGGCCGTTACTTCATTAACAGATGTATAGTATCCTAAAGCCCATCACTAGTAAGCAGGGCTGGCTCCAGAGGGTGGTATGGTTGGGCATTTTCCAAGAACAGTAGAGGGCCCACCGCCATAACAATGCTAGCATTTCCCCTTTGCACTGAGTATCCAAGAAGATCAGATGCAGCCTAAGAAAATCCTCAGTTTGCATGTCCTGCTTCTTTCAGGTTAGTCCCCCCCCCAGGGTACTGTATCGGTGGGCTCCTGAAATCCTACTGCCAACATTGCTTGAAAGACTCCACATGAGACCATGGGTGCTTCCAGATGGAAGGTTCCTAGTGCTATCAGTTAAAAGGCATTGTGCAGCAATGCCACCTTTCTCCCCTTCTTAACAGATTTGCTGTGATAAGAAAAAAGGTGAAAGAAGCGGTGGGAAAACATGGGAGGGATACAAGTGGAAGACGTTGTCGTCTGCCCCCCCCTGTAAAATTACATAGTGAGGCAGGGTGATGGCACTATAAAGCCTTTTCTGGAAACACCATATGTATGCAGTTTTGAGCAAGGAGTAGTTCAGGTACAGAGGTTATTTTTACAGAGGTGGGGAGCATGTGGCCAGCTGGATTCTGTTGGACTGCAACACCCATCAGCCCTAGCCAGCATAGCCAATGGTGAGGAATGATGGGAGTTGCAGTCCAACAACATCTGGAGGACCACAAGTTTCTCACCCTTGTTTTAAACTCTTGCCAAAGGCTAAACTGCCTTGTGTGTAGAGGTAGAAGACATGGGGTCACAATTACCCTCACTTACCCTCACTTTCTGTAAGTCTGAAGCAGTCAGTGAAAGCCAGAAAAGGCTACATTATACTATAGGCAACTGGGAGTGGGGGGAACTCTGTACGACCAATAAGCATATATATATATATATATATATATATATATATTAAACAATTAGAGCAAACACAGACTTTTGATGCAAGACAGAAGCCATAATTACTTGCAGCAAAAGAACAGAATTTGGGCCAGTTGGCACAATCAAAACAAGCCACTGGCTTATATAAATTGTGGCACATGCCAAGTGAGCTTTCCATAATCACTGCCCAGGCGCAGCTTGTCATGTCATCTTAACCTGGGCAACATGGCTTGTTGGTGGGGGAAACAACCCCCGCAATTACTGTGCAACAGCCCATGTGTTATTGGAGGGTTGTTTCCCCCTACAACAAGCCATGCTGCCCGGGTTCAGTGAACACAAGAGGTGCTGGGGCGCTGAGTATACAGTAGAAATCGTGCCTGGCATGTGTCACGAGAGAAATAAGCTGGTTATTTTGATCGTGTGAACCAGGTCCAAGTGTATTAATATGAAAGGGAGGGGCGGGGATAAAAAAAATCTGTTATTATTCCATCATCATAATCATCATCATCATCATCATCATCATCATCATCATCATCTGCTAAAAAGCAGCCATGGGAGGGCTGTTAGTTTGCTTGCAGTGGTAGTGCAGAGGAGAGGACTCTAACCTTTCCCCCTACATCAGCTTTCCCCAACATGGCACCTTCCAGATGTGCTAGACTACAACTCCCATCATTCCTGGTCATTGGCCATGCTGTCTGGGGCTGATGGGAGTTGTAGTTCAACACATCTGGAGGGCGCCATCTTAGAAAAGGCTGCCCTAGCTGTCTTTCTGATCCAAATCGCCCAGATGCTTTTTACCCAATGGGGCGGGGGATAATACAAGTGTTTTGCTTATACCACATTGCTGGTGATGGTGGTGGTGGTGGGGATAATCTAGGAGGAAAAAGAGGTAGGAACATGCTGGCTGGGGATGATGGAAGTTGTAGTCCAGCGCATCAGGAGGGTGCTGGGTTGGGGCGGGCTGGTCTACAGATTGAATTGCAGCATCTCTCCGGGGTTTCAGAGGGGCATCTTTTCCAGTCTTACCTGTAGATGCTGGGGGATGAATCTGGCACCTTTTGCATGCAAAGCATATGCTTCCCAATGAGCTCCAGCCTTTCTCCAAACACCGCCTCCCCCGGAGCCTCTGCGGTGAGCAAATTGGGAGCCCCCCCCATCATAGCTGCATTTCAGTAAAAAAACAGCAACAGCAACAACAACAACACAGAGCCAGGGAATCCATTCATGGATCTCCGGCATGATGTGTAGTTTGGCCCTTCATGCAGCAAGCAAGTTCAAATATCTTTGAGGGTGTTTGTATTTCATGCATTAATGTAACCATTTAGCCCAAGGTAACCTATGCTGAATTGACAGTTGTGTATGCATGCTTGAGGGCAGCCTTCCCCAACTTGAGCCTGCCAGATGTGCTGGACTACAACTTCCAGCATCCCCACCCAGCCATGCTGGCTGGAGGGTGCTGGGTGTTATAGTCCATCACATCTAGCGGGCACCAGGTTGGGGAAATCTGCTTTAGGGAGGCGGAAGAGTCCATTAAGTGACCTATTTTCTCTTGGGGTCATGGGGTATGTAAATGTCAAAGGCGTCATCTTCATGCAGCACATCCCAGAAAACAAATACGTACATTGTATTCCCCTAATGGAAGCCTCTTCCGTCTTGTATTTTTGCCTTCCGCTTCCAACAAAACATTCATTTCAGGAATCTGCGTAACATACAGAAAAACATATAACCCAAAGCAGGACAAATATCTGATTTGTTTGTTTGTTTGCTTTTAAAAACTTCTGCACAAGCTTTCCTTTCCGCTGTCTGTCCTCACCTTTGTCTTGATCTTGGCACCCTCCACTCCCCCGTCACCCCCTTTTAATGCCATTAATGCAAGCTTGAAACTGATGGCTGGCTCTGCTCTTCTGACGTAGCTGAGGGCGGCGCTAGGGATGCATGAGGATTTTGGTTTTGCTTGCAAAATGTACGAGCATGCCCCGTTCAAAGCTCCAAACGGAAGCACGTGTCCACCAAAAAACATTCGCAGTTTGTTGAACACGTGTGCTCACGCTTGTCTCAGTTTGATTTGTGCAAATTTCCTCAGTAGACTGAATCAGCCCCACTTTAGCCTGTGCAGGAAATCTGCGCAAATCTCCCGTTCTGTCGCTGCTCAGTTCTCATTCGCGCAGAGCGAGTGGTGATCGCAAAGGCGAATGGGAATCTGACATGGGACGAGTGGCGAGATGCCGTTTGGAGAATTCTGGTGATCTCCAACATCGCTTGTTCGCCCACCCCTAGCTCAACTTGGGGCATTTAGGAAATGCTGGACGTGGCTGTTTTGCTAACTGCTATCCAGATGAATGCCACCACTGAATAAACACACACACACACACACACACACACACACACACACACACACAGGCCAAGGTATTGGTTCAGTTTCCATAGCAATAATAAAGACAGTAAAAAAAATCTCAAATATCCTTCCCTAACGTGGCTTTTGTGAAATCCCTATACTTAAGGTACTAATGCAAGGGAGGAGCAGCACAACCCTTCCTAGTGGGACCAGTTCGCCTCATGGCTGAATTCCAAATGTGTTGAATCTCATTTCCATCCTCTTAGTGCTTTGTTTGCTTCCTAGTTCAGATACAGGTGATTATTTGTATTTCTCCAGCTGGCAGCAGGAGGCAGAGGTGCCGTGTCAGATGGTGGATTGCTTTGGCGAGGAGCGCTTGTGTTTACAGGTCAGAAAGATTAATTGCTCTCCCTGGTGACTCCGGTTCAGCGAAGGTGGCGGAGATGCTACAGGCACGGGGGCCCCCTGCGTCTGCTGTTGTTCCACTTTGACACCGTCTCAGTTTGAGCTGCTGTTGGCTTTCCTGCCCCTGCCACTAATACATCTGCCGCAGTTAGAATAACTCAGGGCTCAGATAAAGCAACCTGAAAACAAAACCTGATCCATGACCCCGGTGCTGAACGTGAGCATGGTTATGTGCCAGGCACCAAAGCTGTGAGAACCTTCCTTTCATAGCCAGTGAAACAGCTTCCACTGCTCCTCCTCCTCTCTCTCGGCCCCGTGCCTTGATTTTTGAACTGCGCATGCACTCCTGATTGAAGGAGATGGGGTTTGAAGGAGCTGGTACAGGGGAGGCTGGTGATTCCTCTTTGGGTGGGGCTCCTAATACACTGCAGGCTTCACTTGGAGCTTCATAGGAGCTCTCCATGGTGATGAACTCCATCCCCAAAATAGGTTCACCACCATGGAGCACCATGGAGAGCTCCTATAAAGCTCCAATGGACTAGGAGCCCCGCCAAAAGAGAAGTCACCACCAGCCTCCCCGGAGCTGGTTGTTGTAGGTTTGGAATTGCCATATAAAAGGGGTGCAGAACCTCTTTGAGCCCGAGGGCCACATTCCATCTTGGAGACCCTCTTGGGGGCTGCATTCCAGTGGTGGATGGGGCCACCGCAATACCAAAAATACCTGGATATGTTAACTTAAAGCTCTTACTGCCCGTAACTAAGCCTTAGGAGCGGCACGCACTGCAACGTTTTAGAATGGGGGAAAAACTGCACAAGGGCCGGGAAAACTCCAAAGGATTGGTGGTTGGAGGAAAGTGGGAGGGGCCAGGGGAAGAGGGCATGGCCGTCTGGGGAACTCCGGAGATTGGCACCACAGGAGGGCTGGATTTGGCCCCTGGGCCTGAGCTTCGTCACCCCTGGCATATAAGGTAGTTAGAAGAACAGTGGTAAACTGTAGAGCAGGGATGCAGAAACTCTTTCAACCCGAGGGCCAAATTCCATTTAGGAGAAGCTGTCGGGCCACATTCCAGTGGTGGCAAAGGGCAGGGCCCAAAATATCCAAAATACCAGCATACTGTAACTTCAAGCTCTTCCTGCCAGTAACTAAGCCTTGGGAGAAGCATTTCAGTCTTTTAGAATAGGGGAAAAAACTGGAAACCACCAAATGATCAGTGATTGGGAGAAAGGGGCCAGGGCCAGGGAAGGGGCATAGCCTCCTGGGGGACCTCAGAGCATCAGATTGGGACCTCTGGAGGGCTGGATTTGGCCCCCGAGCTTGGGATTCTGCACCCCTGCTGTACAGCTACATTTTATATCATTTAAAAGATTTTTCTACCCAAGATGCAGTGCCCTCACAAGGCAGCTTTTTTCAAGACTCTCAAAGCACATGAAAATATCATTGCAATTTTAACATTTAAGCCACAACAATTTTTTTAATATAAAAAAACCCTACACATGACTCAGCAAGCAGCTAAAGGTTTTAGCAGAGGTCAACCAAATGCAGACAATAATAAATGTGTTTTTAGATTTATTTATTTACTAGCTTTTTTTACCTGGCGTTGCACAGGTCGTCGTTTTCCTATAGGCACTATTTGTTCGAAATTCCTTAAGGTAGCTGTCTGCTGTTTGGAATCCCGGGACTGCACAATGAAATCCCAGCTCCCTCGGAACTACCTGCTACCCCCGGAACTACACAATGAAATCCCTGCTTCCCCCCCCCCCCCGGACTTCACAATGAAATCCCTGCTTCCCCCATCCAGGACCACACAATGAAATCCCTGTTCCCCCCTGGGACTGCACAATGAAATCCCTGTTCCCCTCCCCCGGGACCACACAATGAAATCCCAGCTCCCCCCCACCCCCTGGACCACACAACAATGAATTCCCTGCTGTCCCGGGACTGTACAATGAAATCCCTGTTCCCCTGGGACTACACAGTGAAATTCCTGCTCCCCCCCCAGGACTGCATAATGAAATCCCTGCTCCCCCACCGTGACTACACAATGAAATCCCTGCTTCCCTCCCCCCCGGGACTATGCAACAATGAATTCCCTGTGTGTGTCCCCCCCCCCCGGGACCACACAATGAAATCCCTGCTTCCCCCCCGGGACTGCACAACGTATTCCCTGTTCCCCCCTCCCAGAACTTCTGCTCTTCCCCCCCCCCCGGGACCACACAACAATGAATTCCCTGCTGCCCCCCCGCCCAGGACCACACAATGAAATCCCTGTCCCCGTCCCCCCCCGGACTACACAATGGCGTTCCCGGGCCGTCATTTTCCTATAGTCACTGTTTGTTCAAAATCCCCCCCCCCCCCGTGTAAGCCCCGGCTGCAGTTCATATGAACATTCTGTTTGCAACATATCCGCTACTGATTGGGCCCCTGTGGCAGTGCATACCAGCATTCTAAATGCCGTTGGAGCGATTTGCATAACCGCTCCTGAATGCCCCCTGCGTGCATTCCAAGTGACGCCATTGGCTCTCATTTATTTTGGGTCGTGCAGGCGTGGCGAGGGTTTTTCGGAGATTTGAACCCACCAGTCTTTGTCCTTGGGTGATGGAGAGTATGCGTGCCAAGTTTGGGGCGGATCCGTCCAACAATGCAGGAGCCAATGTGACGCACGCAAACGCCCACGCGGACACATGTACGTACGTACGTACAAATGTACGGACAAACATTCACTTTTATATAGTAGATTTTTTAAGAATGCTAGCAGCGATGAGTCCATACATATGTCCCTGGGAGGGTGGAGGTCCAAAGGAGCCTGGCCACTGCTAGAAAGCCCTGTGTATTGTTATGAATGCTGACCTGGCTGTATCTTTTGTCAGGCAAGATCATATTAATGGCTTGTTGATGGCTTCTTAAAGGAACTAATGTCTAGAAAATAGTTGGGATCTTTCTGTATTGTTCTGAATGGGTCTGAGGAGGTGAACCCTGACTGAGGGGAGGGGCTGATGAAAAAGCCTGGTTTACACATAGCATTAAACCATGGTTTATTTAACCCATAGTATGTTGCCCTACCCAGCAGTGGAGGCTGGTTGCTCCAATGTCAGTGGGTCAGTGTATCCACTCCGGGGTTCAGTCTGAACTTTAAAGGAGCTATCCATGATGCTGAACCTAATTTTTCTGAAGATAGGGTTTAGCACCATGGAGAGCTCCTTTATAGCCACCAGCCTCCACTGCTACCCAGCATTTATCTGGCATTTGATCAAACAAACCATGGGGTTTCCCCCCCTCAATCTTTGCTTTGTTTTTCTCCCCCTTCTCCTTCTCTCCCCCTGTATCCCAAATGCCTTTGTGCAGCTGTAGTACTGGCATGTAGAGCAGCTATTTCCCCCCTTTTTTTTACCACTCTTGCCCCACCACTTCTGTAGCTTAGTGAAACCTATGAATAACCCATGGTTCTGTGCTCACACATAATAGATTTCATAATCATATATTCATATTTCATAGAGTTGGAAGGGGCCTACAAGGCCATCGAGTCCAACCCCCTGCTCAGTGCAGGAGAACAGATGTGGGCAGCCCAGGCAGTCACCCATCCAAGCACTGACCCAGCTCATACCTGCTTAGCTTCAGCATGTGGCCTGCATTATGTGCTCTCGACGCCACCTGCAGGTTTTCCAGTGCATTTGCATTCCTAACCACAGGTTCTCTTGAACACATAGACCTCCTCTCCCCTGTCCATACATCCCTTTTTACAAATAGGGGCATCCTTAGGAGACAGAGTCCTCTAAAGACACACAGAGACAGACTTTAGAGCGTATGTAAATTAGCATATGCAAATTTGTGCAATTCCCCCCCCCCCCCATGAGTCTGAGCCCTGGATCTTTTAGGTACCTAGCACTGCCCCTGATGGGCAATAGTCTGAAATGCTGGGAGTTGTAGTCCAAAATATCTGGAGGCACCAGGTTGGAGAAGGCTGCTCTAGGAAGTTCTTCTGTACACAGCAGGTTGTAACAAACAGGAGCAGTGCAACAGCAACTTTTACTACCTCCATTCATAGATTTTCAGAGATCATAGAGCTGGAAGGGGCCTACAAGGCCATTGAGTCCAACCCCCTGCTCAGTGCAGGAAACTAGAGGAGGGGTCTCCCATCCAAGTAATAACCAGGCCTGACCCTGCTTAGCTTTCCACACTCAGACAAGCAACCCATGGTTTAAACAACCCAGAGTTCACAACCCAACAACAAGCTATGGGTTCTCTTTCTGGGTTATTTGTGGTAAACAAATCATGTTTTGTTAGTGCACCCACATTCACACACCACAACAACCCAGTATTCAACAACACAAACCAGGGGTTAGCATATGCAAACCAGGCTTATGCACATGAGGAAACAGTCAAAATGGGTGGGTGTTTTTTTTTCCTGGTGGAACAGAGACCAAGACAGAGAATGAGGGGCAGAGAGTGAACTGAAATCAGATGTGGGCACTGAGGTACTTCTCTAAGGATCTGATGTGGGGCAGTAGATTTGCTGCTTGCAGGAGTGCTTATGCAGCCACCAGATGTAATACTTGTGTATCAAACATTTCAAAATCCCATATGAGCCAGTGTGGCGTAGTGGTGAGAGTGTTGGTCTGGGACTCGGGAGATCTGGGTTCAAGGCCCCACTTGGCCATGAGGCTCACTGGGTGAGTTTGGGCCAGTCACTGACTCTCATCCTAACCTACCAGGGTTGTTGTGAGGATAAAATGGAGAGGAAGAGGAGGATTGTGTAAGCCACCTTGCATTCCTTGTAGGAAAAAGGGTGGGATATAAATGTAATAAGTAAATAAAATAAATAAATATGTCTCCAGTGGTCCCTGTGATTGAAACGAAGCCAAGGTCTGGTAAATGCTGCTTCTGCAGAAAATGTGCAGCAAAGTTTCTTCCATTTGCAAGTCTTCTCTTTGATCCTGAAGTAAGTACCCAGAAGTGTATAAAGCGAGGACCGATTTTCATTTCTAGGAGCACACCCTCCACCGAGGTGAACAGAATGTAAGAAAAATATGCTATAACGCTAAGAATATTGTTAAATCTTGACTACGCTGGGGATGAAACCACATAAAGGAACATTCTTGGGTTTGTAGAAGAGCTCTTAGGACACAAAAGGTTACCAATAGATAATGTTGAATGTGACAGAACAGATATTTTGCAGCTCTGAAAATAAATTCCAGTATATCTCTAGACAGCTGGATTTGTTAACACAGTTCTATATGAAGCATGTTATTTTTGAGATCTTTCTTTTTCTGTTAGTTTTATTTATTTATTTAAAAGTCTTTAAAATTCCTCAGAGGGAAGGCAAAACAAACTAATTCTATAACCAGCAGAGAATATAGCTTGTGTCTTTATCTTGTCTTGTCACAACAACAATATCATTTTTCTGTTCCTTGTTACAAAAAAAACATGATAAGGAATTCTAGCCAAGATCAGTGTACCAGGCTGTTGATATTGCCAATATACCCCGGCCCTGCTCTCTTGCAGACACTAGCCCTCTGTCTATCTCTTGGTGGCGAATGTGCTTTGATGTCACCGTCTATGCCTAGGTCATGCCAATTTGTCATTGCCTGCCTGCCTGCCATTTGCTTGCTTGCTCTGATGTCACGAAGAGGCTTGCAGTCTTGGTCAAGACAGCTTAAATGGTTCAGGGAGGGAAGGGCATTTGCATGAATTTTAGGACAGGCTGTAATTTTTACCAGAAAGAAAGTTGCACTGAACTCAATGGGACATACGTTTGAGTAGACATGGCTTAGGGTTGCACTGTAAAACTTTTAATTCTGGTGTTTGTGAGCAACCTATATGAATTGCACCCCTCACCTTTGTCTGTACTCCATAGACTTTGAAATAACACCTTGTTGGCTCAGATAAATTTAGCAGTTTCAGGGCCTTCACTGAAATCATGCATCCCATAATTACATGTTGTGCATTAGCTGACCTCAGAGTTTGTTTTCATGAAATCTTGTTTAAACTGACCACTGCCTGACCTGCAGCAGTAATAATCCTAGTGAAAGGGAGATGCAGTTAGTATGGTGCCTTCTCCAAGTTTGTTTCTGAGAAATGAGTTTATCTGCAGGTGTTTCCTAGTGTTCCTGATCAAAAGACGTTGTGCACCTGTTCCAGTTTTCACTCCTTAATAGATTTTCTTTGGTAAGAAAAAAGACAGAAGAAGTACAGTAGTAGGAAAACACAGGAGGGTTATGCGTGGAAAATGATGATGTCTGGATCCCCATAAAATTCTGTGGACAAGGCAGGGCGATTGCACAATGAAAGCCTTGTCTAGAAGCACCCTGAGACCCAGATAATATCAAGCCTTGCCCGTCTGGAACTTCATTGCATGCACCTAGATCAATCAGGATCGAAACCTTGGAATTGGTCATGTAAGTGACTGAGATGCACGAGAAAAATATCTCCACAGTATTTTCTAATGAAAGAAATTGAATTTCATTTCAAGGTTAGGTGACTAGAGATAAAATGCTGCTGCTGCTGATTTTGCATATATCACTCATGGGATACTACTACAACTACTACTTCTATGTAGTTCTAGCTTAGCTTTGCCTAGGCAATTTTGATCTCTTCTTAAGAGCCTGAGTTATGTGAAAACATCAAATGAAACAATGAACCATCTTAAGTTAAGATAAGTAGGCTGTACGGAGCCTACTTATGGCTCCGTACAGGATAGGACTCACTGGCCAAGTGGCCATAGAGCCATCAAACATATCTGAGGGGCTAGTGTGAATCCAGCAAAGGGGCAGCCTCCCTTGCAAACTAGCTTTCATGCAACCAGAAAGGCCAAGACATAAATGAGTGTTTGTTTGTTTATTTATTTATTATATTTATACCCCGCCTTTTTTCCTGCAAGGAACCCAAGGCGGCTTACATAATCCTCCTCCTCTCCATTTTATCCTCACAACAACCCTGTGAGGTAGGTTAGGCGGAGCGTCAGTGACTGGCCCAAAGTCACCCAGTGAGTTTCATGGCCAAGTGGGGACTAGAACCTGGATCTCCCGAGTCCCAGTCCAACACCCTAAGCACTATGCCACACTGGCTCCAGCATGGGTTTTTTCTACACATGGCATTTATCATGTGCTTGTCATTCCCTACTCACAGTTGTTTAGGGTTTCTTTAGATGACATCATGATGCTCCAGTTTCACTTCTGTGTCTAAAGAACACTTTCGGTGAGTTTTTTAGAGCAGGGAAAATGCGGTATTTTTAAAAGCAAAAGAAAACACTTTTTTCACTTGTGTATTTGCACTATTCCATTATACCACAGTGCCACCTAGAGGTTATGTAATGGAAAAGCGGGAAAGGAAACGCTGTTTGTGTAGTGTGCTCAGATCTCACTTCTGTGACAAAACCGAAAGTAGATATAGCGGATGAACAGCTGATTAACAGCCTTGTGTAGAAAAGCTCCATGCATGGCTGTCAACCAATTACAGTATTTTAATGTTAATAATCATATGACCCCTTAAGAAATCTATTTAATGAAATATGTGTATTATGAAAACTTCAGCAAGGGTACCTTTTTGAGATACTATTGAAGCCAGTGTGAGAAGTTAGCATGTACTAAAAAAACTGAGGACTGCCAAATGGGGAGGTTGGGAATATGTGCTTTCCAGTATTTCCATTCTTATCTCCCTGGATGAGTTCCGTCGGTGGTATTGGGAAACTGCTATTCTGTTCCATGAAAACTGTTTTGGGGATGTACCACAGCAAACATTTCATTTTGTCTCTAGGACTCTTTAAATATTTAGACACAGCTTCTGAGAGTGATTATTGATCATTATCGAAGATGGCATCATCAAAAAATAGACCTCATCCCACCCAACTCTACTCCCCCCCCTCAAATCCTCCGTCCTTCCGCACATCTCGTCTGATGTGAGTTTTAGATGCCAACTTGGTTCATTATCTTTCATACACTGGTTGCCTCCTAGGGAGCCACACCTCTGCTTTCTAAATTTTGCTACCACGCTTCTCTCTGCTTACAACAGCACTTCTACCAACTCCTTCCGCCTCTCTCCAATTGTTCTGTCTCGGTGCTCTAGGTTCCTAGAACTCCCACCTCCCCACAATACTTGGTACCTCTTCAGTGGGTGTTGCTTCCTGTTTCCTACCATAGCAGCTATCTGCAGCTTTGGCCTCAATTTTGGGGTCATGCACATTGCTGTACATTTCTCCTCCCTTTTACTGGTTGCAGGTAACCAATTCCTGCTATTTGCACGCTCACTAAAGTTCCTGACAACTGTGGTTATTCTCAGAGCTATTACATGGACTCTGTAGTTATGTGGTAGTAGGTGACCACTCCATGTAATTACTATGACAGGTTTTGTGAAATCTAGGTAAAATGATAGACTATCATCTATCTATCTATCTATCTCTAACTGAGGACAACCCCACCCCCAACAAATTTTGAGTGCAAATATACAGGGCATCTCAGAGGTGCCCTGTATTTTTTAAAAAATCTTCTCATATGTCACTTTGCTCAATATCATGCACAACAGCTTACCATTTCCCAAAAATAGACCCTACCCTTCAGCTTTATATGCATCTGAGTGTATGTCACTGGGCAATGTTTTCACAGTAGAATCCTACAAGCGTTGAACAATGTTGCCTTTTGCTCTAGCTCTTTACACGGCGTGCTTATACCCAGTTGCACCCAGTTTCACCGGTCAGTAGTTCTGGCTCAGCCTAGCCCTCATAAATTCAATAATTCAACAGCTAGGTACAGAAGAGAAGAGGAAGCTGTATCTTATACAGGCTGGAAGAGATGTATATCTTTTTATAAATAAATATTTGAGGATGATTGCTTGTTGATATTTAATTTGTGAATTGAAAAGAGTACATAGCAGGCATATATTAACTTCTTGCATAAGTGGCTGTTCCCAGTAAGGAACAGAAAGTTAAATGTTTGGTTTGTGTGGACTTTTTATTCTGCTGCTCCATTAGCCTTCCATGCCACTCCAGTAATGTGCCACCAGTAATCTTGGGGCTGTGGTTCTTTTGTACCCAAATGCCAGTTGACGTTCAGGTGGGGGGAAAGGGTTCTGAGGTGCACACATTACTGGAGCAGCAATGTAGGAAGAAGCTGTGGGAAAGCAAATCCCATACTTTAAGGTAAATGCGAGAACTGGGTCTTAATTAGGAGTTAATGGGGCAATAGGAGAAGAGGAAGAATTACTTCTTGGTACAGTGGAGTGATAGTCCCTCTTGGTTCCAGGCATACTGTACATGCCTATTGCATGATTTCCCCTTGTTTGATTACACTCAGTGCATGATGGCTCAGAGCTAAATGAATGAACAGACTTCTTTTGAAAGCACTGTGTCTAAGACATGGGCATCTGTGGCCATGGGGTGGGGGCAATGAGCCATAATCCCCAGATTCTCAGTTTTCATTAAAAAAAAAAAAAAAAAGGCAGTGGTTCCCAACCTTGGGTCCCCAGATGTTGCTGGACTACAGCTCCCCTGCCAGCATGGCTAATGACAAGGGATGCTGGGAGCTGAAGTCCAGCAACATCTGGGGACCCAAGGTTGGGACCACTGGTCTAAGGTATTACATAAGTTCTATCTGTGGGGTTCGATCCACAATGGCACATTCACACATTTCATTTCATTTCATTTAACGGTATTTCATTTCTATACCGCCCCACAGCCGAAGCTCTCTGGGTGGTTCACAATAGTTTATACATGTGAATCACCAAGTGGTGATCATGTGAGAGCCAAACTTACAAGTTATGCCAATCACATAGCATGTAGCTGAGGCTTGGTTTTTTTAACTTTATTGTAGGTATTTGTGGCCCCGATTCGAACTGGGACCACTGTGCTCTGGAAGAGGCGTAGTGGTGAGAGTGTTGGACTGGGACTCGGAAGATCCGGGTTCGAGTCCCCGCTCAGCTATGAAACTCACTGGGTGACTTTGGGCCAGTCACTGACTCTCAGCCTAACCTACCTCACAGGATTGTTGTGAGGATAAAATGGAGAGGAGGAGGAGGATTATGTAAGCCGCCTTGGGCTCCTTGCAGGAAAAATGGTGGGGTATAAATATAATAAATAAATAAATAAATAAATAAAACCTCCCCGCATCATTTTTCGTGAAATTCCCTCCTGCTGTGTTTTTCTTTTTTTTTTTTTAACTCCATTTAGAGTCAATGGGGATCATCTCTCAGTATGATTAGTGATGGGTGAAGTTACCTTGAGGGAATTCATTCTTTACTTGGAAAGGAATGAATTTGTCCATGTGAGCTTGGGTGAGAGTTTTCCTTTAATGTGAAATCTTGTTCTGTGTATACAAGTTTTTGCACAAGCTCAGTATCAAGGTACATTTTGGGAGCTGTAGTCTGGAATCGCATAGTGTGGCATGACGGCACTGTTGGGTGGGTGGGGCCATAGCTCAGCGTGGTAGAGCCCCTGCTTTGCATGCAGAAGGACCCTGGTTCAATCCCCGGCATCTCCAGACAGGGCTAGGAAAGAATCCTGCCTGGAACCCCGGAGAGCCACTGCCAGGCAGTGTCGACAATACTGGGCTAGATGGACCAATAGTCTGACTCGGTATAAGGCAGCTTCCTATATTCCAATGTACCATGTTATATGCCCCCCTTTCTGATTGGTTGTTTTCACGTGGCCTGCCTGCATGATGATGTCATGTGATGTTTACTTGCCTGTTGCAGACTGCCAGTATCAGGACGGACCCCCTCCTTCTTGGAGCCAGAGCTGCGGCGGTGGCAATGATGACAAGAGAAGCAGCTAAGGAGATGTTTTAAGTAAGTTTTTTTTGGGGGGGGGTGTTTAGTGGTAGGACAACTGAAAATTAAAGGTGGGGGATCTGTATACTATTTTACCGCACATGCTTCAAAGCTTGCAGTCAATTCTGAACTTAGTAGCGAATTCATAATGCATCGATCCAGGCTCGCTACAAAAGTGAGCATTACAAACAGATGAATTTCGACCGACGAGCCAGCTAATTACGAAATTTGGCAGCATCACCAAGTATAACATGTAGCAGTGGCTTAGCTTGCTCTGAGATCAGTGCCTCTTGCAGTGATGCCAGATAGGCATGTAACATGCAGCTGTATCCTTGTGGCTAGCCAATGCATTCTACCCTAGTCTTGCCGGAGGGAACAGAGGGCAGGGGAGTATGTTGTTGGATCCTTTGGTCATTTCAGAGTTCATTCTCACTTAACCTCCAATTAGTCTGACCTTCGTTTGTCCATTTTGCCCAATATTTTCTACTCCTCTGGCTGGCAGTAGCTCTCCGGGGTCTCCGGCAGAGAGAAAGAGGTCTTTCCCCTCAGCTACGACCTGATCGCTTTAACTGGAGATGCCAAGGAGATGCCAAGGATACATCTCTATGCATACATCTTCTGTATGCAAAGCTTCCCCCTGTCAGCTGAGTATACGGTCCCCCCCCTACACGACGTTTATGGCAGTGCAGCTCCTTTCTGAACTGTTTCAGTAAAATGAGAGGCCTGGGCCCAGGACCGGTGCAAGGCAGTTTGGTGCCCTAGGCAAGATCAGATATTTAGTGCCCCCCCTTCCCACTTGAGAGCGCTGTATTTTTTAAAAGGCGTTTCTGGCGCCCCCTTTAGCCCTGCGCCCTAGGCAGCTGCCTAGTTGGCCTAATGGTAGTACCGGCCTTGCCTGGGCCGCATAAGAGGAGTCCACACTGCAAAACTCAGGGTGGTTCTGGCACGAGGAGAAGCCACAGCATGTGCTTTTCTCAAAAGTGGCTTCCCATGCTGCACAGTGGCACAGAAAGAGCCGAATTGCCCTATACAGCTTGGGACCAGGCGACCTGAAAGACCACCTCCCATATGAGCCTGCCTGGTTGTTAAGATCTTCGGGATAAGCCCTTCTTTCAAGAGAGCCACCTTCAGAAGCACATTTGGTGGCAACGTGAAAGAGGGCCTTCTCAGTGGCTGATCCCTGGCTGTGGAACGCCATGATGAAGGAGGCTAGGTTCTCTCCCTCTCTGCTGGCCTTCTGGCAGCAGGCAAAGACCACTTTATTCAAACGGGCCTTTGGTGTGTAAGCACGTCTTTTGAGCTGGATGCTGTTCTGTTATTGTGCTTTTAATGTATTTGCTTATTGTTGTTTTTATCAGTGATTGTAAGCCACCTTGAGTGCCATTTCTGGTAGAAAGGCGGGGCACAAATCCAAATAAATAAACAAATAATAAATTGCCATGTGCTCCTACATCATAAAATGCAATAACAGAAAGGGGTCTTATACTGTTTTAGGATTGGGATGAAAAAGGTTGCAGGAACTTACAGCCCATTGCTATAATATATCTATAACACTGAGTTCTTGCCCTTCCCAGACCATGAAACTAACTACTGCCTATTTGTTCTGTTGTTTTTAAAAGTATGTGGAAAGAAAATTGACTAAAACTGAGGCTGAACATGTTTTGTTTTTGTTTTTGTTTTTAATAAAAAAGACAGTTGATGCACAAAGGAGAAAAGTTTAACAGCTAGCCAGATGGCAATTTTACTCTACTGTAAGTGAGAAAAGAAAACAGGATAGATTGGGCAGTTGGAGAAGCAGCACATGACATAATAATATCAATGATAGTGCTTGATTTAATGTGCAGACATTCTGGCACATTCCTTCATGTGCACCATTTGGCATGTAGATGGCACCTTGCAATATATGCTTGAGGGCTGCCATGCTGTGCCATCCCATCTTTTGCTACCAAACCCAAGCACTGCAGTATTGTCAGCCTCAGTTCTCATGTTATAGCAGCCTCTTAAAGAGAATCAGAAGATTAAATAACAAATAGAACAGTTGCTGCTGCTATTTTTGTTTACCATCTGTTTTTTTTTTTTTTGAGCCTGAGGTCACATTCCACGGTGTTTACAAGTGATGGAAATTTATGCTAAAAACAACAGTAACTCAGATTTATGATTATAACATCCTTAAAAGGGGAATTCATAGGTATTTGTATGGGTACAGCAGTACTGGCAGATATTTATATCGGTACGACAGCATTGGCATTTATGAGATTACGTCAATTCCAGTTTTTAGGGCCCCAAACAATTTCTCTTCCTGAGGACCAGATTCCATTTCAGAGAAGCTCTTGGGGTGCCACATTCCAGTGGTGGGTGGAGCTGAAGGCAAAGGGGGTGGAGTCAAGGCAAGAGGGGTGAGGCCAAAATAGAAAAAATCCCAGCATATTGTAGCTTAGAGCTCTTCCAGCCAAGAGCTAAGCCTTAGGAGAGGCATTTCAACTTTTTAGAATGGGAAAAAAACTGCACAAAAGCTGGGAAACCACCAAATGACCATTGGTTGGGGGAAAGGGGGTGGGGCCAGAGGAAAGGGTGGAGTCATCTGGGGAAGCCCAAGTTGGCTGGATTTGTCCCCCAGATCGGCCTGAGGTTCTCCACCCCTACTCTAGGCACATAAGCACGTATCTCTCTTTAAAGTGGAAAGCGTTCATGTTCTGCTTACTCTATTAGAGTTTGGTGTGTATGTGCACCATCTGTACAAAGTGCGCACCTTTGGTGAATTCAGGTAACCAGAGCAGCAGTGGCTGGTGGCTCCAATATCAGTGGGGCAGTGTATCCACTCTGGATTTCAGTCTGAACTTTAATGGAACTATCCATGGTGCTGAACCTAGTTTGAGGCTAGGCTTCCACTGTACCACAGTGTCTGCAGATGCTCTTTCAGCGGCATGTGGGAGTTGCAAGACATCTGGTTACCTGAATTCATTCACCAGATGTGTGTACAGTAATACCTTGGTTTGAGAGTAACTTGGTTTGAGAGCGTTTTGCAAGACAAGCAAATGTTTAAATATTTATTTAATATTTTTTTTACTTGATATACAAGCGACGTCTTGCAATACAAGTACTGTAGTACGGCTTAAATTAAAAATCACTGTACAATTTTTTTTTGGGGGGATTTCGTTTTGATATAAGAGTGTTTTGGATTACAAGCACGTTTCCGGAACGAATTATGCTCTCAATCCAAGGCATGACTGTACTTTGTGCACATGGTGCATGCGTAACCCCCCTCGTCCCCAACACACAAAGTCTTATGCAATGTAGGGCAGTGAAGTTCATGTGGATCTAGCATCTATTTTTAACCAATTGCCCATTATTCATCCCCATTAGCCATTGCTCAGTATGCTAGCTGGGGATGCTGGGATACATCTAGAGGGCACCAGGGTGGAGAGAGCTGTACAAGTACAACACTTATGAAATTAAACCGGTGAGCAGGGATGCCCTGTGTATTTTCTCCGGTTTCTATGCTATCGTGTCTCTTAATCACTATATCCTGGGGACTGTAATTCTGTGAATGGGCTCTGGATCTCTAACAAAGAAGCATCTTAACAAAACTACCATGCATTCACAGGCTTATTTAGGGAAAGCAATGACAATCAAACTGGTTTCATGCCCAGTGTAATCCAGCTTCAGAATGTGGTAGGTTGGTGAGCTGCCTGAGGTCCCTCTGACCCCTACATTGGCTGAACCTTCATTTACCTACCTGGAAAGAAGAAATGATTTTGGTACCTGCCCAATCATGATGATACCATTAATCTCACCCCATTTCTCCAAGCAGTGAGATGTTCTAGGGGCACAGTTTGGTTCCCCTTGAAGGAGGTCACTGGAGGCCTATTGGCATTTTGTAATATCTGTATCCATTTACAAATATACAGGTCGAGCCGAGGTGGAGGCCAGTGGAGGCTCCTGGCTACGATGTCAGTGGGGCTGTGTATCCACTCCAGGTTTTAGTCTGAACTTTAAAGGCACTATCCATGGTTCTGAAGCCTAGCCTCAAAATAGGTTCAGCAGAATGGATAGCTCCTTTAAATTTCAGACTGAAACCTGGAGTGGATACCATGTCACTGGCATTGGTGCCACCAGCCACTGCTGATGGAGGCACATCTTAAATCAGGGATAGGGAACCTCCAGCCCACGGGCTGGATATGACCCATGAGGGCTTTCCATCTGGCCTGCCAGCTTCTCCCCCCTTTCCTGGCAGAGAAAAGCTCTCATCTCTAATCAGCACCTGATCTTGATTACTTCTGAGTAGCCTTAAAATTGGTAATAATCACTGTGAGGCTGACCACCTGCTTGCTTGACCCTTGCCCGTCCTGGCTCATCATGAGTTGCAGGGAGAGACTGGGTGAGGGGATCAAGGCAGTGGTGAATGCCTCCCTCGAGGAGGGAGTGATGCCATCAGCCCTCAAGGAGGCAGTATTATAAGACCGCTTCTAAAGAAGCCCTCCTTGGATCCCCAAGATCTAAACAACTTTTGCCCAGTCTCCAATTTGCCATTTCTGGGCAAGGTGATCGAGCGGGTGGTGGTGGCTCAGTTGAAGGCACACTTGGATGAAGCCGATTATTTAGATCCGTGCCAGTCAGGCTTCAGGTCTGGACATGGGACGGAAACGGCCTTGGTCGCCTTGGTGGATGATATGAGGAGGGCTTTGGACAGGGGCGAATGCTCCTTTCTAGTCCTCCTCGATCTCTCAGCGGCTTTTGATACCATTGACCATGGTATCCTCCTGGACCATCTGGAGGGGTTGGGCATGGGAGGCACTGTCTTGCAGTGGTTCCGGTCCTGCCTCTCTGGAAGGTACCAGAGGGTGGTTCTCGGGGAGGATGCCTTGGACCCTCAGGCCGCTCACTTGTGGGGTGCCGCAGCCAGGGTTCCATCTTCTCCCCGATGTTATTTAACATCTACCTAAAGCCTCTGGGAGCTATCATCAGGAGGTTTGGGGTGCGCTGTCATCAATATGCAGATGACACACAGCTCTACCTCTCCTTCAAGTCCTCTCCGAGGTTGGCTGAGACCCTGTCTCAGCCAACCTGCCTGGAGGCAGTGGGTGGCTGGATGGGAGGGAACATGTTGAAGCTGAACCCCGTCAAGACCGAGGTACTTCTGGTGGTAGACAAGGGAAGGTTAGGGGATGTTGACCTGGTGCTGAATGTGGTACATACATCTCCCCCTGAAGGACCAGGTCCGCAGCTTGGGGGTCATTCTAGACTCCCAGCTGTCCATGGAGGCTCAGGTGTCAGCTATGAGCTGGGCAGCGCTGTATCAACTCCATCTGATACGGCAGCTGCACCCCTACCTTCCTAATCATCTGCTCCCATCAGTGGTTCATGCCTCGGTCTCCTCTCGCCTAGACTACTGTAATGCGCTCTACATGGGGTTACCCTGGAAGATGGTTCGGAAGCTACAGCTGGTACAGAACGCGGCGGCTTGCCTGGTTAAAGGCAGCCGTCGGCGAGATCGCACCATGCCAGTGCTCAAAGAGTTGCACTGGCTACCAGTTGCTTGCCGAGCCAAATTCAAGGTGTTGGTTTTGACCTTTAAAACCCTATACGGCTCCGGTCCAGCTTATCTCAAGGAGCGCCTCCAGCAACATCAAGTAGGCCGCTCAACAAGGTCTGCCACTGACGGCCTTCTCCTTGTCCCATCAGCCAGAGCGGCCAGGCTGGTGGGGACTAGGAAGAGGACCTTTTCTGTGGCAGCCCCCAAGTTATGGAACTCCCTCTCCAGTGCTCTTCGCCATGCCCCCTCCTTGATGAACTTCCGCCGGGCTTTAAAAACATGGCTTTTCAGGTGGGAATATGGGGTGGGTTAGGATTTTTTTACTTTTTAAAAAACTCATATTATTTTAATGGTGTTTTAATGGTGTTTTAATGGTGTTTTAATGGTGTTTTATTGTATTTTATCTTGACTGTACATCACCCAGGGTGGCCAGGTGACCAGCCAGATGGGCGATTTAAAAATATAATAAATAAATAAATAAATAAATAAATTTCCCCACGCCACTTGACCTTTGGCCCTGCTCACCTTGCCTTTGTCCATGCCCACAGATTGGAATTAAATCTCCAAGACCTTTTCCAGATTGGAATTCAGCCCTCAGGCTGAAAATGGTACCTCACCCATCTTAAACATTCCAGCAGTCAGCCAAGGTCCACTGCTCCCATCTCAGATTTCCAGAGGAGAGAGCTGGTGCCCTCACACGCTTACATAGCCCTGTGTCTCTCTGGCCATCTCTCAATCTATTTACATGGCCAGAGGGCTGTGTAAATCTTGGTGAGTCATTTCTGACCAGCACCGACCCTCCTTGGGCCATCTTAGCTCCTATGGAGACACATGGCCGGAACATCAGGGCTATATCAACAGGTTTTTTTGTCAAGTCAAGCAGCCAAAACAGACTTTAGTTTTGTAGTTTTGATTTTGTTTTTGCTCTATAGTAGGTGCATGGCCCATGATCTGGATCAGGACCCTAGTGTGGGTGGTGGTGGGTGGTTTAAGATGTCGTTGCTATGGGCCTGATCCGGATCATGAGCCCTGTGCCTGCAATCTCTAATGCAAAATAGCAGTGGCTGGTGGCTCCAATGTCAGTGGGGTGGTGTATCCACCTCGGGTTTCAGTCTGAACTTTAAATGAGCTATCCACAGCGCTGAACCTATTTTTGGGGATATGGTTCAGCACCATGGACAGCTTCTTTAAAGTTCAGACTAAAACCCGCAGTGGATACACCACCCCACTGACATTGGAGTCACTAGCCTCCACTGAAAATAGTGACCCTTAACCCCTCCTACCTGCCATGGATTGGTCCCCTGCACCTACTCTAGAGTAAACATTAAAAACTATGTAGCTGCTAGCTACCTTTTTCAAGTAATGTCTGTTTTGGCCCTAAGAGGGTGGCCAGGCCTTGCTGTAGGACCACCCCCATTGATCGCCTACTCACAGAAATCTGATAGGAAAGTGATAACACTTTCACAGAGTATATCTGTTGTCTTATTACATTTCTATTCCTCCTTTCTCCCTCTTGCAAGGAACCCAAGTGGGTTACATGGTCCTCCTCTTCTCCATTCTATCCTCACAACAGCCCTGTGAGGTAAGGTAACGGTTAAGGTTACTATTAACGCTGGTGTACCAAGCCTTTTTTTTTTTTTTTTTTGGATAGCTGTATGATATTCCTGTTTTGATCCTGGACATGTCGCTTTAAGAACCACTTTGCCAGCAACATCACCCCTCCCCCAAAGCGAAGAAGTACAATAGAAAACCCTTCTAAAAAGCACCTATAACTCAGCTCAGATGGCACAGTGTTACTATAAAAACAATGGCGTACTTGAAACCGGGTGTACTTCCTCACTTTTATGCCGTTTTTTCCTGCAATAAAAAGTGTGCTAATGGAACTTGCACTAATTGCATTGCTAATACCCGATCGACAGCAATCTCTCCGGCACATTGTGTCTTTGCAGAAATCTGGGAGCCGTGAGCACTGCAGAGCGGCCAGTCCTAATGAGACTGACCGCTGAGAGCAAGAAATTATAAGTGATGTACAAAAGGGCTCGTGATGACAAGGCCAGCAACTGCTGGCATTTCAGATGGCTAAAATTAAGAAGTGCTGGTTTCCAAAGAGGGACGGCTGTCATCAAACAGACGGCAACGTTCTGCGCTAACAATCTGCCCCGGAGGATGGCCTGCGCGGCCCATTTTATGGCGTGAAGGCTGCCTATGGTAGCAAGGGGACGGGGACGGGATGACTTCATCCACCGTTGCTAGAAGCGTTAAATGAAAGATATTGCAGATGTCCCTTCCAGCAGTCTCGAAAGATGGGGATCAGTAGAAAAGTCATGCAAAACCACGTATGTAGAAAATGTAGCAGAAAAACCATACAATATACAACACCATGTAAAAGCCATACATGTAACAAAATGGATCGGTGGTGGCTGGTTTAAGAAAAGCTGGAGGAAGCGCGTCTTCGAATATTAAGTCATCGGGTTGCCACGAGATGCAAGAACATAGATGGCTATTTTTTTTTTTAAAGGTTTATTTTAATTCTATTTCTCAGATTTGTACCTTGCCCTTCCCCCAAGGAGTTCTTTGGCAGACTGCAAGCGGAATGCAGTGATTGCCGGTGTGTGCCGGAGTGGGCAAAGTGGCCTTGCAAAGAATGGCACCGTGCCTTGAAAACTCCAGCCTCCAGGTTGGAACCGTCCACCCACTCCTCTATAGCCCCTTGGAGTGGAACAGCTCCATATAGCATTGATGTCGTAAATCCGTCCAGTTCCAAGATAAGCTGTGGTCGTTATCACAGTCCGAGGGCCGAAGCCAAAACATATCATTCCAAAATACAACAAACGTAAGCCAGTTCGGGATCAGGCAAAGTCGTGGTCAAGGTCGTTCAAAGGTACAGAAGTCTGGGGGCGGGAATGTCAGGAGCGTCTGGCTGTAGCTGTCTTAACCAACAATTGCTTCCAGCATCTGAGTGTGTTTGGGACCTGCCTTTTGAGCAGGTGCTGATTGGTAAGGCTGCCCAGCCGGGTCAGGCTGCACTTAGCCTGGACCCACCCCAAACACACTCCGGCATGGCTGGTCTCCGTCTGACCTACTGGAGGCACAACAATTGATACCCTCTGCCACTACATAAGTTGTGATGATAGCCCAAAGGGGGGAGATGAAGGATGTGCTACAGCTGACAGGCTCAGGGGAATTCAAGAGGCATTACTCTTGCGCAGAAAGCACAATTCCTCCCCTGAGCCCTGATTAATTGGACATGATTAATTGGAGGAGGGCTCGATACATATTTGCAAGGGGGATGCCTGCCCGTTGTTCTATATATGGACATAAGAACATAGGAGAGCAGTGCTGGATCAGACCAAAGGCCTATCTAGTCCAGCATTCTGTTCCCACAATGGGCAACCAGATGCCTCTGGGAAGCCCACAAGCAGGACATGAGCCCGATAGAACCCACCTGCTCATGCGTCCCAGCCAAAGGTAATCAGTCTGCCTTTGATGCTGGAGGTAATATGTCGCTATCATGACTAGTAACCATTGATCACCATTGAATTTTAAAAAACTGTCTTAGTTGGTGGCCATCCTGTGGTTGTGAATTCCACAGTTCAACTATGCCCTGTGTGAAGAAATACTTCCTTTTATCTGTCCCAAATCTCCCAACGCTCAGCTTCATTGGATGATCCCTGGTTCAGAGGGGGTGAAAAAGTCTCTCTCCCTATCCACTTTCTCCGTGCCATGCATACAGTGACCCGGTTCGCACACCAGGACTACCTAGGATTTGTTTCAACCCTGGGTAGTCGTGAATGACAGGGAGCGGGCCACTGTGCTGGGAGCCACCTGCCCTCTCCCGCTGAGCTCAACAACCCAGGGGTGCTCAGTCTCTGGGTTGTTGAGCACGACGTCCGAACATGGCACTGTGGGTTGTTAGGGAAGGAACAACCCAGACTGGTAACCTAAGAACAAACCATGGGTTACAAGTCTGGGTTATTCTCTGCCCCCAAACCCACAATTCTGTGTTTGGATGTCAGGCTGAACAATCCAGGAATAGAGCATCCCTGGGTTCTTTAGCTCAGTGGGAGCGAGTGGGAGCTAAAAAACCCCAGGGACGCTTCTGCTTGTTCACAACTACCCATAGTCTAAACCAGTGTTCTCCAACCTTGGGGTCCCCAGATGTTTTTGGCCTACAACAGCATAGCTGGCTGGGGCATGCTGGGAGTTGTAGGCCAAAAACATCTGGGGACCCAAGGTTGGAGAACACTGCCCCATGTGGTCAAAATGTAGGTTTCCAAGCTCTCTGGGAGTCTTGTCTTGTCTTGTTTGCTTATACTACTCTATAGCGTAGCTGGCTGGGGCATGCTGGGAGTTGTAGGCCAAAAACATCTGGGGACCCAAGGTTGGAGAACACTGCCCCATGTGGTCAAAATGTAGGTTTCCAAGCTCTCTGGGAGTCGAGTCTTGTCTTGTTTGCTTATACTACTCTATAGCGTAGCTGGCTGGGGCATGCTGGGAGTTGTAGGCCAAAAACATCTGGGGACCCCAAGGTTGGAGAACACTGGTTTAAACAATCCATGGGTAGTTTTGACATGCAAAATTGTGTGACATACACTCCCCTCATGCCCTCCCTTACTCACCTCCCCCCCCCCAACGCTGTAACCTTTTCTCAAAGGAGAGTTGCTCCAGCCCCTTGATCATTCTGGTTGCCCTTTTCTGCATCATCTCTAAAATATCAGTTTTGATATGTGATAATAAAGGCGAGGAAGCAAACACATTAACGATATCTCTACGTTCTTTGCGCGTAAGAAGGAAAGCCAATTTTACGCCAGCAAAAGCTGTGTCTGATCAAAAGGTTGGGAAATGCTATCTGGGCAAGCAAAGAGGGTCTGTGTATGGTACCGTATTTTTTTTGCTTTGCCCCTTAGAAGTTAGGGGATGTAATGCCTCCCTCTTCTAAGCCAGTTCAGCCCCATGTCCTAGACTTGCATTACCTCAATCTGAAGAACGGACAGAGGGCTCCAAAGTCCAAAATCAAGTTGAAACAGTCACGTCAAAGCATTGGAACTCCTTTGTGAACACTAGGTGGCGCTCTCAGACTGCAAAGAGGTAATTCACCACCGATGCCAGCGCAGTTTGCAATTCTGGTCTTAATATGCACTGACTTGGGATCCATTTCAGATTCAGACTTCCGCTCTTCACTCAGGTAATATGCTATTTGTGTTATTTTGCACGATATTGTGCGAAAGATAGACTCAATAACTAGTACTTTATGAACTCATGATATTAATGGAGAATCTGAAAGCATGCCGTGAATTCCAGTATCCATTTAATGAAGCCAGACCCTGACCCTGATGGGTGACTAAAATATTTTTGCCTTTTTGTGTGTGCATATGATTACAGTAGTTCTTGCTGAGGGCTTTATTATTTCTTTCAGATCAATTGCTAGGCGAAATGACCTACCTTTCCCAACAGCTACCCAAGAGAGGTTCCCAAGATCTTACTCTAGTAACAGCTCCATTAGTGGAAATACATTGAGACTCAGTTGATGGACACACTGACTTAAGTGGGAGAACCCATCACCGAGCTTCCTCTGCTGCACTGTCTCCACTAGGGATGCTAGAAGATTTTGTTCAGTCTGCATTTTTAAGCAAGCTGACCCGATTTGCACTTCCAAAGACTAATACCCAGAGCGGGATGTAGCTGCCTTTTGGTTTTTTGCACTTCTCCAAACTTTGTGGTATCCTTGGCTCAAAAAATATATACCCACATGCATTTCAAATGCCTGCTTTAGGATAAAATGCGTACAGATGGCATATTTTAGGATTGAAATGTATACAAAAATGCGATTTTGTGAAAAGCTTTAAAATATGAATTTTCATGCAGTTTTTAAAATTTAACATCACAGCTTGATGTGGAAATGGGAAGGAATGGATTTGTGAATGAACACATGCAAAACTGACACAGACTAGAAATAGACTGATCCATACAATCTTAGTTTCCAGTACTGCAGTGACTTGAGGAGGTGGATGAAAACAACAACTATGAATGTGATGGTTCTGTCACATAGGAATTGCTGCCATATGAGTGGATGATGCATGCAAAAGCAGTAAGGTGATACCTTACCTTGAACCATTATCTTATTGTGCATGACCTTTCAAGTTAGGCAGAACTCTTATCAGTGAAAATAGCAGTGGCTGCAGCACTTCATTCTCTGTGGCCACATTTTCTAGCAGGACAAGTCTAGTAGCGCACAAGCTCAAGTTGGTGAGCTGCCACCATCCAGCTCCTGGTGGTGGCCGTCCCCTCCCTCCCTCCCTCCCTCCCTCCCTCCCTCAACTGCCACCAGAAGGGTGTCTGAGGAAATATCTTGCCCCCAGGGGGATGGGAGATGAAACAGATTAGGCTTCGACTCAAAAGAAGAGAAGCTGCAGAAAAGAAGAGAGAAAAGAGGAACAGGCCAGCCAAGAAGAACCTGGCACGGAAGTACAATAGAATGCAGGGCAAACCTGACTTCAACTGGTATATCCCCATCCATCTGGGCAACTGAATCAAGTATCACCATCATGTGTGTGTCCCCCCCCCTCCAAATCCTTATGGCTTTTTAGATTGTGAGCCTGAGGGCAGGGACTGTATGATAGTTGATTCTTGTGAGCTGATCTGGGAGTCTTTTGACTGAAAAGTGGGATAGAAATGCTTTGAATAAATCAATACATAATCTGCATATTTGCTATTCAATGCTTTTCATCATGTTTCTTATTTAATGTATTTGTGACGTTTATACCCCACCTTTCTTCCAAGGAGCACAAGGTGGTACACTGTTCTCCCCCTCCCCCCAGTTTATCCTCACCACTGTCGTGCCCCCATTGGAATCCTCCTCTGAGGAGGAAGAGCTAGGGGCCACAGTGGGGGACCATGCCCAGTTCCCGGCAGGGCCTTCGCCGTAACGGGGCCTGAGTCTGTGGAGGAGCCTGCTGAGGTCCCAGCCGCTTGGGAAGAGGGGGACTCTGCTTCAGAGGAGGAGGCTCAGCAGCACCCCCCAAGTCCCAGGGAGTGACAGCACCAGGGAAGGCAGGCCCAACTCCAAGTGCCAGGCTGCAGCAGAGGTCTACTTGGGAGGAAAGGGGCTCCTCATGAGTCGGGCTCTGACTAGAGAGTTAATATACTGCAGCTGAGCCCTGGGTAGAGCTCAGCAGGCTCTGGTGTGTCTGCCTAGCCAGTGCTGGAAACAATGTCTTTCTTCCCGCTCCAGTGTTTTCTACCTTGCCTCCTGGACCCTGCCCTGTGACTGATGCTCATGCTACAAACCCTTGGACTCGTTGACTCTGCTACTAGACTGTGTAATGTATCTGACTGCCTGATTGTGTTCTGACCTCTGCCTGCTATCTCAGCCACTCCTGCCTTAGCCTGACCCCATGAATCTGACTGCTTGCCTGTGCTTCGACCTTTGCCTGCTGTCTTGACCATTCCTGCCTCAGCCTGAACCCCACCGGACTGAAACCTGCGTGCTCAAACATTGGTCTGCTTCATTGCCTTGCTTCTTGGTTAGTCCTTCACTCAGAGACTGCTGCAGCCAACGCAGGACAACAACAAACCTGTGGGGTAGCTTAGGCTGGAGAAGAGTGACTGGCCAAAAGTCACCCAGTGAGGTTCATGGTTGTATGGAGATTTGAACTGGGTTCTCCCCGGTCCTAGTCAAATATGTTAGCCTCTACACCACACTGATTGTCAGCCAGCAGGCCTCTTCTGTTCAAGCTGCCCTCTGAACACAAAGTTACCAGCATCCGCTGGCCTCTGTTGGAACCCAGATGCTGTACTAAGTCTGCTCTAGTGGAGCTCTTCTAAGCTCTTACCTTCGCTTCTCCTGTTCTTGCTGCTACTTTAAATATTTTTAGATTTGTTTAAATTAAGGCCTACTTCCCTAGATTTTAGATTATTTTCTAAGGCCTTCCAGGCATGCCCATTTTCTTCCTTATGTAAAAACCACCACCACCCTGTCATTGGGGCATCATATATGGCAACTTTTATTCATATAAAGTGAAAAGAGTTATAAGATTGAAGATTATACATTTGATGTGAATTTTCGCTACAGATCAACGATGTAAAAGCTGAATAATTCCCTCTGATCTCGTTAGAAATGTTTCTGAAAACAGTTGGTTGCAAACTTATCAAAAGCCTGGGGTGTCTTTAAAAACAACATAAAACAGATCTCTCACATTCGGTTAAAAACAAAAACCAAATTACATAGGCTCTTGGCTAGTAGAGAGAAACTATAAGAGAGGCCTCAGGCTACTGTGGAACAGTCCTCTGTCTGTCGCTTCATCTTGTATTCAAAACTTTAAAGAAACTTTGTCTATGTAGATAAAAAAGAAAAAAGAAAAAAGAACTGAATGGAGAAGTCCCTCCCACTTTTGCACCCCCACCCACAGGCCAAAAGAATGGGGGCGCGCGCAATACTCAGTTACATTCTCGGGGACAGACATTACTGGGGGGGGGGGGTTTACCAGTAAAGTAGGGGATGACAGTGGCTGTTTTTTAAAACTTCTTTTTGGAGCAACTGTATTCAGCAGCCAGCCAGGCTGCCATGTTTTCCCACAATGCCACAATTGGAACAACGCTATGTCATCTCCCCCCCACTGCCCCGCCCAATGCACCTGTCTGGGTAAACACATTTGTGTATGTTGGGGGGTGGGATTCTCCACCTACTTTTGCCCTCCCCAAACCAATGACAATGTTCCAATCAAATGCTCCAGAACAGTATTATAAAAAATACAAGGAGATGGTTCATTAGAAAAAAAGAGAAAAGAACAATGGATAGTCATACTTTGACTAAAGGTGCTTCCAGATGAGTCTTGTATTCTGCAATCGCCCTGTAAATTCGCAGTTCACAGAATTTGACCAGGGATTCTGATGACATCTTCCATTTGTAACCCTCCCATGTTTTCCCACGGTTCTTCCATATTTTTTCTCACCAGAAAAAGCCAGCTAAGGAGGAAAAGATGGAATAGCTGCACATGCTTTTTGACTGGTAGCACTAGGAGTCCTTTCTTCAAGAAGCACAGATAAACCCCCCCCAGAGTGTTATACCTTTTATTTATTTATTTATTAATTATATTTATATCCCACCTTTTTCCTGCAAGGAACCCAAGGCGACTTACATAATCCTCCTCCATTTTATCCTCACAACAACCCTGTGAGGTAGGTTAGGCTGAGAGTCAGAGACTGACCCAAAGTCACCCAGTGAGTTTCATGGCCAACTGGGGACTAGAGTAGAACCCCAAACTCTCTAGTCCCAGTCCAACACTCTAACCACTAAGCCACACTGGCTCTCAATTAACCTTAGTTAAGAGATTCTGGATATACAATCTTGATTTATAAATCCAAGACACATTGGTGAATCATGGAGTGTGTGTATATAGTCAGATCTAGCAAATCTGACCAGACACCTCTGATGCATTGGGTCACAATGAGTAGCTCTCACTCAATTCATTTTGGTGCCCCACCCAGAAAAAAAACATGCATACAGGAAGAAAGATGTGCTATGGTTATTATTGAATTGCAATGTTATATTAGGTACAGGTAGTAATAAACTTCGGCTGCTTGTTTCAAATCAATCTGTGAAATCCAACCCATGGTGGCTTTCTCCACCCCCTCCCTACTGTGTTGGTTTCCTTCACTCAGAATTTGCCTTCTCTGCCATCTTTTTAGGCTGCCACATACACATTTCCCTTTCAATGAATGCCTCATTGGGCCAACACATGTGACAGCATATCAGTGCAACACCTGTGTGCTTTTTCCAATGATTGCCAGGGGCAAGATATTAATGAGACGACCATCTGTTTTTGCAAACTTTTTGATTTCCCAGCTTCCCTTCTATAGGTATTTTAAACAGCACCCTTTGGCTTCAGGCTGCAATCCTCTGCAGACTTACTTTGGAGTAAGCCCCAATGAATTCAGTGGGACTTAGCTCTAGGTAAACATGCTTAGGGTCATGCCATTAAGGACCTTACAATGCTGCTTCTCCTCTGTCCACCCTTCCCCCTTTGATCTGCTCTTGAAGGCAAGAGTAGGAGTAGGTACTGATGATCTGTTTTTATCTGTTGTGTAGCTTGGCTTGATCTCTTGCTTTTTTGACTTGGGGTGGCTACCGTGACAAATATTGAGTATTCCCGGCACAAAGATTCCTGCGTTGGGGTCCATTGGCTAACCCTTCCACTTCAGCACTTGGAATATGAATGAAACATACTCAGGAGAATGAGAGAGTCTGTCAGTCTCCTATTAAGGTTCTTTACTTTCAAGGAGACTTATTTTCATGAAAGAAGCAAAGCTGAATTTTCAGGCACATGTTTTCAACTTGTGAACTCTAATTGGTTGATCTCAATCAAACTGCAGCCCTTAAGATATCCCCCATTATGCAATTTTGGGTGCTATTTCAGAAGAGGTATTCAGGATTTTGTGTTTCATCAATGTCTAACTGCGGCATCATGAAATATGGTGATCAGAGGGCCTGTCTATAAACTTTTTTTTTATTTGAACATTATTTTTATTCACTTTTTGACCCAGCCATCACATGAATGGTGTAGTGGTTAGAGTGTTGGACTGGGACTAGGGAGATCTGGGTTCTAGTCCCCACTCGGCCATGAAGCTCACTGGGTGGCTTTGGGCCAGTCACTGACTCTCAGCCTAACCTACCTCACAGGGTTGTTGTGAGGATAAAATGGAGAGGAGGAGCATCATGTAAGCCGCCTTGGGTTCCTTGCAGGAAAAAAGACGGGATATAAATATAATAAATAAATAAATGGGTAGCTTGCTGTAGTAGAGCCTCTGAGGGAATGATAGCAGAGGTACCCTCTGTTGGATCTGAGATATCAAAGCTGAAATTCTAAAGAGCAGCAAGTGTTGGCCCAAATGGTTTTGTGCAGTTTCTCAGTTGGAACCCCCCTAGTCCCCTTGAGTAAGTTACATGCATCATCCCTTTCCCATATCCTTATGCAGAGCTGTGGGTGAGAATCAGATGATGATGGGAAGACACTTTTGATAGAAAATGAACTCCATTGTGAAGCAGCAACGTGCTGGATTCCAGTGGCAGCAATATTTAATGGAAGTCTACGGAGATGTTAATGCCCTGATGAATGGCGGCTGTTTTATCTGGCTAATTTGGATGCAAATGCTTGGGAATCCTATTACGCTGTGGTTACAATGCTTTTACAGTGTGAGATTACAGCGACATAGCATTTCAGAGCGGCCCATCTGAAGGCTGAGGTAATGATTCTATTATAATCCAGAATTATTAATGTGGGGAGACCATTATTATGCAAATCTGCCACTGTCAACTGATAAAAATATCTAAGGTGATTATGCCACAATTTAAAAAGAGAGTCAAATAGAGCATTTTAGCTAAAATACTGTTGGAATAAATTTGTATGAGGGGTACCTGAGTCTGTGTGTGGTGGCCATTTTATGTCAAGGCCTGTTCTGATGTTGAAAGGAATGGGGGGAAACTGCACAAAGGTTGGGCAACCATCAAATGATTGGTGTTTTGGGGAAAGGGTGTGGGGCGAGGGGAGGAGGGTGTGGCCATCTGGGGAACCCCGGAAGGCCAGATTGGATTTGGCCCCCAGACCTGATGTTCCCCACCTCTGTAATAGCAGGTACACCCACAAACACTCTTGAACTGTGCTGTTCTTTCCTCACAAATGTAGCCTTGAAAGTATCCAAGAGCAGTTCTTTGGACCGTGCTTCATCTTGCCCCCTGCTTCCCATGAGCAGTGCTGCCTCCAGGTCCTGGAGGCCTTCTTCAGGCAAGACACCCTCAGTAGGCTCCTTTAAAATATGAGGGGTGGGCCTCTTCAGTGCCCCCTTCTGTGCCCCTCCTCTTCTATAGCACAGAGCTCTATCCCTCTGTGACAAGGGAGGCTTTTTCCTTTCCTTTTTAGCCTTCACAGGAGTGGGTGGCAAATTTAGGATAGCAAGCAGCTGGTAAGGGTAGGTTTAAGCCTCCCCTACCGGTGCGTGCGGTTTCTGATCCAGCTTGGGATCCTGCCTGCTTACTTGTAAATAAAAAAGAAAGAGAGGCTAAGTTGCATGCTGCATATTTATGATACTGACTGGGTTCTCACAACTTGATAACCTATTGTCGGTGACAAGCCACAGTGGGTTGTCGTGTCATGTGAACCCGGGCTGCTTCCTGCAGGGTGGCTTGTTTGAGGGCAACAAGCCATTCTGACAACCCATGGTTTGTTGTTGAACCCATGATGGGTTGTCGTGTCATCCAAACCTGGGTGACCGACCCCATTGTGGGTTGCAGGAAGAGGCGAGCAAGCCACTTGGCAAGAGCGGCAAACACCCCTTGCCACTCTTCCCAAACTCACCTAGGCCTCTGCCAGTGACAGCTGCTCCACCCATGCCAAATCAACATGGTGGAGTGGCCATCACTGGCTCGGGGTGTACCAATGCAATCACAAGCCCTTTTTTTGTTTGCTGTGGCTTCCCCCCCCCTTTCCCCACCCCCCGAGGACTCTAGGTGCTCGGAAAAGTATAAGCCACCTCATTTACGGGAGTGGAGATTTGACAGCTGGCAAAGCTCAGGCTTCCTTTTAAACTGGGATTTTTGTCAGGGCTAATCAGGGTGGTTTTGTTTTTTTTTTACAGGGAGATATGCATACGTGTATGTGCCTGTCAAAAAAGCCTGGATAGCCCTGTCAAAAACACTGTTTTAAAAGAAAGCCTGAGTTTTGACAGCTGGCTGTCAAAACTCCATGCTCCTGTAAATGTGCCGGCTCACACTTTTCCATCTTCCTGAGCACCTAGAGTCTCAGGAAAGGATGGAAAAATGCGAGGACACCGAGAACACTCAGGTCCACCCCCAGAACTAGAAGATCTTGCCACGAAGGGGGTGAACTACTTGCCATCCCCTTTCATTAGCAAAGATCAGTCTCAGCTTTGCTTTCCCTTGACAGCTCACCTTTTGACAGCTGTCAAAAGAGTGCGTAGTAAAAAACAGACCTATTTGCAGGCTCTCTGGGTCAACGTCCATGCTTGGTGCCTGTAGGTTGCTGCCTGCAGACACCTCCCAGGACATTGTCCAGGTAAGGCTTCCCATTTTGTGCACCTCCTGCAGGTGTGCAAATCCACCAATTTTTTTTTTTAAAATTAATGAAAAAAATTGTGCACATTACTTGCACGTAATTTTTTTTCAGGGGTGGTGAACCAGTGACAGCCCCTCCAGTGTGCTGCTTGGGCACTTTGTAGGTCTGTCACTGGCTGTCAACTCTGAGATCGTGGAAGCTTATCTCTGGGGAAAAGGGGGGGGGCGAAAGGGGAAAAAAGCTGCGGAGAGTTAAAAAAGGCTCGCAATTGCAGCAGGGAGAGGAGACAAGGCGGCTTCAGTCACCAAGTCTCCTGGGATACTGGCTGGAGGACTGTGGGGGAAAGAGTGGGAGGGACAACCCACAGTGAGCCTGATCGTCTGTTGGGCGCACCGTGGGTTGTTCTGCGAACAACCAACCCACCGTTGATTATTTCCAGGGTGGGTTAGTGTAATGTGTGAACCCGCCCATTGTGTAGTTTAGCCCTTACTCTCCCCAGTAAGAGTATTATTATATAAAGAAATAATATCCACAACAAATAGCCTTATAGCTTGAAACACCTCATTAAAAAAACAAAAAAATCTGTACAGAATCTTTTCACTATTATTATTTTTCTTGGTTTTGGTTTTCTATCCTTTACTTCCTCCCCAATCTACATTTAAAGAGTACCATGTACACTGATGATTATATGTAAAAATTCTCATTATTGTGGTATTTTTTTTAGCCTTATCCTTTAAACCACATCCACCTCTAGTTCATCTCTTCAAAAATTATTAGTAAGAGCAAATTTGGTAGTGCATTTTCTCTAGGTCACCTTATGAAAAAAAATACACTGGAAATTTAGCTGTTGGGTTTTTGTTGTTGTTCATAGTCTTAGTCACAGTTTGTTACTATCTGGCCCTGCACACCTGACATTTTGGCACATGCTCAAACTAGTTTTCCCCAGGTCCCTGGCCGGTTGAGCTATTTTCACTGTATGGAGTCTGGATGTGTTTGTTTATTTGGTTTCCCCCAGGTCCGAGAGCCTTGCAGGATTGGCTAGCAAACATTTTGGCAAGAAGGTGTCATTTTGTAAAATAATCTGCCCTTCCCCTGCCCGCTCTTCCCCGCCCTTCAATAGCTGGCAATCCTCCAAATTTTAATCCTTGTTTAAATTACTTGGAAGTAAACACCTCGCAGAGGTGGCAGAGACAGGGCTTGGGATTACAGGAGTATAAATCATCACTAAGTCATCCCTCAAAAGTTCCATGAAGGTTACCAGAAAGTCAGTCTAATGTGGCAATGGAATCAGAGGTCCTTTTTGGGCCCACCTGCACTTTTCTTTCATTTGTAGTGCTTTCTGCTCTTTCTCTCAGGGCTGTAGTTTTAAACCTCCCCAAGATAAAAGGTACGGTAGCTTTTCCCAAGGAAAAATCTTTTTTTGTTGTTTTGATTTTGGTGGATTTAATTCCTTTTAAAGTGGTTTTTTTGGGTTGTTTTTTTGTTTTTAGAACAAGATGGAGACTAAGGAATTAAGGAGAGGAGGAAGTAGAAGGGGGCTTCTTGGTCTGATGTGATTATTGATGTTGTAGCAATGTATTTGTTCTGTGTAGGCTGGCTGGTAACGAGAGGCCTCTCTTATGGAGATATCTCTTAGATCAGCTTCTGGCCCTCCAGATGTTTTTGGATTGCAACTCCCATAAACCCTAGCTAGCATAGCCAATGGTGAGGGATGACGGGGGTTGAAGTCCTGTTTTGCCACAGGATCCCCAAAAGGGATTGGCAAAGGTTCTTTGTGGGATTTTCTGACCATAATAAATACTCCTCCAGGAAGTCAAAGCCAAACATGTTTATTGTAAAGTTGAGCCACAAGTACAACAATGCTCTCCTCCCAGTTCCCTGGTGGAAATCCCACCCCTTAGCAGCACAGTCACTGTTCAACCAACCCGAATGCTAAGTCCAGCAGCTCTCCGCCTGGGTATTGGGTTTCCACGTTGGGCTTCTGCACGGCTCTCTGCACAGCGTCCTCTGCTCCTCCTCGCTCCTTCCAGTTCTTCAGTACTTCACACGCAACCGACCAACCACCACTAACGACCACCGCCCTCTCCGTCTGCACTTGCTCTTCTTAAATAGCACCAAGCTTCTTGGATTGCCGATCTCGTGCTTAACTGTCAGCACCTGTGCTGTTTGCAGTGTCATCCTTCTGGCCAGCAGCCAGGTCACGCCTGGGTGAGTTGCTCTTGATTGCATCAGCTTGGCAAGTAGCCAAGGCTGTTTGCTGATTAGCTTTCTTAAAGCAAACCTAGAGCATAGAGGCAGAACTCTGTACAACACTCCTGTACTCCTCGCCATCTTCCGCGACTCCCAGTACAAGTCCCAAAACATCTGGAGGGCCACAAATTGCTCATCCCTGCCTTAGATGAATGTATTAGGCTTATTCCTTTGGCTGTACATAATTCTCAAATTGGCAAAGTCAATATCCCTTTAATCTGCAGGTGTGTGTGTGTGTGTGTGTGTGATGTTTAACAAATGAGTGAGCTGATCTGTTCAGCAAGACCAGGAAACCACTATGAACAGAGATAGCCTGTTAGCTTTATCTCTTTTAAATGCTGAATCTTTGTTGCTGCTTTTCAAATACAGTAATATCTTGGATTGCAAGCATAATTCGTTCCGGAACCGTGCTTGTAATCCAAAACACTCTTATATCAAAGCGAGTCTCTGGCGGGCGTGAGCGGGGCCAATTTCGGCCCGCTACGCCCGCTCGACGCGAGCAGTTACATCCCTATAAGACGTTGCTTGTTTATCAAGTCAAAATTTATAAATATTTTTTGCTTGTCTTGAAAAACGCTCTCAGACCAAGTTACTTGCAATCCAAGGAATTACTGTAATACTTTTTAATGTGTTATATCACTGGTTTGTATCATTAGTTGTATTTTTTTTTTTTTTTGCTTTTATTATATATGTCACTCTCAGAACTTCAGCTATAGGGTGATCCATAAATTGAATTATTATTAATATATTTTTAAAAGCAGCTCATATGCATCAGTACTGTAGTTAGTTCCTCCCCCTCCTCCTTAGTACAGATTATTCCCTTCTATTTCATGTTAATGCCTAGAATGTGACAATATAAAGTCCTAGGATGTAATCTGCATAACTAGACAATCATAAGCATATGATTGCCTTATTCCTAAGAATTGCAAGGGCTTAGAAGATTGGTGAATCAGTTCAACAGGAATAAACTTTGCGATGTGCGGCACCCCAACTTGGTCAGTAAAGCAGCTGCTGTCTGGGAAGGAAATTGGAGAATCAGGTTGGCGCTTCCCATGTCTTATGAGCAATGTTCTCGGGGAGCATATAAATGATGAATGTTCTCCGGAAACAGTTTAATGGTGGTTTTCTGGATGTGGTCCAAAGTCTCCCAATTAAGAAACAATAACACTTCACAAGATGCATAATGACAATGTGGTAATTCACCGAGTCCATACTTTGGCATCTGTTTTGGGGGGTGGGGTGGGTGAGGAAGGGAGGAATCGAGAAAGATGCATGGGGTGGATAGTGTGTGTGTGTGTGTGTGTGAGAGAGAGAGAGAGAGAGAGAGAGAGAAGATGTGAACAGTAAGAAACTTGATGGTGCATGCATGATGGTAATTTTAAAAAAGTGTTATTTCACTACTGATACTCAATCCTGACCTCATTGAACTGAATGGCCTGGAGGGAGATCCCAAATGCTTCAATAATAAAATTTTGATAAGTTGAGTAGTACACAAGGACTCCCAGTGACAAGATCCACATGCGGGGGGGGGGGGATATTGAGAATACCAGGGGAAGGCTAGCCAGCTAGATTTTCCATACACAATGAATGAATCCATGACAGCACATTTGGCCCCAAATGTGGCATTCTCCTTGGGCTGATCAACATTTAGGCTGCAATCCTGTGCTCACTTACCTGGGAGTCAACCTCATTAAATTCAACCAGATTTACTTCTGAGCAGACATGAATCTATGAAACTTATGTGTAGGATTGTGCTGTTGTTTACCTTTAGGTAGGGTTATTCCCAGCTGCAGTATTATTTATTTTTCCCCATTTCTAAACAAAACTGTATTGGAATTCAGAGGGAGAGTCTTCAGATATTTCATTGCTTTGACTAACGAGACAGCAGAGTCCAAAAAAGCTTACTCTCTCGATATCTAGCCTTTTCATCCATAAGATGTGCTATATTCCAATTAAGGACGCTGTTAGGAGCCTGACCTGCAGTAGCTAGGTGCTTATTAAAAGACTTTGGTTTCAGCCCCTGACTGTGATAATACAGGCTAATTTTTTTTTTTACTGAAATGCTAATAAGAAACCATTTTCATCTCAAACTTTGAAGTTACGTCTGCTGTGCAGATATGAAATTTCTAATTTAATGTATAATTAACAGCCTGGTTTCAGAACTTGTTTGAAACTCCAGCTTTTCTCTGGTTTCTTTGTTGACCTGTCTTTTGATAGGTGCTTGATCACAGGCAAGACAAAGAAACTTACTTATGGAAAGGGCTGTAGCTCAGTGGTAGAGCACATGCTTTGCATGCAGAAGGTCTCAGGTTCAATCCCCGGCATCTCCAGGTAGGGCTGGGAAAAACTCCTGCCTGAAAACCCTGGAGAGCCGCTGCTGCCAGCCATTACAATTTTGGAAGGCTGAATAGTTATGTAGTTATTTGGTCCTGGTGGGGGTGTGTGTGCACTTATTATTATTATTTGTTTTTTTATGTGTTTGTTGTATAATTTGTAAGTGTATGTATTTTGTAGTATATATGTTAACATTTACGTAAATAAAATTTGTAAAAAAGAAAAGAAAAAAGAAGTGTACTAAATAAATACATAAAACAAGCCTGCTTGTTCACTTGCCTCTCACTCTGGCCCAGACAATCATGGTGGTGAGAAGAAGGAGCAGTAGATGCCACGGCCTACTTGCTCACTGGCTCTCTTCCTTATCAAGTAAGCTAGTGGTAGCAATGATGAGAGAGGGCTTGAGGAGCAACAGCAGCTAGTAAGAATGGCGGTGAGAAGGTAGACTCACTGAGGGAGGGGTCCATTGAGGGTGTCTTGCCCAAGGGCCCTCCAAAACCTGGCTTGGAGAGCCAGCACTGGTAGATCTCCAGATGTTTTGGACTTCAACTACCAGAAGCCCCTGCCAACATGGCCAATAGTAAGGAACACTGGGAGCTGAAGTCCAAAACATCTGGAAATCTAATTTCTGCCCACCCCTGTGCTAGGATAGCAACCTTCAGGGATTCCTCTTTCTCCAGCAGGCCTTTTCCTGCCACTATGCACCAGTTGTGCATGCTCCTTACTCCTGCCCAAAGCCGTGCAAGAATTTCTGGTCTTACTGAGGTGGCACTGGCATCTCTCCTGGTTGCCCAGGAGATGTAGCTGATACTCACCACATGTTACCCTGAATCCTACCCCCAAAATGGGTTTGGCACTATAGCTCCTTAAAAGTTCAGAGTAAAATCCAGAGTGCATACACAGCCCCACTGACATTGGAGCCAGCCACTGCCACTGGTCCCTCCTCTGCTCCCTCTTGGGCAGGGCTCACTCCTGTACACCCTGCAATATTCAGAGGCTCCTCAGCAGACACATCTATGCAAAAAAGGTGCCCTTGTGGGCAAGAAGTTTGAAAGCAACAGATCAATAGGATTAAGGCACACAACTGAGTGCTTAAGTTCCATTGATTTCAATGAATTAGATTTTCCTCTGGATTGTGCCCACTATTAATCTACTACAGTTTGCTAGTTGGTCGATTATTGGCCCATAGTAATTCATGGAATGGTCAATTGGTGTTTTTAGGACAGTGCTTTCTCATGAGCTGTTTATAGCTTTCCAGGCAATCTGTGCAGAGTGCAGTTTTTATTTAGCCCTTCCTCAACCAAAGCATGCTACAGAAGTAATGAGTAATTGGGCTTCTGGTGGTTGTGCTTATAAGACTGCAGCTGAGTAGTGTACCTATAAACATGAGTAGCTTGAGGCATGAGAGGAGTCATTGATCTTAACACACTACACATACGCTTAAGGGTGGATGTACGCTTGCTAAATCTGTGCGAAATCTTGTAAACAATTGAGCAAATGAGCTGAGCAGTGTCTTGCATGTTACCGAATGGTTTCATTTAGAAAGAGGCTATTTTAGCTAATTCTCAAGCTGCCTCCTGAGCATGGGAGAAAAGGAGATCTCAGTGTTGATTCACGTGACTTGTTTTATCCCACTACATGGTAAATTGTGCAATTGCCTTGCAGAACAATCCATGCGCAACTGCTACTACTAGTTTGCTAGTTGGTCGATTATTGGCCCATAGTAATTCATGGAATGGTCAATTGGTGTTTTTAGGACAGTGCTTTCTCATGAGCTGTTTATAGCTTTCCAGGCAATCTGTGCAGAGTGCAGTTTTTATTTAGCCCTTCCTCAGCCAAAGCATGCTACAGAAGTAAGCATGCTTTGTGAAAGCCTCCAACATATATTTGGCTCCTAGGTTGCCATTGCAATAGCAGCCATCAAAACCAGTTGGGGTCTATTGAACATGAAAGGAGATCTTCCTGCAGGGTGATTGCATATTAGAACATAGATTTCATAGATCATAGAGTTGGAAGGAGCCTACAAGGCTATCGAGTCCAACCCCCTGCTCAATGCAGGAAACTAGAGGAGGGAGTCTCCCATCCAAGTAACAACCAGGCTTGACCCTGCTTAGCTTTCCACACTCAGACAAGCACAGGCCTGTGGCTAAAATACCTGTGGACAAATAACTTCATAGATTTCATAGATCATCACCTAATCCTTGTTTGCTTATTTATTTATATAAAATATTTTTATCTTGCTCCTCAGCCAGAATGGCTCCTGGAGCAGCTTACATGCAGTCAGTAAGTCCCTGCCTGCAGGCTTACAATCTAAAAAGAGATGACACACAGGAAAAAGGGATGGGAAGGAAGAGGAAAAAATGAAGTAGTCTTTCATCTTGAAGCATGCAAAGGTACCACTTTGTATGGAGGGCTTGTGGTAGTGGACGATTCGATCATGACGCACTTTGGATGTTTCCAGACAAGGCTTTGATGGCACTATTACCCTGTCTCATTCACAGAATTTTACAAGGGGTTCAGATGTTGGCTACTTCCAGTAATAGCCCTCCTGTGTTTTCCCACCATTTCTTCCATCTTTCCCCCCCCTTACTACAGAAAATCCATCAAGGAGAAATGATGGAGCTGGTGTGCAGTGCCTTCCACTTAGTAGCACTAGGCACCCTCTGTCTGGAAGTACCGATAGACAGCAGGGCCGGCGCTACCGCTAGGCAGACCCAGGCGGCTGCCTAGGGCGCGTGGCGGAAGAGGGGCGCAGAAACGGTGCGCTCCTTCCTCGCCGCCGGCGTGCTCCTGCCCCGCCTGCCCCCTCCGCTGCGCCTCCCCGCCCGCCGCTGCCGCCTCCGCTGCACCTCCCCCCCGCGCGCGCGCCCGCCCGCCCACCAGCCACCTACCTACCTACCTACCTACCTACCTTCGCATCGTTTCCGGAGCCCCGCCGGCGTTGTTTTGGCGGAGGAACCAGGGCAACAGGGCTTAAACAGCCCTGTTGCCCTGGTTTCCCCGCCCCGGCAAAGAAAAAAAAAGCGCTCTGCTCGGGCGGAGGCTCACCAGGCGGAATGGAAAGTGAAACTCACCTCCGGAGCGGCTCGAGGGGGGGAGGAGGAGGAGGCGGCAGCCCAAAAGGGGAGGCGTGGGTCTGGCTAGAGACCAGCGGGGCACAAAGAAGGGGGCGCCTCTCTCCCGCGGGGGGGGGGCTAGGGCTTTCACACTGCTTGTTTACTCTGGAGTGCCACTCTTTGTTCACTCACTTTTTATTTATTTATTATTAATTTTAAACGTTGAATTTTCCAAAAGAAAAAAAAAACGTTGGAGGCGGCGGCGGCAGCAGCAGCCAGCAGCGGGGGGGGGGGGAAGGTAGGTGGTGGCAGTGGCGGCGGCGCGGGGGGGTTGCAGAGCAGGGCTGCTTTGCTCCGGAGCCCCCCCCACGGCACGAGAGGGGTGGGCGCTAAATATAATTTGGCCTAGGGCGCCAAACAGCCCTGCACCGGTCCTGATAGACAGCTGGGTTTCTGATGGGCAAGTAGATCACATGATGATGATGATGATGATGATGATGATGATGATGAAGAAGAAGAAGAATATTTATTTACATCCTGCCTTTTTCCCAGTACTGGGACTCCAGGCAGCTTGAGTCATCACATGATGACTTGCCTGCCTGGTGCAAAGGTTGCAAATGTCCACCAGCAGCCATTCCAGTGGGCTGTACAGAGGGAGATTAGAGGGAATGTAGTGCCATTCCACCAGCCCTGCTAGAATTATTAATTAATTCCCCCCCTTCTTCCCTCCCCATTCCTTTTTCCTTGTGTGTTGTGTCTTTTTACATTGTAAGCCTGCGGGCAGGGACTATCTTGTTTAATTGATTATATGTAAGCCACTCTGGGAGCCTTTTTGACTGAGGAGCGGCATAAAAATATTTCTAATAAATAAATGATAATGTCACATGTCCTCTAGGTAGCCTGGCAGATAGTGCTAGGGTGGAGTTGGCATTTCTGGTGCACATCGGCATTGAGGATGCGGGGAGAAATGTAGCCGTGAGGTCCTAGAAGCCAACTTTAGATTGCTGGGTTGGAGGGTGAAAGCCAGGATCTCCAAAGTAGCTTTATTTGAAATGCTGTTGCTAGACAACAGTATTTATTTATTTGGAGTATTTATATCCTACCTACCAATGGAAGTTCTTGAGGCAGCTTGCGAGATATTTAAAATATAACAAATTAGACAAAAGTTGCTAGGGAGGAGCAAATGTGGATACCAGTTTTGCCCAGATGTTCCTGCTGCTTCTCTGTTTCTGAATCTCTGGTCCATGGTAGGTCTCAGAGGATAAGGCTGCTGTAGCAGCCAGATGTTAGTTCTTCACAGGGGAAGGCTTCCAGACTCAGGCTGCTGCCACTGCTGCTGCTATATCTTGCGGTTTTGGCTCCTGATGACAGACACAGGAGGTGCTGTGTGTGGGAGGGAACCTCCACCAGTCCTCAGATGTTCCAAACTGGCACTGTGCTTCTGAATCACTGGGTCATAGAAGATCTCCAAGGAATCAACCTTGACCTGCACATGGCTCCTGCAGCAGCCGGATGATGTTAGTCAAAGTGATGTAGTTAAAGTGAGCAGGTGTCCATGTGCCTAATCTTTAATTATTATCCCCCCCCCACACTTTTACTTACTGTCCTTGTAAATCGTCAGTTATTTGCCCTCAAGACAAAGTTTGCAGCTCTACCTGGTTTGTCCCCCACTACAAGCTTAGTTCACCTAATGGTATATATACATCATTTGTGAAGTGTGGCCAACCCACAAAGTTTCGGTTTGCTTCGCTGCAACTGCTCCTTAACTGCTCTGATGCTGCTTCCCAGTGTGGTATCACTAATGCACAAGGCTATCAATCACAGAGAGAGCCGGGGTGGGGGGTGGGGGTGCTGGAAAGGCAGAGGGGAAGAGACGGGTGGCTTATAATACACAATGCTAGAGTGGTAATCTACTTCTTATGAGACAGTAAATAATATGCCTTGGGAGGCAGGACCTGTTTCACATAAAATTTCTCATAAGCTTCACATCCCTGGTAGCCTGGAGGACAGGCAGTGGTTCCATCAGGACAAGACTGTGGGACAGAGGTTCAGGGCTCCACTGAGCAGAATGAGCCAGAGGGCCCCGAAACACAGCAGGGCTGACTTTATTGCATGTGGGAGGCAGTGAGGTAATGGACATTCCCATCTAAGGAGGGGGCCTTCTGTAAGGCCTTTAGGGCTCAATCCTATGCATGTTTGGATAGAAAAAAGTCCTACAGCTCCCAGCATTCCCCAGCCAGAGAGCTGTAGGACTCTTTTTCTGTCTAAACGTATATAGGATTGTGGCATTAAATCCAGAGTCTAAGATTACCTAACTGCATCACTGAGGACAAAAAGTTCTTTTAAAAGGCTCCACATCTTCGTTTTCTTTTTATAACTCTTCCAGGAACTTAAATCTTAACTTAATGTACAAACAGCATATTTTCTGAACAGCAGATGGTCTCTGGCATGCTGACAGGAAGGAAATCTTTTGCTATACATCAGCTAACATCATTCCCCCCCCCTTGCAATCTGCCCTGTTATAATAAAGAGGTATTAACTACACAAAAGGTTTAGAGATGCCTTAAGTCCACAAAAAACTAAAATAAAACACAAAACCCAGTACACCTTTCCTGACTCAAATTTACATGTACTTTACAGGCTTTATAAAGACAGATTTTACATGTGCCACTTATATTAAAGAGCTTTTGAACAGTTTGTTTCTCCTACTGGTCGTGCACATATGTGAAAGACAGAGATGCAGTTTTAAGTGATTTTTGATTTTTTAAAAAAAATTAATTAATGATTATTCAGGAAGTTGGGATTGGAACTTCAGGAAGGAACTCAACTTTCCTGTGTCTTATGTGTGTCCTGTGAACAGATACGTTTGAGCCGAAGCACATTTTTAGTCCTTTATTCAAATGTGTAGAGCTGTAGACATTTGGGAACTGCTCCCCCCCACCTCATGTTCAGGGCCAGCCCTACTTTACTGCCAGGATAGGGAAAAGTGCCTATGGGATTTTCTGTCTCATGTGCAAAATAACTCGAAAAGGCTTGGGTGCTATGCATCTTGACTTGGGGAGGAGCACCATTAGCTGCTCTGCCTCCAATAGCAAAATGTCTTGGGCCAGCCCTGCTTATGTTTTAATCTCTCTTCCCTATGGAATTGTGTGTTTGTGTTTGTGTGGGAGCTTTGGGTTGTATCCAGTGATGTAGTTCAAGCAGTGGAAAGGAACCGCTGGTGGAACAGATTTCCCCTTCCCCTCTGTGTCCCCCCAATGTGCTACGAAGGGTTAGGGGACCCTCCAGAGCTGATTTGGGGAGCACACGGGGGCTGCAGGGGAGGAGGAGAGAACAGGGAAGGCCTGCCACATGAGAAGACTTGCACTCATGCGAGGGTTGGACCCAACCCTTTGTCACTTTTGCTGATACAAATTTCCTTCACTGTCCCCCCACTCTTTGCTTAGAACCATAGAATCATAGAATCATAGAGTTGGAAGGGGCCTATAAGGCCATCGAGTCCAACCCCCTGCTCGATGCAGGAGAACAGATGTGGGCAGCCCAGGCAGTCACCCATCCAAGCACTGACCTGGCTCATACCTGCTTAGCTTCAGCATGTGGCCTGCATTATGTGCTGTCTTGGGGAAAACCTTGCCTGTTTCACCAAAGGCCTGTGTCTACCCTCTCTGCTCTCTTGTGAAACAGACAGTGATGGGAAAACTTGACCCATCCACTCCTTTTTCTTGCCATTGCTGCCCTGAAGATGGGTGGGGGAGTTTTCATTTCTGTACAGACACACACACACACACACACACCTACGTCCTGGTACTCAAGTAATATTTATCTACCTTAAAAAAAGAAAGAAAAGAAATTGACAAGCTTTCCCCCCAACCCTGTCAGTTTCACTGGAGGAAGGACAGTACAGTAGGACATGCTGGTGAGGTGGGCTAAGTGATTACCTGTGGGATTGCAATCAAGTCTAGTTGAATGGTTGGGTAGGCAGTGTCTTCAGCACTAGCTGGAGGGGTTGCGGTGATATCTGGGACCTGGGTTGTTACCCGCCTGGATGCACAGAAGCCTCTTGATGGGTTTTGGTAACCTTTAAAAGCAATAATTAAAATTTGGGAATGCACACTGACTTAGCAGTGAGATAGTTTCTGGTCCCCCCCCCCAGCAAATTGTGGAGCTCAGAATCTTGAATTATGATTAAGGAAAGAAACAGAACAATGGAATTACATGGCTAAATTTGTGATATTCAGCCCGCAACTGGTAATAAAGCCCATTCATTATCTGAGTCGCAGGAGAGAAAGAGGCTGTTATTGCCATTACTAGACAGAAGGCAAGACCCTTGCAGCTTTGCTGAAAGCCTGTTTAAAAGGAAATAAACATATAAATGGGACCAGAGAATCATTAGCTGATGGTGATAGTAAATATAATACCAAAGCATTAATACAGGAATCACTGTGCTGGCAATTTGTGTGCATTAGATCCACGAAGAAGCTGGTTGAGCTTCTGCTGCAGAGACAGCGCTAACAAGGAGCCATATTCCTTCATGTGAAGGAATGTGAGAGATTGCACCAGCATGATTTTATAAAAGCACTGATTGAGCCATTAGTTCAAGCGTAATGTGAAATGCTTCTTGCTTAAGTGGTCTAGAGGATAGCATTAAAAACAACTTAAAAATATTTATATTCCAGCAAAAAATAAAAATAAAAAAATAATTTAAAAAAATCTTTTGGAAGAACCAAGGAAGTACTCTTGGGTCCCTGCTATCGCTCAAGGAAATGGAGGAGGAGAGTGAACGTTTGAAGAAAAATGTTATCATAAAGAACAGACCTGACATTTATGTACAGTATTTTAGGCCAAATTGTCAGTGGCACACACAAATAAATTAATCCCATAAACCTTGCAGTTTGGCACACTGGCGGGAATCTCAATGCACAAATTAGATCGCAGTTGCTTTGCCCTGTGTACGTAGATCCCTTAATGGCTACTCCTTCCCTCACAGATGATCACATTAATTCCTCTCCAGGTGCCTGTGCATTTTGTCTCTTCTCTGCATCAGTCTTAGTTACATCATACAAAAAATGACTCCGGCATGAAAATCTCTCCTCAGTGACAACCCACTTCACTTCACTTCTTTTTCTTTTCTCTTGAATGCCACCATTGGTTAGTATAATACAGGCGGCGTTGTTAGAAGAACTAATTGCAAGCTTAGTATTCACCGAGGTCTAAAGAGTTGCTTGAGCTTCAACCTTCACTGGTAAGTAAAAATTGAGGAGTAAAATCTGTTGTAGCCAGAGGGGCAGATATGCAGTGACATGTCAGGGAAAAGCAGAGTAGGAGCTGACCCGTCCTTTCACCACCCTGGGGTGAGCAACTCAAGGCTGCAAGGCGCAGGTGCAAGGGGCAGCATTGCATTTCCCAGCATTCCAGCATGGATTCAGTCCCCACCCCAATGCCTCCCCAGTAAGCCATTTGTTCCACCAATCCTGCTCGGGCTGTCTTGGTTGTGTGGGTCCCCAGCCTTGTGCAAGGCATTTCTACTTGTCAGCTTGCCTACTTCTCTGTTGCCTGCCTCCCTGCATACATGCTTAGTTCCTACCATCAGCTTCCCTTTGGCTTCTGCCCGGTGTGTGTCTGCCTTTTCAATCATCCCCTCTTCCCGGATGGATTTCTTGGTTCAAATTGTGGCTTGTTGTAACTTACCTCTGTTTCTGCACTGACCTGCCTATGAATCGGTCCCACCACTCTATTCAACTCCCACCCCAATCCTTCAAGGGCTTACACTTCATCACTCTCATACTTGGCTGCACCGGGCCTAGAGCTGTCCTGACATACATTGCAATCCCTCTCCCTTAAGAATGTTTTGTGCATTGCCGCAAACTCCTTTGGAATTGTTTTCTGAAATTAGTACTGGTTTTAGGTCCTGAGGAGATGAATCATCATTGATGTCTAGTCTCCGGGGCTTCCCATCCAGAAATGAACAGAAGAACCACTCCAGATCAGTCCAATGAATATTTGCCAGGTCCTGCCGCTGTGCCACCAAAAATCTCATGATCTCAGGCTGCTTAATAGGAATGATCCAGTGGCTGTTTAATAGGTGTGACAGGGTACAATATTCTTTATCTATCTCTCGGCTAGTTCATCAACTACGGACGCAAATATATCCACACTGGAAAATAATATTGTCCAGGAATGCTTCCATGAGGCTTTTAATGTGCACTCACCATGTCTTGTTCACACAATGTTATGGAGGCTCCAGATTACGTCATCGTTCAGCTGTAACCCTTCCTTGTTTCCCCACCACTTTCCCCCTCTTTTTATCGCAGAAAATCCAACAAGGAGGGGAAGAGCAGAAAAGCAGCTTAATCTCTTTGCAGGTATAGATAGGAAAACGCATGACTGAGGCACAGTGGGAAGGTAGATGATGTACTGGGAATTCTCTTTTTCTGTAGTGCTTCTCCTGTATTTTCAGAGCCAACTAACAAGCATGGAAAATCAAGTTTTCTAGCCAGACTGTGAAACTGACTAGAGCAGGGGTCCCCAATCTCTTTGGACCCATGGGCACATTTGGGAATTTGAGAAACTGCTGTGTGAGCATCACCACAAAATGCTTAATCAGTGGATCGCTGATCGGTGTCTACCTGTTGTGTCTATGGATCTTAGGCTGTGTCTTAATCGGCAAAAACTTTTGTTTCATGTCTAGGGATTGTATAATTTAGCTAATTGCTGGCAGTGCAATACGGCTAATGCTTCTTTTAAACATATGTTTTGGCAATCTCCAGTAGTTACTTCTTTTTGGGAGGAGGTTGTTACACAGGTACATTTTGTACTGGAACAGCCTTTAATATTCACTGATGTACACACTCTTTCAAATTATTTACCTGCTTCATGGAAATTAACAAATGGTCAGTGTAAATGGATTATCTGCACCCTTTTGACCGCTATAAGACTGATATTACAACGTTGGAAGGATAAACACTCATCTCTTATAAGACAATGGATTGAGGACCTTACAACACTTTCAATATTTGAATGGGTAGCATATAGACACCACCTTCAAATGGATGCTTATTTATATATTTGGTCCACTTTTGTTGAAGCCTATGTATAATTGCTAGAAAGTTGTATGCATTTCATACAAATCCATGTATATATATGTTAATTTTTAAATTATTTTTGGCTGTTCATGGGCACCACGTTGGTGACTCCATCATGGGAGCTGCGTTGGGGACCCCTGGACTAGAGCAGGTTGTGAAACTAGGAAGAGACTCCTAGTCCGGCTGCCAACAGCATCCTCTGAAACCATTGTGCCTGTGTGCACATGAAACTTTATTAAGAAAAAAATGTCTTTCTTCCTGGAGGGCTAGTTCTTACGAAGCTGGCAATATTTTTGTTTGTTTGTTTGTTTGTTTTAAAGAAAGGCAGACAGGCTTTGCGCATAGGGCAGCCAATCAGATTTGACCCTCAAATGGATGAGGTTGAAAAGGCGCTGGCAGGGGTGCAAAGCCACCACAGCTCAATTTGACTGGGTTGGAGGCTCAACTAGCCTGGTCAGCAGTCAGTGGCCAACTGGAGAACTTGTGGGCAGAGCCACTGAGAGGCAACATGCTAGACTCCTGACCGAGGCTATGCTACAGAGAGGAGCCCCAGCCATGTAGGCCCCTTCCAACTCTATCTATGAAATGAAATCTATGAAATCCCAGTATGATCTTACTGGGTTTTTGTTTTAAAGTTTCTTGCTGCTGCTGGTTGCTGATCTTTCTGATTAATTTCTGGGGGGTGGGGAGATCTGGGATCATATCCCCCTTTGTGGGTCTCATTTCCCACAGTACAAATATGTTTTTTTTTGTTTTTTTTAAAATTAATCTGGCATGGGTGGTGGTGAGATAACAGCCATTTCCCTCTTGTGGGCAGGAAGGAGAATAAAAGGGCCTTGACTATTTAAATTAATTTTAAAAATTCAAGCTCAGATTAATCAATTTCCGCTTCTGTGGTCCCCCAATTAATTAATGTATGGTGCAATCCTGTGTGTGTTTACTCAGAAGTAACTCCCATTTAGTTCAGTAGGGCTTATTACTCTCAGGTATGTGGGTATAGGATTACAGCCTTAAAAACCCTTTCCCTCTATGGGGTCTCTCTGGCTGGCTGGTTGGGCGAACTGATTTGGCTGAATATGGGTTTAAAAACTTTCCTTTCTCTAAGCTGGGTGTCCGGAGGAATTCATGAAAGACTGCCTTTCTGTGTTGTGTGGCTCTGGGGATATCATTGGTTATCATTATCATCTTAATATGCAAAGGGGTGGATTTTGGGTGCTTTCAGAACTTGCTGCTGGATTCCAAAGTCTGCTTTTCTATGTGGCTCTAAGAATAATGATAGTCTTATTTTGTGTGGTTGTGGATCCTGAGCATAAAGTCCCTTGACTTTCTGTGCAGTGAATGGGAGTTGTTGCTGGAACAGGGCTATGTGGCTTCAAAGGAGTGCTTCTACAGCTGCATGTGAGGGAGTGAGAGACAGAGTGAGTGGGGTTTGTGTGTGTGTAAATCAGTGTTCTCCAACTTGGGTCCCCATGCTGGGAGTTGTAGGCCAAAAACATCTGGGGACGCAAGGTTGGAGAACACTGGTGTAAATGGATGAGACCAGATTTGCAGACATGCTCTGTGTCCCCCCTTTTACAGTGTGTTGCTTTGGGGTTCCAAAGGCTGCTTTACTGTAGTGTTTTGTGGCTCTGAAGATATGAATATCGTTATGATCATATAACGTAGGAAGGGGTGGATTTTTGCCTGGATCTTCTCAGAAATTGGTGGCCCTGCTTGCTTCCAAGTAATACAGCCCTTGGTACTTCTTCTGAGTTGAGATGCACACGCTGGATTTTTCTTGTACTGTGCTTTTGCTGCAGGAAGAGGACAGAGGAGGGGCAGTGAGTAGGAGGGGTGGGTGGGGAATGTACTGGAAAAACCAAATTGGGGTGGAGGTAGGGTCAGGGAAAATTAAAAAAAATACTGCAAAGTTTAGCCCAAAGTTGATGCTTTTTAATACTGGGAGGAGGAATATAAATGTGGTAGCATTCAAAGGTTTAAAAATGCAGTGCTCTTTATCAGTAATTACAGTCTATCATGTCAAAAGCATGTGAGCAGCACATAGAATGACATTTTTTTGCACCTCTCTTAACTGAACATAGATCTTCAGATTGGATCCTACTGGTCTGTGTTGTGATGCTTTCCACATATGCCTCCCTAAGGAAAGATCGCTTGGTTTCAGACATCTGAAAACTGTGAATCTTTTGAAAAGATGATCATGCTCAAAATAAATTAGTAGCTGTAACTGAACAGCTGCTGTTCATCCATTCTTCATTTCAGTGGGGATAGAATCATTCATTAGGCAAATGTAATTGTTTCTGTCTTGGCCTCAACTGCTATATATAAAATGGGCTCAACAGAGATAAATATTAAGAATTGTTCCTCACAATCCCCTTACAAAATGGGCGTGGGGCGGAACACAGTGACTTAGCTTAAAGCTTTTTAACCACCCTTAGCCTGAATATTGCAGGATGGCTGAAGGGTATGAAAAGGCGAGGGGCTATCGTTCAGTGGTGCCACTACAGCAATACCTTGGATTGAAAGCACAATTCCTTCCGGAACCGTGCTTGTAATCCAAAACACTCTTATATCAAAGCGAGTCTCTGGCGGGCGTGAGCGGGGCCGATTTCAGCCCACTACGCCCGCTCGAGAGGAGCGGTTACATCCCTACATGTCTTGCAAGACCTTGCTTGTTTATCAAGTCAAAAAAAATTAAATTTTTTTGCTTGTCTTGCAAAACGCTCTCAGACCAAGTTACTTGCAATCCGAGGTATTACTGTATGCATTTTTGAATACTACCTCATAGGGGGAAAATATCCTGCATGTAGTAAACTGGCAGATCATGGAGAGAAGTTTAATTTGCTCTCTGCATGATGTACTAGTTTATTGCATGCGGAGACCTATTTCTCTGAGAGAGCACTGGGAAAAAAAAAAAGATATCCTACTAGCTTTCAGTCTGCGGTAGTATAGGCTAGAAACTTGCTGCTTCAGTCTGTCCCCACATTCTCTGTAATATATGGAATGGCTGTGAGGGCCAGCCTAAATGTGATGCTGGATGTTGAAAAACAAAACAGAATAAACCATTACCTATGCAAGGTTCTTCTATGATGTGCTGTTTTTAAAATGGCTCGCTGTCGTACAAATGGGTTGGATCCAGATTTAGTCATAGTTATGAGCAGAGCTACTGACTGAATTAAATCGGACTTGTTAGTAGATAAGTGTTCTTAGAATATCAAATTGCTCAATTAGCACTGTAGGTTTTCTGTATATTTGGAGCTCACATTAGAGGCGCTACTGAAGGACATGTTAGAAAAATTATATTTGGAGGGAAGGACAAAGCGGCGGCTCTGTGTGTGCAGAAAGAAATGGGAACAAGAAGTTGGCCTTGGGATATGTGAGTGCATTCTTGTATATTTGGCAAAAAAGCTGTAGACCTGTCCTTATCAATGAAAGCTTTTACTAGTAAAGTATTTACAGCACAGCTATTTCTGTCCGACTGATGAAAAGCTCTCATTTTTGTTAATGAAATAGCCCTCCTGTTACTTCCATTAAGCAGGTGAGTGGAGTCATCTCAATGGCAGGAGCAGGGAAGAGTGATTTAGACTCTCGCGCACACAATGTTACATACTAATCACCAACACAACACAAGCTAAGCCTATATAGGTCTAATGTGTTCTGCTTTTTCCTGTAATGGAATGCGGTGAGTTTGCACCTGGATGAAAACAAATCTGTGCTTCAATAACCCGAAGGACTGTAACAAAAATATTCCACTGAAGCAAATCTATTTACTGCTGTCTGTCTGTCAGGTTTATAGCCGGTGCAGAAGAGCTCCTCTTTAGCGAGTCTCACAAAACAATCCTATGCATGTAACTTGAAAAGTAGGACTCACTGCATTCAGTGGGAAGGTGTGTGCACACAGGGCTGCAACCGAAATAGCCACGAGGAGCTAAAGCAGGGCTCTCCAACCTTGGGTCCCCAGATGTTGTTGGCCTACAGCTCCCAGAATCCCTTGCCATTAGCCATGCTGGCTGGGTATGCTGGGAGCTGTAGGCCAGCAACATCTGGGGACCCAAGGTTGGAGAGCCCTGTTCTAATGGGATGACCTACAATGACACATTTCTCATAGCACTCCCATCTACCTTCTTTCTGCAGCAATTAAAAATGTTGGAATTAAGTTAGAGAGAAGAGATTTTTGTGCGTGGTCTTTAATTCCCATTCTTTTAACTTCCAAATGATATACTGCTGGGATGTCAGCCCTACGTATGAACGTACCCCCCCTCCCACCACCCCCCCCACAAACCATCTTCAAGAGCAATCTTTGTAATGTTCTCCAAGGGCTAGTGGACTGACCTGCTTCCTCTCTCCTTCCCATGGTTTAGGTGAGGGTTGGTGAGTCTCTTTCAGCTTGAAGGCCGAATTCAGTTTTGGAGAAGCTCTTGTGGGGTGTGTGTGTGTGTCACATTCCAGTGGTGGGGACACATTCCAAAGGGACAGGGCCCAATTACCCAAAAGTGCCAGCATGTTTTAGTGTAAAACTCTTACTGCCTTAGGAGAGGCATTTCAACCATTTGGAATGAGAGAGAAATGGCACAGAAGCTGGGAAACGGGGGTTGGGCCATGGGAAGGGAGCATGGCCGTCTAGGGAACCCCAGAGGGCTGGATTGGGACCCCAGAAGGGCCAGATTTTACCCCCAGGACCTGAGGTTCCACACCCCTGATTTAGGTGCACACACACGCCAATGGAAGAAGGGAAAAATGTGTGTGTGTGTGTGTGTGTGTGTGTGGGCTGGGCCGGCCCTACCACTAGGCAGAGTGAGGCAGTTGCCTCAGGCAACAGATGCTGGGAGGTGGCAGCAAGGTGTTGAAGAAGAGATCTGTGTGCCACGTGGCCTGCCCTGCTCCCCCTAAGCTAGCCTGATGCCTTCTGGTGCAGTGAAGGACACTGTCCCCTCGTAAGTGTTGAAGAAAGATTCAACTACCAGTCTAGTTGGCTTTTGTACATGAAGTGGGATGAGGGCACCATCTTGTTCTTTGCCTCAAGCAGCAAAATATCTTGGGCCAGTCCTATGTGTGTGTGTGAATGAGGGAAAGAAAAAAACAAAAACAAAGGTGAGAGTCTGAGAAAGGAAAGAAAGTGAAGGGAGCATGCCTGCCATAAAATGCCTTGTGATATTTTTTCAATAGTAACTGTGTCACTTGGGTTTGCCAGTCCACTCAGAGTCGGGACAGACTTTGACGGCTGATTTTATATAGTATGTTGGCTGCGCCTTTTCTCCTCTTCCTCTCCTGCAACTTTTGTGGTTTGCTCACTGAAGTGAGGTAATGCATGCCTGTAATAATGGGCAGAATACAGCTGTGGCAACATCTCTTATGGGCAGAGCTCCAGAATATACTTCGCTAAAGTACATAGTCTGCACTGTTCTGTCAGTTCCACCATTTCTGACTCTGTAGGACTCAATTTGACATTTTAATTTTGAATGAACAAAGCTAATGCAATTAATTGAACAGAAAAAGTAGTATAAAGTTAAATTAATCTATGGCTCACTTTAGGCCAAGAGCCAAACTAGATGTGATGCTATACACATCATTAGAAACAATATCAGTTCTTTTTAAAATTTTTAATATTTAATAGCAGGAGGAACATCCCCCTCCCATTTTTTATTGGTACCCCCCTTCCTTCCCCAGTTGTGATCCCAAGAAAAAACACCCCCGGTGTGGATTTAGTCTTAGGGAAAAAAACTCCTAGTGGTACCAATGACAGCACCCCACCCACCCCGGCTGATAGTTGTGTGGGGACATGATTTTTTTTAAAGAAATCAAGATTGTGGCTGTGAAAGGAAGGGTTAACCCTCCCCACCCCATACATTGCAGTGAAAATCAGCCCCCCCAACACTTACTGTTAAGTAAAATGCAACCCCCCCCCACCTGATCTGGTTTCTAATGATGCATTTAGCATCACATCTAGTTTGGCCCCTAATGGGCCACTTAATTCTACTTCTTTTCCTTGGCTGATATATTAACTGAATTGCTTTAATCATCTGGCAAGGCACCGTTGCTCTGAATTCTGACCATGCTAATGGAAACAGACTGCTGTATTAAACTATAAAGAAGTTTTCATTATATGTTTTCAGAGACTCAGACCAAGAAGGACTTGTTCAGATATTTATTTATTTATTTCATTTCTATACCACCAAATAGCCAAAGCCCTCTGGGTGGTTCACAGCAATTCATACAATACAAAACACAGAAACAGTAAAATAAAGCGTAAAATACAGATACCATGAAATATAGCATAACATTTCAATATGCAATATGCAAAACTTTAAGAAGGACATAGACAAACTGGAGAGGGTTCAGAGGAGGGCAACAAGGATGATAAAGGGACTGGAAACAAGGCCCTATGAGGAGAGACTGAAAGAACTGGGCATGTTTAGCCTTCAGAAGAGGAGACTGAGGGGAGATATGATCGCACTCTTCCAGTATTTGAAGGGATGTCACACAGAGGAGGGCAAGGATCTCTTCTCGATCATCCCAGTTTGCAGGACACGGAATAATGGGCTCAAGTTACAGGAACCTAGATTCCACCTAAACATCAGGAAAAATTTCCTGACTGTCAGAGCAATAAGACAATGGAATCAACTACCTAGGGAGGTTGTGGGCTCTCCCACTCTGGAGGCATTCAAGGTGCAGCTGGACAGACATCTGTCAGAGATGCTTTGACCTAGATTCCTGCATTGAGCAGGGGGTTGGACTCGATGGCCTTGTAGGCCCCTTCCAACTCTACTTTTCTATGATTCTATGATTCTATGATTCTATAGCAATTTAAACAGCTAAAACAATTTCATAAAGAAACAAGACCTGTTAAAACAGCTGACATGTCCCACCATATGCCATTAAATGTCTGGGAGTAGAAGACAGTCTTAACCTGGCGCCGAAAAGATGACAGGGTTGGCACCAGAGTTGGTGCCAGTGGGGTGATCATTCCACGATCAGGGGGGCCACCACTGAAAAGGCCCTCTCCCTTGTTGCCACCCTCCGAGCCTCCCTCGAGTCGGAGGTGGTACTCGGAGGAAGGCCTCAGATGTAGATGGTAGTGTCCAGGTAGACTCAGGTCGGGAGAGGCGTTCCGTCTGGTATTGTGATCCCAAGCAGTGTAGGGCTTTATAGTTTAAAACCAGCACCTTGAATCAGGCTTAGAAGCATACAGGCAGCTAGTGCAAGGGGTCGGTGGGTCAGAATTGGTTTTATATGGTCAGACCTTCTGGTCCCAGTTATTAATCTGGCTGTCGCATTTTGCAAAAGCTGCCAGATACCAGGCAACTGTGTTGGAAAGCATTTTGTTTTGTTTTGTTCTAAAAGCACAGTTTTATCCTTCTGCGCAGTGTATTTCGTCCCCTTTTTCTGGCTCAGTGTGCCTTATAACATGTTCTGGCTTCCCGGGTCAAGACAATAAGAATAAGGGTTAAGAAACTAAACAGTCTTTCTAAGCTACTCAGCAGTCCCTTGTCAACTGTGCAGTTTTAGAAGACGTTTCCTTTCTCCTTGGAATTCAGGATAGAAAGAATGACCCTCTGGTATGCATAGACCAGCTTTCCCCAAACTGGCATCCTCCACTGGGTGTGCTGGCTGGGGGTTATGGGAGCTGTAGTCCAACATATCTGGAGGGCACCAGTTTGGGGAAGACTGGCATGGAGCATCTTCCGCTGTGCTCCAGGTTTCCATTCAATGCGCTTTATTTGATTATCGTGATATGGCCTGCCTTGACAACACACTTCACGTGCTTGAGCGGGCTAAAAAAATGTACGCCGAAAGACCTCTGTGACTCCATGGTGTGTCCTCCATAGACAGGATAGAAGAGGAGAGGATACTTTAAAAAGAACCTCCCCAGGAAGAGGTTCTATGCATTTGACAGTTGAATAACAGGAATGCAGAAAGCCTGGGAGTACTTGCAGATTGGGAAGAAAGTGCACGCATCGCATGGGCAAAATAATGCAAAATATTAAATATCTGTGCAGAGAGCCATATTTTGTGTCTCAATATATGCAACATTGTATTTAAGCACTGGCCTGGTCATTATAGGATAGGTGACAAGGAATTGCATGCAGGCGAGTCCATGGGCTGGCGAAGGAGGGAGTGGAGGCTGGTGGCTCCCATGTCAGCTATCCAGGGTGCCCAGCCTATTTTTTTTTTGGGGGGGTAGGGTTCAGCACCATGGATAGCTCCTTCAAAGTTCAGATGAAAACCCAGAGTGGATACACAGCCCTGCCGACATTGGAGCTGCCGGCCTCCACGGAGTGTTCTGTCCCTCCTCTGCGGCCAGCACAGAATCAGCTCTCCATCCCTCCTTTGACAGCCATAAATAGGCTGGTATTTTTTGGGTGGGTGGGTGGATGGGTGGGCAGGCTAGTAACTTTTGTGAGCTTATTTACAACAAGGCTGCCAATATGTAATTAAACATGAACCAAATACTTAAATTAATTTCCCTCTGACTGATGACATTTTCTCCATTTTAGCCACTTGGCAGGCTTTAATCAATCTTCCTTTCTCCTCTGGGCTGGGTCTTGTATTTGATTTCCTGTGCCTTGCAAAATTCGCTTTAGTGCCTATGAGCATGTTAAATACAAAATACTATCCTTAACTTTAATAAACATTCTCCCTCAATAGCCACAGGATCTTTTCTACATACATACCCAGAAATACTATCTATAACTCTGATCACTACTTCCCAGCACATAATAACCCAGGAGCATTCCCAGCAGACAGTATAAAATCTACATCAGCCATTCTGCATTTCCAGCAGCTGAGTATTGACCTTATAAATCCTGTTTAGATTATTTTAAATATTACATATAATAAAAACATTATTTTATATTGGGCTTCTGTTTGATTCAGAGTGTAAATTTGTAGCTTGATGGATGTCCTTCCTCTTCTAAGGTGTTGTATCTTTCCCAACTGTTCCGCACCATTTAGCAGTGATTCTCCCTTCCTTGTAGTAACTCAAGTATCTCATCATATAACCATGAAACAACCCTCTCATCTTTAGATGTTATTCATATTTTCCACTTTCGCTAGCTCTGCAACAGTGCAATCCTATGTATGTCTACTCAGAAGTAAATCCTATTGCGTTCAATGGGACCTACACCCAGGTTCCTTGGGTTCCTTGCAGGAAAAAAGGCGGGGTATAAATATAATAAATAAAATAAATAAAAATAACCTGGGACCTTTTGCATGCAAAGCAGGGGCTCTACCACTGAGCTACAGTCTGGGCCTTTGCCCATCTCCCCTCTCCCCACTTGATATAAGTTCATTGTATGTTATTTCAGTACTATGAGTATCAGTATCTTCAAATCTATCTATCTATCTATCTACGTATATGTCACAGTTCAAACAATCCAAAATATTTATCAGTCTTAAAATTACTGTGGTGCATCATGGATGTAAAGGGGAAATACCAAGGCCGAGTTTAGTACTATAATTATTCCATGTTTTCAAAATTTGACCTATCATTTGATTACTTTGCCAAGTGTTGCTACTTTCCGTTGTGTTGTATCCATGGTGATCTATCTAAGGTCACTGTGACTCATTGCTATTCTAATGCCAAGGATGATTCCCAACAGGGTCAAACTACCTTGCTATCCATGCCATTTGAGCAGTTTCATAGGCCACTAAATCATTTGGTACAGCCCAATCCTCGCTTCTGTTTTGTTTTTCATTCATAACCCCATGGTCTGCCAGCTTTTTAGGCTGCAATTCTAAACACCAACCTTTTCCAAGCTGGTGCCTTCCAGATGCCTTGGATGTCAGCTTCCATCAGCCCTAGCCAACATGGCCAAGGGACAGGAATGCTGGGAGTTGTAGTCCAAAACATCTGGAGGGCATCGGGTTGGGGAAGCTGGTTATACACCATGGCTGGGGAACCCTTTTCACCTCAAGGATACATTTCCTCATGGGTAACCTTCTGAGGACTGCACGCTAGTGGTGAGCAGGCTAAAGCCTCAAGTGGGCAGGGCCAAGCCATATACTCTCCCCAGTCACACACACAAACACGTGAAGATCCCCCCCTGCAGTAATTTGGTTTGAAAAAAGCCTCCCAGTGGAGTCAGTGGGTGGCTTTCCCCCCAATTGAATTGCAGTGTAGGGGGTTGATTTTGGGGAGCTTGCAATTGAAGAAGGGAGGGTTAAACGTTCCCATCCCAGCAGTGACTCCCCAAATTGCCTCCCATAGCAAGTAGGCTTTGCTCCTTTGGGAGGTTTTTTTTCCACCCTGCAGGGGTGTGGTCTGTTGGGGGAGGCCATGTAGGCTGCATCTGGCCATGGGCCACCAGCTCCCAACCCTGCGATACACTCTAACCTGGGAGCAAGTCCCATTGAACTGAAATGGACATTTCTGTGTAGACATGCATAGGAATGTGGTGTTAGACACAAGAAGTGGGAAAAATACATCAAAGGTATTTCACTAATCTTAACTGAGAATATTCTTCTCAGCCAAGTTATTTAAGGGTTTTCTATCTATCCATTTTCAATATTCCTAACCACTGGTTCATAATTACCCTGCTTTAATTTTCTCAAGTCTTCATGCAGTTATATTCCTAGATAGATTGGTTTTTCACTGCATTTTACATGAAAATATCTTTTCATTCCTTGCCCCAATTTTCTATTGAAAAATAATCCTAATAATTCTGATTTGTTTTTATTTACTTTGTGAAAAACAACAACAACCCTTGTTGTATTGTTCTACAATAATAATAAAATTAGGTTTTAAAGGACAATATCACATTCTGGTAACTGATCATAGAGTTGGATCTAGACTTAGTCATGCGTAGAGTAGACATATTGAAATTTATAGGACACGTCAGTCTCAAATAACTTAAGTTCCATGGATTTTCATGGATCTGTTCCAAACATGACTAAGTCTGGATCCAACTCATAATGTCATCAACGTATAAACGAGATCATAATTTCTTCATCTCGGCTCTTCACTCTCTCTGTATCATAATACTTTTAAATCTAGGGTAGCCTGATGTTCGATTGCTAGTGTGAAGAGAAGTAGTGAGCAGATGAATTATGCAAAATTGTACAATTTGCATAATTTTTCACACGTCACAAAATCTGGCTTTTCAGGGCACAGAAGTTGGATTACCTTCATTAAAACTAAAAATAAAATACAGCCCTGTCTCCGCAAAACACTGGAGAAAATACCCTAGTCCAACAGCTTGTAAGGATGAAGCCCATGAGTAGCTTTACCGAAAATTAGATGTCGTGGTATCCAAATTACTTTCACACACCATTAATTACTAGATACGGTAGATATAGTGACAGTTTCTGGGGCAACTGTATTTGTGAATTCAATGAACATGGCACATGCTGCTGCTCGAGCATTTAATTTCACTCTATGACAATCTGGATGACAATCTTGCCTCATGTTTACTGATAGTCTTGGTGTCGTTGGGATATCTGATGGACACTAATGATCCTTTTAGTTATATACACGGAGCAGATATTACTGCTATAAACAATATGGAGTGGCACACTATTGTTTGCAATAACCCAAATGCTTGGGAAGTTAAAAACAACAACACAGACCTTGTTGATTTATCAGTGACTAAACAACAAAACTTTTGTGCATGTGAATGTTATGAGAACAACCTTTCAACCATTCTTTTGTAATTCATGACTCCTTAGTCTTGTGAAGATCCTTTTCTACATAAGCTGGACATCTACATAAGAAAGCCAGTGTGGTGTAGTGGTTAGAGTGGTGGACTGGGACTCAAGAAACCTGGGTTCAAGTCTCCACTCAGCCATGGAAGCTCACTGTGTGACTCTGGGCTAGTCACTGAATGTCAGCCTAAACAATCTCACAAGGTTATTGTGAGGATAAAATGGAGAGGAAGAGGATCATGTATGCTGCTTTGGGTCCCTTGGAAGATAGGCGGATATAAATGTAACAGACAAATACATCTCTGGGAGATAGCTGGTTTGTGCCAGGGATGGGGACTAGGACTCGAGGACTCGACTCGTGAGTCGGACTGAGTCCCCCCTCTGACTCGACTCGGACTCGAGTCCCAATATTTTTAATGGGACTTGAGACTCGACTCGGGACTCGAGACCAAGGACTCTTCAACATCCCTGGGCTGTGCCAGAAGGAGTAGAGAGGAGCGCGTTCACCAGCAAAGAGCGCATGGAAGCGAGGTGTGCCGCTGCTTGGCCACTATGGACGGCTACCAGGAGTGCAGCCCCAAGGGTGTGTCAAGATTTATTATTTTGATTGATGTGTTGCATACTTGGGAGAGGCAGAAGAAGGACCTGAGATTACTCTGTGTGGCTGCTCTGAGTGTGTTTCTGGTTCCAGCAAGTTCATCACCAGTGGAGCGGGTGTTCAGTGAGGGTGGAATTGTGATGAGATCTCAGTGTTCCAGAATGGGGGCCAAACATTTAGAAAAAATCATGTTCCTCAAATGCAACATGGATAAGTTTTAGGAAGTACAGCAAGTTTATTTTTTAAAATCATTTTTCTAACATGCAACCTTTCAGACATTTTGGGTTTGGCTGCCTCTGCCTGCCTGCCTGGGGTTCCCAGCCTCCTCTGCCTGCCTGGTCTCTTCTTGACCAATTCAACAGTTGAATTGTCCAAGACAAAGGCCTCTGCCTGCCTGCTTTGGGGTTCCCTGCCTCCTCTGCCTGCCTGGTTATTTTGGGTTTTTCTGCCTGGTCTGTTCTTGCCAAAATCAGTTGCAGAGTTTTGAAATAAAAAGGCACACTTGTGCCTAGAATTTATTTAAACCACACATCTGAAGTAGCCTTATTTTGTTGGAAAAAACCCCCATTGATTTTAATAGGGACTTGTGGAGTCAGCTTTGGGAGTGACTCGTGACTCGTGACTCGTGAGTCACCATTTTGGACCAAGGACTCGGACTCGAGACTCGGGTCCAAAGACTCGTGACTCGACTCGTGACTCGAGACCAAGGACTCTTCAACATCCCTGGTTTGTGCCCAGGGTATATGGTTGTAGGTGGGTTGGGGGTCTCTGGAGCCCCCCTGTTGTTTCAGTTTGTTGCCTGATGGCCATGTGGCATGATGGCATAGCATTGTCACTTGTATTTTCTTCAGTGCTTTGTGGAGCCTGTTTGGAGTGTGAACAGGGCTGTTTTATTTTCATTATTAATGAAAATTCTAAGCCCGGGCAATCCAACTTCTGTGCCATGAAAGGCCAGTTTTTGTGACATGTATAAAATTATGCAAATTGTACTATTCTGTTATGCAGTTTTCACTGTTTTGTATCATTCCGTTTTATCTCATCATAGGAGAGTCAAGGACACTGACGTCTAACCCCAACCCCAGAAAATCTTACTCCTAGTCCAGAGTCACTGTTCAGCATCAGGCAGGTACTGTGGTACATGAGTTAGTTGTTGTAGTTCAGCCTCACCCATCCTGATGCCCTCCAGATGTGTTGGACTACAACTCCCATCTGGCTGGGGATGATGGGAATTGTAGTCCAACACAGCTGAAAGGCGCCTGGCCTATGTCTGAGGTTGGCCTAATGTTAACCTTAATGCTAAAGGCAGTTTAAAAAAAAAACTTCTTTATTAATCCATTTACCTTATGATGTTTGTGGAGGGTTTCAGTCTCTTCTGTGAAAAAAAAACTCTCCAGCTGTATCAGAGAGAACTTGCCTTAACGGTTGGCACAGGCAGAATATTTTTTGTCACCGTTGATTCAGCATGTAATTGTGAAGATAAGTAAATGGTAGGAAGTAATGGAATATACTTTTTGTTCACTCGTCCTGAACTTATATCAGTGGTAAATACTTCTTTAATGTTACCTCGAGGCACACATGGCGCATCTTAAAAAATGTTGAAAATGTAACTTCCAGTACAGATGAAACCGATGGGCAGACGTCTACCAGAGAACTGGTCTAGCACTGGCACAGTGGTTAAAGCTGCAATCTTACACAAACCTACCTAGGAATAAGCCCACCTGAGCTCAATAGGACTGACTTCTGATGAGGCCAGGGGAGGCTGGCGACTCCTGTGTCCGTGGCGCTCCTCATCCATTGCAGCCTTTATTTTGAACTTTATAGGAACTATCCATGGTCCTGTACTCCATCCCCCAAATAGCTTCACCACCATGGATAGCTCCTATAAAGCTCAGAATAAAAGCTGCAATGGATGGGGAGCCCCACAGACACGGGAGTCACCAGCCTCCCCTGGATTAGGCATGCATAGGATTGCACTATAAGTTGTGAGCCAGGCAATTCCAGATTCAACTCTCACCACCTCAGTGGGTGAGGTAAGAATATTCAGCCCTGCCCCATTTGTGACATGGAGATAATAATACTGGTGTAAAGAAATAAGCCCTGTAAAATGGTGGACACACAGCGGATTTACTGAGCCAATTTCCTCCCCTGCCCCCAAGTTACCATATGTTCAGGGCTGTCCTTCTGGAGAATGTAATATGTCAGTGGTAGTTTCTTCAATAAAGAACATCAAGCTAGGCATAAAGCCTTTTATGTGAGGAGTCCACTATGATACAGACTGACTTACTGAGTAGGGCTGGAGACGAGCTACTCCAGAGAGCTGAAGGTGGTGTGAAAGAGATTCCATCGCTCATGGTGTGTACACACATCACTGATGCCTCTGCTCAGTGCTGGCTCCAGGTTTTTGAGGGCCTTTGGGCAAGCCTTCCTTAGTAGGCCCCCTTCCTCAGTGAGTCTAGTTTCTCACTGCCATTGACCCCACAGCAGCCGCTGGTGCTCCTTTATCCTCGTATTGCTCCCACTTGCTTGCTTGACAGCTGGACAGCCATTGAGCAAGTAGGCCGTGGCGTTTGAAGCTCCTCCACACCGCCACCACTGTGGTCTGGGACAGAGCGAGAGGCAGGGGAACAAGCAGGTTGCAATGGCGAAGGAGAGGAATAACTCTGGGGTCTCTTGTCAGTGGGCCTGGTTGAGGTGTGGGCCCTTGGCAGGTACCCAACCATGCCTACCCTTGATGCCGGCCCTGCTAAACAGGTATTACAGGTTTTCGTGGTGCTTAAAAGCAACAGCGGGTCAAAATAAAGGAAGGTATAAACTAGGGGTAATGCTGCCTCTGTCATGCCACTTCCAATTGCTTTGAAACACTACTGTCTGTCCGCTGACATAATATAACTATAGCACTTTGAGCATCTGAAAGAGCATGATATAACAACTTGAGATAATTTTGTATTGTCCATGTAAGAAAATATAAGCCGCTAATTATATGAGCTTTTCTAAGCGAGGCTGTTAATCCACTGTTAATCTGCTGTATCTACTTTTGGTTTGGTCACAGAACTGAGATCTGAGCACTAGACAAGGAGCGTTTCCTTTCCTGATTTTCCATTGCACAACCTCTAGGTGGTGCTGTGGTACAGTGTAATAGCACAAATACACAAGTAGAAACGGTGCTTTCTTTTGCTTTCACAGTGAAACTCCACATTTTCCCTGTTCCAGAAAGCTCACCGAAAGTGCTGGTTAGGTACAGAAGTGAAACTGGAGGGTCATATCATCATCTAAAGAACCTGTAAACAACTGTGAGTAGGGAATGATGAGCGCATGGGTGGATCCCGGGGAGCAGAGAGAAAGGAAAGGGATGTAGCTCAGGGGCAGAGCATGCACTTTACCTGCTAAAGGCCTTGGGTTCATTCAATTTGCAGCATTTCCAGTCATAGGGATGGGAAAGACTCTGAAACCCTGGAGAGTTGCTCCCCAATCTTTTGGGGCCCATGGGAGATATTTGGAGTTTTGAGATGGTGTTGTGGGCACTGTCACAAAATGGCACCCCTATGCACGAAATGGCTGCCACTGGTGGGTGTGGCCAGTCACAAAGCACCCATTTCACTGAAGGCCAAAGAGACAAGGAACTTGCCCAAGAACCTAAGTACAGGGCAGAGTTAAGGTCTGAGCCCCAAAACATGACATGATGACTCCTTTGAACCCACAATTTCCTGCCCCAACAGAACACCCATTTCACAGAAGGGGCCAGTCAACTCACCCCTCATCCCAATATCTGTCTCCCCCAGGGCAGACTCAAACCTAAAGAGAGAGAGAGAGAGAAAGAGAACGAACACAGGCTTCCAGATGGAGGGCTCCTAGCACTAACAGTTGAAAGGCATTGTACAACTATTCTATCTTTTCTTCCTTATTGCATATTTTTCTGTAAGAAAAAAGATGACAGAAGCTCAGAGAGAGAGAGAGAGAGAGAGAGAGAGAGAGAGAGAACCTAGACCCAGAAAGGGTGAATAGAGAAGGAGTGGGAGAGTGCAGAGATTTTGTGGGCACCAGGGGAGGCCTTCATGGGCACTAAAACACTTGCAGGCATTGCATTTGAGGTCCCAGCCAGGGACGGCCTAAGATATTTTGCTGCCTGAGGTGAAGGACAAGATGACACCCCTATTCCACATACAGAAGTTAACTAGACTGGTCTCACAGTTTCATCTTACTTCAACACTGTGAAGGGGAGAGTATTCTTTATCGCACTTGAAGACAACAGGCTAGCTTAGGGGACACAGGGCAGGCTGAGTAGCAGACACAACTTTGTTCTCCCAACACCTCACCACCATTCCCCACCCCTCAGCATCTGCCACCTGAGGCAAGTGCTTCACTCTGCCTAATGGTAGGGCTGGCCCTGACCCCAGGTATAGGTAGTACTGAGCTAGATGACCAATGGAATAAGGCAATTTCCTGTCTTCCTAAAAATGGAAACAATGTTATGGTTAAGAAAATGTAATAAAGTTGATTGAACAGGGAGGGTGCAATCCAGCTAAAGTTAAACAGTTCAAGCTGCTATTGCTCTCAATGGAAGAAATAAGCACCTACTTAATTCTCCCCCACTGAAACAATTTGGACTAAAAATGGGGTAGGTTCCACTAGATCATAATCAAATATTTCAAACATTAAAATAGAATTACTTTTAAAAATCATGATTACCGTATATTGAAATCCTGCATGCAAGGAGCCAAAGGTGGCTTACATGATCCCCCTCCTCTCCATTTCCCCCTCACAACAACCCTGTGAGGTAGGTGAGGCTGAGAGTCTGTGCCTGGCCCAAAGTCACCCATTGAGCTTCATGGCCAAGTGGGGTTGAGAACCCAGATCTCCCGAGTCCCAATCCAGTACTCTGACCACTACGTCACATTGACTATCCAGTAGAGTAGTCAGTACTTGTAGTCATTGTAGGTAAAAGGTTGTTGTTGTTGTTGTTGCTTTAATTTCCCTGAAAAATAGCAACTCTTGAAAGGTTATGTTCAAATGTTCATATGAAAACGGTTGGCCCTTGGGTGAAAGTTTTTAAAAACAACACTATGTACATTGAGAAGACATTCTAAGCCTAGTCCTGACTAGCAACAGGGATGCAGAAAGAGTCTGTCACAAAAAAATGAAAATTTCCCAGTTAATCTACAAAGTTTTCATTACCAGATTTCTCAATAATTAAAAAGTGTTTCCTGACATTATTGGCATATATGCTCTCTGGTGAGGATGGCTGCGCCTTCTGGTTTTAATTTAATTAATAGCTCTGCTGGTCTTAGCACATAGTCTTATGGCAGAATGACCTCGACAGAAGAGAAGCGTGCCTCTGTAATATCTGGTTATTAATAGATTAAAACATAGTAGGGTCTGTTATTTCAGGAGGGTGAGGGCTAATTGTTGCAAAAGGACTGATATCAAGAGAACATAAGACAAGTCTACTTGGATCAGACTAAAGGTCCATCTAAATTATTTTAGGCCACAATCCTATGGCCATTAGATGCTGTCTAGATGGCGATAGGATAGGTCAGAGTTCCAGCTCCGACCTTGGAAACGCATTCTGCGGTCAGAGCTGGAACTCCGACCTCAGAGGGCCCTCCCTCCCTCCCTCCCTCCCTCCCTCCCCTCACAGCTGGTGTGGTTCTTTCCACACTCGCTATGGCTCCAAAGTCACAAGACCGACTTTGGAACTGGTGTTGGGGGGGGGGAGACACACATTCCCAGGGGGTAAGGAGGGGAGGGGTGAGGCTCTGCCAGGATACAATGTATCCTGGCAGTGCCGCAGCCCCTCCTCCTCATGAGTTGGGGCAAAACGGACAGCCAAAATCAGCGGAGTATTTTGTGGGGCGGGAGAAGCACTGGAGGGCGATCTTTGCCTCTGCACTCCTTCCATCCTCGAGTGGATGCCTGTAATCCTCTGAGTTCAGTGGGTTACAGGCAGCCACATTGGATGGCGCTGCCCAAGTATTATATTTTCAACTGGGTGTATAGTTCTATGCCTCTCAGTTTTCTTATATTATTTTATAGTGTTTTATATTGTTTAATAGTGTATCGATTTTTAAATTTGTATGCATACTGCCCTGAAATTCATTTTTTGGATGAAGGTGCAGTCTTTATACATTCTTAAAATAAGTAAATAAATGTAGCCCAGTATCCTGCTTCCAGCGGTGGCCAGCTAGGTTCCTCTGAGCAGGGTCAAGCCAGGCCAAGTAGCTCTCCAGGCAAGGGGCACCTCTGGTGTGCCCTTCATTTGTTCAGCTTTTGCATTTTTATTTTTATTTTTTACTGTGTGTGTAGCTCATTTCACAACCTGGATGCATGGTTTGCATGAACGGTTTACCACGTCATACGTGATAACAAATGTGCATGCTAGAATCTGAAAATCTGTCATTTTTTGGTACTATATGAAGGGTTCGTACTACTAGTTTGAGCTGTTGGGTGGACAGCTGAGGGGGGGATAGCCCATGACACAGATCCTCCAAACCCGATTCCGCCAAGCCTGGAGACTCAGGCAGACGTTTAGGTTGCCTGTCCTTAACTCTGGCCTTGCCTCTAGGAAACCTGGAGCAGGGCATCAAGGCAACAGCCCTCCTGTGTTGTATGTTCCCATATGATAATAAGAGGTATAGTGGTTCTGGAAATGGAGGTTCCATTTAGATACCATGGCTAATAGCTATTTATTTATTTATTTATTATATTTATGAATCGCCCATCTGGCCAGACATCCGGCCACTCTGAGCGATGTACAGTCCAATAAAACACAAGGGGGGGGGAAACACACACACACACACACAGAGACACACACACACACACACACACACAGTATAAAACACAATTAAAAACAGTACAAAACTTAAAAATCCTAACCCACCCCATATTCCTGCCTGAAAAGCCACGTTTTTAATGCCCGGTGGAAGCTAATCAAGGAAGGGGCATGGCGGAGGTCACTGGGGAGAGAGTTCCATAAATTGGGGGCTGCCACAGAAAAGGCCCTCCTCCTAGTCCCCACCAGCTTGGTTTCTGTGGCTGATGGGACAGGGAGAAGGCCATCCATGGCAGATCTTGTTGAGCTGGACCTCTACAACAGAATTTTGATTTGTAGAACGGCATCCTGGGAGCTCAAGTGCTGTATTTTCTTTATAGCAGGTAAAGCAACATGAGACTGCTTTAAACAATTATCTTCCTCATCCTATTAGCCACTGCCCCACAAACCAGTCCCACTCATGTCTGTGCAGTGAGTTGAGCCATTTGTTGTTACAGCTAGGGATGGCTGATTGCTCCAGACCTGTTCTTCCCTCACTTCATTTCACACTGTCCTGGCTGAAGTGACCTGCCTCTAAGTGTCCTTCAGTGAACACTAAAGACATCTACAGACCTTTCCAGATGATTAAAAGCACAGGACGTGAGTGATCCAGCCACAGTGAAACAGCTTTCCTTCCCTTAGAACAGCCCTTCCCCAAACTGGTGCCCTCCAGACCATTTGGACTACAACTCCCATCAGCCCCGGCCAGCATGGCGAATGGCCAGAGGTGCTGCGGTCCAAAATATCTGGAGGGCACCAGGTTGGGGAAGGCTGCCTTAGATTCCGATGAGGGGGTTGTTGGGACTTGTTCGCCCGGAAAAGGGATCAAGGGTTTTAGATTGTGCCACTGAATGAAAAAGCTGCTCAATTATGCTTGCACCGACCGCCTCCTCCTGCCTCAAGGGCCCCCAAAAATAACCTTGGTACAAGCGGAGGGGTTGGTGGCAGCACCATACTTCCAATCTCTTTGTGGCCAGCTCTCTCTCTCTCTCTCTCTCTCCCTCCCTCCCTCCCTCCCTCTCTCCAACATGATGGGCACACCCATATGAATAAACGGACTGGAAGTAAAACTAATAAATGTCTTTATTAGTTGTAAACCTTGTTTGGACAATATGTTTCCTTTTAAGAGCCTTTTAGCAGGGTTTAACAACCCACGTGATGATAACCAGTTTCAATAACCAGGCTGTGCATAAGGGGGAAAACTCTGCTTCGGCCTAACCAGCACAGGACCGACTCCTTCCCATATCCTCCAACACAGTGGTGGCGGGTGGTCGCAGTCCCCAGCAGAGCGTCTTTTCCTACCTGGGACTTGAGATTACAAGCCCCCAAATCCCTGGCGGGAAACTGATGCAGAGCTCTCGCTTTTATACCACCACTACAGTGTTCTCCAACCTTGGGTCCCCAGATGTTTTTGGCCTACAACTCCCAGCATGCCCCAGCCAGCGGGTTGGGGAACACTGCACTACTAGTTCCTGATGTTGGGTCAGCACGATCTTGTCTTGGCATAGTACTGGTAAGAGGAAAATTTGGGCACAATCAAGTCCCATCACCCCCCTCCCATCATAATCTAAGACAGCCTTCCCTAACCTGGTACCCTCCAGGTATTTTAGACCACAACACCTCTTACCATTCGCCATGCTGGCCAGGGCTGATGGGAGTTGTAGTCCAAAACATCTGGAGGGCACCAGTTTGGGGAAGGGCTTTTCTAAAGGAAGGAAAACTGTTTCACTGTGGCTGGACCATTCACGCCCTGTGCTTTTAATCTACAGAAAGGTCTGTAGATGTCTTTTCTTTAGTGTTCACTGAAGGACACTTACAGGCAGGTCACTTCAGCCAGGACAGTGTGAAACGACGGGGGGGGGGGGAACAGGTCTTGAGCAATTACCAATTTTAATTGGTGCGAGTTGGACAAAACCTCTTTTCACAACCTGAGCAACAACTTCAAACCCATCCACTTAGTTTATGAGTGAAACTTGACGAGATCGATGTCTCCCATCCCTCGAGTAATAGGCACAGGTTCAGTTTCATAAGGTGCAAGGAAACCGTGTGACAAATTCAAGATGAATAGAGGAGACACATACTTCCCAAGTGCCCAACAGGCCAAATCTTTTGCGTTAGAAAAGGAGGAAAGGTTTCTGAAAGAATTATGCCATTAATTAAAAAAAATATATCACACGATTTATCATTTCTGTAGGGAAAAGCCACAGGAAACGTCCTTCAAATAAGGTTTGCTTTCAAATGCGGACCAAATGAAATTCTCCCCCTTCCATAAGCGAAGGGATAAGGAACAGAGGAGCTGGGCAAAGGAGGCACTGCTGGTTTCTGCCTCAGACGTCAGTCCAGCCTACCTCTTATGGGCCAATCAGATGGGAAGGTGTGCACCACATGAGTAATCCTAGAAGTTGACCTGGCCTCAACTCTCAGAGGGGCATCAGGACTACTGTTGCTGATTGCAGCTGCTTTAAATTCCAGCTCCTCTGGCTGGGCTTGAATTAGGAGCACCCACATCTGGGCAACAGCAGCATGACTTCTGGAATGGGGGTTGATCATGGTTGCAGTAGGTTTCTGTTCTTCCAGAGGAGCAGAGCATCCCTGGGGTCTGGGTCAGCTTGTTACCAAAAATGTTGCTTGTGAAGTTGTGTGCCTGATACTTATCTGAGTCTGTGCTGGTATGGCTGTTGGGGGTCATACAGGCCTCATGGGTGACCGCCCCTTAACCCTGGTAAAGTACCTGAGCTCAGTGCTCAAGTGCCAAAGTACAGCAAGAAGGAGCTACTGCTGTGTTGAACCATACAGATTATTAATTATTAAGTGCCCCATTATTAAGAGTGGTGGCAAACGACTATTCAGGACTGGTGCTACCATTAGGCGAACGAGGCGGCTGCCTAGGGCGCATGGCTAAATGGGGCGCAGCTGCGCAGAAACGCCTTGAAACTTTTAGCGCTGTATCGCTCGCTGAGCTCGGATGCGACACCTGCCGAACTCCTCTTTGACTCCCTGGGACACTTCGGCAGGTAACGGAGCCCGGAGGAAGACGCGCACGCGCACACAGAAGTTGGCGGGGCTGCATGTGAGAAAGGGGGTGCTCCTGCCCCCTCGCAGCAGGGAGTAGTGGGGGAGGAAGATCGGGAGAAGCAGGGAGCCCGCCGGTCTCGGCCACTGGTGCTGTGAGACACGTGGCCGTCGTGGGGGAGCAGAGGCCATCCCTTCCAGCAGAGCTCAGCCTATTCACCCCTATAATATCTTTATATCCCGCTCTTCCTTCAGGGAGGGGCAGCGGGGGAGAGAACACGTGTCAGGCTGCTAGACCCTAAGGGGGAGGGAGGGAGTGGACGTGTGGTGCATTTGTCCTAGGAGCGGGGCGAAGGGGTGGGCAGTGCTGCGCCAGTTCTTGAGCGAGGCGAGTACCCCGCGGTGCTGGGGGGGCCCCATCGAGGAAGTTAGACTGTCAGGCGAGGCACGGGTTGGGGGGCAGGGCCGAGCGAGGGCGCTGGGGCCAGTGGCTGGCTTTCTTCTTGCAGCCCCCCTCCCTTGCTTTGGCTTCCCGCCGTCCTCTCTCCGCCCCACCGTTGCTCCTCCCTCTTTGCCCGGACGGGTGTCCCAAGCCAGCGCCTCCAGCCTTTCCCACGGCTAGGCTGGCAGGATTCGGGCTGGGCGCCTGCAGTGCTCTAGCGTGGCTTCTTGGGTTATGGGGGCAGGGGCACTGACGCCCACGGAGGGGAGAACCTGGAAATCTCCCCCCACACACACATCCGCTCTTATCCTTTATATTCAGCTTTGTTAGGCTGGTTGAACACCCGGTCGCTGCTCTTCCCCTCCGCTCTGCTCCCATCAATGCAAAAAGACAATAGAGCTAACTGAGAATCAGAAACTCAGCCCTCCGGGGTCTTGTTCTCCACAGGGACCCCCAGGGACCAGCCTCCATGAATACTGGGGGGCGGGGAGGAAGGGCTCAAGTGGGAAGGGGGCGCGCTAAATATCTGGTCTTGCCTAGGGCACCAAACTGCCTTGCACCGGCCCTGCGACTATTACCTTTCTGTGATTCTTTAATTCTGGGGTCTATGTGCCCATGGACACCTCTGTTGGTGCCTTCCAGGCTCCCTGCCCCTCCTGGTTTTTATTTTATTTCTTAATTAAAATAATAATAATTATGTTTTAACTGAGATGCTGGCATGCTGCAAAGTGAAGTGCTGCCCTCCAGCTCTATCTTTATTTGGGTTCAAAAGAGCCGTCTTGTGTTTTGAAGCTCAGACCCCCACCTTTGCCTTGTACTTAGCTTCTTCGGCAGGTTACTGTGGGTTGTTCTTTTTTTTTTTTTTTTTTTTTGCCTTCTAGGAAATGAGTGTTTTGTGATTGGCCATGCCCACCATGACAGCCATTTTATGACTGGGCAAGCCCCCCCTCCTGGAAGTCATTTTGTGAGAGTGACCATGACACACTCTCAAAATTCCAAATGTGCCCACCAATGGAAAAAGTTTGGGGATAGGGAACGTCTGAGGGTAAAACAGTAGGATGCTGATAGAAATCTGTGTTTGGACACAGGTTGCCCACAGAGTTGGGGTGGAGCCTGTGGGGTTGTGGGGACCAAGTGGAAGGAGGGCCAAGGGAACTTGATGATAACGGAGAAAGGGGCCCAGTAGCGGTGCTGGCTCCAGGTTTTTGGAGGGCCCTTGTGCAAGAAAGACAGCCTCAGTAGGCCCTCTCCCTACCTTCTCACCGCCATTGTCATCAGCTGCTGTTACTCCTCATCCTCTCATCATTGCTACCACTTGCTTGCTTGACAGGTACAGAACCCGTGAGCAAGCAGGCAGTGGCACCTGCTGCCTGCCGCTCCTCCTTCTCACCATCACCATGGTCTGGGCCAGAGTTAGAGGCGGGTGAATAAACAGTTTGCAGTGGTGAAGAGGAGGAGCAAGTCAATAATCTAATCAGCTGCATCATCTGATAAATCGATATTCTAATCAGCTGCACATACCTTGAGAGGAGTCTATATTCAAAGGTATCCGAAAGATTGATCCACATATAATTCATTTATGCTAGTTTGGCAATTTGATGGGAAGAGGCCAAAAAAAAAAAATATCTCTCATGCCTACGTCTATATCTGTGTTGTTGTTTTTCGAAACAGGAGACAGACTTCTTTCAGACATCTCACATGAGGGAATGCAACACAGAAGCAATCTGATAGATTTGTATTGTGTCGACTAATTATTGTAATGGGACGCATTGAACAATGGCTTGTGCTATCCTCCTGCAGTACATGCAATACAGGGTGAGCTCCTCAGGCTCTCTCGTTTGCTTTCCAAGCTGCAATCACTTCTTGGCAGTTAAAGAAGCCGGCAAATAATCTGTCGTCTTGGTGGCTGCAAAGAAACAGCACTCATGGTTTTAATCAAATGTATCTCTTAAGTCAAGCCAAAGAAAGAGGAGCTTTAATCTGGTAGCTCTGTGGGGGCGTCAAAATGTTTAAGTGCCACAAAGACAGCGAAGGCTAAAAACCGAGGTGACTGGATTTCATTTATTTTTATTTGTTCCCGTTCGCATACCAGGAAGCCATGTCCATCACAATATGACAGCAGCCTCAGCTATAGCAGGCTTCGTGCATCCTATTAACTATTATCATAAGAACATAAGAAGAGCCCTGCTGGATCAGACCAAGGGTCCATCTAGTCCAGTATTCTGTTCACACAGTGGCCAACCAGCTGCCCACAGGAAACCCACAAGCAGGACGTGAGTGCAACAGCACCCTCCCATGTTCCCCGGCAACTGGTGTACATAGGCATACTGCCTCTGTACACCAGAGGAAGCATATAGCCATCAGGACTAGTAGTCATTGATAGCCTTCTCTTTCATGAATTTGTCCAATCCCCTTTTAAAGCCATCCAAATTGGTGGCCATCACTACATCTTGTGGAAGTGAATTCCATAGTTTAACTATGTGCTGTGCGAAGAAGTACTTCATTTTATCTGTCCTGAATCGCCCACCAATCAGCTTCATTGGATGACTCCAGTATTATGAGAGAGGGATAAAAATGTCTCCCTGTCCATTTCCTCCATCCTGCTCAAGGGCCCTGCAAAACCTGCCACTTGTGCTGGCAATAACAGTGAACATGGCAACATCATCGCATGCTTCTGGCCTGACAGCTGGTGTTGCTCAGGTAGTCATAGGCAAGGCATTCATGCCAGACAGGTCACTTATGCATTGCCAAGGAAGGCAAAATGCATCACCAAAAAAAGAAATTAAAAAAAAAAAAAAAGAGGATGCAGATTCACATAACATTTGCATATGCCGATTTATATATGTATAGAAGCAAAGTTAGACGTGATTACTATCATTTAAATAGAAATACAATAAATCTTACCATAGTGGGGAAGACTGTGACCAGGTGAGCTGTTGCGTTTGCTGCTCAGTCCACTGTCCAGGTCTACAGTAAGTGTGGATGGGCAGTGTCCCGGCCCCTGCAGTGCTCCCTTCTTCTGGCTCTTTGTCTTTCAGCTGGGCTTGGGCCTGACAGACAGCACATCAAATAGAGGACTGTGTAAAGTAGGAGATGTGGCCACCCTGATTATCTCTCAGTCTTCACCCCATCTATCTTAAATAAATAAATAAATAAGTAAGAGCTTTATGGGTCTGCTTGACGGAAATGGTTTTAGTGTGCTATTGACTTGGTTTTAACCATACTGTTTGGCTTTTATCAGTTATTGAAGGTGCAATCCTATGCGTGTTTAGACAGAAGAAGGTCCTACAACTCTCAGCATTCCCCAGCCACCAGGACCTTTTTCTGTCTAAACATGCATAGAATTGCACCTTCAATAACTGATAAAAGCCAAACAGTATGGTTAAAACCAAGTCAATAGCACACTAACAGTGCAATCCTATGGCTTCTGCACAGTGTCTAGACGGCCATAGGATTTCTCTGATTTGGACAATCGCTCCAACCTTGTAGTTGGGTCTCCAAGCTTGGAGTGCCCTCCCCCCCATCACAGCTGATGTGGAAAGAACTGCACCAGCTGCTTCTCTGAGGTCACAAACACGACCTTGGAGAAGGGGTTTTGTGGGCATTCCAGTGGGCAGGGAGGGGAGGAGACAGGTGCCACCATGACACGAGGTATTCTGGTGGTGCCTCAGCCTCCTTCCCTCCTGCTCTGGAGCACTGCACTTAGCTGAAATCGGCCGTCTAAGTGCTTTGCAGGGCAGGTGGAGCATGGAGGCAATCTTCGCTCCCGCGCTCCTCCTGCCCTGCATTGGATGCCTGTGATCCTCCAAGTTCAGAGGGCTATGGGGCATCCTGGCTGGATTGCACCCTAAAACAATTTCCAGAAGTTTTAGGGAACGCTGGGAGTTGTAGGACCTCTTTCTGTCCAAACATGCATAGGATAGTGCCCTAAGAGATTAATTGGATTTTAATTGTGCATTATTGACCTTTTATGAAATTTGTAAGCCACCGCGAGAGAGCTTCTTTGCCCTGTAGGCAGCCTATAAGCATCCTTAAATAAATAAAAGATAAAAATAAATCTTCAGTATGCGGATAACACTGGCGTACCTTACAAATAATGTATGTGAAGTGCCTTGAACACTCAAAATGCTTTATAAATGCTCAGTATTACGATTGTCTAGTCTCTGTGGAGTTTCTTATCAGTCCTATGAACTTCAGTGTTGTTGTTGTTGTTGTTGTTGTGTTTTAGATGATCTTGGGGGATAGCATCATAGTTATTTATAGAGAGCCATCAGTGTGCCTTGCACTTTGTAAAGTAACAATTCTATGCATGTTTTCTCAGAATTCAATCCTCTTGAGTTTGATGGGACTTACTCCAAGGTTTGCATGTACAGGATTGCAGTCCAGCATAAGCAACAAGAAAGCTGGTACCTTGAGGAGTTTCCAGTCTAAATTTCTAGAGGAGGAGACTGGGGGAAAGGATGGGAGGGGAGACAGCAGGAAGGACAGAGGCAAGAGTAATAGGAAGAATCTGTGCTGACACAGGTACAGATGTGCCTAGGCTTGTTTTCTGTATGGAATGAGGACTAAAAGAATGAAGGGATGAAAGTTTACGGTGTTCAACTGATGCTTCTCCCCTACTGGCAGAATGGTTTTGGGGTTGGTACAAGTTTTCACATTGTTTTAAGTTTTAATTGAAAGTCACCCTGGGGGCCCTATTTAGGCCAAAAGTCAACTCATAAATCCATGAAGAAAAAGAATAGTAAAATAAATGGGGTTTTACGTGTTGTTGATTATTGTTGGCTGGCAGAGAATAGTCTCACTCAAGTGCACCTTAATTGGGTTGGCGTCAGGAGTAGGCACCATGGGGCACATGCTGTGAGGCTCACACTCCAGCAGGGGACCCACCACCTACTCCCACAGCCCCCTGGCTTTCTGCTTGCCTTTCCCTTTCTTTTGGGCCCAAAAAGAGAGGGCAAGCAAATGGACAGTGGTGGCAACGTGAGGGGAGAGGTGAGCCCTCACAGGGAAGGGGGACCAGCATATGCATCTTGCCCAAGGACCCCTGCCCCCCCCCAAACCCAAAGCCGGTGCTGAAAGAATGCAAGAAAAGAAACACTCTTCCAAGTAAATTCCCGAGTGTTCTGTGGAAGGGAAAGGGAAACCCCTTTGGTTGTACCTCAAGAAGTCTGGCCTCTCCTGAAACTTTGATGAAGTTCTAATAACCTTTTGAGTCAGTGACAGGCTTGTTAACAGACTTGAGCAGGATCAGGACTTTCACCCTTTGTTTTGTTTTGGTTGTTTTTTTTGGTAATTTCCAGCATTTAGAGTTTTACAAGGACAGAGTTTTATGTAGAATTAATATTTTATTCTGTTCCGCATAGAAATGAAAGACTGGGCAAATGAATAACTTCTTAAGCCCTGCCAGAACCATGAAAAATGCAGCAGTCCCGACCTCCGATATTTGTTTCTTTGAGGACTTATCTGCAAATGCACAGTGCTTCCACAATGTCCTATAAATTAGAAGTGCTGATGGCTTGTGTCTGTGTACTGGACGAGCCAGTTCTCCTCCCCTCACCCTCGCTACCCCAACAATGAGCAAAGCTCCCTCCCCTTTCTATCTCCACGTTTTCATCCATCAGATTCAGACAAATCGCTGAGTGTGTCATAAATCCCCAGAGCAGACAGAAAGAGATGTTCCAAACGGCTTCAAAAACATGGCCGTTCGTGCATAAAAGGCCTGTAAATTTTAATCACTATATAATTCAGCTGAGCAGAGTGACAATAATGTAATGGTGTAGGAGAGATGGTGATCAAGTGTAGAACAGAGTCCTTCAGAGGCTTATTTTTATGGATGATTTTTGTGGTGTATGTATTTAACTCCCCCCTTACCCCTCACCTTCTTTATGCCCTTTTCGTCTATCAAACTGTTTGATTTTGCTGCTCTTCTTATCACCGATTGCTACGGTACTTTCTGAAAGTACAGTACTTTCTCTTTTCAAGAGAGTCCTAGGAAATGCAATTTTTGCAAAAAGATGTTGCCAATGGTGGCTTTAAAAAAAAAATATTGAGAGGAGTGAGTGAGTGGGTGAAAGAAGGGAATTTAAAAATACATTCTAAAAAGATGCCTTTATACAGTCTTGGGCTAGAGGTGTATGGTATTTTTTTTCAGAAAGCTGAAGGCGGTTTGAAAACAGGATCCCTTGTTCATCCCACTTTTGCTTCTGGTAAGGAGCCCTGTTCTTCAGATGTTCTACCTGCACATTCTCCCAACGTGCGAATGGGGGTGCACTGAGTAGCCGAGTCCTTGACGTCACATATACCGACTAGCCACACGCCCCTTGGTATCTGCACACGTGTCCGGTAGGGATGGAGTCTTTGTATGTACAGCTGTATGTGCAAACCCTTCCATGTGAGCTAGAGAACACTGCATGAAGGCCTCCGTCCTTCACACAGTTGTGTCGGATGCCTGGGAGGAGCAGGCTTAGCAATGTTGGGGGTGTGACTATTCGATGCGGCTCTGCTCACACATTGAGGGAATGCACGAGCAAAACTTCTGAACTGGGAGTTTGCAAGGCAACTGTTTGCCTTTTTCTTATTAGGCACCACCCACAACCAGGGCTGGATCTACACCAGGCATTTTTACTGGCATTGTAATGCCTGGCTCACTGGCGTGTCGCATGATGCTCACCCCAAACTGTCCTCCTTGCGCTATTTCTTCCATTTCAGCCCGGATTTCTTCAGACCAGTTATATCACGACTTTTTAAAATATGTTGCGGTCCCCCCGCCCGATATATTGCACATCAGTTTGTGCTAAACTTGCTGTACTGTTCTGGGGCCAGGAGGAGTGGATTCACTGGACTGGGGGGGGGGGAGAGGAAGTGTCTTATCGGGCTTCCACAAAACAGCAGCTTTGAGAAGGAGCTTTCCACACTTTGTCTGAGTGTGGAAAGCTAAGCAAGGTCAGGCCTGGTTATTACTTGGATGGGAGACCCCTCCTCTAGTTTCCTGCACTGAGCAGGGGGTTGGACTCGATAGCCTTGTAGGCTCCTTCCAACTCTATGATCCTATGAATCTATGAATCTATGAATCCTTCAGTTACTTTCCCGCCTCCCCCCCAGGACCGGTGCAGGGCTGTTTGGCGCCCTAGGCCAAATTATATTTAGCGCCCCCCCTCGTGCCGTGTGGGGGGGGCTCCGGAGCAAAGCAGCCCTGCTCTGCAACCCCCCCTGCGCCGCCACTGCCACTGCCACTGCCACCGCCACCGCCACCGCCACCGCCACCGCCACCACCTACCTTCCCCCCCCCCGCTGCTGGCTGTTGGCTGCTGGCTGCTGCTGCCGCCGCCGCCTCCTCCGAGGAGAAGGAGGAGGAAGTGACGCGACGGGACCCCCGTGCTTTTTTTTTTGCCGGGGAAACCAGGGCAACAGGGCTGTTTAAGCCCTGTTGCCCTGGTTCCTCCCGCCAAAACAACGCTGGCGGGGCTCCGGAAACGACGCGAAGGTAGGTGGCTGGCTGGCTGGCTGGCTGGCTGGCTGGCTGGCGGGCGGGCAGGTGGGCGGGGGAGGTGGGGTAGCAGCGGGCGGGTGGGTGGGCAGGGAGGTGGGGAGGCGCGGCGGAGGCAGCAGGCGGGGCAAGAGCGCGCTGGCGGCGAGGAAGGAGCGCAGCGTTTCTGCGCCCTCTTCCGCCACGCGCCCTAGGCAGCCGCCTGGGTCTGCCTAGTGGTAGCGCCAGCCCTGCTCCCCCCCTATGACTTCTCTCTCTCTCTCTCTCTCTCTCTCTTGCCCAATGAACTGGAGAGTAAATGCAATGCTGCTTCCCCCCTCTCCTCCCCTCCCCATTGAAAAAAAAATAAAGGTTGGAATGTTCCCTTGCCTCAAGGAACAACTAGCTGAAGATGAGCCAAAATGCAGGTCTACTCAGAAGTAAATCACATTGCTTGCAATGATGCTTACTCTTGGGAAAGTCAGCACGGGAGAGGGGCTGCACTTTTTTTACTGGGGGAATTGCTTTTGGGTGGACGGGAATGAGGGTACTGATCCTGCTGGCTGCACCCCATGGGAGGTGGGAGGACGGCAGCAGGACCACAGCCTCCCCCTCATCCCTTCCCATCCCTTTCTCCTTCTCCATGATTTGTTTGTGACGGGGCAGGAGGAGCTGTCAATTTTCCCCCTTTAAAAAAACCCCCATCTCTGCTCCTTCGCACCTGCACATAGATGAACCACCACCACCTTTTTTTTTTTTTTAAAAAAAGGGCCATTTCCCTGCACACATCACTTTTTGGACTCCTCCTACTTCTCCCGCAATTGCATTTGTGTGTGACACACGATCACATTTTCAACACGTTGTATTCATTAGCATGTGCCCCAACAGCAGTAAATGTGTTTTGCATAAATACCTCTACAGAGCTCCCGGATTAACAAAAGGGACTCTAGTGTAAATTTGCCCCAGTTTAAATGTCCTCTTCGTAATCCATTTTATCTAGGTTTTAGTGAATATTAGAGTGGTCTCTTATAGTTAGCTAGTATTCCTCCTACAAAGCAGAGATAGTTAATGCATTCCACTTCTGGCACTAGACTTGTAATTCCACTTTTGAAACTCATAGCCGCCTTGCATATTTTCTTCTTCGTTAACCCATCTTACATGTTTCCCACAATTGCATTACCCTAAAGATATTTAAGGTTTTGCCTTAATTTTAGAAGAATTTCCTAAGGATGAAAATTAAGCTTGTAAAATGCCTAGACTGCTTTTCTTCTTTGTGCTTTATTTATTTATATTTATATATATATATATATATATATATAAAATCATCTTCATATTAGCCTTTTTCTCATATATATATAAAATCATTTTCATATTAGCCTTTTTCTCATCCCATTTGATATGGCATAAGTTCATAGAAAGAACTGGGACTGACACCATAATGCAATATTTTTTAATGTGTAGTGGTTCTTATTTCTCTATGAATGAATTTTCCAAACAGTTATTTCCATTTTTAAAAATACCTTTGGATTATTTTCAACGAAATTGGGGGGGGGGGAGGAGAGAGAGAAGGGAATGAATTAGTTTAAAATGCTCTGCTGCATTGCTACTATCCTCATGATCTGTTTGAAGAGAGCTTCCTTCCATATATTTGAAACACTGTTCACTTCTTTCTTCCTCTGCATTGATGCGTGTATATATCTGCCAAGTTAGGATAACTGTTCATGCATCTGATAAAGGAGACTCTACTCCATGAAATCTTATGCCCTAATAAATGTGTGGGTCTCTAAGGTGCTACTGAACTCTTTGTTGTTTTGCTTCCATATGTTACAGCAATGCTTCACCTTGATCCTTTGTTTGATATCAAACATCCATAAAATGATTGATTCTATGGATTCATCTGGTGGCTATTTATTTCCTGCTGGGATGCACGGAAAGATTTATTTGCTCTCCAATAACTGCTGCTGTTATCGCATAAGGACTGTAAGTAGGGATATTTTTTTTTTAAAAAAGTATACTGTTTCATCCTGCATTATACTAGGGGTGCACTGCAGTAAAGCCACTGATCCAATAGGATGGATGGATCTGTAATTCCCGTGGTTACTGAAATTGGCCATTTATGCAACGTACTGCTATGCATGACCATGAATGAGAAATATGCAGGGATCCAGCCTTAGCTAAATGGATTATTCTATGCCCAGATTTCGTGGCTGGCCCAACTACAGCAAATGTTTCACATCTGTATGCCCAGTGGCCCACTAAAATATCCCTAGGATGTTTAGTGATGTTAGGATGTATCAGATAACTCCTGAGAAACACACCAATTGTGGATTCCTGCTTCTATTTATCGATGAGCGTCTATTCTTGTAATAAAATAAAGATCTCTAAATAATAAGTAGGTACTAATACTGAAATCTATGTTTCATTCGAGAAAAACATAGAGTGTTCGAGGATTGGGATATTTGTAAGAAGACCAAAACACTGGTTTATGAAGCCATTGTATTACCAACTTTATTGTATGCCTGCGAAACATGGACTATCTATAAACGTCACTTCCACCTCCTTGAAAGATTTCATCAACGTTGCCTCCGGAAAATCCTGCAAATTACTTGGGAAGATAGGCGAACAAATGTCAGTGTACTGGAAGAAGCAAAGACTACTAGCGTTGAAAAAATGATCCTTCAACCCCAACTTCAGTGGACCGGTCATGTTGTTCGAATGTCTGACTGCCGTCTCCCAAAGCAGTTACTTTATTCCCAACTCAAGGATGGAAAGCGGAATATCGGTGGTCAGTATAAGAGGTTTAAAGATGTTCATAAGGCTAATCTTAAAAAATGCAATATAAACATCGAAAACTGGGAAGCTCTGGCCCATGAACGATCTAAATGGAGGTTGGCCTCTCAGAAAGGTTCCATGAACTTTGAAGAAGCCCGAGTGCAAGGCGAAAGGGAGAAACGTGCTAAGCGAAAAGCACGTCAAACGAATCCTTTACAGGACCATCTTCCATCTGGTAACCTGTGTCCTCACTGTGGGAAGCTGTGTGGATCTAGAATTGGCCTCCACAGTCACTTACGGACCCATCGCTAGACTCTACACAATTTTCTTTAGAATTTCCTCTTTTTAAAATTTTCTTTTTGTAAATTTTTATCCTGGATGACAATCTTACTCGGTCATGAGTGATCGCCTGATGGGATGGAATACTGAAATATTTACAGGACCACCCCTGTGAGATAGATAGTGCCCAAGACTGAATTAAGTTTTGATCTAGGCAGAAAAAAGAATTATGACATGATTTGTTGCTTCCACATTCAGTGGAAGATTTCCTAAAAGATCTTGGCATTTGATTTGGGGTGTGTGTGTTTGTACATGAAGTGGATTGTAGACATTGAGAGAAATTGTAAAGCGCGCTAACGCTGACTCCCTCCGCAACTGAGTATGCCACGCAAAAGGTCTGTCGCTTTCCGATAGCACTGGCCATCCAAAGCACTAATCAGTGGGTCTCTCTTAACTAACTCTGGATGGTGGTGGGTCAGTCTGCTAAATGAAATTGATGGATGGTAGAGACAGGAAAGCAAAAAGGAAGCACTTCCTTGCACAACACATAATTAACTTATGCAGTTCATGTTGCCACAGCATACAATGATGGATGCTTGCTTAAGATGGCTTTAAAATGGATTAGACAATTTCATGGAGGATAGTTCCATCAATGGCTATTAGCTGTAATAGCTAAAAACGGAACCTCCATGTCTCGCAATACTTATGGAGCCAATGCTCATAATTTGTTACCTAGTTCCAAATATGAATATGTACCTCTCATAATGCTTGGCTGTCTAGCTATTCTCAGGCTTCAGTAGTGCAGCTAGGTAACTGTAGACCCTGGACTTAATGGTCTTATGGGGGACCCCTTTAGACAGCCATGTGTGTGACTTCCGTTGTGAAGCACAAAACTAACTTTTCTCATCCCCCCTCCCACTGCCATTCCATGCTTTAAAACTGCTTCTCAATCAATCAGTTTATTAATTCAGCCAACAGACCCCACAACCCAAACTTCTCAATAAAAATAATAATGAAATAAAAATAAAATAAAATAAAATTTACATTCAAAGCAGTATTTGACACAGATAAAGATCCTAAAACACCAATACATAAGTGTGTGTGTGTGTGTGTGTGTGTATATATTCTATAAAGTTTATGTACAAACGGGGGGACACCCAAAATAAAAGATTAATATAATACAATTTCTTTCCTAATTCTTATTGCTCTCAGCAAATATTTAGCTGCAATTTCCGTGACAGGCTCTTTCAGGTCTGAAAGAAGAAGAAAGACATAATATTCAGCCGTTCTTCCAGGATATAAAACCGCTTCTGCATTCCTGATATGTTAGAACAGCAGGAACAGCAACAGAACAGTTTGCCCACCACCACCACCACCATCTGAGCATGTGCAGTTTTGCATTTTAAACTCACTGAAATCATAGCGTCATCATGCCTACAGGAATAAAACAAAGTTTGCTTCTGTTGCCCTGATGCCCTCATCACCCATCACTCTCTGGGTGGTCACTGGGGGGCGGGGGGCTTGGCTGTGGGGCCCTGGACTTTGGCCCGAAGGTCCAACGCTAGCTGCACCACTGCTGGGCTTGCATGAAAAAAGGACATTTTGTGAGATTCTGACATAGATTTCATCGATCATAGAGTTGGAAGGAGCCTACAAGGCTGTCGAGTCCAACCCCCTGCTCAATGCAGGCAAGCTGAGTCAGCGTGACCAGCAGCTTTGTAGGATTATGAGGAAATGTTCTGTAATGTTAACCCCCCAACAAACTTGTGCATTGCTGTGAAACTGGACAGCCTTTTGCACATTGTACTGAATGCCCATATAGGTGGGAGGGGGATTGTGCCTGCTCATGGCCACTGCTGGCCCTAGCCCACACCCTCTGTGTGAAGGCGTGAAAGAGTGCTCTTGCATGTAGGTTTTATTTGTGCACTCGTGGACTCTGTTTATCAGGGGGTCTGCAGTCGCACGGATAAAGCCGGCATGTATACAGTTTGGCTACGTGTACACTCTTTCACACTTTCACTCCAATGCACACATGGGGCGAAGGTGGGCGCAGTAAGTGGGCACGATTCCACTCCCTTCCTTTATGTGTGTTCAGCTGAATGTGTGAAAGGGGCTTAGGTGAACTTCAAAGTCAGCTACATTGTAGGCACATGTTGAAAACTTAGTTCATATAAATAAATAAATAAATAATTAAATAAATCCTAGCTCTTGCCAAAAGTCTTGTTGATCGCTATGAAACTATAGCGCTATTCAGGGGTTTTCTAAAATACTTACCCCAACATATGAGCTGGACCAGGTTAAAGAGCTCCTCTCCTGACAGGTGGCGTCGAGAGCACATAATGCAGGCCACATGCTGAAGCTAAGCAGGTATGAGCTGGGTCAGTGCTTGGATGGGTGACTGCCTGGGCTGCCCACATCTGTTCTCCTGCACTGAGCAGGGGGTTGGACTCGATGGCCTTATGGGCCCCTTCCAACTCTGCTATTCTATGATTCTATTCTATGATTCTATGACATCATGCACATCACATAGTCCCCACTGCTGACATCAATATGTACAATGCAAACATCGACAGGTAGGGTTTTTTGTGCATATGGTTATACATGGGAAGGTCCCCTCCCTACAGACACATGGATGTCAGGGTGAGGAGCTACCGGTATGTGACAAAAGTGTGTGACTTTGGGGGTGGAGCTACTCAGTGCAGCTTCAGCCCAGCTCGTGTGTTGGGGTAAGTACATTAATACCCAAATAGGACTTATGTCAGTTACAAAACCAGGTCCTTTGAAGGGCTACAAAGCTCTTAGTTTATGCCTTACTTTGTGTATGTGTGTGGGGCATGGTGGGGTGGGGTTAATTTCCACGTGGCTCTCTGCCACGGCTGGTGTTGGGAACCACAATCCCCACAGGGCAATATGGTAAGGCGCAAGTGCATACCACCATCAGTGTGTGCATGCACCAACATTACATGCTGGGAGACCCTTGGGAAAGAGATGAGCTTTCCTGAATAATTGTCTGAGAGAGTTTGTAAAATTGATCAGCCAATTCCAAATCATGCTGTTTCGAGTTCTCGTGGAGTTAATCCATAAGCAGTAAATCTCTAATGCCTGTTGGAAATTTCCATGATGGAGGGAGCCATCTCCTCTGAAGCTGGTTGGCTATCACTGGAGTCAGAGGGCCAAACCCAGACATTACTTTAAATGTGCATCTAGAAGTTATGCCTTCTTTTCACTCCTCACATTAGGTTCCTGATCCAGATTGGGGACCCTGCTCCTACTCTAGAGTTAAAAGGGGTGGTGGTGGTGGTGGTGGTGGGGAAGATGCAGCTGCTAGACATTTAAAGTAATATCTGTTTTGGTCCTGAGTGTTGGCGAGATAGACCTTTGGTCTGAGGGGCAAGATAATTCTTACATTCTTAAATGGCTTCAAGATGTGGTCATGCACATCTCGAAGGATAGGCAGGCCTATCCGGCGGAATTTTAGGTTGCCTTTAAGATGTTTTTAAGATATTTTAAGATGTTTTAATGATGTTTTTTATGTTTTTAATATGTTTTAAGATGTTTTAATAGTATGTATTGTGTATTTTATATTTTTGCTGTTCCCCGCCTCGATCTAGATGGAGAGGCGGGTAAGAAATAAAATAATAATAATAATAATAATAATAATAATAATATTATTGTTATGCGGATGCGTCCGCAAAAGACACCAACCCACCAGGAAAAGCTATTAAATATAATCTCTTGCAAAACAACTGTGGATGGACATTATACTAATCCCCAGAGAAACTGGGATGGCAAGTTTCTGTCTGGATCTGATTATGCCTCAGAAATACTTTGATCTCTGGTCATCTCACCAGTTTGACACACACAAATAGACTCTTTTGCTAAACAGTTAAAGGGCCCATGTTCTAAGTAGGCTTGCAAATGCCACAAATCCCTTTGCTTTTCCATCCTGTGCTCATAACATTGCCAGGGTTATTATCGTGAGGCATAAAAAGACAAGACAATAATAGCAGCAAGTATTTTTTAATAATACTTTGCTTTTTCACAGTTTAACCTTGAATGGATCTCAGTGCAGGTCTTTGCGGAATATTGGCATCACCCCCTCCTGAAATGGTGCCCCCTACAGAGAGAGAAGTAAATACTGAATCAAGACTAAGCACTTAATCTTGAAACAATTTCACCTGTGTGGCAGGCCAAAAGTTATTTGCTCATTGCTGGACTAATATTGGCGTGAAGATGTGTATAGACATACACTTTGTATTGCTTTGGGTGCATGAAATATGAGTTACAGTTGGGGAGTTGGATTCAGATTTAAGTGTGAGCAAGTGGGCTGGCAGACGTGCATTTCCTCGCCTCCTTCTTCCCAAAGCAGTCATCCCCAGCACCCTGATAATGCTACACAGAGAGTCAGGAGACCCTGCTGAATGGGGTGAGTGAGTTGTGATGTGGGGTGGGGGGGAAGGGGGATCCCCCAAAACTGTGCAGTGGGACCTTCCGTGGGCAGCGCTCTTGCTCCTGCAGAAGGTTCCTTTCTCGGACAGTAGACAGATCCTGGATTCAACCATGGTAAAGAACTGTTTCCATGTTTTAATGTTCAGTGTATCTGTTGTAAATGGAAAGGATGTTTAACTGTTACATTAGTGAGCATGTTGTAAGTTGCTTTGAACAACCCAGAGATCAGATGTTTTAAAATAAAATAAATGCTTCTGTAAACTCTGGCCCTGGCAAGTAGCTGCTTGACATGATTAAGTATTGTGAACTTTGAACCCTTACAGTTTTAGATGGGATGACAGATCAGACAAGGTGTGAAGGAAATCAGGTCTGGTCACATTTAGATCTTTGGAACCCATCCACTCAGTCAACTTTTACTCAATTTTACTCAGCTCACTGAAGCAGTAAATACATTTCACCCCTTCAGTAGGCATGACCTTAGATGTTGCATGTGAATGTTTTCTCTTCATCTGGGCTACTACGAGCCCCTTTTCCAGTTCACTGATCTCTTGAGTGCACCAAAGTCACTGAGTCAGATCTGTGGGTCTTTGCCATGATATATGACTCACTATATTGACAGTTCCAAGACTGAAATCCCTGTCACAACAATGACTTGAGCCTGAATGATCAAAATAGATCTAAGTAGACTAAGCTAAGCTGGTCATCCTCGGGTTCATTTTAAATACTTTATGTCATCTGTGTGACACACGTTTGAGAGTTATCAGTGTTAATAATATAAAACAGAGCTAGTTGACTTTGCAGCTCCTCAGATAGACAGCTTGATGGAGTCTCTGTTAAGGCCTCAGAAGATTCATTGATTAGACCCAATCTTTATTGTGTTTTCTGTTCGTTTGTTCAGTATGGGTTTGTACATATGAAAACAGGAAAGGTAGGTATCGTTCCTTGAAAACTGCTTTGAGCTTAAGAAACGCAGACTGTACGTTTTTAAGTAAACACACATATAAATAAATTATTATTTATGTGTTATATTTATATCCTGCCTTTGCTCCAGGGAACTCAGTGCAGCATATATAAAGGTCCCCCAGGCAGTCTCTTATTCTGGCATTGACCAAGAGCCAAACTACACCCTACACTAATCACGAAGTGTGTAGCTGAAGGTTAGTGGTTAATTTACTCTAGTGTAAGTGTGTGTGTCCCCAATTCAGATTCGCACACTGGGAGGGGAAGATTAAACTTTTGTCCACTGTTTCCCCCCCCCCCCCGAAATCCCCACCCATTTGCAGGGGGTTAAAAAAAGGGGGGAAAGGCCTCTGTTGATGCCAATGGAGACTTTTCCTTTTTTAACCCCCCCCCCCCCCCATGGCAGGGGATTTCAGGGGGGAAATGGTGATGAGGGAAAGATTTAATCCTCCCTCCCAGTGTGCAGTGATTCCAATCTAAATTGGGTCCATGAATGCTTTCATTAGAGTAAATTAAAAACTAACATGCTACGCACTTAGCATAACATGTCATTTTAGAGCCAAACTTAGACCTGATCACTATCCTGAGACTGACTGGCTGAAGGTTTTCTTAAATTGTACCGTTGAGATTAAGGGTTTTTCTACATCAGGCTTTTAACCTGCCACTTTATTAAGGCTTCTGCTTCCGGATTCTTTGTGGGATTAAGATCGGCTCCTTTACATGTGTTTCCCCCCCCCCCAGGGGGTTTCTTTCTCTGCATTTCTATATGTTCCATTACACAACCACTTGGTGGCGCTGTGATATAGCAGAACTGCGCAAATTCACGAGGGTGTCATGCTGCCATTCACAGATACCACTGCACTTTCCTTGATTAAAAAAAAAAAGCCACAGAAGTGGTTGCAAAGTACAGGAGCGGCCCTGGAAGATGACAACATCATGTAAAGCACCCGCAAACCACCGTGACTGAGGAATCACGAGTGCACACCAAATGTCTCATGTAGAAAGGCTCAAGAAGTCTGGCTATATAACAGTGCTACACTGAACAGTGAGTTTTAGAACCATTATGGAAAGAGTGGGTTGGATCCAGACTTAGTCATGCTTAGAGTAGACTCATTGAAATCAATGGGACTAACTTCAGTCATCCAGTGAACTTACGTATCTAGTGAATCAAAAAGTGATACCAAGGAGGAACAGTGAAATGAGGGAGGCCTAAAGCTTGGGAGCTTAGAAATGTTGTATAGTATTGTTCTTGGAGAGGCAAGTTGATTTCCAACCTGCTCATAAGCATCTTGAACGCACCCTGGTTCGCATTCCTTTTAATGAAGCACCAGAGAAGTCTAAGCAAATATTTAACAGTAGTCATTGCAGCCAGGGGACCACTAAATGGATGGCATTGTAAACTGAAATGCTGTAAAAGTTTGAAATCAGGCACAGAATAGGAAAGGTAATGGTGTCCCACAGAGGATTGAAGACATCCATGTGGCTCGTTGCACAGATTTTACAGCAACTATTTAATTTTTAAGGAACCGGAATGAACTACACTATCACCTTAAGCTTGCTGTATTTCTAATGTAAGTTGTAACATTTAATGTAGAGAGTGTTTACTAAGTGATGGGCTTAGTCAAGAGCTGTATAACATAGTGACCTGTCTTGGGAGCCCTTTTTTAAAAATAGCATTGCTCCATTGTATGCATTTGTGTCCTATTGTTTTCCTGGGAACAATTCAAGGCACTAGCTTTGACACCATCAATGGCTTGAACTAGATGTGATGCTAAATGTGTGGGTAGCAATTGCTTTTTTAAAAAACGGTTAACCCCACACTCTGACGTTAACTTGGAACGCAGCACACATATAGGCTTTTAAAAACCTTCCCCCCCACTTACAATGGTCCTGATGAAAATAACCCACTGCTATTAGCCGTATGTGTGTGTGTGTGTGTGTGTGTGTGTGTGTGGTATTTAGTTCCCACTGGTAGTAATAGAAGCTTCCCTTTTGAGGCTAATAGCAGCTTTGGGGTGGGGATTTTTGACAGAGCATGATGAGGAGGAAATGATTGGCACCTCCTCCTCCAGGCACTGTGGACTGAATTCTGATCAGGGACCTCTCTGTGCCTGCTATTAGCAGTAAAAACAACAACCTGAAAACCAAACACAAGTGTAATTATGTATCTACTACAGGGGTGGACAACCTCTGGAAGTCCGGGGGCCATTTTCACTCCCTAGACCCCCCTCCCGTGCAGACTGCATTCTATGGGATGCTATGGGGTACCCCCCCACACACAAAGCCAAAATTGCTAGTTTGCCACCGAAATTCATTGGCAAACCACTCCATAGCACTATAGACCGCTATAATGGATACATTTAGCTTGTTTCCGAGCTAAATGTAACCCTTTGGTGCTATGGATGCCATTCCCCCCCCTTTTAATTATTAGGGAGGCAGTGGGGTGGGGGGCATATGTGACCTGCAGGCTGCACATTGCCCATCCCTGATTTAGCGTCATGTCTAGCTTGGCCTCATATTCCGTTTAATGTAGGTTATGGGTTGTTGACATAGTTATGGGTTGGTAGGTTATGGGTTGTTGGCATGAAGGGAACAGCTCCTTCTTACCCAAAGCTCCATGTGCATAAAGAAACGACTGAATTGGTGTTGAGTGCCATCTTATCTACACATCTTTCTGTTGCAGATTTGCATAGAGAGATGGATTATTTTTTGCTGTCCCACAGCTGGCCACAGGAAGCATGCTGAAGCTTAAATCTGAGCATGCTATGAAAGCACCAATGTGATCTTTCCCTTGTTAGGGATTTTAATGGATGGACAAGACTGGATCCTCACTCTGATCTATGCTCTGCTCATCTCTTGCCTTGATTACTGCAATCTTATTCTCCCTGGTCTTCTGTTGTCTCATCTTCATCCACTCATGTCTGTCTAGCATTATTCTGCCCAAATTATATACCTCTCTTGTCACTCTGACCATGTGATGCCCATTTTGCTTTCTCTCCACTCCTGGTCCAGGCATCCTACTCAGCAGAATGAACAGGAGGGAACCCACATGTAGCATGGCTGGCTTGCTCTGTTTTGAAGGAGGTGAAGTAATACGCATTGGGTTGGATCCAGATTTACACTGGATCAACTGCACTGATGGAAATGGACTTCCCTGCCCCCTGCTTCCCACGGCAGCCCTTCCAGCCCCCTGAAAATGCTACTGAATTGGGTGAGCTGTGTTTTTGGGGGAAAGGAGAGATCACAAAGAATCTACAGGCCTATGGCTTATGCTGGCTCAGCTTGTCTGAGTGTGGAAAGCTAAGCAGGGTCAGGCCTGGTTATGACTTGGATGGGAGACCCCTCCTCTAGTTTCCTGCATTGAGCAGGGGGTTGGACTCGATAGCCTTGTAGGCTCCTTCCAACTCTATGATCTATGAAATCTATGTTCCTCTTGTAGAAGGTTCCTTCCTCACATGAAAGACAGATCCTGGATCTAACCCAGAGCCACCTAAAGGGGTGGGTGGGTTCTGTAAGGCCATTGTGTCCAGAGTCTAAAATTACCTACCTGCACCACTGCATCTCCCCTCCCCTCCCACTTTTATTTCTCTGCATTTGTTGTAGATTGTAAGTGCCTTGGGGACAGGAGTCTGTCAAACCTGATCTTTGTAAAGCACCATGTACACAGATGGCACAATAGGAATGAATAAATAAGCTTAATAATTTGACAGAATGGCTGATATAATAGTGGATAGTGAAGTTGTGGAACTTCAGTATGCTGATGATAATGTGGTCTTCGCACATTCAGAGGATGATCTCCACACTATCCTAAATGCTTTTCCAGAAGCATACGAAAAACTTGGTCTCTCACTTAACATCAAAAAACCCAAAGTGCTTCATCAGCAAGTGCAATTTGCACTTTGGTGCAATGCCATCTATCCAGCTTGGCGGGGCAATACTGGAAAATGTCGATCATTTTCTCTATCTTGGTAGCTATCTTTCTGTTACAGCTAACATTGAAACTGAAATCCAGCATCGTTTGAGCTCCGCAAGTGCCGTGTTTTCTCAAATGAAACATAGAGTGTTCAAGGATCAGGATATCTATAAGGAGACCAAAACGCTGGTTTATGAAGCCATTGTATTACCAATTTTATTGTATGCCTGCAAAACATGGACTATCTATAAACGTCATTTCCACCTCCTTGAAAGATTTCATCAACGTTGCCTCTGGAAAATTCTGCGAATAGGCGAACAAATGTCAGTGTACTGGAAGAAGCAAAGACTACTAGCGTTGAAAAAATGTTCCTTCAACGCCAACTTCAATGGACCGGTCATGTTGTTCGAATGTCTGACTGCTGTCTCCCAAAGCAGTTACTTTATTCCCAACTCAAGGATGGAAAGTGGAATATCGGTGGTAGGTATAAGAGGTTTAAAGATGTTCTTAAGGCTAATCTAAAAAAATGCAATATAAACATCGAAAACTGGGAAGCTTGGCCCATTAACAATCTAAATGGAGGTTGGCCTTTCACAAAGGTTCTATGGACTTTGAAGAAGCCCGAGTGCAAGGCGAAAGGGAGAAACGTGCTAAGCGAAAAGCACGTCAAATGAATCCTTTACAGGACCATCTTCCATCTGGTAACCTGTGTCCTCACTGTGGGAAGCTGTGTGGATCTAGAATTGGCCTCCACAGTCACTTATGGACCCATCGCTAGACTCTACACATTTTTTTTAGAATTTCCTCTTTTTATAATTTTCTTTTTGTAATTTTATCCTGGAAGACAATCTTACTCGGTCACGAGTGATCGCCTACTAGTGAATATTAACTAGTTAATATTTTATTTTGGGTTTGCTACCCAGCCTGAGCCCTCAGGATAGGGGCCAGTTAAATGTAAACAAATACATAAATGATAAAACACACAATATTTATTTCTTACATTAGTCTCTCCTGCCTTTTCTCCAGGTTTTCTCTCCCCCTCTGCCCCATTTTATCCTTGCATCTAAACTGTAATGTAGGTTATACTGAGAGAGGATGAACGGCCTGCAGTCACCCTGTGAACTTCAGAGATGAGGGTTGCATCCAGTGTTAGACTGACTTCAGTCCCATTCATTTCAATGGGTCTATTCTAAGTTGGACTGACAATGGATATAAACCTGAGTAAGGCTTGAAACCCAGGCTTACCTGTCTAAGTCCAACACTCTGTCCACTATACAACACTGCCTTGCATAATGAAGTCAGTTGAGGGCCAAGCTGCATGAGATATTATTGACCCATGATCAGATCTCCCATCTCTCTTAATTTCTTTTAAAAGCAACCATGGTAAGCAAATTGGATCCTCCATCTCCATTGGCTCCCCACAAGCTTCTGCTTGCCCTGTTAGGAAAATAACAAATGAGGGGGTGCGGTCACTGGCGGCTGGTGGCTCCAGTGTCAGTGGGGCTATGTATACACTCCAGATTTTAGTCTGAACTTTAAAGGAGCTATCCACGGTGCCAAACCCTATCCCCCAAATAGTTTTGGCACCATGGATAGCTCCTTCAAATTTCAGAGTAAAATCCGGAGTGGATACACAGCCCCACTGACTTTGGAGCCACCAGACTCCACTGGGTGTGGTTTATATTTCAGCAATGGGGGGGGGGAAGAGTTAGCTCCTTTTAAAATAAATTAAAAGAGGTACATTCATAGACTTGCAACATTTAATCTAGTTTGGCCCAAAGTGATGAAACATTTGAACTAAGCTTTAGTGCAGGGAATAAGCACAAATAGCTGATCTTTATCAAATATGTGGTGGTGTGAACGCAGCACAGCTCAAGTGGCATAAGGTAAGGTACATATGTTTATTAAAAGGTACAAATAAAAAAAAAAAGGAGAGAAGCCTCAAGATTATAAAAAAAATATTATCCATGTCCATCTAATCTTCCATTTTGGTTTGGAACCGTCCAAGTGAGAGAAAATAAATGACAGAACTGCATAAAAATACCAAGAGAATGATGAAACTTCAAATATCTCCTGAAATGAATAAAAAAAGAAGCATAAAACATAATTTCTCTAATTTTGCATGAATGCAATGCCGAGCAAGTTCAGATCATCCTGAAGAAATGTGTGGATGTTTGTGTAAGTGGAGAAGGACTCCACTGTGCATCTTAATGATTGTTTACATGGAGAGGCACCTTAGTTAGAAGGAGGGCAGCGTACCTCCTTTGTTTGATTGCCATTAAAACTGTTTCATTGTAATTGGGCTGATAATGACTTTGATTACATGGCAAGGGAGACGAATGCATTATCATCTCCATAACAGCCCTATTTATTGTGAATATTGTACTTGTTTGTCCTCATCAAGAAGGCTCAAATAAACTTCCAAACACACATCTGTGTGCACATGTGATGCTTCTGAATGTAGTCCAGACACATCACATCTAGTTTTCCTGCACATCACAGGATCTATGCATATCCATGGCAAACTGTGTATGCATGGTGGGGCAAGGAGATTGCACCCATTCCTGGCCGCATGTGATCCAGTCCTGGTCCTATCTTACTGCTATGCTGTCACCTGAAGCAATGCACCTCTGCTTTCTGCCTAGGGCAAACAGATCAGTTCAAAGAATGAACGGACATAAATCTGACATCAGAAATGACAATATTCCCAAGCTAGTGGGGGAACTCACTGCCGTTTTCTCTGCCCCTTGTCAGTGAAGGAGCATCCTATCTTATTTGTCATTTCAGATATGTGATCCACATACCGTCCCAAAGTAAACGAACTGCCCCATTTCTTTTACAAATTAAAAAAAATACATTCAATGTTGCAGAGAAGTTAAGTGAGAACACACAGGAAGGAGACAGTGGCTGGGTTTTTTTTTTTTAAAGTATTGCTACCATTCAGCTGTAACCTTGTTTATTTATTTTTTTTAAAAAATCTGTATAATGCAGAACCAGTGGCTTTTTGAAAATACATCTATGGCAAAATGGCTAGAAAATGTTAACTGTCTCTTTGTGCAATTAATATGCCAGTAACACAAAATGAATTCTTCTAAAGCCCATAGGCCCTCTGAAGCTGTCTGATGAAGAATATTAAGCATTTGTAACTTGGGCAGTTCAACTCTTTGGCCTGCTAGCTTCTGTTTTTGGCAAGATAAGGGCCCGCCAAGGAGTTCGTAAATCAGCAGTTAGAGGATGCAACAGCAGTGGAAGTTAATTGTTGACTTTCTGCACTGGAGAAACCAATGCATTCTCCTTGGAAAAGCCATTAATAAAACACCAGCCCCCCTTTAATGGTTATTATTCTTTTATTCACCTTGAAATCTGATGAACTTGGTGGCAACAGAAATGTGTGGGAGTAAGGGTGCGCATTATCGGCTTATGTTTTATGGATTCTGAAATAATCTGTTATGTATGATAACATCGCACAAGATGCTGAGAAAAACAAAGCACTGGTAAAATTAGCTTTTGTAAAAAGAAAATCTATCATCTGATACATTAAATGTTACTGTGTTCAGGGAGTTTCGTGTCTGTGAAAACACAGATAGGAGAAGTAATGGGGTTTCGGAGTTCTAATCCAAAATATATGATCCCTGACATTGCTATGAGAATACAAGTTGTGGTAGGTAGTGAATCATATTCTAGCACACACAAAGACTTCAAGGTTCATGAAGGTGTCCTGATTTTTCTTCATTAAAGTGTGTATTTATGTTTCAGTTTGTTAAAACAAACCAACGTTATTGATAACTATATGGTTAATGGAAAATATAGCATTAGATAAAGATGTTGTAAGAAATGCAACTTGTTGGCATTCAAATAGGTAACAAAGACTACAATCCTATGCACCCTTACTTAAGAGTAAGGTCCACTGAACTCTGGGATTTACTTCTGAATTTGACACATATAAGATGAGGCCACATATGCTGACTCCTGGTGACCCCGGCAGAGTTAAACAATGCAGGGACGTTCCATCCCTGGGTGGTTTATCGTGACTTCTGAACCCCAAATTCTGGGTTGTTGCAGGAGAAACTAGGCATAGCTGGAACCCACAGCTTCCTTCTGACCTCACTGTTTAAACTTCTCTCCCCCCACAGTCCCCATCATATGTACTGCATTTATACCTGAAAGTCTCAATAACGCTCCGTGCATCTAATGGGTATTCTGAAAGCTCTGTTTGTGCCTGCATGGTGAGTTGTAGGCCAGAGCCAGCAGCTTTATAGGACCAGACGTAATCATCTTGGCCCCTTATGTCACCCGACCCATGTGGAACTCGTACATCCTCCCAAAACTAGTTCCCCTGAACTAGTGTTGGACACTCCCAGAGTACCTGACCATGCTGGATGAGGGCTGATGGCAGTTGAAGTCCAAAACATACCATCTGTTGTGGTGGTGATAAAGCACAACAGAGATCATGCAACCATCACCCTTCTATAAAAGAAGACATCTAGCCACCCTATGATAAAGCCAAAGGAGTCAAGGCCCATCCTTCCAATGATATCAGCAAGGTTTTGGTCTGGACACTGCCTCCCTCTCCTCCCCCATGGTTAGCCAAATTGCCTTGGGCGGACAAAATATGAGGCCTTTCCTTTCACTGCATGAAAAAGTCAGCATTGACTCCCATGAAGTTGAAAATTCCATTGACTTCAATAGAACTATGGCCAGATAAAGCATGTCTTGGAGGTTTTATTAATTTGTACACTAAGATTTAGGCATCTTCCCACACAAATGATGATACCCACTGAATTGCCAGACAGAAAATGGCCCTTAATTAGCAATGTTAATGATATTTTCATCGCATAGTTGCTACCACATCTCATTTCTTTGGATACCATAGTAACAGGAACCGAAAGGTCAAAATCTATTATAATCCTACTTTTTCAGTAAACAAGTTATAAAATCCATTACACACATGGTATTAATTATAAGTAATTGCAACCTTCTCTTTCTTTCATTTATCATATAGACGCCAATGGCAACGTATAAAAAGAGACATCTGAGTTCATTTTAAAAGTCACACTTTCAGAGGTCATGTTTTTGTATCATTTTGATGAATCTTGCCCTGTTTTTTTTTTTAATATAGGAGATCTTGCATATTAATAACTAGACTCCATGACTGATCAAGCATAAACAGGTTCAATGACTGTCTACGTTAGGTATTTAGAATGATAGAAAAATAGTTTTGGATTAAGAGGAAGATGCATTACTTAAGCAAGGCTTTTTTCCCCAATATCTAACAAACCAAACATGCCTCAGAAAGACTGTTGAGATATTAAAGGGTGTGGTTTGGTTTCACATAAAACATAGGAAACTTGGGTTGAAATTTATATAAGAATAGGGCTGAAAACTTCAAGGATATGTGTGATGCTCAGCCATCTTAATAATATTCATGGTATAAAGCTGAGTAGAGAATGAATGAATGAATGAATGACATCACTTGCATTTGTTTGATCTTTTTTTGGTGGAATGGTGGCTTTGCCAAAGCCTGGTGCTAATTTATTTACATTGGAAACCTGTACATTTCTACTCAGCAGCAAACCCCATTGAGTTCAATGGGACTTACTCTTAGGTAAGGACTGTAGCCAGGCAAAATAATCCTGAAATGTGTGTGTGTGTGTGTGGGGGGGGAGTGAACTGGCAAATGATCTGCCGCTCCCAAAACCGTATCAGCTCGCATTGGCCAAAGCTGTAGGTGTTTTTTGCAGGAGAATTCTCAGGCTGTTCTCTCCCCCCCCCCAGTTCTGCTGCTCCCATAGGTTTCAATGGGAAGGAAATTACCCATACCAGCTGTAGGCTGATATAGGTAATTATGGACCTGATCTTGGGCCTCTTGAGGGAATGGTGGGAATTTGCATCCACTGGATCCAAGGCTGCCTTTGACCCACCCTTGGAATACCCCCTTTCATGCCCTATTGCCCGTGGAAACAATAGTGCATTTCTGGCTACTGTTCCACTGTAAAATAAACGTATTCCATACTTTAAGAAATTTGCAAATTGCCTGTGTTTTGCCTGCTCTGTTGTGAGTAAAGGCTGTAATGTTTTTCCATAATCACAATGTTCTTCTTCTTCTTCTTCTTCTTCTTCTTCTTCTTCTTCTTCTTCTTCTTCTTCTTCTTCTTCTTCTTCTTCTTCTTCTTTTTAAATATTTCTATGTGAAACAAACACATAATATCAAACATATAACAATTAACAAAACAAAATAGACCTCCGATTTCCTTCTACAGCAAATATAGGTAACAATAATTTTTCTTATTCGATAATCATAATGAGAAATCTCTTCTTCCCATTGTCCCAAATTCACTTATTATTCCATGAACCCACAAACAAACAAATCATTATTTTCCAGTCTCTGCAAAAAGTCAATTAGAGGTTTCCACTCAATAATAAATGTGAATGTTGTCCTTTCTCTGATTAATGATGTGAGTTTGGCCATTTCTGCCAGCTCCAGCATTCTTCTGTTGTAGGCACTGCTGGATAGGGATGTAACTGTTCGCCCCGTGTGGGCGTAGTGGGCCGAAATTGGCCCCGCTCACGGGCCTACCTTTTGCAGCGGTGGCTCGCCGCAGAGAGGCCCACGCCACCCGTGCTGGTCCCATCGCGTCCCATCCGGCCCCAGAAGTGATGCGACGGGACCCTGCGCAGGTGCGCTGGACCCCTGTGTGCCGTATTGCGCCTGCGCAGGGTCCCCATTGTGTCACTTCTGGGGCTGGATGTGACGCGACGGGACCAGCGCCGGCGGCTCGAGCAGCGTAGAGAACTGCTCCACGCCGCTCAGAAGATCGAGGCGGGGGGGCTCCCTTGCGGAGAGGCGAGCTGCGGAGAGCCGCGAGCCCCCCCCAAGGTTCGTGTTTCACCCCTACTGCTGGACAATGCTCTAGATCTTTTGAAACCATTCAGCCAAAGAAGGAATTTTACAAGATTACCGGGTGCTTTTTTGCGTGTGTATGCACGCAAAATAGGAAGCTGTGGCTGACTTTTAAATTGGTGCAAAATTATGCTTCAGCTCTAGATCCTGCTTGCTTTTATTTATTCTTTTATTTATACCCTGGCCTGCTTTTCAGCCAAGATTGGCTCCCAACGCAGCTTACAATTAAAATCCACAGAGAGGGGCAATGGAAAGAAGGGTATGTTGGTGGTGTGTCTATGGCAGTGTTCTCCAACCTTGGGTCTCCAGATGTTTTTGGCCTACAACTCCCAGCATGCCCTAGCCAGCGTTGGGAGTTGTAGGCCAAAAACATCTGGGGACCCAAGGTTGGAGAACACTGGTCTATGGCAATCTCTTCCAGCCCCTGGCTGTTGGTGATACAGTCCAGGTTCCAGGCTGGAGGTCTATCTGCAGGAAGCCTCATGCAGTAGCGAACATTTAAAGCAGGGGTGGGCAACACGCCCCCTGAAGGCCTTTCTGCTGGCATTGCCATGGGTTGCCCAGCCCTGCTGTCTTTGCCTTCCCCTGCACATCACTAAAGCAATTTTGCCGGGGAAGAGGGTGCCTGCCTGGGAATGACTCTCCTTGCACACCATCATGCTCAGCTCATGCTCATGCCAGGGAAGGGGGTGCACAGAAAGAGTCATCCCTGTGCACCCTCTTCCCCAGCACAAAAATCAGGATTATGGGTGTGGGTGGGTGGGGGAGAATGGGATGACAAGGCTTTCTCCTATCCTGCAGAAATCCTGATCAAGCTGGAGGGGGCGGGGTAGAGAGGCTTCAACCGTGCCTCCCAGCAATTCTGATCAAAATGGCGGTTTCCCCATGGCTAATAGCAATTTCCCCCTGTGGCCTGTGCTGTGATTGTGGGGGAAGGGGGAGGTGAGGTGAGGTTAAAGTCTCTCCCACACTTCCAAACAATCCGAATCTGCCTGGTTTTTTGGTAGAAAGGTGGGGGTACAAATCAAATAAATGAAATAAATAATCAGGATCACTGTGGCCGTGGACAGGCTTTAACCTCCCCCATCCACCCAGCAATTTTCTGTTCAAAGAGCTTTTCGGTGTATCTTACTTTCATTTTCGTAGTAGCATTGAGATCCAAGCTCTACACAAAGAGCTCTTCCATACCGGCTTTTCCACTGTGCAACCTCTAGGTGGAGCTGTGCTATAGTGGAATAGTACAAATACACTAGGAGAAAGAACGCCGTTTTCCCTGTTGCAATTTAATACCTCATTTTCCCTGTCTCCCCCCCTCCCCCCCAGGAAAGTGCTCTGAAAAAACAGAAGTGAAACTGGAGGATCACGATGAACTGTCTAAAGAGCTTGTAAACAACTGTGAGTAAGGAATCACAAGCACACAATAAATGCCTCATGTAGAAAAGCCCCAAATCACTAATAGCAGTAGGGAAACTGTGATCTTTTAAGGATGCTTTTAAGATGTTTTAAAGATGTTTTTAAGATGTTTTAAGGATGTTTTAAGGATGTTTTAAGGATGTTTTAAGATGTTTTAATAGTATGTATTGTGTTGTTTCAGTTTATGTATTTTATATTTTCTGTTGTTCCCCGCCTCGATCTAGATGGAGAGGCGGGTAATAAATACATCATCATCATCATCATCATCATCATCATCATCATCATCATCATCATCATCATCATTATTATTATTATTATCTTCCCGGCATTGAAATCCCAGGACGGGGCAGCAAGGAAACAGCAATCCTGACCACTGGGGGTGAGGTTAAAGCCTTTCCCCTGCAGCATGCAGTCCTGTGTGGGTGAATAGGTGTGTGTATGTGTGTGGTATGCATGTGTGTGTATGTCATGGCCCCAGCCACTTCTGCAGCCCTGAATGGGTCCCATAGGGGCCACTGCAGCCCCCCAACTGCAAAAGGTTGCCCACCCCTGTTCTAAAACATAGCCAATATTGGAAAATGCATTTTCCCATTTGTGGATTGAAATGTACACAAACGCTTAGCGTACCATAAAGGGGGAATGCATGTGCATCCGTCTCTTTACCTAGGCAACGCTAGCCTAAATGGCTTGCGAGACAGATGGCATCTGTGTCATGTGGTGAAATTTAGCTCTCCCCTTGAGTCACTGGGATAAAATATGACTTCTCTTTCAGTGCAATGAATAGTTTTTATTCATTTGAAGGATTGATTATGGTATCATCATCTGCTCTAAAGTGGGCTGGCAGGATTGTGAAAACTATTAAAATATCAAATAGGGGGGAAAAAGAACGTGCTAGATTTTGTGCATTTGGAAACAATTCAACTTTCAATTGAGGACAGCTTCTTTCTATTGGCATATTTTTCTTTTGGCACACACAGTTGAGCTCAGGTCAGAACTGACTGTCACAGTCAAACAGCTTTCAGAAAATTGTATGTTGAGATTGACAATTGAGACACTGAAAAATCCGAAAAGGGTTCAACTAATGCCTGGTTTTCATTCAGCCCAATCAAGCATGCAAAACTGTCATTTCAGCAATGCTATGCTTTGCCCCGCTCCTTCACACAGTCGAGGCAACAATTTAAACATATCACAAAAACTATATTCTGCACCCCCCCTTGTTACAATTACAGACCCCCAAATATCTGAAATGCTGCATTTCTGAAGAGAGCCACTGCAGTGCATTTGGCTTGGGCTGTGGAGACTTGGATTCAAATCCCCACAGAACCTGAAATGCCCCTGGATGGCTTCAGAAAAGTAATAATCACTTGGCCTAACCTACCTCATAGGCTGCTTATGAGAATAAAATAGGCTATAGCCCTTTCCAGGTTTCCTTCAGATTCTTGCAGGCCAACTTGGATAGAAGGGGAATGAGTAATACTTTACCCACCCCTGATTCTCCCATGTAGCTTTTCCATTTTCTCTCTATTTCAATTTTTAATTGGGTAAAGAACACTTTATATCTGGCACAGGATCAACTCACGTTACCTGTTGGCAGTTCTAGGGCTGTAACTGAAAAATCTATATCAGCCTTTCCCAGCCTGGTACCTTCCAGATGTTTTGGACTACAACTCCCAGCAACCATGACCATGCTGACTGGGGCTGATGGGAGTTGTAGTCCACAGTGTCTGGAGGGCACCAGGTTGGTGAAGGCTGGTCTATATTGTCACATTTCATTCTACCTTGGATTGAGAGCATAATTCGTTCCGGAAACGTGCTTGTAATCCAAAACACTCTTATATCAAAACAAAATCCCCCCAAAAAATTTGTACAGAGATTTTTAATTTAAGCCGTACTACAGTACTTGTCTTGCAAGTAAAAAAAAATTAAATAAATATTTTAAAAATTTGCTTGTCTTGCAAAACGCTCTCAAACCAAGTTACTTGCAATCCAAGGTATTGCTGTATTATATATAAGCGTTGTACCCAGTATTCCAAATATGAGGACAAGGTATGATCCCCCCATCCCCAAAAAAATCCACTCATTTTAGATAAATATCTTCCTGGTTTCTCTGGAAGATGGTTAGAATCTCTCCCTCTGCCCCCCCTCTCTCACGTTGAGTTCCACCTTTGTAACCCTGTTTGAGAATCTACAGCTGACTTCTTATCTGAATCACTTCATTTGGTGAGGGAGGTATCATTGGAAAACTCACAGGGAGGTGAATGTTACAAGACTGGGTTAGGTCCCATTGGGCTTTTCTGCACAAGGCTGTTAATCCACTGCATCTACTTTCAGTTTCGTCACAGAATTGAGATCTGAGCATTTCCTTTCCTGCTTTTCTGCTACATAGCCTCTAGGTGGCACTGTGCTATAGTGGAATAGCACAAATACTCAAGTGGAAACAGTGTTTTCTTTCACTTTCAGAAATAATACCCCACTTTCCCTTCTCTAAAAGAACTTGCCAAACGTGCTGTTTATAAACAGAAGTGTAATGTGAGGGTCACGACATCATCTAAAGAGCCCATAAACAACTGTGAGTAGAGAATGATGAGTGTACAATAAATGCCTCATGTAGAAAAGCTCACTGAGAGAAATCTCCGAAATTCTGTGAGCTTCAAGGTTGTGCCCTCCACACTGTGCAAAAAGAATGTTAATATGCTGGAACATCAAGGAGGATGAAACCAAAATCCATACTTGGAGGCCCTGGACAGGAAATGGTTGTGGGCTCACAAAGCTATGGTAGCACACTGAAGCCCTACTCGCCAAATAGCAGGGAATTTTATTTAGCCACTTCTGTGGCCTGTGAAAGTTCAGCAGGTATTGCCCAAAACATATCTTCGCAGCCATAAGGGCTAGAACAGGGGTCACCACCGTGGCATCTGCGGGCACCATGGTTGTCCACGGGGATCTCCAAGAGCACCCAAGAAGCTCCCCATTCCCTGCCCCCTTCAAAAACATCTTTTAATTAAAAAAAAACCTTGGAAAATGTTAGGGTAGTCTCTTTTCTCTCCCTTTCTAGCCTTGCTCTTTCTCTCCCTGCCCCACTTCTTTGGCTCACGGTTTCTTAGCCTCTAGCCTTGCTCTTTCTCTACCCCTCTGCCTTCCTGTTTTCCCCCTCCTTCCCAGCATGTAGCCTCACTATTCCTCTCCCCGTAGCCACCTCTTTAGCTCACTTTTGACTGGCCAGCCCCCTCGGCAGTCATTATGTGACTAGCCGCATCCTCCATTGAAGCCATTTTGTGGTGGTGCCCGCAGCAGTTCCTCAAATTCCCAAATGTGCCCACAGGTCCAAAAAGGCTGGGGACCCCTGGGCTAGAAACTTGCATTTCCAAGTGGGAGCTGAATTCTGCACGCAAGGCCATGCTCTGTGCAAATTATGCACTCCCGTAGAATTGCTGTATTCACCCAGGCCCACTTAAGAACTGGCTATGGTTGTTGATGTGATAAGGAGTAACCTGTGACAGAATTATGACCCCCTAAACATCGGCCAATTAATTTATGCTGTTGGTAACTACTGTCACAGAATGTTAATCTCATTTATAATAGGTGTAAAAATGACAACATTTCCCCCCTGTTTAAATCACAGTAGAATGCAATAAGCAATATCATTAAAGCAATACTGTTTTAGTGTTGCTATAGCCTGTGTCATCTCAGGAGAGGAAACATTCATCATCCCCCCCTTCCCTCCCTTTCTTTAAGTCAGGTGGGGAATTGGTGCCCTTCCAGATATTGCTGGACTATAACTCCCATCACCACTGAATAAAGTTATTTATTTTAAATAAAGTTAAAATAAATTATGACCATGGGCCACATGGGCTGAGGGTGATGGGCAGTGGAGTCCAATGACATCTAGAGGAGCATGGCTTTCCAACCCTTGCTTTATCTTATACTATGACCTGGTTCACACAACATGACAACCCGTCATGGGTAAGTAGCTATGGGTGGTTGTTGTGTCAGCCAAACCTAGATCACTTTCTGCAGGATGGCTTGTTTATTTTTTTCCAAACAAGCCACTCTGAGAACCCATGGACTATTCTAGGGGTTGTTTTACCCACAATGGATTGTCATGTTAACTGAACCCGGATGACTGATCCCACTGTGGGTAAAGGGAAGCAGGGAGCGAGGCATGAAGCAACAGTGGCAAAAAAACCCCTTGCTGCTCTTACCGATCTCACCCATGCTACCACCACTGCCAGCCCCTCTAAAGTGCTCAAGTGGCACATTGAAGGGGCTGTTACTAGTTCATCACCCCTTAATTTTTATTTTTATTTTGGCACCCAAAAAGGGAAGCCTCACCTGGGCAATGTCCTGGGGGTACCTGCTGTCAAAGTACAGCAGGTACCAACCCTGGACATTGACCAAGAGAGGCTCCAGATAGGTTTATTTTTTACTTTGCTTTCCACTGACAGCTGTCAAAATGCAAGCTGTCAAGGCAAAGCAAAGCTGTGAGTGATCTTTGCTTGCGAAAGAGGATAGGCGCCCTTTTCCCTTTCCTTCACAGTGAGATCCTCAGAGTGTCTCCCACCCCCCATAGGTCCCATTGTCTCCAACCTTTCCACCCATTCCTGAGACTAGGTGCTCGGGAAGGTGGAAAAATGCAGCCCATCCCCTTTTCGCTAACACTTGCATCTGGCAACTGCCAGAAGTAGGGTGCTTTTTATTTTTTGAAAGCAGGGATTTAGGCTGGGCAAAACTGGGTAGTTTTAGCCCTGCCTAAATCCCTTAACCCCCCCCCCCCTGGCAGCTGTCAGAGGTGAGTGTCAGCAAAACTTTTCCACCTTCCTGTGCACCTAGATTCTCGGAAGCGGGTGGAAAAGTTGGGGGGAATGGGACCTATGGGGAGGATACTCAAAGCCCTGAGGATCTCACTGCGAAGGGGGGGGGAAGGTGCCTACCCCCTTTCATGAGCAAAGGTCACTCGCAGCTTTGCTTTCCCTTGACAATTTGCCTTTTGACAGCTGTCAGTGGAAAGCAAAGTAAGAAAAATAAATAATCCTTGTTTGGAGCCTCTCTGGCTCAATGTCCAGGGTTGGTACCAGCTGCACTTTGACATTGCCCAGGCGAGGCTTCTGTTTTTCAGACCCACAAAAGAGCGCGCACTGCTGCATTTGCGCAAATCTGACTTAAAAAATAATAAGGTAAAGATTCTGAGAAAATTGTGCACACTTTGGGCGCTTTTTTTTTTTTTTTTTTTAAATAATGGGTTGCGAACCAGTGACAGCCCCTCCAATGTGCCTCTTGGGCACTTCGGACTGGCTGTCAAATTGGAGATGGCAAAAAGTGATCTCTGAAAAAAGAAAAAAGTTAAAGGGGGGGAAACGCCATGGTGAGCCAAAAATGGCTTGCAATCAGAGGAGACAAGGCGGCTTGAGCCATGGTGCCCCCTGGGATATGGTCTGGAGGACCGAAGGGGGAAGGAGGGGGAGAACAACCCATGGTGAGCCTGATCGTCTGTTGGGTGCACTGTGGGTTGTTCTGTGAACCGCCAACCCACCGTGGCTTATTGCCAGGGTGGCTTAGTGTGACCTGCGAACCTGCCCTGCTATGACACTGTTCGCTTTACAGAAATCTGCCAAAATCGAACTTCCATGTGGGAGTTCTGTCTGAAATTTAAACACCTCCCATGACAGGAATCAAGCTGAGCAATGTTCTCCTAGCCCAGGCTCACCAAAAAGCAGGGAACTTGGTTGTAAGAGCTGCCAGGTCTAAGCCCTGAGAGGTCCCCTGTACCTTTTGAAGTGATACAGGTTGAGACATTCTGCTCACCAGTGTTCTCCAACCTTGGGTCCCCAGATGTTTTTGGCCTACAACTCCCAGCATGCCCCAGCCAGCGTAGCTAATCATTTAGCACTGTGGTAGGACAATCCACACCAGGTTAACAAAAAAATAAAAAAAATAAAAACCCTTCCATGCCGCCTTTAGACTATAGATGGGATCTCTTTTGTAGATCTCTCTCTCTCTCTCTCTCTCTCTCTCTCTCTCTCTCTCTCTTTTAATGTTTAAAATTGTGTTAGATGCATTTGTTTTCTTATGGTTTTTCCTCAAGTTTTATGACTGATTGTAAGCCACCATGAGTGCCATTTTGGGTAGAAAGGCAGGGTGCAAGTAAAAAAATAAATATATAAATAGAGCCACAGACAAATAAATATATACTGATACTTAGCTGTGCGTGTGTGCAAAATTCATGAGAACGCTGCCACATCTTGGAGGGTGCACACATGGATGGACAAGGTGTACACCGTTGAACCCACTGTGAGGACATCTCCCTGATAGCATCACGTGACTGTAAAGCCAGGGCAGGGGTTTTTGGTCTCTGCTTTTGCTGATGTTACTTGAACAATACCATTCCACTGATGGCACTATAAACAGTTATTCATTTTGCAGTCAAACATGCCAGAATTATTGCTCGAGGATATATACAAGCATCATGCTTTTGAGTGATAACACTTGCTGACTCAAATAAATAAACTGTACCCCTCCACCCCTGCAATATGTTACCTGATGTAGGGCCTTCACTGCATTTCACTGTAAGGCCCACCTTGCTGAATGCAATAGAGGACAGAGCCGCTGTATCTTGAATAGAAAACTTTGGTCAGTTCACCTTTCCTTACTCCTAGACCACTCTCTCATGAGTAATATCTGTCAAAATGTCCTCTTCTACACAACTGTTAAGAACAGGAGCCCTGCTCTCTGTTGCATCTACTCACTATGCAGCAACATCATTTCTGACAACTCCACGTGTTTATCGTTTTTTCCCTCCAAAATGTGCCTCATTCCCAATGGGAGCAAGGACTATTAATGCTTCAGTTATCTTTCTTGATTATAAGCAAATACTTATTCAACCTAAAGTTGAGAGGAACTTGGAAATGTGCGCAGATATGACAGAAAATGACTCATGAGGATATGAATATTAAAACAGTTTCAGATCAAAATTCCCGAAAGCATTCTCAAACCAGATTAGGCAACAGGATGTTATAACCTTCTGTCATTTAAAAATAAAATAAAATAAAAATCAAATTCTGCATTTATATACCATCTGCATGGAGTGGGAAAAAGCACGACAACTCTAATGTAGATAAACGTGATTTTTCTCTACCAAAATAAGTTGGCTGGCATTCGCTTTATGAATTTTTCATCTCCATTCACCTATGAACACCTGTTACCATTTCTCACTTCTTAGGGTGAAGATGGATGTAATATAAAAAGATGTCACAGCAGGTTCTTCACCCACAGCGCGTCCTCCTGGCTTTGCAATTTGTATGACAGATGTACATGCTGGTCCAGCCACCCATCTTGCCCTTCCCTCGTGCTTCAGGTGAGATAAGAAAATAAGCCTGATACCTGGCTTTCTCTTTAAAATGCTCCATGCATATTCATCTGCTAATCCTTTGCCTCATTATGTTTTTTTTAAATGAATTAAAATTGTTCTTGTTGCTGCTGTTGTTGCAATACTGCTTCTGGAACTGGTGTGTGTGTGTGTGTGTGTGTGTGTGTGTGTGAGAGAGAGAGAGAGAGAGAGAGAGAGAGAGAGAGATCATTTTATGAAACTGTAGGGTCCAGCCAATAGGTGCCATTCAGTGGTGGATGTTCTACTCAGGGCCGGTGCTACCATTAGGCCAACTAGGCAGCCGCCTAGGGTGCAGGGCTAAAGGGGGTGCTAGAAACGCCTTGAAAAAAAAATACAACGCTCTCAAGTGGGAAGGGGGGCGCTAAATATCTGATCTTGCCTAGGGCACCAAACTGCCTTGCACCGGTCCTGGTTCTACTTTCAAGCTCCATGTTGAAAAGCTGAAAAACTGGTTTTTGGAAACAGCTCACCTTGGAAAGGAAGGATATTTTCACAAATGTTCAAAAATTGTGAACAAACGTTCACAAAGCAACTAAGGTTGCAATCTTTTACACACTTACACACTGAGTAAGTCCCACTGAACTCAATAGGACTTACTTCTGAGTAGACATGCCTAGGGGATTGCTCTGCAAAGTGTCTCTGCCATTCTCCCAGCACACCCCTATGAAGAGACCCGATGGATCAGGCTAAAGGGAACTTGAAGGAGCAACTCCTCCCACATTCACCTACCAAGACCCTATGTTCATCATCTGATCTGAGGCCCTTCCTAGATGCCCCTGACAAATGAGGGGATGCAGTGAGGACCTTTTCAGTGCTGGCACCTTTTCTGCAGAATGCTTTCCCCAGAGAGGCTCACTGGCACCATTACAGTCTTTTTGGTGTCAAGTGATGATCTTTTAATTTTCCCAGGCATTTTATGAACTCTTTTTAGTGTTTTTACATTTTTGCATGGTTTTATCCCTGCAGCTGGTTTTTCTTTTTGCATTGTTATGGGCTGCTGGTGGTTTTATCTTGTTTTTATTAGTGATGCCACTGTATTTTGTACTCACTGGTTGAACTTCACCTCTTTGTAATGCTCACCATTTTTAACGAGCATAGATTGTCATTTTATGAATTAGCTAATCAGTTTGGAATTGATTGCAAGCATCTGAGCATGCACAGACTGTATCTAAACAATGCTATTTTCACACGTGTACTGAGTTGGCTGGATTAACCCTTTCCTTGCTTATGGTAAACTGTGATGATGTCACTTTACCCCACAACCAATCACGTTCAAAGAAACAGCCAGGTAGGTGTATACACATACCCTTTCTCCATTTTGTCCTCATATGTGGCTTGGTTTTCTGTTCAGGTAGTTAGACTCAGCAATCTCTCTTACTCTCGTCACAACAGATTTTGGTTGTCGTTGTTCAGACAGTACTTGCTTTTATTTTGTTTTGTAAGTAAATGTGTACTTTACTTAGGGCTTCTCTACACGAGGCATTTATCGTGCGCTTGTCATTCCTCACACACGGTAGTTTGCAGGTGCTTTACACAATGTCATCACCCACCAGGGCCTCTGCTGTGCTTTCCGAGAATTTCTGAGGCTTCTTTTAGAACGAGGAAAATGAGCTGTTCAAGGGCTATCATGCTATAAAATGCTACAGTTCCACTATACTGCACCACCACCTTGTGGTTGTGTAATGGAACATATTGAAAGCCAGAGAAAGAAAAACCGTGAGGGGAACTTCCCCCCCCCCCCCGTAAAGGAGCCGATCTTAATCCCTCAAAGAATCCAGAAGCAGAAGCCTTGGTAAGGTGGCAGGTTAAAATGGGTTAAAAGTCTAATATAGAGAAGCCCTTACCGCTGCTGGTGGGTGGAGTGTGAGAGACTGTATTGGAATTGATAACTGGAAGACAGTGTGACTAGGAGTTAAGTGTGAACTGTTCCCAGTGTCCAGCACAGGCATTAAGTGTAGTCATAAAAGCAACAGATATTTGTTAGGCTTAATCGTTGTGAGAAACCTGTGGGGCCTCAGTGAAGGTATGAGATCACAGCTACTAGGCACTGTGAACTCCTCGCCTCATCCTTGAGATAATAAGGATGTTTATACAAGTTAACTGGGATAGCTGGGCCTTCTCTCTCCCTTCCCCTGCCTGTCTCCTATGAAGCGAGTTTAGAATCTGTGTGTATACTGACAGCCTCCCAGGCAAGGAGAGAGAGAGACTTCTATACAATCCATGGCGAGAGGCGTTGTCCCTTGTTCTCAGCTTGGGGAGAGGAACTGATACGTCACTTGCCCAGGCACCTTTGGAGGCCCACGGAACACCCCTTGGCCTATTCAGGGAACCAATCTGGCCACAGATCAGAGGAGTGTAAGGTTTTCTTTTGCTTGTTTATATTCTGCATCCATCTTTGACACAAGTGGTTTTGTTCCTCCCCAAGTATCCTTGGATCTGAAAGCGAGGTGCCTTGGTTGGACCAGGCCCCTGGAGCAAAACAGAGGCCATGCAAAAATCACCAATCAGGAAGGGGGTACATAATGTGGTGATGCATGACATCATGACATGCTACTCATTTCCAGACTTCAGCTCCCAAAATGCACTTCGATATTGCGCATGCACAAAAGCTCGTTTACGTGGAATGAGAGTTCATTTTAAGGGAGAACTCTCATCTGAGCTTACATGGGTGAATTTGTTATTACCTGAATAAATAGTGAAATTCACCCAGGGTAAGTTCTCACCTATCATTAGTTTTTATCTTATTATGTTTTATGGTCCTTGTTTTGTTGTCACTTTGTATTTTAGGCTTTCAATTTGTACCCCACACAGAGAACTTTGGTTACTGGGCAGACCAAAAATGTAAGAAATAAATAAAATCTAGCCCAACATCTCGTAATACTCAGTTGACCCACCATGCAAATAGCTCTGAAAAGCCTTCAGACAGGGCATGAAGGCAATTGCTCCCTTATTCAAAGCCTTCGTTTTTAACATTTCCTTCAGCATTAATCATAAAATCCAGTAACAGTGTCAGAGTTTAGAATTCCTCCAGTCTTATCCTCTGGAACTCTTTTCCATCTGGTTGATAAAATAGCCATCTCACAGTCTTGTGAGAACTGTGGTATTGCTTTTCTGACATGTTAGCTCTTTACTTACTTTTAATATAACTGGGGCAGGGGTTGGATAAAGCAGGAACATCTCCAGCTTTCATAAGCACAGAGATCTGTAACCCCACTGTTTATGCCTGGCAGAGATATTCATTATTGAGCGAGTCAACAGGTGCCCCCAAGAATATTTTGTTTCATGGCAACAAAATGAAACTATATCTGATATGCTTTCTTTCTTTCTTTCTTTTTGACATTTAGTTTCTCTTTGGGTTCTGAAGGTGAATCATAGAACAGGAGGAAAAGTGACACAAACAATTTGAACTGTAAATGTACCTTTACAGTTGGAAAGCAGGATTTGCAAAGTGCTTTGAAGAGCAAGATGAACGATCTGCAGGCTGGCTCAGCATTTCCTTTGGGTGAAGAATGTTTCTTCTTGCAGTTTTCGTTGTATTTGGCATTTTGTGCCCTGTCTCTCCCCCCCCCCCCACCGCTGGATGATAAAGAAGTGGGTAATTTGTCTACAAAATAAAGTCCAAAACTGCAAAGTAGGGGAATTCTTATTCATAAATAATTTAGGCTAGCCTATTATTCCTTCTGCTTGGTTGTTGTGTTTTTTTAAAAAGAAAACATCCAGGTTCAAAACAAGCCGCCTTTTAACCTGCAAACAAAGCTAGTTATGTATTGCTTTTCTACATACATTTATTGCAATTGCAGATCAGCCTGCTGTAAGTAAGTGTTGGCAAACATGACCCCCCTGCCCCGCCACAAAGTTCAGAAAGTGGATCTAGGGGTGGATCTATGTTACACTGTATATCGTCAAATTAGCAGAACGGTACTGCTCTATTCACATTCTGCAGTCACTACTCACTGGGCACACTCTTGTTAAATGTACTGCACTCATCCCGGTTTGCCACCCCACACCTAATTCTGTAGTGGTAGAACTGGGCATTGCCTTGAACAGGGTGTTTTTATTAATATTTATTTTGCTTTGTCATCTCTGCGCAGGTGCAAACGAGCGCAGGAGCGATCTTCAAAAAGAGAAAGGAAAAAGTTCTTCCGGCCCCTCACAGAAAAGGAGAAGGAGTTTGCTGCTGCCACCGCTGCCGCCGCCACCACCCTCCCATGGGGTCAGGGTGAAGCCAGCAGGATCAGCGCACCCCTCCCTTCCACCCAAATGCAATTTGCCAAAGCAGTGTTCCTCCCATTCTGAGTCTCCCGAGCACAAGACTCCAGTTAAATCAATGTGATTCACTTGGGAGGAAGGCCATTGGAGAGAATGTGATTTACTTCTGAGCAGGCATGCCTTTTGGCTAATTTATGGCTCCCTGTTCTTTGGACAAGGGGGTGAACGTGGCTGTTAAAAAAGGGGGGGGAGCCTCCCACCCTTGTCCCCTCCCAAACTCCATGGTGGTTATCCTGGGGGGTACTGCCTTTCACATGCAGGGGAAATTCAGTGAGAAGAGTTTTTTTTATTCTGGTCTGCTGTCTATGTGGTGGTTCGCACATGCACAGGAGCAAAATTGTTTTTTTTAAAAAGAGCACCCAAACGCAATTTCCCAAAGCAGCCTGCTCGGAGTGGCACTTGGGGGGCAGCAGGCACAGGCTTCCTCCCTGTCCCTGCCATGACTGTAAGCCATTTTGGGCTTGCTGTGGATTCCCCCCCTTTTCCCCCTCGGAGATCACGAAAGCCGGCTTGACATCTGGCTTTCATGATACCCATTTTGACAGCCACTAACAGCCCCTTCAAAGTGCCTGAGTGGCACCTCGGACAGGCTCCCCATGGCTGGCAGAACCTTTAAAAAAAAAAACGTGCAAAGAGATTTGTGTAAAAAATCCACGTTATTATTTTTGTTAACCACACTTCCACAACTGTGAACCTTCACAGTTGTGCAAGTGCGGAGATTTGAAGCCTCGGCTGGGTGGGGCAATGTCCAGTGGGGCTCCTGCTGCCAAGGTGCAGCAGGTACCAACCCTGGACATTGCCCAGAAGAGGCTCCAGATTGTTCTTTCCCCCCACTTCGGTTTGTGTTGACAGCTGTCAAATGACAAGCTGTCAAGAGAAGCCAAAGGTGTGAGTGATCTTTGCTTGCAAAAAGGTGTGGTATGACTTACACCCCTTCAAGGCAACATCCACATCTTCTTTCCTCCCCAGGTAGTCCACATGCTGGTGCACATTTTGCACTTTGTCCTGAGCCTCTAGTGTGAAGTTGTTTCTCTTTGCATAGAGAAACATGCATGGCTGTAAGAATGCCTTAATTCCACTGCTGTGGATCTTATTCAAACAAACTGCATATTATGATTCAAACCAGCTTCCCTGCTTCCGTGTTTTCAATGCACAATGCTACCGAGGTTTACAGCTGAGTACTGGGTGTTGAAATCCAAAACATCTGGAAGGCAACAGGTTGGAGAAGCCTGGCATAGATTAAGCCCTGCACTCCCATATGATGTGCCAGAAGTTCTTGTTGCTTGTAGCACCTGTGCCATCTATGCCTTAATATACTGCAGTTTCCAGCAGGCAATACTCCTATCACAACTGTTAGAGTGAAGAATGCAAAGTAAAATAGGATCTTAGCAAAAATGTCATTTTGGATTGTCATGGTGTTTGTTACACAGAGTCCATATTAAATTTACAAATGAAAAAGAGTTGCAGATCTTGACAGTTTAAGGATAAAATCTTGTTCTCCGTGCTTATAATTCATCAGAATATAGGGCACTATGGACAACCTTTTTTCCTCTCAAGGTGTGCAGTGTCTTGGCCTCGTGTAAATCAGGAAGGAACTTGGCAACTGATACTTAATTAGCAGTTTCCAAGATGGTGTGTATGAAAACCCATGGAACTCAATCCACAGTTCGAGCTCAGTTGCAGCCAGCCCAACTTCCTAACAGGATGAAGTGGTTGCTCACTATAATGGTGAGGATGCAATCATGTTTCCTTTTGCTAAAAGGAAGCATATGCAGCTCTTGGATAACCTCAAAGCTGGGCTGATCTGTTGTATTTGCACTTGTCATTTTTATGTAGTTGCTGGAGTAGAATTACCCTTTAAGCAGCTATAACAGCTGACACAGTCTGTCTTTTCAATGGCACACTTGCTGATAAACTGTTTTGTATTTGCCTGATCCTACATTCCTCATTCAGGTGGGACTCCCATTCTTTTCCCTCTGTGCAATGTCTGGATGGAGATATGAGCTGTACTGAAAAGACAATGCTGACGCTAACTGTACCTCCGGCGTGCATTTCAGCCAAAGCCTCTTTTAGCTCCTGAGCTTGCTACTTGGTCTTGTTTAAAGTGTGAGCTCTGGGGGCAAATGAAGCTGGATTTATAGGTATTGAAGTATGGGTGGTTTAGACTAAGGCCAGGGGTGGGGAACTTGTGGCCCTCCAGATGTTTTGGCCTACAACTCTCATTGTTCCTCACTGTTGGCTCAGCTGGATAGGAATGACAGCTGAAGAGACATGCAAACAAAAGATCTATCTATCTATTTATATGATTTGATTTTTACCCCACTTTTCTACCAAAAAATGGCACTCAAGATGGTTCACACAATTAAAATTGATTAAAACAATACATCAAAATACAATAAAAACATAACAGTTACAGAAATAAATTGAGAATTAAAAACAGCTCCCAACAGATCCACTTACAGGCCAGAGAGACCTTCTTGAATAAAGTGGTCTTTGCCTGCTGGTGGAAGGTCAGCTGAGAGGGAGTGAATCTAGCCTCCCTCGGGAAGGAGTTTCACAGTCTGGGATCAGTCCACCTAAAAGGCCCTCTCTCGCGTCACCACCAAATGTGCCTCTGGTAGTGGTGGTCTAGAAAGAAGGGCCTCTCCAGAAGTTCTTAAGAACATGGAAGGCTTGTATGGGAGAAGGTGGTCCTTTGGGTATTTTTATTATTTTATTTATTTATTATATTTATACCCCGCCATTTTTCCTGCAAGGAACCCAAGGCAGCTTACATAATCCTCCTCCTCCTCCTCTCCATTTTACCCTCACAACAACTTTGTGAGGTAGGTTAGGCTGAGAGTCAGTGACTGGCCCAAAGTCACCCAGTGAGTTTCATGGCCGAGCGGGGACTCGAACCCGGATCTCCCGAGTCCCAGTCCAACACTCTCACCACTACGCCACACTGGCTAGCCTGGTCCCAAGCCATATAGGCTTTATGGGTCATAACCAGCACTTTTAATTCTGCCCAGAAACAGACCGGTAGCCAGTCAAGCTGTTGTAACAAGGGAGTCGCAGCATGCTCCCTGCAGCCAGCCCTGGTCAACGGTCTGGCTGCAGCATTCTGGACCTGCTGGAGTTTCTGAACAGTTTTTGAAGGCAGCCCCATGTAGAACACGTTACAGCAGAACCCCTAAAGTACTCCAGGAAACCGTAAAGTACTTTACAGATTCTTTTGAACGGGATTGGCTGTTTCCAGTTGTATAAAAGTGACAATTTTGGCTGGGAACATTTTATGAGTTTAAATTTTTCTTCTGAATTTTGTTTTCTTTTTAATATAATAAAATGTGTAATATGTGGATGAATAATTATATGACTGAGGATGCAGAATGATAAAACAAATGAACAGATGGAAATGTTTTATCATGGAGGCTCTATAGATGAATCATTCAAGCACTAATTTTCACTTAACTTTTCTAGTCAATCAGCATATCTCAGAAATTCTGCATTCGTTCCAAAATTACAAAGCTTGCCCAGAATGGTTAATCTTCATAAAGAGGTCATCTGCTGTTCATTAAAATTCATGGATGTTTCCTAATAATGGAATGTGAGTAAATATTTTCCCATGCTATCTGCATAATTAATAAATTCATTTCATATCATAAATTAGAAGAGATAAGTGTTAGTGAAATGGACCGTAAGCTATGGATTTGAAATGAACAAAACATTATCTCATCTGCTGAAGCGGGCTAGGAATTTGCTCAACAGTAAATTCAATCAGAATATAGTTATGCCCCCCTCCCTTATATTTAGCTACATTTAAAAGCAAAGGGGAGAATAGAAGCAGATCGGGGGCACAATCCACTCTTCTGCAGGCTCCATAGAAAGGAATACAGGCCTGTAGCTCACGTTGGCTCAGCTTGTCTGAGCGTGGAAAGCTAAGCAGGGTCAGGCCTGGTTATTACTTGGATGGGGGACCCCTCCTCTAGTTTCCTGCATTGAGCAGGGGGTTGGACTCAATGGCCTTGTAGGCCCCTTCCAGCTCTATGATCTATGAAAATCTATGAATGGAGGTAGTAAAAGTTGCACTGCTCCTATTTGTTACAACCTGCTGTGTACAGAAGGCTAGAGCAGCCTTCTCTAACCTGGTGCCTCCAGATATTTTGGACTACAACTCCCAGCATTTCTGACTATTGCCCATCAGGGGCAGTGCTAGGTACCAAAAAGATCCAGGGCTCAGGCTCACAGGACAAAAAATAATAATTATATGCATAAATTTGCATATGCTAATTTATATATGCTCTAAAGTCTCTCTGTGTGTGTCTTTAAAGGACTCTGTCTCCTAAGGACACCCCTTTTTGTAAAAAGGGATGTATGGACAGGGGAGAGGAGGGCATTTAATTTCAGGAAAAAACCTGAGGCAGAAAGATTCAAGGGGACATGGTGAAGCAGGAGGTGAAGCACATGATGATCACTAGAGATCAGAGATGAACAGAGATCATCAGGGCCCCTGTACCTTTATTTCAGCAAGTGTCCGTGGACAGCAGGGTGGTGGGGCAGATGGCCTCCCAGAGATTCAGGGCTCCAAATGAAAGATTTGGGGCTCCAGCCCTAGTGGGCCACCCCCTAACACTGCCTCTGTTGCCCATGCTGACTGGGACTGATGGGAACTGAAGTCCAAAACATGTGCCCAAGATTCCAGACACATGGATACAGATCTGCAAATAGATCTGCAGAGAGCGATACATGGAAGAGCGATACATGGAACTTGTACATGTGATTCCTGAAAACATCCCCAGGCAGATGTGCTTTTGGTGTAGTGTGGGGGTGGGGGAGGACATGGAATTCTACATGGCATAGACTTTGGAAACTGGTGTTGAATCAGATGTCCAAATAACACCTTGTTTAATATTTTAAGTCAGAGTTGTAGCTACCTGCTGCTCATCCATACTTCCTGTCTATCCCCTGCCCATTATCTAGATATGGGTGCTTTTCTTCTGGCACCAAGCTCCTTCCTTTCCTCTCATCTGCTGCTTATGAGCAAGGGGAAGGAAAGGCCCTTTTATATGCTTAGCAAACATGGTGCATCATAAACATGCACACACAGGAAGCTGTGTTTTTTTTGGGGGGGCAGCGTTTGGCAATTATTCAGGCCCCCACCCTACTTCAGAGGCAGCACAATCCAATGAGGCTGCCGGTAACCTTCTGAACCTGGAGGATTACAGTCATCCCATTGAGACTGAGAGCATGGTGGATACAGGATATCTGCTGTGTGCTCCCCTTGCCCTCTAAAACATCTAGACAGCCTATTTCAGCCATCTAGATGTTTTGCCTCTCCTTGTGAGGAGGAGAGGCTGACACTCCACCTGGATTCCTTGGAATTTAGCAGTGCCTCGCTCCTCCCCTCCCCACCCCTGGGAACACCCCTCCCCCATGGGGGAACCCAACATGGTCTTCTGTGTTCGGTTCCCTGCCAGCACAGAAAGAACCACACCAGCTACGGGGTGGGTGGGTGGGTTGCCTGTGGCACTGCAACCTCAGAAGAGACTTCTGAAGTTGCAGGGGCTTCCATGCCCCATCCTACGGCCCCCCCAGACAAGGTCGGAGGGACATAGGATTGCACCCCTAGTCACAGTAGTGAAAGTAACCAGGGGTGGCCAAGTACAGCGTTTGGCATAATGTTTGATATGGATTTGTTATGGGATTCTCCCTTTAGAATTATACGCTTGAAACGTCCCAGAAACCTATTTTGCCACTGTTGCAGAAGACACAGTTTCGCTGTGGTATAAAGTTATACGTACATCTAATAAGGGCATAACATAGTAAACTGACAGCGGAGTTAAAGTGTTTCTCTAAAAATGGGAGAAGTTGCTGAAAGGGCGTGGTTAAAGGAGGAAGGGGGAAGGCCACCCCTCACTGGCAGAACACTGGTTCTGCATGCCGAAAGCCCCCCAGTTCAATCCCAAGGTAGGGCTTGGAAAGATGCCTGTCTGAAACCCTGGAGAGCCACTGCCAGGCAGTGTAGACCAGCCTTCCCTGAACTGATGCCTTCCGGATGTTCTGGACTACAGCTCCCATCACCCCTGATCAGTGGTCATGTTGGTGGGGGTGATAGGATTTGAAGTCCAAAACATCTGGAGGACACCAGGTTGGGGCAGGCTGGCGTGGTCAATCCTGTGCTAGACAGATGAATGCTGTGATTCAGTATAGGGCCACTTCTTCTGTTCCTGTGGGGCTAGGTGGGGCTTCAAGGTCAACAGGAGGTGCAAGTATTTTCCTTCCCCTAAATACTGGAAGATGTGATGGAAAGGACAGTAGCAAGAACCTTCTAGTATTGCCCTGCGGTGCATGGGAGTGTATTTTCTTTGAAATATGTATTGTAAAAGACAGGGTACATTAGACACATCAAATTAATTGGCTTTAACAGTGAAGGCTACGCTATTTCATCCATTGCCTCTGCAAGAGGTTAGAATAGTAATAGCTAAACACTGCTGAATATCCCCAAGTGACTTGCATTTCTTCCCCCCAAGGTTGGCCTAAATTAATATCTTAGCCAGAGGATGGGGAACAACAACAACAACAACAAGCAGATTTCAGCCAGCAAAACATTATTCAATAGATCCCCACCCCCCTTAAAACAAAAACAACCTCCTCCAAAAACCAAAATGAGAAAATCGCATTATTAGAGGAAATGAAAGCACCACCGATGAATGGTGTGCTCAGACTCTCCACATGCACTCAAACAAACACAGAGATGTTAGGCTTATGTAGACGCTGCTTTCTGTTTTCTTTCTTTCTTTCCAAAGTGTGAGCTGCAAATGGCAAGAGCAGACAGTTGTGTTATGATGATGTCTATTTCAGTTTTGCACTGATTGGACGTGATGGACTGAATCAGCTTATTACTGCCGCAGCCAGCTGTGAGCATCCATAAAGGAACACTTTGGAGATGGATGCAAAACAATACCTAGAAAACATCCACTGCAGATCGTTTTGGTATGGTATAACGATTCCCCTTTGTTGGGTTCCGGTGTACTTGGAAAAGTCGGAAGCAGAAGGAGAAGCAGCTGCCAGTGACCCACATCAACCCAGGCTCCTCAGCAGTTGCAGTTACCTTAAAAAAAAAGAAAAGAAAAAAAGTAGCTGTTTATTATTTGCTCCAGGAGCATCAATCCTTTACCAGGCCAGGTGAGATCAGCTGCTGCTGGAGCAAACTGATACGTACATAAGTTTGGTTCCCCCATTTCGGGCAAAGCACAAGAGCAACTTTGGAAGTGGAAACAGAGAGAAAATAGGCAGTAATTATATTAACAAAGTTCCTACAGGGGAATGTAGGAATGCAGATCAAGGCAGGAAGAAAGTACAGTAATACCTTGGATTGCAAGTAACTTGGTTTGAGAGCGTTTTGCAAGACAAGCAAATTTTTAAATATTTATTAATTTTTTTTGACTTGATATACAAGCGACGTCTTGCAATACAAGTACTGTAGTATGGCTTAAATTAATAATCTCTACAAATTTTTTTGGGGGGATTTCGTTTTGATATAGGAGTGTTTTGGATTACAAGCACGTTTCCGGAACGAGTTATGCTCTCAATCCAAGGCATGACTGTAGGACCCTGGATAGCTCTGAGTGGGTCCTGCTAGCAGGGGGAGGCCTGGTACCTCCTATTTCAGTGGGGCTCCTTTTCCATTACAGGTTTTGCAGCTTGTATTTGGAGCTTCATGGGAGCTCTCCATGGTGCTGAGCTCCATCCCCCAAATAGGTCCATCACCACGGAGCACCATGGAGAGCTCTGATGAAGCTCCAAATAAAACCTGAAAAACCTGTAATGGAAAAGGAGCCCCACCACAATAGGAGTCACCAGCCTCCCCTGCTGCTAGCCAGAACTCTCTTCTACTAGGACAATAGGAGAATGTTGCATCAGCAGGCAGTTAGAGCCAAGAGGAGCCTGATGTAGGTTGACAAAACCTGTAGTGTGGTCAGCTCCACCCCTCATGAAGGGGGTGACTGGATTGTGAAAGGGCCCTCGCCTGATTCCACAGCCTGAGACTTCTGCGAAACTGGGGAGACGGCAGTTCTGCTGGTAACTCATCCTCTGAGCCAGAGGATGATGGCAGGGCTGTGTCCTCTTTCTGGGAGGGCCCTGAATAAGGCACTGACTGCCCTATCCCTGAGGAAGTAGCCTGTGCCTTGTGCTAATCAGAATCCTGTGCTGCACACTGGAAGACTGGAGAGTGGGGGGGCGGGGGTCACGACCCCTCACCGTCTCTCTCTCTCTCTCTCTCTCTCTCTCTCTCTCTCCTTTAGAGAAGATTTCATAGATTTCATAGATCATCGAGTTGGAAGGAGCCTACAAGGCTATCGAGTCCAACCCCCTGCTCAATGCAGGAAACTAGAGGAGGGGTCTCCCATCCAAGTAACAACCAGGCTTGACCCTGCGTGTTTGAGGTAATCTGTTTATTTAAAAATGTACAGATTGTGAGGCATTATGGGTCTGCAGAAGCAAGCACAGAACAAGGCGGGGCTGCTCCCAAAGCAACACAAGCCCAGCACTCCAGAACCCTAAAGCAACTCTCCTAAGAATCCTAAGACAAATACAAAAGTGCTGTTCCGCTTTTCTTGATATCCACATGCCAGACGACGAGTCTTCCAAGGTGGGTTTGACAAAGAGTAGTCTAATTGCTCATTGGTGTCCATTGCTCCCCGCCAGTGGCCATTGCTAAGACGATGACTTCACGGAATAGAATAATATCGCTCGTCTAGCTTGTTCTCTTCTTTCCTACCTGGACAATATTCTGATCTCTGTGCCCACAGAAAACAGGTGCACGGCTTGCTTTTTGCTACAGTCTACTGCCAGGGAGCAACTACAGCTGCTGTAAAAGGCTGTTATTTTTCAGACTTGTTAAACAATGTCTGTTTGCGTGAAGAGGTTTAGAAAAATATTTATTTGCTGTATGATGTTGAGATTGCTAATCCATACAGCGTATGTGCTTTAGTAAAGATATTAAATTCTGATGCTTCTCCTGAACTACGGCAGTGCTATCATTTTCACCACAAGACTGTCTGGGGAAAAAAGTGACTGAAGGAAAGTGATTGCTATGCATGTCAATCCTCTGCTATCACTTTTTGGAGCTAGGTGTTATAGATTAGGCATTTAAGAGATTGAGAGGGCTGCCTCTTGCCTTGGTGTGTGGTTGTGGGCAGCTGAGTCTGAGAGTTATACAGCTGATATGACAACCCTGACTTCTGATTCCTCCTAGTTTTAACTTGTAAAATCACCAATGTTTGGACCAGTGTGGTTAGTGGAAGTCCAGCATTTATGATGAAGATCAAGCTTAGGTTTAGTGAGCCCCACAGTTCAAGAGGAAAAATGCCTCTGAGATCAGGAATCTTCCCCATCCCACACTAGATGGCTTAGCTCAGTGTTCTCCAACCTTGGGTCCCCGGATGTTTTTGGCCTACAACTCCCAACTACGCTGGCTGGGGCATGCATGCTGGGAGTTGTAGGCCAAAAACATCTGGGGACCCAAGGTTGGAGAACACTGCTTTAGCTGATGGTGGGCAGTCTTGTCTTGGCAAGAGGGCAACTGCATCAAAGGAGAAAAAGAGCAGATCCCCAAATGTGATTGAAAGAACTGCAATACAGAAGTCTGCCCAGATGAGAAACACGTTAAATTTTCTGAGGTATAGGCATATTAGTCTGTTGCAACAAAAACAGCAAAGAGACCTGTGGCACCTGAAAGACTAATAAATTTATAGTGGCATGAGATTTTAAATCTGGTAAATGTTGCAGCGGAAATTTAATGTGGTTTTATTACTTTTGTGTATTATTGCTTTTATTTGAATTATTGTACACTGCCTTGGTGACATTTGTGGAAAGGTGGTATATAAATATTATTACAGTAATAGTATTATTAATATATGATACCATCGACCATGGTATCCTTCTGGTGACTGTCTGAGCTGGGAGTGGGGCGTACTGCACTGCAGTGGTCCCACTCCTACTTGGATGGCTGGCTCCAGAAGGTGGTGCTTGGGGAATACTGCTTGGCCCCGTGAACTCTCCAGCATGGGGTTCCTCAGGGGTCGATCTTATCCCCCATGCTATTCAACATCTACATGAAACCGATGAGTGGGGTTTTGGAGTGTGTTGCCATCAGTATCCTGATGACACACAGCTCTACTTCTCATCTCCATCAGGTGAGGCTGTGGATGTGCTAAACCAGTGCCTGGCTGCAAAGATGGGCTGGATGAGGGCTAACAAACTGAAGCTCAATCCAGACAAAACTGAGATGCTGTTAGTGGGTGGTTCCTCTGACCAGATGGAGGGTGTTCAGCCTGTTCTGGATGGGGTTGCATTCCCCTTGAAGGAGAAGGTTCGTAGCTTGGGGGTCCTCTTTGAGCCATCTTTGTCACTTGAGGCTCAAGTGGCCTCAGTGGCACGGAGTGTCTTCTACCAGCTCTGGCTGGCAGCCCAACTATGCCCCTATCTGGACAGGGATAGCCTGGTTTCAGTAATCTACACGCTGGTAATCTCAAAGGTAGACTACTGCAATGCACTCTAGCCCTTGAAGACTGTTCAGAAGCTGCAGCTTGTGCAAAATGTTTCCCCCCCAAAACAAAACAAAAACCATAAAAAATGAAGGAAAAAAAAGAACAACAAAAATACAATTTTCTTATAGTATTTTAAATGGATCACTTACAGTAAGTACAGTATATATGAAATATATATCCATAAGTATCAAAAAGTATGTAGTAATACAATTATCCATAAAAATAGTTATGCATAAACTTCAGAAAAAGCAGATCAAATATCCATGTATTTATCCATCTGCAGGTGGCGTCTAAATGCCACCCGCTCAAATGTTGAAAGCGTTATTAGGTCCTCAATCCATTGTGTTATAGGAGGTGAGCGTTTATCTTTCCAGTGTTGTAACATCAGTCTTTTCGCTGTCAAGACGGCACGGAAAATCCACATGCGTTGTCCATGTGATAAATTCCATACAGCAGGTATATAATTTAAAAGAATGTTTGCATCGGTAAATATTAAAGAGCATTCTGATACAGTCATGCCTTGGATTGAGAGCACAATTCGTTCCGGAAATGTGCTTGTAATCCAAAACACTCTTATATCAAAATGAAATTCCCCCAAAAAAATTTGTACAGAGATTTTTAATTTAAGCCGTACTACAGTACTTTTATTGCAAGACATCGCTTGTATATCAAGTCAATTTTTAAAAAATAAATATTTAAAAATTTGCTTGTCTTGCAAAACACTCTCAAACCAAGTTACTTGCAATCCAAGGTATTACTGTACTAGATTTATCTGTACTATGACCTCTACCCCAAAAGAAGCAACTACTGGGCATTGCCAAAATATATGGGTAAACGAACAGCTCCAACAGTTAGCCAACTTAGACAAACCCTTATTAAAAAGATGTTGTGGTGTCCAATAAACATGAAACAAAAGTTTTTGCTGAATAAAATGTAACCTAAGATCCATAGACCCTTCTGACACAGACACAAAAGCAATGTTCCATTGATTAGGCAACATAAGACTATCTAATTCTCTATTCTATTCATCTTTAAGACTCTGTGTTTTGCTTGTGCAAAATGTGGCAGCTAGACTAATAACCAGGAACAGGAGGTCTGAACACATAACACCAGTTCTGGCCCGCTTGCATTGATTGCCTATACAGTAATACCTTGGATTGCAAGTAACTTGGTTTGAGAGCGTTTTGCAAGACAAGCAAATTTTTTAAATATTTATTTAATTTTTTTTTACTTGATATACAAGTGACGTCTTGCAATACAAGTACTGTAGTATGGCTTAAATTAATAATCTCTGTACAAATTTTTTTGGGGGGATTTCGTTTTGATATAAGAGTGTTTTGGATTACAAGCACGTTTCCGGAACGAATTATGCTCTCAATCCAAGGCATGACTGTATGGTTCTGAGCCCGATTCAAGGTGCTGATCTTAACCTATAAAGCCCTACATGGCTTAAGACCGCAATATTTGATGGAACACCTCTCCCAGCTGCAATCTACCTGATCTACCTAGGGATGTGTGCGGATCTCAATCGGGGGGTGGAAGCGGGGTGAACTTGCCCCGCTTGACCCCCCGAGCTCCATGTGACTTACCTTTCCCCGGATCAGCACAAGTCCCCGCATGAGGAGCCGGGGAAAGGTACTTCCAGGTCCCCGGCGCTTCACATCCGGGTTCCCAGCGCTGCGTTTTTTTACGTAAAAAGTAAGCTAACCCACCTTAAAACGGCCGTGATTTGCTATTCGCAGATGTTCTAAGGTAGTTTATCTTGGTTTTTACGTAAAAAATGCAGCGCCAGGAACCCAGAAGTGACGCAACGGGGACCTGGAACTGATGCGACGGGGACACTGAAGTCTGCTGAGCACCTCTCCGAGCGCCTCTCCAAGTGCCGTGGGATGGATTGTGCGGTGGGGGTGTTTGGCGAGCGCCCAGTGAGTCGGGTTGTGGGCAGTTCCAGTTCGCCCACCCCTACCAACATCTGGGGCCTTCCTCTGACTGTCACCTCTGAGGGAGGCTCGGTTGGTGGCAACAGGGAAGAGGGCCTTTTCTGTGGTAGCCCTCCAATTATGGAACAAGCTCCCCACTGAGACCCCCCCTGGCGCCAACTCTACTATTCTTTCAGTGCCAGGTTAAGACTGTCCTCTATGCCGAGGCATTTAACAGCTCTACATGGTGCAGGGGGGGGGCCAGTTATGTCAGCTTTTCAACAGGTCTAGTTTTTTTTTAACTTGTTCTTAGCTATTTAAGTCATTTTAAAATTTTAATTTTAAATTTTAGTAGTGAAATTTTAATGATGTTTTTATTGTATGTAATTTATAATGTATTTTATTGTATTTTATAATTGTTGTAAACAACCCAGAGAGCTTCGGCTATTGGGCGGTATAGAAATAATAATAATAATATTAATATTAATAATAATAATAATAATAATAATAATAGGAACATCAAATCTTCTGTGTAATAGGGGCATCTCCCCTCCATTAAAAATACTTCTGTTAATGGAGCATGTGTTGTGTGGATCCATGTATATGCTGCCAAACCAAAAATACTATCAAAGAAAAGCTAAAGTTGAAAAATACTATTCCTAACTCCCTTTCACAGAGTTTCTGAAGTATATGCTCTCTCTCTCTCTCTCTCTCTCTCTCTCTCTCTCTCAGTTTCTGCCTGATTTGCATGGTCCTCCCATGAAGCAGGGTGAAGCCCCTGCTTCAGGCGGCAGAATGACAAATTGCGCCACCCCCCCCCCCCCCTCAGGAGGGCCCTCCACTGACCACTGCTGCCTCAAGCATGTGCTCTGGAGAGCCCTGCCAGCCACTCTGCTGCCACAGCATTTGCCGCAGTGAGAGAGTGGCTGGCGGGGCTCTCTGGAGCAGCCGCCCTCTGGAGAGCCATGTTGGCTGAGGAAGCAGCCAGGAAGAGCCTGGTGTGGCTCTTCAGAGAGCCCACCAGGCTGAAATGCCCGGCTCTGAGGGTTCCTTTCCTCAGAGCCAGGCATGGAAGGGGTGTCCCAGGAGATCATCTGTATGACGATGGGGAAGTGGAAGGGTTGTGACATGGTAACGGGAAGGGAGGATGCAATGTGGGAAAGGGGGTGGGAGGGGCCTGGTGCGGTAAAGGAAAGGGGGTTGAGGGGGGTCACAATGCAGCGGCACATGTGCTCTCTCAGCTCAGGCAGCGGGAGAGCTTGCACTGGGGCTGGATATGACTTACAGCTCACATCCTTATACCATGGTTCTGTGAGCAGGAAAGGTAATGCCATGATTTAACATTACAGGCTGCATCGACCGGCACAATGGAGAGTCAAAAGATATGGGCAAGGTGCCACAATTAAATGAAAGGAAAACAGAACATTTAATTACTCAGAGTCTGACTTTAGTCTGATCTCATAACCCACAATACTTTTGCAAAGATCACCGCAAAGACCAAAGATACACAGACTGTATTGCAGAGGCAAAGTTTTACTCTGAGGAGGCAGAAAACTCAAATGACGGTAAAGTGAAAATATTAGCAATAATGTTAGGTAAATATCAATGAATGGGAAATGGCAAAGTCTTGTGCATAAACATTTAGAAAACAAGAGAATGCCACAGAAAAATATTGAGGAGTGCCACTGAGTTCCAAATGTTCTCTCTGGACCTAGAACTAAGAGGCCAGTTGTAATGATTAACAAACATGTCCTCTTCCTCTTCCTCTTCTTCACATTCCTTCCCAGTTATTCCCTGGTTTGGACAGAATGATAGCCCATTAAAATGGTTCTGCCTTTTGTTAGGGATGCTCAAGGATTTCATTTGATCTGGGTTTTGAAGCGAACCAACCTGATCTGATCTTCCTGGACTAATGGCAGATCAGAATGTAGTTGTCTTTCAGATTTCGCACTTCTCTGAATTTTGTGATGCTGTTCTCAGATCAAAAAGTGTACCAAAATGCATATAAAATACAGTAATACCTTGGATTGCAAGTAATTTGGTTTGAGAGCGTTTTGCAAGACAAGCAAATTTAAAAAAAATTATTAAATTTTTTTTTACTTGATATACAAGTGACGTCTTGCAATACAAGTATTGTAGTACGGCTTAAATTAAAAATCTCTGTACAAATTTTTTTGGGGGAATTTCGTTTTGATATAAGACTGTTTTGGATTACAAGCACGTTTCTGGAACGAATTATGCTCTCAATCCAAGGCATGACTGTATGTATTTTATGGTACATTTAGAAATGCATACTTCGAGAGAAATATATTTAGAAATGCATATTGCGTGAGAAATTACATTTAATTGTTTATTTAAATACATATTTAAGTACAAATTGTCATACACACACACACACACACTTGCAGATTAATGTGGAAATGGGATGCAATGGACAAATCCCTTATAATTCCTTTGTCACCCCAAAATCAACTTTGATGGTGCCAAACACCCCCCCTATTTTTCTGAAATTTGGCAGGTTTCATCCCCTTAGGAGAGGCTATGCCTGAAAATTCCATGCAATTTTCTTCACAAGTAAAAATGTTGTAGCAGTTTGTTGATGTCCAATGATAGTCAGTAGAAGGTATGAAGCTTAAAATTTAGATTTGGCCTGTCAAATTGGGAGTCCTCCAGGTCAGTCTGAGGCAAATAAGGCTTTTTTTCTCTCTTCTGAATTGGGATCTGAACCCAATTTTGTGGTTAGTGCACACCCCTGTTTGAAAAAAAATATTCCTTCTAGGCTTTCTGAATCACCTATGGGATAGCTACAAATCCAGTAGCCCTATTCAGGCATTCCATTTCTGGTTATATTAACATGTGAGGCGGGGGAGCGAGCTAGCCCCACCCCCTCTGTCATGGTTTCTATCACCCTCTACACATGGAGGGCAACATTCTGAACAAAATTTGGAACCCTGGAACCAGGGAGCATTATACATACACTCACCCACATGCCCACAGTTGTATATAAAGGAGGGCACAGCCATGGGCTTCTCTACATGAGGGTTTTAACCCACCACTTTACCGAGGCTTCTGCTTTCGGATTCTTTGCAGGATTAAGATCGGCCCCTTTACACATGCTTTCCCCCGGGGTTTTCTTTCTCTGCCTTCCTATATGTTACATTACACAATCACAAGGTGGCGCTGTGGTATAGCGCAATTGCGGAAATACACATGTTTATTTTTGTGTGATTTAGCGTGAAAGCCAGACAACAGCTCACTTTCCTCACTCTAAAAAAAAAGTGCAGAGATGCTTGGAAAGCATGGGAGCGGCTCTGGAGGATGATGACGTTGTGTAAAGCGCCCGCAAACTACCACGAGTGAGGAATCGATTCGCGAGCGCACAATAATGCTTCATGTAGAGAATGCCTTTATCTCATCAAGATGAGAATGCTCCCGTTAAGTAATGCTAAATTACGCTGTAACCTCCCATGTCTAAATTGCTTGTAGGGTTCAGTCAGTCCTTCAGGGCCTTGATCAACTGCCAGAGGTGCTGTGTGCTTTAAAATTACTTCAGTTTCATTCCTCAGAATTGAAAATGCCCACCCTTGAGAGTGGCTGAAATATTCATACAATGCAGTAAATGTAAATGTTTAAAAATTGATTTAGGTAACAACTAATTGCCACTTTGAGAATAATTCATGCACCATTTTAGAATTTGCATATAACCTGACTTGGTTAATTATGCATTGATTAAATCACAGTGTTGTTTGTAGGTGCTTGCAAAGAGGTAAAAATCCAACAGTTCACTCAATTGTCACATAATGCTTGGACATTTCAAAAGCATAGGCAACATCTTATAAGGATAATTTGTCTCTGATGGCATGCTAATAATGCTTTTCTATCCCTTTAGTGGTGACCTCTACAGATGCGGCATTTTGCTCCTAGACACCTGTGGCTGTTTAGTTATTTATCTGGCTTTATGAAAACACACACTAGTTCTCCAACACTTACTGTAGGCAGCAAAGAAAAAAATGGAGCAGCAATTCACTCTACTTTGACAGAGGTGAGAGCATCTACCAAGATCTGACCGAGTTTTTTTTCCTTTTTCTTTGGTGTGTGTGTTTCACTTATCCTGTTATACTTCACTTACCCAGTCACATTCGCACAAAGTGAGATCAATGCTGATCACTGCAGTGACTTCCCAGAAACACTTCTGATTTTGGCCTCAGCAGTTCCTTCAAGATACCTGCTGTGTGTGGAAATGGCATGTGAGGAAAATGTTCTCATGATGCGATATCAGAATGTGAACTGAGGTGAGTAAGAGTTATAAGTGCAGGAAAGAGCCATGAAAACACATCTTCATATCACCACCCTTCACCCGAGTAGGGCTGGGTTCTGATGTTCCATAAACTTGAGGGAAAATATTCTGTGTATTATAACTTGAGGATTAGTAATGGAGCTTCTGAAAAACAAAGAAAAGCATGGTATATAATTAAATATAATTAAATATTAGCATTAATTCATATTATGTTCCTCAAAGTGTTTCTCTACATGAGGCTTTTAACCCACCACTCAGCTGAGACTTCTGCTTCTGGATTCCTTGCGGGATTAAGATTGGCTCCTTTACATGCGTTTTTTTTCCCCACAGGGGCTTTTTCTCTGCCATTTTATATGTTCCATTACACAACCACAAGGTGGTGCTGCAGTATAGCGTGATTACAAAAATACACGAGCTTTTCATTCCGGTTCATTCTGCCATGTTCAGATAATACCAGACTTTCCTCACTCTAAAAAAAGCCGGGAAAATGCTTGGAAAGCACAGGAGAGGCCCCGGAGGATGTCGATGTCATGTAAAGCACCCGCAAACCGCTGTGACTGAGGAAGCATGAGCTGCACAATAAATGCCTTGTGTAGAGAAGCTGGGGGGCGGGGCATGGGGAAGGAAAATTAACAGCTGATCTACAATTGCAGCAGAATAATGTGGCACAGTTATTTTTTGAGTGTACTATGTCAGACTATAGGAGGGGGGATCAAATGTTTGCTAATGAAAAAAATGGTCCCTGTGTGTAGAAAATTAGCATACCAAGAAGAAAGGCACTGAGGTACCTTTCTTCCTGTTGTGCTTGTTATCTGCATGCAGAGCTAATTCTATGTGCGCTGAGCTCCCCCCACCCCCCCCAAGAGGGAGCATTTAAAGATGTGATTCCCCTCTTGCAGTCTCATGTGGTACAATCAAAGAAAAGTTGTATCATGTGTATAGAATGGCTCCTTTATTTTGCTATGCATCAAAGCCGAACAGTACATCCCAGTCTTTCTACAAATTCTGAGTTATGCCAAGGCATTTAATAGTTAGGAACTTGGAATAGCATGGGGGGGGGGGGATTGTCACCTGTAGGCTCAGTTTTATTAGCTTTTGGATTGTTATTTTAAACTGTGTTTTTAAATTTGGTTTTTAATCTTTTAAACTATTTTGTATGCTTTTATTGTTGTTTTTATGTATAAACTATTGTGAACCGCCCAGAGAGCTTCGGCTGTGGGGTGGTATAGAAATGAAATAAATGAAATGAAATGAGTTAGGCATTTCTTGAAAAATTGGTCCATAAGACCTTAGATCAGGGGTGGGCATCTCCAGGGACCAATTTCTGCTCATCAGAACCCACCAGGGGTCTCACCCCCTTGCCTCTGCTGAAATTGTCATTGAATTTCAGCAGCAATTTGGTGGTGAGAAAAATAACCCGCATTTTCGCTTTGGATGCCAAATCATGCTGCCAGAAGCCCATGGGGCAGCGCGATGAAAACAAGATGCGCCCTCACCATGCACCTTGTTTTAAAGCAAAAAAATATGTGCCCCCCCTTGCCACTGCTGCTGAAATCCAGTGGCAAAGTGGCCACCATTTGGGGGCAGAAGGGGGAACAAAAAAGGGCAGGGAGGCTGCATGCAACCCAAGGGCAGCATGTTGCCCACCCCTGCCTTAGATCTTAGCTATATATAGTTGCAGTGATTTAGCAAAAATTATCGTAGTTTTCAAAATAGCTGAATCTTTCTAACGGGCTCTGCTTTGATTGAGGTCCTGAGTATCTACAAGTCTTATTGAGGTCAAAATGCTGAACTTGCAAGCAAAGTGAAGCCTTTTGTAACAGAGATTCTATGGTAATTTACTTGCAAAGGAGGTGAGTAAAGCTGCAAAACAGAGGCTAATTAGCACTGAATGGGACTTGAAATTCCTATCAGACATAGAAATCAAAGTGTAGAAAGAAACCTCCTATTGGAAGGAGCTTGCATATGTTTTATTACTGTATATTTTATTTATTTTCATTTCTCAAATAATTTACAGGAACTATGTAAAATAGTAACCAAAATTAAAGTAACCCATTACCATATTTAGAAAAAGGTGGGTTTGATCCAGACCTAGGCATACTCATAGACTTGTTGAAATCAATGGGACCCAAGTTAGTTGTGATGAATTTAAGTCCCACTGATTCCAGTGGGTCTACTCTGAGTATGACTAAGCCTGGATTCAACCTTGTTCTTTTGGCAAAACCGGTGTTTCTAAAGAGTTTGTGCATTTCCTATATATTGCTGTGTAAACAATGTATTCTCTTTTCTTAAAGGCTCTCTTTTTTAAAAGCCTTGAAAAGCCAGTCTGCAAAGGCTTCCTCCCTTCATTCAGGAAAGCCATGACAAGGACTGCAATCTTGCTCTTAGGGCTGGCTCCCACAATGCAGCAAGCCTGCCAGCATCTCATAGTTGCATGCTGTATTCGAGGGATGCGCAACCCCCAGCCCGTGGGCCACAGGTAGACCGTCCCCAAGCTCTGTTGTGCAGCATCTCAAGATCCCCAGCCACCACTGCCATGGCGGTGCCATGAAAACCGCCAATGTCAAGAATGCTGCTGCACTACCAAGTACTCTGTGATGCCGCTGCTGAGCAATACCTCATGTTGCCGCTGGTTCCTACACTTTGGACACCCCCCCAATAAGCACCTTCTCCCAGCTCACCTCCATGCTTCTTTCACTTGAAAAGTTCATCTTGCTTGCAAAGCATCTTCCCACTTCCAGGAGGATGCTCTAGAAGTTGCAATCAGAGGGTGCCCTTTGTGAGCAGCTGGCAGATCATCTAGGGGTGGTCAACTTGTGACTTGCCAGATGTTTTGACCTACAATGCCCACCATCCCTCATGGTTGTTCCTCACAATTGGTTATGCTGCTAGAGCTAGGAACACAGGAAGCTGCCTTACACTGGGTCAGACCATTGGTCCATGTAGTACAATATTGCCAATACTGATTGGTAGTGGCTCTCCAGGGTTTCAGGCAGGATTCCTCCTTAGTCCTACTTACTTGGAGATGCCAGAGATTGAACCTGGGACCTTCTTGCATGCAAAGCATGTGCTCTGCCACTGAATGACAACCCCCAATGTCAAAGCTGATGAGGGTTGTAGGCCAAAACATATGCAGGGCCACAAGTTGCCCACCCATGTTCTAGAAGATGTTCTCATAGAATCATAGAAAAGTAGAGTTGGAAGGGGCCTATAAGGCCATTGAGTCCAACCCCCTGCTCAATGCAGGAATCCAAGTCAAAGCATTCCTGACAGATGGATGTCCAGCTGCACCTTGAATGCCTCCAGAGTGGGAGAGCCCACCACATCCCTAGGTAGTTGGTTCCATTGTCTTATTGCTCTAACAGTCAGGAAATTTTTCCTGATGTTTAGGCGGAATCTGGGTTCCTGTAACTTGAGCCCATTATTCCGTGTCCTGCAAACTGGGATGATCGAGAAGAGATCCTGGCCCTCCTCTGTGTGACAACCCTTCAAGTACTGGAAGAGTGCGATCATATCTCCCCTCAGTCTCCTCTTCTGAAGGCTAAACATGGCCAGTTCTTTCAGTCTCTCCTCATAGGGCCTTGTTTTCAGTCCCTTTATCATCTTTGTTGCCCTCCTCTGAACCCTATCCAGTTTGTCTACATCCTTCTTAAAGTGTGGTGCCCAGAACTGGACACAGTACTCAAGATGAGGCCTAACCAGTGCTGAGTAAAGGGGAATTATCACTTCACGCAATTCTGGCAGTCACTCTGCCAGAACATCTCTATGGGTTGTATCTGATGTTAGTACTATTTAGAGTAGACCCACTGAAGTGAATGGGACTTAAGTTAGACTAAAATTGAATACAACCCTTTGGATTCAACCCTGTGTATCTTTGTCCTCTTTCGGCTGCTCCAATTGCTCCTGCCACAAGGAACAACGAGGGCACTTAATAAAATAAGACAAGAATTTACCATGATGGAGGGGAAGGGGGGGTGAGGGAAAGGGAAACATTAATTAACATATAAGATTAAATAAAATTATCTAATTGGGGGAAGTGATGGAGGTGGAAGGATACCAATGTAAAAGTTCATCTCTAAAAGGAATTATAATTATAACAAATGAAGCCTGTATGCATGCAATAGGAATATACGTTTACATGGGCTCAGTGGCATAGTCAAGCAGGCATGGAGCGCCACTGCCTTTTTCACTGCTGGGACAACGATGTCCTCTCCCAGAGAGCCAGTCCTCTGCATGCCAAACAGGTTTCTATCAGCACGCAAGCAGGCAAGGCAAGACAGCACTAGGAAGAAACTCTGTCACCCAAATCCGCTGGGTGCAAATGTTCATAATGTGGTTGACGTGCACTTCCTTACATAGTTCGTAAAGGTAAGGAGGAGGTGGCTCCTTATGGCCTCCTGAAGGGAAGCCATGGATCAGTGGCAGAGCCCCTGCTTTGGATGCAGAAGGTCCCAGGTTCGATCTCCGGCATCTCCAGGTAGGGCCAGAAAAACGCCTGGGCTAGATGGACCAACAGGCTGACTCAGTATAATGCAGCTTCCTGTGTTCCTAAGTGCTCTCCTGCTTGGATCTGGCTCTGTTATCTTGCTCCTTATCCTCCTGTGAATTTTTGCCTGTGTTCACCAGCGTGGATTCTGCACACCCTGAGGGCCAGCTCCTCTCTCAGCAGAATCCTGCATCAGAAAGAAGCAATAAATGAAACTACCCTTGTCAGAAACCCTTATTTAGCCTTCACAGGGGAAAATATATGGAAATGGAAAACTACAGCAGCAGCAGCAACAACAAGCAGCAATGACTCCCCACGAGCAATTTGCTGTGTGCGCTGCAAGGCAGATTCTTGCAATTTCTTGTTGTCAACAGAGAAATTATTGATCTACAATTTGCTTTTCAGACATATGCTTTCTTAGGGGAAAAAATAGTTTAATTAGACCTCCAGTGACATTGTTATCCATGTTTTACTTGTAAAGATCTTTGTCTGTAGCACTTTGGAAAGATACAGTATTGATAGGTGCACTCTGTTTATCCAGATGCAACATTGTTAAGACTTGTACACACAATTCCCAAGTTGTCTCCACTCTGACATGTGTCTGTTATGACTGTGAGAATCCAAGAGTGGGCTGAGGGGCTATTAAGGCCTTCCTGCTGACATGTCTTTTTGTCACGCAGGAAATGCTTAGCAAGAAAGTTGGTGAGTATCAATTCCTATAGGGGCAATCCAGCCAAAGCATTTCAAAATTTTCGAGTCCCACATGCTGGTTTCAATGGGTGAGCTGAGCATGTGCTCCACTCTCCTCCACGCTGATAGTGATGCGATTAGGATTGGGCAAATTGAGAGGTTTCTACCTTAAAGTTCCCATGCCAGCAGAGAACTGAACACGGAAGATCATGTTCAGTTCCCTTGTTGGGGGGGGGGCATCCCTGGGGCTGGGGAGGGGAGGAGCGAGACTCCACCAGATTCCAAGGAATCCAGGTGGTGCCTCAACCTCTCCTCCTTGCGAGGAGAGGCAAAACATCTAGACAGCTGAAATCGGCCGTCTAGATGTCTTTGAGGGTGAGGGGGGGGTGCGGCAGATAACCTATCCTCTGCACTCCTTCTGCCCCCAGTACGATGCCCGTAATCCTCCAGGTTCGGAGGGGTACGGGCAGCCTCATAGGATCGCGTTGCCCATGTCCTATATTATGGTTTTAAGGTTTTACTTCTTGATTTAACACCCCCCCCTTTAATCTTCTTTAATCTCAAGAAGATTAAAGGTACATATGCACATCCGCTATTTAGAGACACCCCAAGGTGTTGACCATAAGAACATTTCCAAAATCCATGTTGCGGTAATACCTTTATTAGGCCAACCAAAACATCACTGCACAATGTGCTAGATTTTGAGAAACCTCGAACTTATAACATCAAGCAAGATGTTATAAAAGGCAGGTGGGGGGGATGGGGAGGGGGGAAAAAGGTGACTAGATGGCAAAGCCATATTGTCTGCAAGTTCAGACTATTCCCAAGATGTAGTGTGGGAGGAGGAGTCAGCAGGTCATGTGATGCTTACAGGAAACTCCTGCTGACCCTGGTTACACTGTGAAGAAGAAGCAGGGGGTGGGGGAAACATTTGATCCTCCATTTGGAGGAATATGAAGTCCCACTATTCTTAGAAGTGTTTTCCTTCCTGGCAGAAGCGCATGGGCTCCTTTTGCTGGTGGATCTCAGAGAGAAATTAGGCTGTCTTGATATTAACAAAGCAGGAGATAATTTTAGATGCTGTTCTCGGTAATAAAGTCAATTTAATTCAAGTTGGGTAGCACTACCTAGTAGTTGGAGGGGATGAATCCTCAGAGAATAAAGTCCCAGCTTCTGGTGGTATAAAATCCTCCTCTTCCACTGTAGAGTCCTGCTGTAGAACAGCTAAATCTGGTATTCTCCGAGTCTCACAAAAAACAAAGGTGTTGACCAACAGAAAATTTCCAAAATCCAAGTTGGTGTAATACCTTTATTAGGCACTTTGTTGAAAGCTTTGCTGAAGTCCAGATATATGATGTCCACAGCATTCCCACAGTCCACAAGGGAGGTTACCCGATCAAAAAATGAGATCAGATTAGTCTGGCAGGATTTGTTCTTGACAAATCCATGCTGGCTTCTAGTAATCGCTGCATTGCTTTCAAGGTGCTTGCAGACTGACATTTTTATAATCTGCTCCAAAAATTTCCCAGGGATTGATGTCAGACTGACTGGCCTATAGTTCCCAGGTTCCTCCTTCTTGCCCTTTTTGAAGATGGGAACAACATTTGCCCTCCTCCAGTCATCTGGCACTTCACCTGTCCTCCATGATTTCTCAAAGATAATAGACAGTGGTTCTGAGAGTTCTTCTGCCAGTTCCTTTATTACTCTAGGATGCAGCTCGTCAGGCCCTGGAGATTTAAACTCATTCAGAGTAATCAGGTGCTCCTTGACCATTTGCCTATCAGTCTCAAGCTGCAATCCTGCCCCTTCAGTCTGCACTTCAGGTTTGCCAGGGGGGTCATAGACCCTCTTTTGGGAGAAGACTGAGCCGAAGTAGGAATTGAACACTTCTGCCTTTTCCTTGTCTTCTGTTATCAATTTGCCATCCTCATTGTGTAGTTGAACCACCATTTCTTTCCTCTGTCTTTTACTATGCATGTATCTGAAGAAAGCTTTCTTGTTGTTTTTAGCATTTCTCGCTAACCGTAGCTCATTCTCAGCTTTAGCCTTCCTGACACTATTCCTGCAGTTCTGTGCTACCTGTCTGTACTCCATTCTGTAATTCTACCCTCTCTCCTTTTTCCCTTTTCCTTTTTTAAATGAACTTTATATCTACCTTAACTGAGTGTGGTTTCTTCCAATTTGACTCAGTGCTAATTTCAGTGCCTCGGACCAAGTGACTGGCTACCTAATTGTGTGTGTTTCAGGTCAGGGAAGCTGTAACAGAGGGCTGTGGCTTGCACCCTTATTCCAGTCTTCTGCAATGGATCCATGAGGCCTGAGGTCCCCTTCTTCAAGCTGTAGTGGATGATTAAGGGGTGGTGGTAGCCTACAGGTAAGGTTTGACCGGTCTGCCTTGCAGGAGTGTTGGGGGGATTTTACCTTCACTCTTTCGCAGCAAGTAAATTGCATTTCCTCTTTTCGTTCTTTGCTGCAATTTCTGAAATGCAGGTCATGCAGATTAATGCACAGTATACCTGGTATACTGACACTCTGTGGTCTCATTATCAACTGGTCCAATTAGCTGGCATTGTCTAGGTCTACAGAAGTAAAGGTCTGTAAGTAGGTGTGTGTGTGTGTGTGTGTGTGTGATATATATATATGTGTGTGTGTGTGTGTGTGTGTGTAGTATATTGTGTTATTGAGTACTAAAGTGATGGGACTGTCTGTTTGCATCAGGTTTGAATATGCAAAATAACTGCTAGTCGTAAGATTTGAAGATGGCAAACTATAGCAGAGTAAGGATGTGCTGCTGTGGTCTGAAACTCCTATTTCTCCCTCCCCTTCCTTTCTTTCATTACTGCAAATAAAATACAAAATTCTGCCTTAGTTCTTCAAGTCAATATTATTGAAGTAAACAATTGGGACTAAAATGGGATCTGGCCAGCTGATTATAGAATTGTATTTATATTGCTGCGGCAGCTCCATTATAGAATTGCATTTATATTGCTGCAGTAGGGACTGCAGATGACAAAATGTCCCCGTGGCAGCAGGCTCTGCACACAGATAGCATAGGCAGCCTGAGTCGAAGAGGCTACTGAGCATCTGTCCAAACCCAGCAGAATGAATGGCACATTGTGATGCTTCGTGGATTGCGCCCACTAATGGCTCAAGAAGATTAAAGGTACATATGCACATCCGCTATTTAGAGACAAATATCACAAAGAGGCGACAAATCCCTGTAATTCTTCTGTGCTTACTGCTGCTTTAAATATTCCTGTAGAAATATAACGGATCCTTAATTTTTCATCTGAAGAGATTCCAGGCTTATGAATTCTATCCAAAGTCTTGCAAATGGACTTGGGGCTCACAAAATGGGGCTTCCCCTTCCCTCCCCCCCTACATATCCCCCAAATCTACTCCAGAGAGTCCCTCGGAGGGGATTGCAGCAGGGAAGGAAAAGAATTACAGGGATTTTTCACTTTGAGATGGGATTTTTCCAGTACAAATAAACGTGTATGCTCACCCCATGAGAGCAAGAAGGCCAGTTTCCAGATGGACTGAGATACAGGGAGAATAATCGATTTACATGTATATTAAAGCAAGCATTTGCTTTGGTTTATTTCTTGACCAAGACGAAGTGGTGCATCTAGGTCATTTTAGACCCTGGACTTAATGGTCTTCTGGGAGGCCCTTTACATGGCCATGCGTATTACTTTAGTTGTGATGCACACAACAAACACTTTTCTTCCACCCTCACACTCCATGCTTTAAAATGGCTTCTATATTCCTGATATGTTAGAGGAGCAAAACTGTTTGATGGTAATAATAATAATAATAATCTAAACATGTGCAGTTTTGCAGTTTAAACTCACGTGAACAATAGCACCACAATAACAGCAGGAATAAAATGGAGCTTACTTCTGCATCTGCCACTCCTTGGGTGGTAATTTGGGGACCCCCTGAGTTATGGGGCCCTGGACTTTGGCCCCCAGGGTCCAGCCCTACTTGTACATTGTGTTGCCTGAACCTTGCCGGAAGCACAGGGAGTATGTTCCAAAGCTCCATACTCTCAGGATGTTTCATTGCTGATTATAGTAGAAGGAACTGTATGCATGTTTGGGGTACAGCCATGCCTTGGATTGAGAGCATAATTCGTTCCGGAAACGTGCTTGTAATCCAAAACACTCTTATATATATATATATATATATAAAAATTGTACAGAGATTTTTAATTTAAGCTGTACTACAGTACTTGTATTGCAAGACGTCGCTTGTATATCAAGTAAAAAAATATTAAATAAATATTTAAAAATTTGCTTGTCTTGCAGAACACTCTCAAACCAAGTTACTTGCAATCCAAGGTATTACTGTACTTGCTTTGCCTTTGCATGCAAGAGAGCCAGTGTGGCGTAGTGGTTAGAGTGTTGGACTGGGACTCAGGAGATCCGGGTTCTAGTCTCTGCTCGGCCATGAAGCTCACTGGGTGACTTTGGGCCAGTCACTGACTCTCAGACTAACCTACCTCACAGGGTTGTTGTGAGGATAAAATGGAGAGGAAGAGGAGGATTGTGTAAACTGCTCTGGGTTCCTTGCAGGAAAAAAGACGGGATAGAAATATAATAAATAAATAAGTTGGCTAACCCACTATAAGCAATGGCAAAGGGCTGCATCTTCCCATCATGACCAAATCAATAATCTAGTCTTGTTGTTGAAGGCCTTCTTAACGCAGTCATTGGATGGCAATTTTTAAGAACTCAGTTAACTTGCATTTGTAGAATCTGATGGCATGGATACTGGATGTCGAATGTCACCTGTCCTGGCTCAAAGATGAAGGAAATGGAGAGATTTTTTTCTTAAACATCTCATTTCTGGGCAACTTTGCAGTCTGCCAGCATTTCCAAATATCCTATTGATTTATTGTCAGACTGCCAGAAGTCTTCCACAGGTAGGTCAGAAGAGAGAATTTATGGAGAATTTATAGCTTGGATTGAAGGAGGAGACAGAAATATCTCTTTAAAAGTTGACAAGTTAAGGCATAGATTTTTTTTGGTGTGTGTGTCACTGAATGTTGAATAGTGATATTTCATCAGCTCTACTATGGACGTATGCTTGCATTTTCAGTCATTTTATCCTCTATTCCTCCCATTAAAATTTGACGGAAAAGTTTGACAGGGGTATTCAAATATTTTTCAGACACAGCAGCACTTTACAGTAGTGGCAGGCCAAGTCCAGATGTCAGCAAAACCCAGACACTAAAATAGGTATATTTTTATCTAATTCGATCCTAGTCAAAATGTCATAAAATTGAACTTGAAACCAAATTATTTTTCACTGTCCCTTTTGGAATTCTCTCCAGCCACGGTGCTGACATCGTAGGTTGTAATATGCAGGCTATAACATACAGGGGTAACTGTGTTAAAGTAGGCTTGTAAGCTAGTGTACAGCTGAATTATAGTGTAAAGCAGCCTTCCCCAGCCTGGTGCCCTCCAGGTGTGTTGGACTGTGGCTAGGGATGATGGGACTAAATAGTCCTACACAGCTGGAAGGCACCGAGCTGGGGAAGAGTGGTGTCAAGTACTGCAGAACTGAGAAATCTGAGTAAACGCAGGGGTCCCCAGTGCAGTGCCCGTGGGTGCCATCCACTCCCCTGCAACAAAAACCTTGGAAAACATTAGGATACTCTTCTTTCTAGCCTCTAGCCTTGCTCTTTCTCTCCCCTTTCCCTCCTTGCCTTGCTATTTCCCCTCCCTCCCCTCCTCTAGCCTCGCTGTTCCTCCCACCTCTTTAGCCCACTGTTTCTCCCCCTTCCCAGCCTGCAGCCTTGCTCTTTCTCTACCCCTTTGCCTTGCTGTTTCCCCCTCCCTCCCAGCTTCTGGCCTCACTATTGATCTCCTCACCTCTTTACCTCGCTGTTTCTGCCTCCTCCCAGCCTCTAGTCTTGCTCTTTCTCTCCCCTCTAGTCCTTTGCTTTGCTATTTCCTCCTCCCTCCTAGCTTCTAGCCTCACCATTTCTCTCCACCCACCTCTTTAGCTCTATTTTGAGTAGACAGACAGGCCCTGGCAGCTGCCATTATGTGAATAGCCACAGGACAGGCCTGTGGCTCACGCTGGCTCAGCTTGTCTGAGCGTGGAAAGCTAAGCAGGGTCAGGCCTGGTTATTACTTGGATGGGAGACCCCTCCTCTAGTTTCCTGCATTGAGCAGGGGGTTGGACTCGATAGCCTTGTAAGCTCCTTCCAACTCTATGATCTATGAAATCCTCTGTTGGAGCCATTTTGTGGTGGTGCCCATAGCAGTTTCTCAAATTCCCAAATGTGCCAACGGGTGCAAAAAAAGGTTGGGGACCCCTGAGAAAACATATAGATATCTTGGATCAAGTTGCAACAGTGAATTTACCCAAAATCCCACTCAGCCAGCCACAGAACATATGCCCTGCTTCACTGAGATACATATTATTATTATTATTATTATTATTATTATTATTATTATTATTATTATTATTATTTTTAAAAAAGGAGGGTGAAACTCTAGAAAAAGGTTCAAAGATGAAGATATGTTGATGGGAAGTATACACTCAAGGCAGTGGAGGCTGACAGGCACAGTCCTAACTGTTTTGGTGCCTGTGGTAGAAAATCCAAATAGTGCCCGACCCAGGTAAAAATATAATAAATATCTAAAGCAGGGGTGGCCAACTTGTGGCCTTCCTGATGTTTTGGTCAACAACTTCCATCATCCATTAGCTATGCTGGCTAGGATTGGTGGGAGTTGTAGGTGAAAACATCTGGAGGGCCACAGGTTGCTCACCCTGATCTAAAGAATGGACTATTTATTGCCCCCAATCTGCTGACTGAGAAATGCCCTCTCAACCTGCCTAATGGTAAGGCTGGCCTGGAGGCTCCTGTTTTTGTTTTGTAACTGGAGCTCCTACCCCTGCAAGTGGCTTGTGGGCTGGGCTGATGAGAGCAGTTCTATGATGACCCAGTCCTTCCTAAACTGGGGTACGCTAAGTATCAGGTGGCCTGAGAAATTCTGTAAGCTTCACAGGTAACCATGTCAGTCTCTCTCATTAGCACATAATCGCCTTTCTCTGGGTGACCTTCATGGCAGGTTTTCTAATCTGATTTCCTAAACGATCCAATATTAAATTATTGGAAATTTCTCATGGTGCTACCAAAGGAAGAAATTATAGCCTTTGTTTAATAAAGATAATGCATGGTATAATAATAACAAAGCCAAAGCCTATGAACAGAACAATATATCTGAAATACCTCTTGTCTCACAAAACAGGGAAGTTGAGATTGAGAGTGCTATCACAGGGACTGGAAATGGGAAAGGACAAATAACCTTTAGTGCAACTGAAATTAACTCTCTATTTAGAAATTGCTTCTCAGATCCCTCTTGCACACACTGTCACTCAGTCGATGGGACTTGAGATGATTGCTTGATGTAGAGGACATTAATCTTCCATCGCCACTACAAGACGGTAACATTATTCTTAATCGAGAGTACATTAGATGATATCAAATATGTAATTGGTTCTTTTAGGCCAAGTGAAAGTGCTAGGACCAAAGTGCTTTGAAGTTACCTTTTATAAATCATACTGGGAAATGCTACTCCTTGAGCTGCTAAAATGTATTGTGTCAAGGTCTACTTGGTGATCCTTTAATCTGTTGCTTTTTGACACAATTGACTGTGATATCTTCCCTCAATTCCCCCAATATCTGTGTTAATACCTATATACAAGTAGTTTTAAATTTTCAGTCTGTGGAAAATGACAAGTCCCAAAGCTAATGTGTATCATCACCTTCATCATCATCATCATCATCATAAACAACAACAACAACATATAATCTCCACATATTTGGCACACCGGGAATCAAATGCAATTAAGATTCCCAAGTATGCTTGAGATATTTTACTTTATCTAAGATTCCGTAGATAATACAATACAATTAAATAATATTAAAACAGGTTTTCAAGAAGGAGGAACCACAACAGGTCCCTTTAAAGCACCTGCAGAACAAAAATGCCCTTAAGAGTTTTGTAAAGGCGAGGAGGGAGCTGAAGTGAGTGAGTTCCATGAAGAGGGGCTAATCACGCACTGTCTTAACCCATGTAGGCAGGTTCTATACACAATGGGTGATGTCTGAGGATCAGTTCAGCATCCTCATTGTGGTATATCTGTTGCTGGACTACACCATTTTGGAATGCTGGTGGGTGAAAGGTCATACCATAAAATGAGAGACAGTGTGGTGTAGTGGTTAGAGTGTTGGACTGGGACTAGGGATACCCGGATTGAATGCTCTCGAGTGCATGCACAGACATGCAAAATTCTAACACATTAAGAACATAAGAAGAGCCATGCTGGATCAGATCAAGGGTCCATCTAGTCCAGCATTCTGTTCACACAGCGGCCAAACAGCTGCCCACAGGAAACCCATAAGCAGGACCTGAGTGCAACAGCATTCTCCCACCCTCCCACCCACATTCAACACTGGCATGTTAGGGAGAAGTTTCTGTCTAGCTGTGTCAACTGTCAAATACTAATTACAATTGCATGTTATCGTTCAAGTACAGTACTAAAAATACCATTACATGTCAACTATAAAATGCTACCAAATGTTAAAAACAATTGCATGCCAATGACCAAATACTATCAAATATGATATACCACTAGTTTTCAAAACTATTTTCTAGTGAACCTTGGATCCTTGAAAAACATATTAGGGTTGCTTAGTGAGAAGAGCAACTGAAAGACAGCTTGAACCTTGAACCACCACTACTGACTTTCTTTCTTCTTCAATAGGCAGCCCCAGGTAAATGTTAGGTATGTTCTAGAATACACTCTCACCTCACAATGGGCAATGGTGAGGCCCAACACTGTCACGGAGTTGAACGGAGAGTATGTATCCTAGGTTCCTTTGTAACATGCAGGAATTCTATGGCTGACATACAGAGGTTCTTTGGCAGATGTTGATGTGGAAAGTGTTCTCTGAAAGTAGAAAGTTTGAAAACCACTGTAATGTACCACTGAGTATTAATCATCGCTACTGTCAAATGCCATTGCATATCAGCTATGAAATACCATAAAATGAGAGACAGTGTGGTGTAATGGTTAGAGTGTTGGACTGGGACTAGGGAGACCCGGGTTAAAGTCCCCACCAGCCCATGAAGGTCACTGGATGAGTTTGGGTGAGTCACTGACTCTCAGCCTAACCTACCCGACAGAGTTGTTGTGAGGATAAAATGGAGAGGAGGATGAGGATCATGTACTCTGCCTTGGGCTCCTTGGAGGAAAAGGTGGGATATAAATGTAACAAATGAATAAAATATCAACTGTCAGATATCATATGTTGAAATCAAATATCACAGGGTGTCAAATACCAAAACCCGAACTACAAGAAATATCCACAGAGTATTTGAGCTTTTGGAGAATGCAGGGAGAATATTTGACATTAACATTAGCAAAGGAGAATTTTGGGAAGCAAATTAGCTTCTCCTCTGCTTTGCTACATCCTTGCTGCTATATGGAAATATCTACGATTTGGAGAATGTAACACAAAAATAGCTTTTCATAATGGAAAGTTAGTTAGCAGAGAAAATAGAAAGGTTCAGCACACATTTGAATGCTGGTTCTTGTGAGTGATTTTGTCTGCCTGGGCTGTAACCCCTTAATTATTGAGAGTGTATTGATGGAGGAGACACAATGACAGCTGCCACTTTGGACATAAAAATAGCCTAAAATAATGACATGACAAGCAGCACAAATGTGGACAGTGCTCACTTGTCCAAAGATTACTTTATTTCAATAGAGTGAGCCTTACTCTTTGGTTGTCAATGTGACAAGGAAGAGAAGTCTAGAAGGAATACTTCTATGTCATGCACCACTTTTTAAAAAGCCGAAACCAAAAGCAAGTTGCATGGAGGGCAATGTTGATTTTCAAATTCTTAACTAAATGTTAAGGATCTCTTTGCAGTCTGTCATATGATGAAAGCCCATGGGGTGTGCATGTGTGCACATGTGCATGCATGTGCATGTACATGGGTGTGGTTCTGTTGCATACAAGATGGGAACAGAATAGATTCATAGATCATAGAGTTGGAAGGGGCCTACAAGGCCATCGAGTCCAACCCCCTGCTCAATGCAGGAAACTAGAGGTGGGGTCTTTCATCCAAGTAACAACCAGGTCTGACCCTGCTTAGCTTTCCATGCTCAGACAAGCTGAGCCAGCGTGAGCCACAGGCATAATGTGATAGTGTTGGACTTTATTGCGAGTGTATGGGTGAGATAAAGAAGAGTCAGACACAGAGTATATGGTTTCAAATCAGGCCCACATTTATTGAATTGAAAATCTGTGAAGGGCGAAGTGCGGTACTAACCTAGCCCGGCCATTGGCCAGGAAAAAACCAACATTTTTGGTGAATACATCCTAACCGCACCGGAGGCGGGTTGGTCTGCCCCCGGCCAGTTGCCCTCCATGTGGAGCTGGAGGGCCTTACCATCGTCGCCTTACTTTGATGCCTCCAGGCACCCAATGTAGGCAAGAAAGGCAAAACCCCAAAGACGTCTCAATCTCCCTCCTGCCAAGCCTCAGGGCATTAGCGAGGGCAGCCTTGGGTAAACGTGAGTCACCTTGAAAGGTGCCACTGGATGATCACCAAAGCCCTAAGCCATACTGCCTAATCCCGCACTTCCCGCAAAGACAAGCTGAGCCAGCGTGAGCCACAGGCATAATGTGACATCAGTGTTGGACTTTATTCTGTTTGCTAGCACTGAAGAGAAGAGGAAGCTAAGACCTCTCCCCGTCATCAGTGTATTTTATTTTTGTATTTGTGTCACTTTGATTACGTTGGTAAAATGTAGGATAGAAATTTGAAATAAGTGTTCCTTTCAGTTTTCCCTCCACACAGTACACTAGGTCCCAGGGTATGGTCTGAAGGCGCATGAGGCAGCCACTATGCTGAAACTAAGCAGGTCTGGGTCTGGTCAGTGCTTGGAGGGGAGACCACCTGGGAACTGCCTCCATTTTTGTGTATAGCCCTCTTGAATGATTCATCTGTAGATGTGTCCCAAAGGCCAGATGCAGTTTTACAGCCCAATCCTAAAGATGTTCCGTGAGACTTACTTCCTAATAATTATGCTCAGGATTGTTACCTTACCTATGTACAGTAACAGCCTGATTCATAGATTGGGCCTATTCTGATACAAGAGAGGGGTACTCATACACTGTATGAATCCTTTCCTTCCTCCAGTTGAGCAATAACATATATATATATGTTTGTGGAATGTACAGTGTTTCCTGTACAGCTCTATTCCTCCCCCCTTGCCCAGACTAGCAGCATTCCTCCTCTGCTGAAATGTGGGGGCCATCCAAATTTGGCTTGTGTGGGGTGTGGGGGGACTGAGGCTCCTATTCAGCCCCTCCCAGCTGTAGCTCTTTATCTCACTTTAACTGGGAAACAGGCATGTGAGATGACCAAATAATAACTAGATTCGATCAAGCTCTTTATTTATATAGAAATAATACAATTATTAGCTTTTCCTTTCTTAAGGGAACATAAGTTTAGATTAACATACATTTCCTCATCCACCCCACACCTTCCTTAAGATCCATTTTGTATTACAGTTCTTTCATAGTAAATGCATAATATGGTACACCAGTCAGACAAATAGTGCATTACTCAATTAATTCTGGGACTCCTGTGATTGCCTAACAGTGGTCTGCAACCTTTTTAAGTCTGTGGGCACATCTGGAGGAATATTGAGAGAATGTCATGGGTGCTCTCACAAAATGGATGCCACATGGCTGGGCCTTGCCCATTCAGAAAAAGGCCCCACAAAATGAGTCACAAAGCACTCATTTCCCATAAGGCAAACTGGTGAGACTAAAAGAAAAGTATTTACCCAAGAACCTAAGTGCAAGGCAGAGGTGGCATCTGACCTCCAACACACGCACACAAAAACGCGCTTCTGAACCCAAATAAAGATGGCGCTGGAGGGTGGAACTTCACTTTGCAGCATGCCAGCCTCTTAACTAAAAAGAAAACTTAAGAAATAAAATAAGGCACACCAAGAGAGGTGTCCACAGGCACACTGATGCCCATGGGCATCATGCTGGAGACACCAGGCGTAATGGTAATCTATATCCCAAGGTATGATACCAATATAATATTTTCTGTTTCAGAATATATGCTCTTTTTCCTAACCTTGTTTTTGCAGGTAGGTTGTTCTAAATATAGTTGAGCAATTGTTTTCCTTTCTCTAACTAGGAGTCGCTAGCTTGTTCTTATTGGAAACATTCCATCTGCTAATTGCTTCGGTGTGCTACTGTCCAAAGTTAACTCTTTTGCAGTGAATTCTTCAGGCCTAGTGCTTAATCAAAGGTTTCCTAAATGACCAACAAACCAATAATTTAATGTTCTCATTATAACTTGTTGTCAGTATCTTTTTCGACAAAACTGAGGGCCCCTTTTAGATCCAGGAGAGACGAAGGAACTGTATGTCTACCTTTAGACACCCAGGGAATCGATGACAGAGATTAAAAGAAAGCGGGAAAGGCTCTTTCCCTTTAAGAAGAAGAGGTCAAAATATTTATGTTTTCCTGGATTTTTGTTTTGTTTTGGATAACAAACTGTACCCCTCTATTATTAGAGTGGTACAGATGAACTCCCTCATGCATTCAGAGCATGCGTGAGAGGGGACATGCTGATTAGCTCAGTCTGCATGCTGGCAATGCGCTATGCACATATGTGTGCATAGGGCTCCTCCATGTGAGGGGGGCATCTGATTGGCTCAACATTCCCACTCATGCAGAGAAGTCCTACATGCATACATTGATATGTGTGTTGTTGGGCCCCTTCATATCATAGCTGGCACATGCGCTGTTGGTGGAGGTGTGAGTCTAGCTGCTGCAAGTTTGTCACATATGTTTGCAATGCATGGGGGGGGGGTTCATGGGTGTCCTTCACTGAATAGTACTTTAATTTATTCATTATTTATTTATTATTTACATTTATTAATCTCCCATCTGGTCGGCAACCGGCCACCCTGGGCGATGTACATAGAATAAAAACAATAAAATACTTTAACCCAGTTATCCATAAACTTTAATTGAAATGTAGTCTGGAGACACACAATATTAAAAGAATTAAAAATGGTATGATAAAGCTATTTGCTGTGGTGTATGCATACATTTCTTTTGTCCCACAATCATCTCTGACTAGATGGACTTGTAGCACTTTTGATTCTGGAAAAACTTGTAAATGTAGACAATTGTGGGATGGGTACCCCACCATCTTTAAATTCTCAAAAAAAGAGAGAGAAAGCTATGGCTTCTCTCTGCCAATATTCTTGAAATTGGCTATAAACTAAGGCTTAGTATATACTGGGTAATGAGGGAGAGGAATGAATCCTTGAGAAATCATATTACCAGAGACCCAAATTTCACTTGACAGGTCTGGTGGTATAGGGAAGAGAATTCTTGTGAAAACATGATAACCTAGGGAAATATACTTGGGATCCTAGGGCACTGTTCAAATGAGAACTCCTTTGGAAAAGCACACTGTGAATCTGCATAACTAATAGTATTTTTATAGCATTAAGAGAATCAAATATATACCCAAGAAATGTATAAACCAAGCACTGCAGACTAGCCAGTAGCTGCACCCTGAAAGAACATGATCAGAGATTAACTACTTTAAAATTAAATGCTGAGACCTTGGAGACAGAAACTTCAAAGAAGTTTGGGGATGCTGAAACATCATGTACCATTTGCTTCTGATCTCTCCGGAAGCCTTCTGTAGGATATGTGTTCAAAAGCATCTTGGAACATAAGGAGACAAACCATTTGTTTGTGCCTTGAAGCAACACAATGCAGGGTCATTACTTCCAATTATAGAGGGCAGAACTTACAAGTACAAGTACAGATAATGGATAGGAGGTATGTGAGGTCCTATCTTTAATTTAGGTCTTGGTCCAACGCTAGAAAGAGAAGCCTTCTGCAGTTGCCATCTCCCAAACTGCTTGTTTTCACTCATGGCAGGCAGCTACATAAAACATACTATTTTCACTTTTGTTTATTTGGAAAAGAACCCATTGGAATGACATGTTTTAGAGATGCTACACAATTTACAGTTCCAGTCTGAATGTCAGTGGTTCCTCCACTCATTTAGCTCATAGTTTAAACTTTAAACCAGGGCTGGGCAATATGTGGCCCCCAGCCTTTTTTGCAGCCTCTCCACTGCCCCACCACCGGCAAAATTTGGTGGTGTGGTGGCAGCAGTAAAAAAGCTGCAAAATAGCCCTTAAAAAAAAAAGATAAAGCAGTGGTGGGCTGCCAAAAGTTGGTGGCAAATTTTGCCAAGTCCGGTGGTGTAGTGCAGCTACTGGCTAGAGATGAGCTACTTTAAATGCTGAGACGCTGGAGATAGAAACTTTTGCTGCTGCAAAAAAATGGGCTATTTTAAAGCAAAATAGTTCTTTCTTTTTTGCCACTGCAGCTGTGCCACCAAATTATCCTTTAATTGCCACTTTATTCTGTAAAAAGGATAATGCCACTGAATTTTGGCAGAAAATTTGGTGGTATGGTGGGGGCAGGGGGCAGGCCCCTGACCCCTGACCCCTGGAAGTTGCCCACCCCTGCTTTAAATGCTTGAGCATACATGAAATAAGGCAGGCCTGCACAATGTTTGCCCCACAAAGCCAGAGGGTGCATGCAAGCCATATATGGTGAACCCATGACAGGCTCAATATGCCACCATATTTTTTTCTGTCTGACAAGAACTACAAAACCAGGAGATTTGCTGCCATTGGTGGCTGCTGGCTATATTCACTTTGGTGAGTCACACATGGTGTGGACTTGCATTAATGTCTGTTTGCTTGACCCCATGAGGTCATAGCTACGGTCAAGGGACTGAGGCTTTGGAATGCCCTCCCCGTGGAGACTTGTTTGGCTCCCTTACTGTTGTCTTTCAGACAGAAACAGCAAACATTTTGATTGAAACAGCCTTTTAATATTTGGTTCTGCTGCCGTTTTTAATTCTGAGTTGCTTTTTAATATTGTACATTTATTCCTTAATGCATTCTTGTGTTTTCCCTTTTTTTGAAAGCTGACCTGTCCTGAGTACTTACTTATTGGTAGAAAACGTATGATATGAATTATGTACACATATAAATATAAAGTATAAATATAAATTATATCTTAAATTATGACGTATTATTATGGAGCTGTGTTTTTTCCCCATCAGCCTGTGCTGCCTTCCAGCTGTGCCTGTGCTGCCATAGGCCGAGCTGATCATATGACTACTGACAGCGTATGCTAAATTCAGCTGGATTTCATCACTACTGGATTGCAACCAATAAAAGCTACAGTTGTGATTGGGTGCCAAAAGCCAATTCTTACTTAGTCATCTGCACATTGGACTAGCAGTTGCACAACTAGCTCAAGCGCTCATGTGAATTTATTGGAAGGACTCTTAAGGTTTGCTTTCAGGCAATGCAGGCTGGTGGGTGGCTCCGATGTCAGTGGGGCAGTTTATCCACTCTGGGTTTTAGTCTGAACTTTAAAGGAGCTATCCATGGTGCTGAACATAGGCTGGGGGGGGGGTTAGGGTTCAGCTCCTTTAAAGTTCAGACTAAAACCCAGAGTGGATAAACTGCCCCACTGACATCGGAGCCACCAGCCTCCACCGGCTAGACATTTAAAAATAAACAAACAGACTCTTAGACCCAGGACCAGGTGCAGGGCAGTTTGGCGCCCTAGGCGATATTATATTTAGCGCCCCCCTCTCGTGCCATGGGGGGGGGCTCCGGAGCAAAGCAGCCCTGCTCTGCAACCCCCCTCGCAGCCGTCGGACCCCCGCCACCCCCGCCACCTACCTTCCCCCCGCCCTGGCCGCCACCTCCTCCGAGGAGGAAGTGATGCGACGGGACCCCCGCACTCTGTTTTTAAGCCCTGTTGCCCTGGTTCCTCCCACCAAAACAGCGCAGGCGGGGCTCCGGAAGCGGCGCGGAGAAGGTAGGTGGCAGGGTGGTGGTGGTGGTGGTGGCGGCGGCGGCGGCGAGGGGGGGGCGGCCCGGAGGCGGCGGGGGGTGGCAGCAGCATTTCTGCGCCCTCTTCAGCCACGCACTAGTGCCAGATTAATTGCCTAGTTTGCCTAGCTGGCCCTGCTTAGACCTTGGTTATTTCATTTATAACAGTCGTGTCCTGCCCCTTTTCCCCAAGGAGCTCAGGGTGGCATACATGATGCTGTCTCATTTAATTCTCTCAAGAGCTTTCTAAGGTAGGCTGTCCTGACTCTGTGTGCGTGTGTGTGTGTGTGTGTGTGTGAGTGTGAGTGTGAGAGAGGCATGCCCAGGATGACCCAGTGAGCATCATGGCTGATTGAACTGAACTGAACTGAACTGAAGTTTCATTAATGCAGGGTCAACACCTAACCACTGCACTGTACAGGTTCCCTGTGGCTGGAATCCACAACAAAGATACAGGTCAACATCAGTCCCAAATAACACACTGTGCCACGTGCTACTTTAACACTATTTTAACATTTCAGAGAGCAGGCAAGTTTCTCCACTTCTGACTGGGGCTTTATAGCATGCTAATCATAACATTGGTAAGGCTGTATTACCTGGCCTGGCCCATCAGATGGTGAGAGTGGATGAATCCACAGCAAGGAAGCCAAATGAGAAAGAGCCACCCAGAGTAGTGCCGGTTTGCACACAAGGTCATTGCAGAAAAATGATCAAATCCTGGTGAGGCTTATGAGAAGATATTGTTAGAATCTAAATGGCCTGTAGATTTGTAAGGTGGGAAAACACTGTACAAACTAAAACAGAATCTAGATTAACCAAAAATTAATCTGGCACATCTATTGCTTGATGTTTAGTCAGACATTTAACACCAGGGATGTATGAGAATTTTGTTTCAGTTTGCAAATCATCCAGACTTGCCCTGTTTGCAACCCTGAACGTGAACACATTTTTTCAAAAAATGGTTTCACATTCCCGAACTTGCAATTGCTTTTGAAAAATGTGTGTGTGTGTGTGTGTGGGGGGGGGGATGTGCACTTTGAAATGTGCACGTAAAAAAACAAAAGCATTTTCAAGATTTAATCAATGGGTGGGTGGGGTGGTGGTGGAAGTGCACTCTTTTGAAAGATGCACACAGAAATGTGCACTTTTCCTGTTCAAAATGTACACTTTCCCCATTTAAACATACTGAAAAACATGTTGCAAACAAAAACAGGAGTGAGCCGAACCAAGTTTCAAAGTGAAGCTCGGGATGACTTTCAGCAAACTTGAGCATCCCTGGTTCATCCCTAGCACTGCTGAGATGACATACCATACTTCCTCATGATACTTTTTACTTCTAGCTCATAGGCAACCCACTATAACTATTTTTTTTTTTAAATGAAGAAACTAAATTAGAGAAGGGTGCTGACACTGAAGTATTTTTAGGTCTTGTAAATAGGTTACCAAATTAGTAAAATGAGGGAGGGGAAAAGATGAACAATTTTGAGGATGTATTAGGTCTTCTGCTTTAAATTGGCTTAAAAGCATCTGATTTTGGCCTGAAATTATTCAGAAGGAAACATTGCTCAGTGCCACAGCCAATACAATTTATAATTTGACAAGTTAATTGGGGACCATTTTAGACATCCCTCCCAGGAAAATCAATTTCTCACTTGATTTACCACCATAGCGCTCCCCCCAAAGCAAGACTGTAACTGGAAAATAAAGTCGGGGGAGGGGGAAAATAAGAAATGACACCAGAAAGTTCAAAATGCTAGTTCTTATACATGGGGGGGAAAATCCAGGAGGGGAGGACACTTTATTTATTTCATAGATCAGGGGATGCTAAATGATGTCTGCGTGCTTGCACTTCTGCACTCAAAAAAATGGATGGCCCCTCTAGTCTTTTAGCATATATTTAGGCTTGAAATCCTTAAGCATGGTTGAGCTAGTCTTGCGTTATTGGCTGGAAGGCACAGCAAAGATACAGAAGCCAAAATCAGCCTCAGTGCATCTGCCAGTTTAACACTGTGTCCGTCCAGAGTTTTGGGCCTCTGTGTGTGTGAGCCCGGGTGACCATGTTAGATGCTCAGGAAAGAGCACAAAGTCAAAATGTTGATTTGTATCTGTAAAAGATCTGGTTTGTTCATTTCATGAACAAACCCGAGAAGAAAAGGGACCAGCCTAAAAGGTGCAACAAAATGTCTTTAATAAATCCTTTGCTGCTATCCGATACGTTTCCAGCCTATACAGCAATTCATCAGAGATCCCTAGATCCTGTTACACTAACATTGCAGATGAGTTTCTTCCTCCACTCACAACTTGCTGAATAACTTACCGGAGCTGTGGAAGGAGATGGAATTGCATCTCCCTATAACGGGATCCAGATATCCCTGACGAAGAGCTGTACAGGCTGGAGATGTTTTGGATAACTGGAGGACTGATTAAAGACATTATTTTATTGCGCCTTCGGGCTTGTCCCCTTTCTGCTGCAGATAGTGTTGTGTGATCATTCCCCCACGTACATCCTAAATTTGTTCTCCTAATTTTGTGTGACACTCATTTCCCTTGCAAAAAGCATGGGATGTCAAACAGAGGATGCATCCAAATCTCAAGTCTTGTGCTAAAAAAAGAAAGGATTCCAACCTGGCACAAAGGGGATAGGAGTGAGTGATACATTCCCAGCACACCAAGTGCAAGTTGGGGAAAGGATCACTGTGTAAGAAAGCACTATTTTTAGTAAGTCAACTATCCACCTGTAAGGGGGGGGGGAAGTCTTCATTCAGTGTCTTGGAAAGGCTGATGATATCTTCGCTTTTATATTTGTCTTATGTTTGGGCAGATCATATTATATTTTATGAGAATTTGTGGGAGGAAAAAAGCCATGGAAATGAAATCCCATGTGAAATTTCTTGAAATTGCCTTTCACTTGCCTGAATAAATTTGTTATTGATTTTGCCCTTTTATAAGAATGAAAGGTTAATGAAAACAATTGTGCTGCTTTCAGCCCACAGTGGAGATTATGTAATATATATATGATTTGGTACCTCTTTCAGACACAAACATTAGTGTTTAGATATCAGTCTTATGAAAGATTAGCTCCTGTGATGAGGAATGAGCTACCTCCCGTGAGTGACAGATTAATAACTCCATCACTTTTACATTTGCCTTCTTTCCTGTATTTTTTTTTTTATAGTGCACACAATTATTAACCGAAGGTAATTATAGAAATGCCACCGTGTTGTTTCAAACTGTAGCTTACAGCAGGCGGAGGCCATAATTCAGAGCTTCAGAAATTGGAAATATGCAAAAACTCTGTGTTCACATGTGCAGTCTCTTGGACCTCCCCTTCTTCTCATGTTATTATGGTGGATGGCAGTGCCGGCTCCAGGATTTTGAGGGCCCTTGGCCAAGACAACATCAATGGGCCCATCCCTCATTGTCAGCAGCTGCTACTGCTCCTCATCCTCATCCTCATCATTATCATTGCTCCCACTTGCTTGCTTGCCAACCAGAGAGCCAGTGAGCAAGCAGGCAGTGGCATCTGCTGCTTCTCCATCTTACCACCACCGTTGTCTGGGGCAGACCGAGAGGCAGGTGAAGAAGCAGTGTGTGAAGAGGCAATGTGCAATGATGAAGATTAACTTTCAAGGCCTCTGTAAAGTCCTAATTGCACCGTTTGATGGATAGTATTGGGGCAAATGGGTATTTGGGAGACCTGTCCCATTTCAGGAAATATTGATTGACAGAGCCAGTTTGTATCATTATACCTGTTGCCTACAAAGCGTAAATTGGGAGTCATTGTGGGAAAGTATTTCATATATAAATTAGGAGATTTATTTATTTATTTATTTTGAATACCAAACCGTTTCTGCCATATTCCACTTCCATATTCTCGGTGTGAATCTTGGAGATTGGTGGCCTCAGGTGGTCTTCTCCAATCTGATGTCCTCCAGATGTTTTTGACTACAACTTCCATCATCAGTGCCTATTGGCCATGCTGGCTGGGGCTGATTTCTTTAGCTCATGGGTAGGCAACCTTTTGGGGCCCATAGGTACATTTGGCTTGGGCACCACTACAAAATGGCAGACATGGGAGGCCAGGCTAGTCACAAAGGACAAGTTACCTGCCCAAACAACTGTGCATTAGTAGAGGTGGGGTCTGAGCCACAACTAAACAACTCCTTTAAACCCATGGTTCAGCACCTTGTTCTTCCCCCCTTCCTTTTCTTGGTGGCTGGGTGCGCTGCAGTGGAAAGCATCAGTCTGCAGCTACCCGCTGGCTTCCTTTCTTAAGAATGTCTCTTAGCCCCATCACGTAGCCCAGCGGGCATTCATGGGAAATGAAGATGGCAGCAGATGGAGGCCCTTGCTTCACTTAGAAATGATCCCAGCTGCCAGTAAGAAAATGTGTTCATTTCCTTAAAAAAACAACAACACAAAAAACACCTGAGACAGATTGGGCCCCTGCTTTAGTTAATGATTTCTTTAGCCACTGAGCTGCTCACTTTTGAGAATAATTTGTTTTAAAGGATGGGGGATTGGCTCTTCAGAAATACTCCTAGAGTTCAGCACTGAAAAAGTCTCGAGGGTTTGTTTCTGTGACGAACAGGAGAAACTTAGAAATGTAGGAGATGGAAGGCTTGGTTTCACATACACTGATTTCACTTGCAAGCCCATATCTCCTCATTAAGCTTCAGATCAGCCTTGTCCACATCGACAACACAGGCCCCCGATGCCTCATGAAAGAGCCCAGAGAACAATTATCCACCTCTTTCTCTAGGTTTCTCTCTGAAAGAAAAAAATGAAGTCACCCGAGAGCAGCAATCCTAGTTCCAGTAAACAGATCAATAACAATCTCATGGTCAGCTGTTGATAGACCTAAACGAATCTGCAATGATAGTTTATTGAAATCCTTTACTAGTAGGAGACCATAAGTTAATGCAGCCAACAGTTCAATTGCTACCACATATCCAAATCACATATAAGGGCCTAAGAGGGTCAACAAAATGTAAGAGATCAAGAATCTCCAAGAAGGGCCCTGTCACAATTTTCTAGGTTATTTTTTCTTCTTCTAAAGTGAACCAACACAAAATGGGAGTGGCAGGGAGAAGCCTGGTTTCTCTTTAATTCCAGCATACTAAACTGACAGTGCAATCCTATCTGTGTCTACTCAGAAGTGAGTCACATTGAGTTCAACAGGGCTTACTCCCAGGAAAGTGGGTATATTGCCTGCAGCCTTATAGGCCTAAGAGAAGAAAGCTATGCATGTTTACTTGCAAGCAAGTTCCACAGTGCCAAATGGGGCTTTAAACCAGGTAAGCATGCCTGGAATGCAGCCTAAGACACAGGGCTGGTGTCAGGGGTCGGTATTATTGGGAACCTGCCAAGGCCCACACCTGAGTAGGGGTCCACTGCCAATCCCTGGAGCATCCTGGCCATGCTGCTCCTCTTTCTCTTTGCTCTTGCTGCCTGTTCACTTGCCCTCCACGCTGGCTCAGCTTGTCTGAGTGTGGGAAAGCTAAGCAGGGTCAGGCCTGGTTGTTACTTGGATGGGAGACCCCTCCTCTAGTTTCCTGCATTGAGCAGGGGGTTGGACTCGATGGCCTTGTAGGCTCCTTCCAACTCTATGATCTATGAAATCTATGAATGAGCTGTGAAAAGAATAAGGAGCAGGGACCACAACCTCTGCATGCTTTGTCCTCTCCCTATGGGAGATGGTGCTGGTTGGGTCCAGAGGTAGAGAAAAATGAATGGGCAATGGAAATAGCAGTGAGGAGGAGAAGGTGCTCACTGGGAGTATCTTGCTCAAGGCTCCCTCAAAACCTGGAAGCAGCACTTCTAAGACACATACAGGATCTGAAGGTTTCTTCTAGATCTTGCTGGAAACTGAGCTGCTAAGTAACCGTACATGAATAGGACCTCCTCAGACATTCCTTACTATCTACGCGGTGTTCTCTAACCCTTAAGAAGAATTTCACAAGTTGGCATCGAGTTATCTGCAAGTTCGTTTCTGCTGCTCAAGAAATGTCGTGGACAGCCAAAACGTCATGCAGTGCATTGCCTGCAGAAATTTGCTGGCGGGGGGGCAGTAGAAGATCGTGGCCCAAATTATCTTGTATGCAGAGTACATTTATTATACACTTACTGTTAAGGTTGCCCCTGCCCAGATCTCTGTGGCTGAGATGCAAAGCGGATTAATTTAAATCAGGGGTGGGCAACTTGTGGTTTTCCAGACGTTTTGTCCTACAACCTCCATCAGCCCTAGCCAGGATAGGCAATGGTGAGGCAGGCCTGTGGCTTATGCTGGCTCAGCTTGTCTGAGTGTGGAAAGCTAAGCAGGGTCAGGCCTGGTTATTACTTGGATGGGAGACCCCTCCTCTAGTTTCCTGCACTGAGCAGGGGGTTGGACTTGATAGCCTTGTAGGCTCCTTCCAACTCTATGATCTATGAAATCTATGAAATCTATGATGGGAGCTGTAGGCCAAAAACATCTGGAAGGCCACAAGTTGCCCGGCCCTGATTTAAATGTACACAAAGGAATGTATGCCAATATGCGAACATCTATCCAGTTTTCTTCCATAGTATAGATAGGATCCTTCTCTATGCGTCATGAATCATATGCGGTTTTCTCTAGGCAAGGGTTTTTGATATAAAGAATAATCTCAACCCATATTTTCCTGCCAAAGTTGATTTTCATTCAGTGTGTGTAATTATGAAGCTTCATTAAAAAAGAAAAAGCTGTCTGTACCCTGCACTATCAGTCATGAAAACATGACATCACCTGGAGCCCACGAATAAAGCTTAGGGCCTTGGAGGTATTGAACTGAAAGAATGGATGTCATTTCTACACCAACGGTTAAAGTCTAATCACATTTCTCGAAGAAGACAGTTTCTGACAGAATGGCAAGTTCATTTTCCTGAAGACAGTCAGTTGATAAATATAAAATGCACTTGGCAGGTTTAGTAATTTTTCAGCTTTTGAAAAACCTTCAGAGTGCGGAGTGGCAAAGGAGAGGCTGTGGCAGGCTTATGACTGGGTTTCTGAATCATCAATGATGTGCTGTGCCATACACTGGGGAAAAAACCCCCAGCAACCCTGATTTGCGCACGCATTTGGACAATTTGGACTCTGTAATCACTGAAACGTTGCCAGTCATGTCTCACTCTAATATGATTGCTTATCCATTCATATTAAATAGACTACTGAAAAGAGTTTTCCTTGCAGAATGTATTAGAAAAGTGGAATGCAACAATGTTTGCCTAGCCTGTATGATTCAAAAACCACTTTTGTATTGTAGCACTAACTTTTCCCTTCTTTCCACAAGACACTTAGGGCACACTCCTAGGCATGTTTAGGCAGAAAAAAGGCTTAAAACTCGTAGCATGCCCCAGCCAGCTGGCTGGGGCATGCTGGGAGTTGTAGGCCTTTTTTATGCCTAAACATGCCTAAGATTGTGCCTTTAAAGGTTCTATCAAGGGTGGTATAGTGGTGGTGAAACTGAGCAGTGAACCATTGTTTGTAAAGGTATTGGGTTGGATCCAGATATATAGGTGTGTGCAACTAGGCCGGGTGAAGCAGAATTTCCCATCCCCTCCTACCGACGGCTGCCCCTCCAGGCCTCAAAAAATGCTACACTGAGTTGGGGGGACCCTGCTGAATGGCGTGAGCTGTGGGGTGAGAGGGGGGATCCCGCCAAATTGGGCAGAAGCCATTTCTATGAGCGTCCACAAAAGGAAGATCCTGGATCCAACACATTGAATTGTCATGGTTGTAAATGGCCTTGGACTGTTGTTAGGTCCAAAAGGCAAAACAACAAAGAATAAATACTTATAGTCATATTTAGAGTAGACCCATTGAAATCAATAGGACTTAAGTTTTTTAATTGCATTTTCAAAAGAAAAAACATATAAAAACAAAACAAAACGCATTAATATTAATACATAATCCCACCCCAATCCTTCCCCCAACTTGGTCAGTTTCAAAATTTTCATCTTCTATCTTTTATTATCTATTTCTGTTCCAAAGTAATATGTTGATTTATCCTATTTAATTCCTTTATAAGCTTCTTCCTTTCACGAGTCCCACAGATTTCTATAAGCTTCTTCCAAGGTTGTCCTGTTTGATTCTTTTTTCATATAATCTATATATTTTCACTAGTCCTTTCTAAAAGTATCTCTTTTCTTTATTCCTCTATGCACTCTTAACTTCTGTGTCAACTAACTTTTCGTTTATTGCCATGTCCTAGATTCCCCCCCCCCCCATAGGTACTGTCAACTTCCAATTACTTGCTACTAATTGCCTCATGGCTGTCAACAGAAAACCAGTTAATGTTTTTTCTCCTATCTCTCTATTTTCTTTTACAAACACATTCAATAAAGCTAACTCTGGTGTTTTACTAATCTCTTGATTGGTAATTTTTTCTATTTCTTGAAATATCTTGTCCCAAAACTTGCTTACCTTCCTACATTCCCACCACAGATGTGTTTGAGTTCCAGTAATTTCACATCCTCTCCAACACAAAGGTGATACATCCTTATTCATTTTTGCCAACTTCACCGGTGTCAGGTACCACTTCTGAACCAATTTTAGTGCACCTTCTTTCATTTTAGTAGATATTGTTTAGAAGGGAAATCTATCAAAAAATCGTCTCCATTCTTCTTCCTCTATCTCCTCTTCAGTATCTCTTTCCCATATCTGTTCTGTTGTTATGTTATCCTTTATCTCCTGCTTTATTCATATTTTATATATTTGGGTTATTATACCCTTATCTCCTAATTCATACTTATCTTTGATTTTTCCCCATTCTGTCAAATATCTTGTACTTTGCCTTATTATCTTTCTAATTCTTATGAATTTACTGATTTGCATCCATACTAATCATGACATTCCCATATTTTGTACAATGGTTATTCCATATTTCTTGTGTTATAGGGGACTGCTCTTCATAAAAAATTCTCATTTGGGTCAATCTTATTTCTTTCAACTTATTTTTCCCAACTGCTTTCAGTGGGACCTAAGTTAAGCAGGATGATTTCAAAGGGGTTGTTCTAAGTCAGGATCCAAAACTCTGTGTCCTCCTATGCAGTCTGTGAGTCTTCCCTCTAGTCCTGCCCTGCCTAACAGCTAATCAGCACTGACTGCCATGAAAGGCGCTCTCACAATTTTGATCAGCTTTTAGGTGAAGTGGGAAAATTAGGAAGAGTGTGGGCATTTTTCTCCACTTGCTTTCACTCCAGGTGAGAGACTTCAGTGTCTACCTATGAAATGGGGTTTGCCTCAGGTGTATTCAAAATAACAACTATTGGGCAAGAGCAGATGGAAATGGAGGTACCTAGATACACCACTGCCTAGCACAGGATGATTCTTGCGGTGTCAATCGACAGTCTGGAATATATCCTGAGACTCTGTCTTCACAACAGTTGTGTCTGCTGCAGGAACATTATGTGGCATCCCAGTTATGGCTCTGCTGTCTGCCATACATCCAAGCAACAGACATGCACTGATGGAGGGGTAGGCAACATGGTGCCCGTGGGGTCCAGTGCACCTCTCTTGAGCCCACCATTATGTGTGTGTGTGTGTGTGTGTGAGAGAGAGAGAGAGAGAGAGAGAGAGAGAGAGAGAGGGCCGGTTCACACGACATGGGAATCGCGGGGGAGCAGAGGTCCCTCGCAGTTCCTGTGTCATGTGAACACCGGCCAGGGGTGCCCCCGTGGGACGGCCATGCGCAGGAAGCACGGAAAGTCATCATGGGTGGTAGAGGGGTAAGCCCCTACCACGTGTGGCTACCCTGCCATGCGAACAGTGGGCGGCTGTCCCGCGGGGGCCTCCCGTGGCTGCACAAAGGCGACAGCCCAGAGCGTCCGGAGCTGTGGCTGCTCCAGCCTGTAGGGGCAAACGGCCCTGCTGGTCATCCCGAGCTGCCACCCCCTAGTGCCGGGAGGCCCGCGCTGCAGTGGTGGGACTGCCGGCTCCACCACGGTCTGCCCACGTGTGTGGGGCGCAGGTCGTCTGCGGCGCCCCACCGGACCCCGCAGACAGCCCCATGGTGCCTCCCCCGCTTGCTGCCTGGGTCGTATGAACTGACCCAGAGAGAGAGAGAGAGAGAGAGAGAGAGAGAGAGAGAGAATCTATGCATGGTAATCCAGAGTGAGAGAGAAAAAGAGGTGGAGCAAATGTGTTTGCTGGCAGATGTGGTGGGGGAGAGAAAAGGGGTTTGCCTTCTGTGAAATAAATATCTGTTGCTGCTGATAAGTGGGGTCAAAGGAGTTGTTTAGTGGGCTGGGGCTCAGACTCCACCTCTGCCTTGTACTCTGTCTTTTGGGCAGGTTACTTGTCCTTTGTGACTAGCCATGCCTCCCATGATAGCCATGTTGTCATGGTGCCCAGGAGAGTTTATGAAATTGCCAAATGTGATGATGGCCCAAAAACCTGACTAACCCTGCACTAGTGACATGCATGCTAGACTACTGTAGTGTGTTCTATGTGGGGCTGCCTTTGAAGATGGTTTGGAAACTTCAACTCATACAAAATGCAGCCACCCAGAGGTTGGTGGGGGCAGACTGGTCAGAGCCTGTGACACCAATATTGTAACAGTTGCACTGGTTACTGGTCTGTTTCCCAGCGTAGTTCAAATTGCTGATATTGACCTTTAAAGCCTGAAACAGTTGGACAGCAGGTTATTTGAAGAACCACCTTCACCTGCCAGTGCTTTGAGATTTATTATTTATTAATTTATTAATTCATTATACCTATTTATAGCCCGCCTTTTTTCCTGCAATGAGCCCAAGGTGGCTTACACAATCTTCCTCCTCCTCTCCATTTTCCCCTCACAGCAAGCCTGTGAGGTAGGTGAGGCTGAGAGTCAGTGACTGGCCCAAAGTCACCCAGTGAGCTTCATGGCCGAGTGGGGACTAGAACCCAGATCTCCTGAGTCCCAGTTCAGCACTCTCACCACTGCACCACACTGGCTCTCAGCCTTGGAGGCCTTGCCTGTGTTCCTGCTGGTGAGATCAGTTAGGTTGGCAGACATGAGAGATAGGAACTTTTTTTGGCCATGCCCCCCAACCCCTGTTTACAGAGGTCTGAGATATGTATGGCCCCATAAATACAGGCCCTCAAACAGGCTTGAAAGACCCGTTTGTTTCACGTTACTTTTTTGTGAAAGATATTAGGGTGCTGCTGCTCTAAATAGAAATTGCAATAGTTTATAACTATTTTACCTGACTTTAATGTTATTACACTGGGCTGGACATGGTTATTTCTATTGTTATTGCTGTTCTTACTGGTTTATTTTTATGGATTTTTATTGTTGTGTTTATGATGATTCAGGGGACGCGATATTTTGATGCTCGGTTATGTATTTGTTCTTAATATGTTGGAAGCCACCTTGTGAGAATCTGACTCTGAAAGGCAGTCTAGAAATAAACTTGAATACATACATAAATAAGCTCACGTGGGGCTCTGGACTGTGACCAGGACTGGCTCCTGGTTTGAGGGGGCACTGGGCAAAGTGTCCTTGGATGGGCCCTCTCCTCTGTCAGAAGGCCCTGGTAGGCTTACCTGGCTGTGGTGGCTACCTCCAAGCAATGCTGGGCAGGTGGGTCTAGCCATCCTTTAAATTTCCCACAGTTCCCCAGAGTGATGCTGGGGGTGGGGAAATAGTGGGAGATTATAATCGTCCTAAGATCCACCCTCCTTGCACTGCTGCAAGCGCTGGGTCAGGAAAAAAATTCAGGGGGACCCTATGTGGCACACATCAGTAGTGGGCCCTACCTGGTCTTGGGGCTCTGGCAGCTGCCCAACATTGCCAGGTGCTGATTCTGGCCCTGATTATGAGCACCATCCATATTAATTTGTGTGGAGCACCAGAACTTTGAAGGGTACAGAAATGATTTCTGAGCTGGATTATTCAGTGGCATCTTCTCTTGGTGCTCGCCACAATTCTGTCCTTATGCCTCCCCTCCTTGTTCATGACATCTTCGTTTTTCGCTCTCTCTCTCTCAAATTATCATTTCTGAGGATGATTTTGACAGCCACATCTGAAACATACTTACTTGTAAGTCCCAGTGTGCCCCTTGTAGCGTACATCCAAGTAAGTGTGCTTGACATTGCAGCCTAAGTGAACTTGTTTATCCTCATTATTTTGAATCATGATTATATTAGAGATCATCAAGGGCTTTTCAGGGGATGCACTGATCTTGTCTTCAGCATTAATATTAGCTTCAGCGATGTTGCCTGACTGAGTGCTCCTATATTTGTTTCTGTTGATGAATTAAAATGGGCCTGTTAAATTGGTTTAAATAGCTCACTTTAAATCTGGGCCATTATTGTGTTCTAACGGAGGCATGTGCTAATCTGTATATTCAAACATGCTTTTGGATTTGAGAGACTGCTTTATTATTTATTTGAGGGTTTAGAATCTACTTTTCAACTAAAAAAAAAAAAGAGTTCTCAAAACAGAGATGCTGTAACACAAGATGCCACATTGTGGTGCAGACCCCCCTCTGACGTCTCTGATTATTGCTCACAAGGGCAGTTATATTGTGTGACCTCAGAGCTCATGGATTTTGGCTGTGGCAACCAACTTTCACAATATTAGAAGCCTTCTCTGTAAGATGGCATAAGAACGTAAAGCGGGAGTGTGGAACCTCTTTCAGCCTGAAGACTGAATTCCATTTTGGAGAATCTCTTGAGGGTTGCAATCCAGTGGTGGTGGGGCAGAAGGCAAAAAGGGGTGGGATAAAGGCAAAAGGGGTGTGGCCAAAACCACCAAAATTACCAGCATATTTTACTTTAAGAACCGCTCCCCCCTCCATATAAACTAGTAACCATCAGCCACATGTTGTGGTAAGGAACTCCATAATTGTTTATTAATTATTGCATAAGGTCAAGCTGTTAGAGCCAAAATCTGTGAGCTGCTTTTTGATGGTGTACTGGGAATTGCGGAAGATAATCGAGGAGTACAGGAGTGTTGTACAGAGTTCTTCCTCCATGCTCTAGGTTTGATTTAAGAAAGCTAAAATGTAAAGCTTGTTGTGCTGTGCTATCAGCAAATGGCCTTGGCTACTTGGCTGCTTGCCAGCCTGATGCAATCTTCAGCAACTTACCGGCATGTGACTTGGCTGCCAGCCACCTGGGATAATGAATTTGAACACAGCACGGGTGTTATCATTTAAACACGAGGTCTGCAGCCCATGGAGTTGGATGCTAGAATTGTATAAGACCAGCAAATGCATCCTAGTGAGTGGTGGGTTGTGTATGTGGTGGTGTGGTGTAGTGTGTAAGGTTGAAGTATGCTGAGGAAGAAGAGAGAGATCCAGAAGCCATTTGGCTGCCAGCCTGAAGAAGGACAAAGAACCAGCAGGAGCCCTGACATAGACGGAGGACTGCAGCAAAGGATACTGGAGGCAGAGCTTCTTGACTGCTTGGTTGGTGATATTGTGTGCCTGTCCAAAGGGTGGGGCTCTTACTAGGGGACTTGGGATTGTTGTACTCTGTATAATAAGGATCTTAACTCGCAATAAAAGATGTTTGGCTTGATCCTCCTGGATTTATTATGGCATGAGAATTCATTAAAGAACCCCTGCCAAGCCCTTTGGGAAAACATTTGGCAGAACAGATGGGATTCAGTTGCTTGTGTGAATGTACACCTGAAGATACCCAGGGGGCTCAGGTGACTGAAAAAGTATAACATGCACTGGCCCTCATTTCACCTGCTCCATAGCCACTCATTTGCAGGTTGTGAGCAGGATATAAATGGATGTTTCTTCCTGGGGCTGGCCCAATGGAGCAGGGCTGGCCCAAGACATTTTGCTACCTGAGGCAAAGGACAAGATGCCCCTTCCCATTCCATGTACAGAAGCTGACCACACTGCCAGTTGAATCCTACTTCAACATTGGGAATGAGACAGTGTCCTTCACTGCACCCAAGGGCAGTAGGGTATCTTAGGGGATGCAAGGCAGAGCATATGGTGCCAGGGTCAGAAAAACTGGAGAACATCCAAAATAACTTGATGGAAAGTAGAGAATACATCTGAGGATGTAGAAAAATAAAGTTTTATTCTTCGAAGTAGCCCAGTGCTTTTCTGCCCTGTGGCATATATTTCTGGGCCTTCTTCAGGGGCTATAAAAATATGGACAACAGAACACATTAATATGCATTTATATACATGAACATTTAAAAATGTCATATTAGACTATATAAACATGCTAATACTATGTCCACACTCACTTACTTAAACTTAGTAAATGGTCTGCAGAGATGAAATATAAATGTATATTAATTTATTAATCATTTATTTAGTTTATAATTATTTTCTCTACTTTGGATGGTGGTGCTGGCACCATCTTAAGTTTTTCTGTCTTGAGTACAAAAAAGAAATGCCTCTGACTAGGCTGTTGATTCTTTCTTGCATAGGTGACTAAGGCATGAGGGCAAATGGCATTTGCTGTGTTTGACCTTGAGAAACTGAATGAAGGAACATTTTTCTCTACAAAATGAGTTTGATAATAAAGAAGAACAGAACTGCTGAAGCACAGAACTATAGTAGTAAACTGTGTGATAGATAGCCAGGTCAGTAGACAGTAATTAAGTGCAGGAATAGGAGCAACATGCAGGGACAAGGTTGATTGTGCCCTATTGTGAGCAAAGCTTCTCCTTCCACTGCCACCCCCCAGTTATTTTGTTTCAGAGCCTGTTTTAAACAGCCTGATCATGAACTTTGCTTACACTTAATGAGGCCAAAACCCAAAAGATACATGACGTATTCATGTCATTAGCACTATTGCAATCATGACACGGCTACTGGGAAGAATATTTCCCAGCAATCTCAAAATGTAAGGTACATTTTGATGTAAGCCATCAAAATGATGTAGGCCATCAAAATGTAATGTAAGCCAGTGTGGCGTAGTGGTTAGAGCGTTGGACTGGGACTCGGGAGATCCGGGTTCTAGTCCCCGCTCGGCCATGAAACTCACTGGGTGACTTTGGGCCAGTCACTGACTCTCAGTCTAACCTACCTCACAAGGTTGTTGTGAGGATAAAATGGAGAGGAGGAGGAGGAGGATTATGTAAGCCGCCTTGGGTTCCTTGCAGGAAAAAAAGGTGGGATATAAATATAATAAATAAATAAATACAGTCTTTTTTGGGAAGGGGGACACGGCGATGACACACAAACGTATTGAGACAGCAAGTTAAACATGCACATGCACATGCACACATGTTTAAAACGTGCCCTTTGAAGATACCTATATAATTCACACAAAATAAAATTTTGTTTGAATCAGAGCTGGAGTTTCTTTTGCCTTGGTTGGTAGATTTTGTCTGCTATTAATGGGCGGGTGGGGGATGCAGGTATTTGATTTATTATTATAGATGGCTGGTGGTCGATGCCATTTAGAGTTTGTGCTTTGGGCAGCAAAATGTTTCGAGCCAGTTCTGGTGAACAGTTCACCAGAAATTGCTCCCCTCGTTTGCCACAGCAAAACTTCAACATTCGGTAAATAAAACAGCAGCTTCTTGCAGTAAATTATTCAGAGTTGCTTTCACACAAGCCCTTTAATGCTGCAGAGGGTTTGCTTTTCGACAGTGGCCTGGAAGTGGAATTAAACCAGAGGTTCAGCACAGCACTTAATATATACTATCAGCAATGCCCATCTCCATGGCCAAGATTGTTCCATACCATTCACTCAGAACTAAGCCCCATTCAGCAAACACCCTTCTATGTTTTCTTCAAAAGTTTAATCCTTACCTATTCTGCTCCCGTTATTGCTTCTTTCTGAGCATGGCAGTGGGATTAGTGAAGAATAGCCTGTTAATTGCTCCTTGAATAGCCTCCTTTACTGTCAGTTTCTGTTCCTGTACTGGGAGTGGGGGGGGGGGGGTTAATTACTTATTTCCTTTCATTTTTTCTGTTCACATTAATATAGTATCACTCTCTTTTTGCTATATTAAAATGAAAAGAATTTTTTTTAGCAACTAAAGCCCCCCCCTCCCCAGAACAGGAACTGACAAGGGGCAATTAACAGCCTACTAATCACAAATTCTACTCCTGTGCTCAGCAAGATGCAATAAACAGGCTGAAATCGTAAGCAGGGAACTTTTATACAGAAAACACTGGACTGCAAGAATTTACCAGCAACCTTATCTGGATTCTGCATAAAAAGTGAATGAACACAGGATAGCAATTCCAGAGCAAAAGGCTATGTAGAAGCAACACCACTCTCCACAAGTAGGGACAAAAAATGTGGTCAGCAGCACAATTAGATTAGTTGTGGCCTCTCAGACTCAGGCTTTATACGCCGTGCATTAAAAACGTGGCTTTTCAGGTGGGAATATGGGGTGGGTTCGGATTTTAAAGTTTTGTACAGTTTTTAATTGTGTTTTATACTGTGTGTGTGAGTGTATGTGTGTCCCCCTTGTATTTTTTTGGATTGTACATCGCTCAGAGTGGCCAGATGTCTGGCCAGATGGGTGATTCATAAATATAACAAATAAATAAATAAATAAATAAATACTGGGCTGGCCTGGTTCAGACTCTTCATTTCGCTCATGAAATTGGGTATATCGATACATGGAGGAATGAAGAGAAGCTAGCACAAATAAGACTGAACCAATGAGGAGACAGTTGCCATCTCTATGATTGTAGTTGCAGTTTTGCCAGTAACTACTGTAATTGAAATTACTACAGTTGTAAACTAGAATTGTAGTTTTGAGGTGTGAGGCAGATCTTTCTAATAAGCTGCAAGCAATTGCTGGGAGAGTTTCCATTTCCTTCCTGAAACTCCAGTCCAGCTTGTGGATATAGCTTAATCAGGATGGCAGGCAATCAGTATGATCCTTTCCCATTTCCTGCTGCTTTGCACTGTGATAAAGGATCAGGTAGCAATGGATCCTTTGTCAGGCAATGTGATTTATTCATTTATTAACTGCATTTCTATGCTGCCCAGTAGTCAAAATGCTTGGAGTGGTTCACAAAATAAAGGTTAAGACTATAAAATATACCACCAGGATAAAACATAATGTAAACATGATTTTTAATTTGTTTTATTTTATATTGTAAGCTGCCCAGAGGATATTTTGCGATAGGGCAGCCTATAACATGGTAAATACATAAAAAATAATATACAGAATTCATGCACATCTTAGCCTGCAGTCCTGAAATACCTAGGGTCAAACTACATGTTACATTAACTGCATAGTGTGTAATTGACCCTATTCTTTCTTTCTTTCATTCATTCATATATTTTTTTTACTTGAGAGTAAACTTGCATGGCATTTCTCCTCTTTCCCTCTTCTTGTTTGATTCCTGAAATCCCCCCCCCCCACATAGGGATTAAAAAAAGAGAAAAAAGTCTTCATTGAGGGGGAGGGCAGAATTTTGGGAAGCAAATGGGGGAAGGTTGAATCCTTCCTTCCCAGTATGCACTGGTTCCAATCCAAATCAGAACCATGCAGACTTACTTTTGAGTATATATATATGGCTCAGATACATGCTATTAATGGAATGTGTAATTTGACCCATAGAAGTAAAGCCAGTTTATTTATTATTTATTTGTTTATTAGATTTATATCCCACCTTTTTTCTTCCTGCAAGGAACCCAAGGCGGCTTACATGATCCTCCTCCTCCTCTCCGTTTTATCCTCATAAGAACCCTGTGAGGTAGGTTAGGCTGAGAGTTGGTGATCGTTGACTGGTGGTGACCCAGTGAGCTTCATGACTGAGTAGGGACTAGAACCCGAATCTCCTGAGTCCCAGTTCAACACTCTAACCACTACACGACACTGACCCACAGTTGAGTCCAATGGTGCTCGTGCTTCCACATCATTGTGATAGAATTACCATAGCCTTAGTTTATTCACATACAAATATTTCCTCCCAGCCTTACATGTACAGCAGTCCTTTTCAAGGACTGCTGGAACAGGTGCATTCAGATTTGTGTCTTGCCTTATATTTGGAATTTAGCACATAATACGTATATAAAAATTAGTAAACTGATTCTATGACATTTTGAAAAAAAATAAACATTTTCTCAAACTCAAACACAGTAGTAAATGGAATATATAAGAACTGAATGCTTCTATTTTAAACAAGCATTTGACAAAGATAATTATTTAAATTATAAGACAGCATGTGTTAACCTATTCTTATTTAATATGAATTATGTCAGTGACTTCAATATTCTCTTTATAATGCATGATAAATCTTTTGAAATACAAAAAGAATGAGGGGTTAGTTTATTCTTTGAACTATTGAAATATTTTAGATTTTCTTGTAAAAGAGCAACTATTTAGTCTCAATATTTCCCCAAATGTAATTATATATATATATATATATATATATATAATTTTAGAGTCTGATTAAATAATAAAAAAGGAAACTACTAGCAACCCACAACCTAAGTTAAGATGCTGATGCAGCAATTTTGTATCCAGATATAAGCAAAGTCAAGGCAACAAGGTTTGGTTATGCTATTTAACAAAGACTAAAGCTATTATTTAAATCAACACAAACTGTACCATCGGAGATATATTTTATGCACACTTGTTAAATATTGCAAAATTTATGTGCATTTTCATTAACAGAGCTGGAATAGAGATCATATATTTTATTAATAATAGTAATTAGCCATTTAATTTTTGTAAAGTGCATTGCAGAATTAATTTATAAAATGCTATAAATTATTATTAACCCTGGATAAGTAATATTAAAATTAAAAGGGGATCCATAATCTGACTTTTATAATTAAGAACCTAAATTTCCCCCCAATTTTAAATAATGAAGAGTAAATAAGCCTGTTTAAATGACTATTTATTTATGTTCCTTTAGGTAGCAGCACATATTATTTCTTTAGGAAAACAATCAATAAGTTCTTGTTGCTGATTGAAAGCAAAGTATGCACTTAAAATGGGCAGTAATTGCATAAACAAATGTACCAAGGTCAGTTCCGCCACTTTTCCTTTGCTAATCCACAGGAGTTTGGCAAAGGAAAAGATCTGAAGGGAGCTAACTGTCATGTCCCCTGGTTCTGTGCCCCCACACTACCCTTAGGAGGACTCAGATTCAGATGGGTCACAAGTAACCCCACTTCAAGGGGAACCCTCAGCACCCTCTTCTATACCTTCCTGTCCAGAGGATGTTGCTCTCCGATCATCTGACTCTAAGGATGACCGCTCCCCTGCATTTCTCCTGCCCCTCAGTCATTCAGGAGCATGAGAATGCATAAACTGATGCTATTTATGCATTCCCTTTAAGAACTGCAGTCAGTATCCAGCAGGGGTATAGCCAGTGAAAGACCAGGCTATGCCAGCCTTCTTAAGGCCTCAGTTGACTCCAGCCCTTTGCTGGAACAACAGCTCCTTATGGGAGAACTTTCCAGCCAGTACTTCATGCAGTACACTCTCCAAGCTCCTGTCCTGCTCCGAGAAAAGTCAGTAAATACTATCATACTGACTGCTTCCCCTGGGTCTCATACCTGGTTAGGACAGTGGTGCCCTAAACATTGTTTTCAACCAGCTCCCAAAGGCTTTGGTGGCTGTGGCATGGAAAAGGACAGGCAGAGGCTTCCAGCATGGAGATGCACAACCCTGCCAACAGGACCTAGCTGGTGGAGCCCACCATAGTGTTTCTTCCATTTCTGTAACTAGCTCAGCAGATGTTGCTGAGGTCATTGTGGCTGCTCCAACAGCGGCAGTATCTGGCTCGCTATCTACTCCATTTTGCAACAAGAAGGGTACTTTGTAATGAGAGAATAAAAAACCTCTTCCCATATGTTGCATATCTGGTCCTTGTTCTCGCAGCCACTGTCTACCTCAAATTAGTTTTATTGTTATGCAGCACCATGGCCATTGTGGGAGAGGCTGAGACCCATCCTTCATGAGCAGATCATGAAGTCCAGCAATGGGATGCTCCAGCACTGGAGAAGGGTAAATATGGACACTGTAAATATGGAGCAGGGTGAGAGTGGAGCTGGTCAAGAAACACATACTCATGCATCCTTAGCTAGAGGAGGAACATGTGTGCAAACAGGTGCTGTGTGCAACTGCGCATGGTCCCTGGCCTAATCAGCTGCCGGGGCTATGCGAGTGTATAATCTTGATCAGAAAAGCAGCAATAGCACTGATAATTCATTTTGGTGGGGAAATGGAGCAGCTGGATTTAGTGTCTCAATTCTCTCCCCTCAAGCATTATTATCATTATTATTATCATTAGTGTAGCAACAGAGAGGATGTTGAACTTGGCTAGGGAAGATTCAAATGGTTGATTGGTCATGAAGCAGATAAGAACTTCTGGGGTGGGGTGGGGGAATTTTGCTTGATTCATCATGATATGCCTGAGCATTATGAGCTGGGCAGATCTGTATTCCAAACCAGGTCTTTATGACCTTTGGTGTCATCATTTTGTGCATTGTAAAGGTGTACAAAGAATTTGGATGGGAGGAGATGAAGTGACAGAAAATGTCTGATCCAAGAACATGACATTTATACTCTCTCTCTCTCTCTCTGTATCTATCTATCTATCTATCTATAGTATAACACATAAATAATGGAAACTGTTAGAATAATGGATTGTGTTATTTATAGAGGGCAACTAAATAGAAAACAGGAGGTTAAAAACAGACATTGAAAAAGGGGAGACAAAATATTATCACTTTCCAACAATCCTGAGAATTAATATCTAAGGACCTTTCTCAAAGCCTTCCTGAGGTTTTGTACTGCTACAAATCATAGAGAGATATTCCCCAAACCTCAAAGTTCAAGTTTTTGCAATTAACATGAACAGCTGGAAAGCTAGTGAAGAGTTATCTGTGAACTGTGCTTGATATATACTTAATATTACCTTTGGCTTGTCAGAAACCTCTTTATTCCTAAGCTGGCCTCATTTATGTATAACTCACACAGATTTCTGTCTTTATATTGGTCCTAGAGCAGAGGTGGCCAATCTTTCGACAAGTGTACCACAAGTCAAGTCTATAGTGCCACTCTAGGGTGAAATGTAGTATTATATAGGTCTCCCTTGTCTTAAGGTGATTTCCTCCCCACTTCTAGTCACTGAGCCAAGAAGCAGACAGCAGCTCTGTGTAGGAAAGGCAGATAAGAGTACAGGCCTGATTCTGTGCCATAGCTGGATCCCAATCCTGCTCCTGTCCAGAAGTGCTTCACCCGTGTTGCAGTTGGCCTCCAATGACCTAGAATTGGGCTTTGCATGAAGGTCAAATGTACTGCTGCAATAGACTATAGCTGTAATGTTAATTTTGTGCTTGAGGTCAGTGCTTTACTTTAGAACTTTATAAGCTAATCACTTGACCTGTTTCAGGAAATCTTCAAGAGCCAGTTTACATGCAGAGCTTCAAGTATCCAATCCATATAACATCCAAATACAAAGAGAGTCCTGCAAATTTAGCACTGGCTAAACTGAGCCACCCCTCAGAGTTACACAAAATGCATTCTGTGATTAATACTTTAATCACACACACACACACACACACACACACACACACACTTGAGAGCCACAACAGAAAGCTTCCTCAAGGGCACAGTCTACACAGATACAGATGCATTAATTTTGGTTGAAAAATCTTAAAGAGTCTCAAAGAAAGCCATACTATTCTGCCTCATCAGGGAACCAACATCTTAACTGACTGAAGAAATTCTCCAGAAGCCCAAATGCAAGTAAAAACACCCTCTTCCAAATTCAATAAACCCCATTCCTTCAGCTCTACTGCCAACTTTTCTTTGTGTTCTGTGCTTAGCGGTGGAGCAACAAGCAGCCAAATGAGAAAAATCTGAAGGCTAGAAACAACTCATATGAAACGGCATCTCTCCAGTTGTGCCCCAGGCTGCACAGACTTCCTGTGTACACTTTTCTTGGGAGTAAATCCCATTGAATTCAGTGAGGCTTACTTCTATGTGGCCTCTTAAATGATAAAATGGTGATGGCTTGGGGGGGGGGGGGGACTGGCATACAATACTCTGAGTATTTGTTTGTGTTCCATGATGTTGCATGTTAGATGGCTCCCAATGCCAATGCAAATGGTTTAAAACTAGAAATGGCAAATGTAGTGTTTTTACCCTTTATGTGATATTTCTTGTGATACCGCAGAAAGCAAAGTTGGCACAATATTTCACGGGTCTTTAGTCTTCTAGAAGTCTCTACATAAATCTGAAATTGTTCATAGGAAAAGGTAATTCAGAAAAACACACACATTATTTACCCATTACTGTAAAACAACAACAACCACAACAACCACACACACATCCTCTCACTTCTGCATTGCCTAGAAAACATGCTTTTATATAGATTAGAAAAAAGTACATACATTGTACATGGTTGCTAACCAGTTTTCAGTATGTGGGGTTGGGGAACATGAGACATGTCTGAAGAAAGGTATCTCAGGGATAGCTATCCGGTGTCATGTGGGCTAGATCCAGCCCATAAAGCAATTTTATCTGTCTCTTGACAATCCCATTAAATTTTAATCAAAGCATGGTACAAAGTTTACTGACAAAGATATTTGTTTCCAAAAGTTATACGAGACAGAGCATGTACACTGGGAATGTTTAACAGAAGAGTAGGATGGTGATGATGTCGCTCTCTTTGGGTTTTGCATATGATGCTCTGGCTGTGCCCAAAGGCATGCTCCCCATATGTGTGAAGGCCTTACTGCTACAATGTGGCTACTGTATCATGGATCTATCATGGACCAGACCCCCCCCCCCCAACCCTCATCCTCAAAGGATCCCAGTCCTTTGTTTTTAGCAGAAAAAGATTCTACCTCCCCAGGACACCGTTTTCCAGAAAGATCACAGGGTTCAGCTTTCCTGCTTCCTGTGGAGGTTGCATTTGCTGTCTGAGGACTGGCCATGAGGACACTAGCATGCCACAGCCATTCCCACATCATCAGAACTTGAGGCTGCTGAAAGAGGCCAGGCCTCTTTAAGAGCCAAAGCCTCTTAAAAGTATGGAGATGGGACTAACCAGCCTAGAAGAAGCCAAATGCCTACCCTAAGCCTTAGTCTTGAACTGCTCCTTGTTGCACCAACATACAAACAACCCTGTCTGGCTTCCAGCCAGGGCCGGTGCTACCATTAGGCCAACTAGGCAGCTGCCTAGGGCGCAGGGCTAAAGGGGGCGCCAGAAACACCTTGGAAAAAAAATACAGCGCTCTCAAGTAGGAAGGGGGGCGCTAAATATCTGAACTTGCCTAGGGCACCAAACTGCCTTGCACCGGTCCTGCTTCCAGCCCCAGCACTACTTTGAATTTTCCATGGTGCCGAACTCTTCCAATCTTGCTTCCTTGTGAAACCTGCCCTGCCCAGACCGCCTGCTAAAGATCTGGCCCATAGTAGAACCTTGCAACCCAAGCTACAGCAACAGCCAGCAACATGAAGCTCTCACCACAGATGACACAGTGCAGGGTATCGCCAGGATCCACAACCTGAAACTTATATACAAAGACAGGAAAAGCACCCTAAAAGCATTATTAACAGCATTTAAAACATGCACACATGCAACAGGTGTTGGTGCTCATGATGATTAGGCAGTCCTGCTCCTGCCTTCCTTATCTGGTAGTGTTTTCCTCTGTTCCATGGAATCCCTTCCCACCAATGTATGTGTTCTAGCTGTTGAATACAGCTAGCCTGCATGCATTGATGGCCAAATACACTTCTAGCTAGCTCCTGGACCACGCTATGGAGAAGAGAATAGTTCCATAAAATAGTTGGCCATCCCTGGACCAGATATTATGATAGGCTCTACTGTGCATAAAAGTTGATATAATTTGAGACTTCACTACTTTTAATATTATAATAGTATGAAAACTGTAGTCTCCTTCCCTTTGAGATGGAATTTATGGATCAAGGCTACAATCCTCCATTTACTGTATTGGTACAATAAATTCTACTTGAGATATCTAGAACTTAATCCCTAGTAAGTGTGTGGAGGACCTAAGTGTGAATTTTAATACTAATTGTGGGTTTAAGCAAAATCCTTGTTTGGCCCCTTGTGATCTCTACATTAATGCTAAAATCTAGACTTTGTGTTTTATACTCCACCATCAAAGTCCCATTACTGGTGTTACTTTACTGGGCCTTTGGGAACTATTATAGTGGACTAGGTTGGAATTTTTCATTTAGATCATAGATAATTATGAAGTTTGCTGCACTTGGTATGCCACAGCATTATATTCTGTGAGTGTGTGAAGCATATTAAGAGAAACTGGGCTTCTTCCATTAAAACATTTAAAACTCTGCACTTTATGAACTATTGTACCAATAAGTTTTCCAAATCTTCCATAATTATTATCATGTTGCAATTAAAGTTCTTCCAGTACCTCCATTAAATTCCACCTTTCTGAAGGATTTATGGGACTGATAATTTCCATGGACCGATAGCTGGTGTACAAATGTTCATTCCTGGAGGCATATTTTGCAGTGGTTTTTTTGGGGTGGGGGTGGGGTATAGTTTGCTTTCCAAGTGGAATCTGTTCAGTCTAGTATAGTATTAAAAATGTCCTCATTTCAAAGGTTGTATCTTCTCTGCTTCATGTATGTACATGTACATTCCAAAACCATCAGAATGTTGCCATGTAATATATGGTGGGCCTTCTCGGTAGCTCACCAACCCTCCACTGTGCAGTTCAGGAGGCAGAAAATGTGGCATGTTTCAAATGCCTCCAGAAAACACACTTGTTCACCCAGGCTTTCTCTGGCTTAAAATCGACTGTAATTAATCAGGCTGCTCCATCTTACTGCTCCTTGTATTGCTCTATACCAGGGCTCTCCAACCTTGGGTCCCCAGAAGTTGCTGACCTACAACTCCCAGCATACCCAGCAAGCATGGCTAATGGCAAGGGATCCCAGGAGCTATAGTCCAGCAACATCTGGGGATCCAAGGTTGGAGAGCCCTGCTCTATACTATTATTGTAATTGGAATTGTTTTTAATAATGTATTCTAAATGTGATTTTAATATTTATATGTGAACTGCTTAGGGATTTTATTATACTAAGCGATATAGAAGTATGCAAAATCAATAAAATGTGTAGATTTCATCTTTTTCCCCTTTTACTTTATGATTTCTAGCATCACATGACTTTAGCAAAATATACAGAACTCTATGAACCTCTGTATAAATTAATGGTTCCCCAAGACTATGGGTGACAAGTTAACAGTGCTTTTTTTCCGGAGAAAAGGGTACCGGAACTCTTGGATTACATTTCCTCGGGAGTAGATGGCGATTAAATTGTAATGCAATTAATAGAAGAAAAGGTGCTGGAACTCAGTTCCGGTGAGTTCCACCAGAAAAAAAGCCCTACAAGTTAATATTGAATGGAAGCAACACACTGCTATTTGCATTGGTTTGTGAGGCAGGGGGAATATTGCCTTTAATTTGCCTTATACATAAAGTTATCACTGTAATAAAGAAAACATGGTAGATGCTAATATATCTTCCTATATTAGCATCTCAATAAGCATTGGGTTGGACCCAGAGTTATGTGTGTCTAACTGGATTAGTGGAAGCAGACGTCTGCACCCAATTCCCCACAGCAGCCCCCCACCCCCTAAAAATGCTCCACAGGGGGTCGGGTGACCCTGCTAAATATAGTGGACTGTGGCACAAGTAGCTGAGGGGGGAAGAGAGAGTTTCTCTGAAAATTGGGTAGAGGGAGCTTCTGTGAGCAGGAGAACTGCTCATGGAAAGTGGTTCTGTCTGATTTTTGAGGACCTCCCCCTTCAGCCCCCCACATTCACCAGGGTTCCTGACCCTCTGTGTAGCATTTTCGGGCAGCTAGGGAGGGGATACAGGACAGATAAAAGGAAGTACTACTTTTCACAGCCCACAGTTAAACTATGGAGTTCGCTACCACCAGATGTAGTGATAGCCACCAACTTGGATGGCTTTAAAGGGGGATTAGACAAATTCATGGAGGATAAGGCTATCAGTGGTTACTAGTCATGGTGGGTATATATTACCTCCAGTATCACAGACATTCTGTCCCTGTATGCCAGTTGCTGGGGAACATGAGTGGGAGGGTGGTATTGTACACATGTCCTACTTGTGGGATTTCTACAGTATCTAGCTGGCCACTGTGTGATCCAGAAGGCTATACTTATTCTCCTCCTCTGAGTGATACCGTACTTACTTCTGGGTAAATTTGCTTAAGATTGCACTTCATGGCTGCAATGTTATGCACGTGAACTTGGGAGGAAACGTCAAAGTTACATCATTTAATTTGATGGGACGTATTTCTCAATAAACGTGTGCAGGATCACTCTGCACAAAATTTTTATTAATTAACAGAGATTAGCAGTTATCCATGCACTACTAACCTCCCGCCTGGAATGTTGCAATGGATTATATGTGAGGCTAACTCTGAAGATGATCTAGAGACTTCACTTAGAGGCTGCTTACTAGCACTTGCCATTTTGAACATATTCCTCCAGTGCTGTATCAACTGCACTGTTCTCGGCCTGATTCAAAGTGTTGGAGATGACCTTTAAATCCCTAAACGGCTTAGGACCACACTGTCTGAAGGAGCAACTTCTCCCAACTATGGAGGTACCCAAAAGAAATCTAATTTCTTTTTTGCAAACAAAATGGCATCTGTAGCTGCTACAGAGTCCCAAGAGTCAAAATTAGCTTGCAAACAAGCTTATTTTGACCCTTTGGTGCTCTGTAGCAGCTACAGGTGCCATTTTAAAAAAATAAATTAAAAAAAATCTATTTCCTCCCTGCTTTGGCACCTGTGGAGCGGCAGGCAGCCTGCCTGAGGAGGGGGTTTCCAGGGGGGGCAAAAATGGCCCCAGACCTCTCAAAGCTGCCCACCCCTGCTCTAGCATAAGCAGTGGGCACTGTACCTTCACAGGTTCCAAATCCACAGGTGCTTTTGTTATATCACAGCATAATGAATATGCTTTTTTGAAAGAAAGCAAATTCATTTTCTGGATTATTATTTTTTTTAAGGCTTCTACCTTGACAGGCGCACTAGCTTCCTAGCATCAGTTTATTATTGAATATTTGAATATTTACAAGCTTCTTTCTACCATGTATTTTTAAAAAGTCCGGAGGAAAAGATCTGATAAGGATGTTCTTCAGAACATTGGTACCATGCTGGGACAGGCTTTGATCAGGCCTAATTGGTTAATCTTCATATTTCCTTCAGCTCCTTTAGGCAATTTACTTCTGTACATAAGAAGGGCTATATTCATTCTCCAAATACAGTTTGCTGTTCTTGGCGTGTCCCCCCCTCCCACTATTTTTTTTTTAAAAAAGAAGAAATGGACAACTGCTTTTAAAAAACTTTAGTCTAACCTTCATTTTTTTCAGCTCTATATGATCTGGAGGGTTGCTTTAGCAGAATTGATAGATCTCTCTCTCTCTCTCTCTCTCAGTATCCCGGGATTTGCATATTTTAACTCCAAGTACTACTTGAAGTGCTGTGCCTAAATTTCCATGTGTTTGATGATGTGGCTTTCTGTAATTGCCCATTCTCCATAAAAAAGAACACTGAATAAATTAATGACAGGTGACATAATCTTCCAAATGGAAACCCATTCAAAGTTATTACCATATAACGGGGTGCAGGAGGCTTTGCTGAAGCTCTTGCCCTCACAGCCACAAGGCTCCGCTCTCAAACACCCCAACCACTTCTGTGAAATGGCCCAGTCAATCTACTTCTGTAATGTACAAGAGTCTTGCGTGTGGCAGTCATGCTGGTCATAGTGGCTGTCGCCAAGGTAGCAGCCTCGGCTTGTATTGCTGTGCAGGGACAGCCCCACACGTCCATTATAACAACGCTCGTGACTGATACTATACACTTATTTACTGGTTCAGTGCCCCATAGGGTTAGGTTATATAATGGGAAAATATTACTGAATACAATTCCTTTCTTTTTTCTTCATCTGGCTAGGATGGAAAAATACTGCACCTAGCTATTCCATGTATACATGTTTTTTCCTAACGTGATTACATTTTCCTTTATTACCCACTGGACAAAGAAAAAGGAGCGGTGGAGATCTATTTTTCATCAACAAAATACTCTCCCACGGCTTTTAGCATAACCCCATTTATTTCTGTTGTGTGCTAATCATTTTAGGGAATCAGGCATTCCCTTAGTATTAGGATGGATGACCTGATCATCCTAAGTAAAAGCTGCTTAAATGAGCTTCATAATAATTCATCTGTTCACTGTATTTTTCTGTTCCTTTTAAGTGCTCTCTTATTTTCTATCCATTGCTACTTCTGGTGGCAAAAGGTTCCATTGGTAACCTTGTCAGAATGAGAGAATGCCTCCCCATGTTCTTCTCACACTGTAATAATTCCTATTGCTGAAAATCATAACACATTTTTGGTATTATGGCCTTAAACAGTGGTAAGGTCTTAATGAAATAACCGGACAAAAGCCTGCCAATGTTACTATTTGTCATTTGAGATGCAGCCTCAATTTGCCAAGTTACCTGGAACTCAGCCCCACTCAACATAGCAGTAGGCATGCATATAGGATCATATTGTATGGCTGAAATCCTATGCACTCTTGCATGGGAGTAAATCCCACTGAACTCAACAGGACGAATGGCTGAGTAAACATGTAAAATGGGGCTACATGGCTGCAATTCTATACACTTCTTATTAGAAGTGTGTGCCATTGCAATTTGTAGGACTGAAGGAAGAAGTTTAGGATCACGCTGCCTTTGAAAGATACTCCTATGTAGTTTGAGAGGTGTAGCACCACCAGAAGGCAGGTGTATCTGCAACCCTTTCTTTGCTGTGGGGTTTTATTAATTACATTTTACTGACTGTTTGTGCACTTCATTTTCTTTATACAAAGTAAACTATTCATTAGTCTAACTTCTAGCCTAAGAATGAGGTGTGTGTGTGTGTGGGGGGGGGAGAGTGTGGGGCTGGGCTTTTAGGGGGCAAAAGGAAGAAGCAGAAAAACAGGTATAGGATGAGAATATCAAAGTATGTAGGGAATGAGGATGAAGACAGAGGTGCAGTGAGGAGGTACAACATTTCTGATGCTAGATGGTTTTATAATTGCCATTCTCTGTTTCAGATGAAAAAGTAAAGGGAGTCATCTCCACTGAGATCAAGCAAACTGTGTGTATGTCTATTCTGTCCATATGTTGAAATCATGCAGTTGTACGTGACAAAGGGACTTCCTTTGGGCTGAGAACTAGGACCTGAACTGCAGGTAAACAATGTCCATATGCAACTGTTTTGCTTAATGCCACAGGCAAAGCTTTGGGTAGGGATGGGAGAAGTAGGAATGCTCAAATTTGCTGAGATTCTTCAAATGCCACTCTGAAGCTTGTCTCAGTCTCACTCCCATTCTTGTTTGTGACCTGTTTTTCTTTTCATTCGAATGGGGAAAGTGTGCAGTTCCATGTGCATTCCCCCCCTAATGGATAAAAGCATGAAAATCTGTATTTTGGGGGAAATATGAACATTTTCAAAATACACAGTTTTCAAATGTAGCCGTAAGTTTGAGTATGTGTGAGTTTGAGTATGTGATAAAAAATGTTATCCTGTTTATGTTCATGTTTGGGACTGAGAACAGGGCAAGTCTGAATTTTATTTATTTATTATATTTATACCCCGCCTTTTTTCCTGCAAGGAACCCAAGGCGGCTTACATAATCCTCCTCCTCTCCATTTTATCCTCACAACAACAACCCTGTGAGGTAGGTTAGGCTAAGAGTCAGTGACTGGCCCAAAGTCACCCAGTGAGTTTCATGGCTGAGCGGGGACTAGAACTCGGATCTCCCGAGTCCCAGTCCAACACCCTCACCACTATTTTGTGAACTGAAACACATTTCTTGTACGTCTCTATTTTGCTGCCATTATATCATGCTCCACAGGGCTCTCTCACACTCATGGAGCCCCCACACATACCCTTTCAGATTCCCTCTCATGTGCAGTGCAGTACCTCTGACTCCAAGAAGAAAACATGGAGCCCTCATATATGTGGAGCTCTCTGTTCTCACCAGAGCCCCGGCCTGTGCTCTGCCTCTGCTCAATCACAGAATTGGATCCCATGAATTCATTAGCTAAGGCTGCTCAGGCAATCCAGTGAAATCTCTTTGTATGTTCAATGCAACAAATCTTATAAATGAAAAGGAAGGCTCTGGTTAAGTCAGGGAGGGGGAGTGTAACAAATCTTCAGCTGAGTAAAAATGTCAATGAGTTTAATGAGTTCCTAGCATAAACTGGATGCACAGGAGCAAAACAGGGAAGAAAGAGGTTGTTAGTCAGCATTTGGAATTTTATACTGAACAAATTGCACAACAATGGAGATATTTAGAATGAGATTGTGATGAAGAGAGAGAATAAGTCGGTTTGCTTTGTTTGCATTTTGTTAATAGAACGGAAAAGCACTTGCAAGGCTTATTAAATGCCAGGAGCCCACGGGAGAATAAAAAGGACCCTATACATGAGACTTTCTAGAGCGGTTTCAAATAGCTTTCCATAAAGATATACCACATTATATTTTTTTTTATTGTAAACCTGAAAACTTCAAAAGGTGCAGTTAATGTTGTACTGCACTGCACTGTGATAGAGTAGGTTGTAGTCAAGGAATATGCATAATAATAACCTTGGTAGTGAAGACCAAAGCTCATCATACTTAATGATTGGCAATTTTCAGTACATGCTGCGACATTTCCTTTTCATTGTAATGCTAAGGCAAGTGTCAGTAGGAGCCACTGTTACAAATAGCCTTACACAGTAGGAGGGACAGCTTGCTTTCTTCCTTGGCCTTGGATTGGAATTGATCTCCGAGTCAGAGTTTTGCTCTGAATATTGGCTGGGTGGGGGAAGATTCCTTATTTCTAAACTGAGGCTGCATGCAGGGGGGCTATCTCTAGACTAATCTATGTGTAAGTATAGATGAGGCACAGGGAGAATATATACAGCATTTCCATTATAGCTGCTTTCTGTAATGCACAGAGCAATTACTTTTGCTTGGTAGAAAGAAGGCCCCTTTCTTTCTGCCACATGTTGCACTGTGAATATTGCATTGTGTATTGAGAGTTTGGGCTATTGAGCGGTGAAGAAATGTAATAAATAAATGAATGAATGAATAAAATAAATCTCCATTTACTCTGCAATAGTTAGCCTGTCCTTCACTGGCTTCTGAAGCGGTCAAATGGCCATAATAGTTACGTATATATCTCTCTGCAGCCCAATCCTGTGCATGTTTTTCTTGGAAGTAACTCCCATTCAGTTCAAGGGAGTTTATATACCCAGGTAAGCAGTGCAGGCTGGTGGCCCTGATGTCAGCAGGGCTGTGTATCTGCTCTGGATTTTACTCCGAAGCTTTAAGGAGCTATTCATGGTGCAGAACCTATTTTGGGGATATGGTTCAGCACCATGGATAGCTTCTTAAAAAGTCTGGAGTAAAATTCAGAGCGGATACACAGCCCTGCTGACATTGGAGCCACCAGCCTGCACTGCTGACGTGAGCATATAGGATTGCAGTGCTGCAACACCATCATATGCATATTTATTCAGAACTCAGTGGCACTGTGCCCAATGTGGCTTACCTCTGGGTAAGTCTGCACAGGATTGCAGCCTTAATCTCACAATGGACCCGATAGTGCTCATTACAGACAACTTGTAGATCCAGAGACATTTCACTGTTTCGATGGGTGGTGGAGGCAGTGAAGGATGCAAAGTTGTGCGCACTCCATGTGCAGGCATTTACAAAGATGTGATGCATTTGCACCCCCACCCCCCAATTCAGAGCTTTAACTGCTAGAAACCAGGGGAATGGGATGGAAATACTACAGCAGCCTTTCCCAACCTAGTAGTAGTAGGCGATCACTCGTGACCGAGTAAGATTGTCTTCCAGGATAAAATTACAAAAAGAAAATTATAAAAAGAGGAAATTCTAAAAAATTGTGTAGAGTCTAGCGATGGGTCCGTAAGTGACTGTGGAGGCCAATTCTAGATCCACACAGCTTCCCACAGAGAGGTCACAGGTTACCAGATGGAAGATGGTCCTGTAAAGGATTCATTTGACGTGCTTTTCGCTTAGCACGTTTCTCCCTCTCACCTTGCACTCGGGCTTCTTCAAAGTCCATGGAACCTTTGTGAAAGGCCAACCTCCATTTAGATCATTCATGGGCCAGAGCTTCCCAGTTTTCGATGTTTATGTTGCATTTTTTTAGATTAGCCTTATGAACATCTTTAAACCTCTTATATTGACCACCGATATTCCGCTTTCCATCCTTGAGTTGGGAACAGAGTAACTGCTTTGGGAGACGGCAGTCAGGCATTCGAACAACATGACCGGTCCACTGAAGTTGGCGTTGAAGGATCATTTTTTCAACACTAGTAGTCTTTGCTTCTTCCAGTACACTGACATTTGTTCGCCTATCTTCCCAAGTAATTCGCAAGATTTTCCGGAGGCAATGTTGATGAAATCTTTCAAGGAGGTGTAAATGACATTTATAGATAGTCCATGTTTCGCAGGCATACAATAAAGTTGGTAATACAATGGCTTTATAAACCAGCGTTTTGGTCTCCTTACAGATATCCCAATCCTCGAACACTCTATGTTTCATTCGAGAAAACGCGGCACTTGCAGAGCTCAAACGATGCTGGATTTCAGTGTCAATGTTAGCTGTAACAGAAAGATAGCTGCCAACCTAGTACCCTCCAGACCAGTGTTCTCCAACCTTGGGTCCCCAGATGTTTTCGGCCTACAACTCCCAGGGCATGCTGGGAATTGTAGGCCAAAAACATCTGGGGACCCAAGGTTGGAGAACACTGCTCCAGACATTTTAGACTACAACTCCCAACATTCCTGAGCATTGCCCATGCTGGCTGGGGCTGATGAGGGTTGAACTCCAAAAGATGTGGAGAGGGTACCAGGTTGGGGAAGGCTGCTCTACCGTACGTGTGTGTGTGTGTGTGTGTGCTAAAAATTTTTTTTTAAAGGTATTCCCAATATCTCAGCCCAAAGTCAAAATAGGGATGCAGTAAAAGGCGTGTTTTTACCATGGTCTGCTTTCATTAAACAAGGACAGTGGGGTTTGTTGCAGAATAGTGGTTAAAGTCAAAAGCTATAAGCCAGCAAACCCCTGGTTTAAATCTCAGCATCTAAGCACTTGCTGGACATTTTATTACGTTTCAGGCCTCCCTACCCCATGGTTACCTCACCTGTAGTGTGGGGATAATCATACTGTGCTATCTTACAGGCTTGGCAGGGTTACTGAAGTAATGTATTGCAAGTACTTTGGGCAGTTTGGAAAATGCTTCAGAGACACTAAGCACCACACATCTCTAACTTTATATAATTTGCATTGTTCTCATTTGTATTTCACTAGAAAATGAAATTTCTATTAGCTTGGAATACAACGTTATTTGCTTTTCTTAGTTTTGAACAACTCAAGCATAGAACCGGGGAGCTCTTCCTGAATATGCCTATGAGGAAAGAATGCCATTTAGCATGAGTCATAGAGAGAGGAGGGGAAAGCAACCTCCTCCTCTCTTTTGGGTAGTTACAGTGCATATTGCTTATCCTTTAAATATCACCTTAAAACCAAGCTCCCAAAATTGGATGCCCATAGATATCTACTGTTAGATAATACCAAGTGGGGCAGTGATGCCATGGCTTGCAGGGACTCGGCGCCAGCACCTCCTTGCCCCTCCACCCTGAATTCATTGTTTCCTCTGATTCATAGATTCATAGATCATAGAGTTGGAAGGGGCCTACAAGGCCATTGAGTCCAACCCCCTGCTCAATGCAGGAAACTAGAGGAGGGGTCTCCCATCCAGGTAATAATCATGCAATCATCACAGTAGCTGTGTGTGTGTGTGGGGGGGATTTGAATTATTTCAGCATAGTTGTGAGCTATTCCTGTTGTAATGCAAAGTATTTTGGGGTAGCTGGCCTTGAGTGGGCAAATAAACACCCAATAGTTTTTTTTTATTATTATTATTATAAAAGACCTGTTCCTGGTGGAGATAAAACTGCTAGAACTGGCTTGCTGATATCATAGGATAGGATCATAGAGTTGGAAGGGGCCTACAAGGCCATCGAGTTCGAGTCCAACCCCCTGCTCAATGCAGGAAACTAGAGGAGGGGTCTCCCATCCAAGTAATAACCAGGCCTGACCTTGCTTAGCTTTCCACGCTCAGACCAGCTCAGCCAGAGTGAGCCACAGGCCTGTATGAGTCAGCACTGCCTGGATTTTGGCACTCTCCTTGGGGGTGTGGCTCATGATGAGTGCCTGCACTTCCAAATTTACCAGTATACCACTGATAATGCCCCAGCCATACCTAGTCCATCTTAGTCAATCCTTTATATGGCTTAGTTGTTAATTCATTGGCTTGAAATTTTGAGGCTCCAAGGGGTCAAAAAAAACCTTCTCAAAATGTCCTCCCGCAGCTCACCTTTTTCTTTTGTTGTTGTTGTTGCCAACTATTTTGTGGTTTTGGCAACAGTGCTCCTGGGAGATAAGGCTGGCCAAAAAAGAGAACTCAGGAGGACACTGTTTGTATATACTTATGTTATGTTACATAGTTGCATATATGTATATATGCACACTTAGAAGTGATTACTGTAATTTACATAGAAATGCAATACATCTCCAGGTAGTGGGGAAGACTGCAACCAGGTGACCTGTGTGCCTGCTCTTTCTGCTCTCCAGGTGCTAAGTGTCATTGGCAACTTCAAGGCCCCTGTGCTCCCTTCATCTATCCATCTATCTATCTATCTATCTATCATTAAACCAGACTTGGACTGGACATCCCTTCAAACAGAGGACTGTCCTCTGAAAAGTAAGACGCATGGCCACCCTTCTGGGGGTCCAGATGACTGGCAGCTGCCCTTTCCCCCCAGGACTCTCCCAGGAATGTTTCCTGCCCTCCTTCTACGGAGTCCTGGGAAAAACCAGTGGCTCAGACATTGATTTTGTTCTGCTCAATTTGATGAAAAGACCCCCCCCAACTTTATTTTTATTTATCTATTACTACATTTACGTCCCACCTTTTTTCCTCTTGCAAAGAACCCAAGGCAGCTTACATGATCCTCCTCCTCGCCATTTCATCCTCGCAACAACCCTGTGAAGTAGGTTAGGCTGAGAGTCAGTGACTGGCCCAAAGTCACCCAGTGCGCTTCACGGCCGAGCGGGGAACAGAACCGAGATCTCCCGAGTCCCAGTCCAACACTCACCACTACGCCACCGTGACTCTTACTGCATATGAGATGGTGAGAAGGTAAAATGGTGGTGGCGGCAGACGCAGAAGCATTTTTTGCTCAGCCCTGAATTCCTCAGATTCTGTTATCTTCTTCCCTTATGTGCATAAATAACAATGTGCGACACAAGCAGTGAATAAATGCAGCCCTAATATTTGCACCCCACCACCCCGAGACAGACGAGCAATGGGAAAAGTGCATATGTTCACACAATCTTGAATACATTACCTTGCATGTGCAGCAAGGAAACACCTGTGCATGTTTGCATTGGGAGTCAATCGGCTCTTAAGCACATCTATGGCTGCAATCCTACATCACAGTTGGGAATAAAATCCTATTGAACACAGGTGGATTTAGTTTACTTCATGCATAAGATCAGAATGCATCCAGGGACGATGTCTACTCTGTGTTCTGTAGACTGCTGGTTGGGGATAGTGGGAGTTGTAGTCCCACACATCTGGAGGGCACCAGGTTGGGGAAGGCTAGCCCATCTAATCAATGTTAAATGTTGATCATTTGTTATGTCTTTCGGCAATAATCTGCAACGCAGACAGTCCACGCACACAACACACTTTCCTGTTTGCTTCTTACGGTTTCTTCATCAGATACCACTGAATGACACATTTTGACCTGTGTGAGGAAAGATAATGCAGATTCAGCAGTGATTAGTCCCCCCCCCCCGAATGCATTTCTTAAGATGAACTCCTAAATCTAATATCTTCAGTTTAGTCAGGTAGATTAACTGCTCTCATTTTTAATTAATATGCCTTATTTTTAATGAACTAATCAAGAAATTGCAAACAAACTAAGCAAAATGCAAATTGCTCCTCATTTGGGATTTATTTATGAGTTACAAGTGCTAGCTGCAATGGGAATAAAGAGATTTGCCTTAGTTGATGCTTTAAATGTTGCAGTGTGATGGTTCTTTCGTAACAATGCTTGGTGTTCTGCAGCAGACATTTGTAAGGTGCTTGTGTATGGGATAGAACCGTCTATAAGCACTGGGCAACGAGATTCTGATGACAGGCCAAAACTTGAGCATTAATGTTATAAATTATGAAGAAAATCTTTTGTTAGCAATATAAGGAAGGTAGAGACCTAGGTTACCACATGGTGTCACTCTTTCCTTGCTCTTATACTAGATACAGATTTTTTTTTAAAAAAATTTTAAATTATTATTCATCAAGTTTTTGGGGGCAAGGGTGATTCAGCACAACCCTGTGCTCTGTCAAGATCAAGAGTATGTGTTGGTGGGGGTCATATATATGAAATGTTCATGACCCCACAAGGCCATGTAAATCTCACAACTTGCACAACAGCTTATGGTTCTTTTTGCACTGTGTCCTTTGACACTGGAGAAATTTCATTTGGGCTATGTTGGTCACAGCTGAATACAACATGGATGGAAGACCACACAAAATGGATAGTTGGTGGAAGAGTAACTGAGAGGGTGCATGGCTTCAAGAAAAGATAAAGAGATGTTAATATGGGAATCTTGCTGGCTGCAGTTATATTAGTTCATTTCACTCGCGTGAAAGAGAAAACCATGTTGAAAGGGGCTGTAGGGTTGTGCCTTTTAGCACTTTCCCCACTGCTTTGCAGGTCCTCCTGGCCTGCCATCCATGAGTTAGCATGGGTTTCTGAGGTGGGGATCTGTCTTAGAGCATGGGTAGGTCCAGATGTGTGGTATCATTAGGGAAATATTCCTGATGGCTTATAGATTTCATAGATTTCATAGAGTTGGAAGGAGCCTACAAGGCCATCGAGTCCAACCCCCTGCTCAATGCAGGAAACTAGAGGAGGGTTCCTGCCATCCAAGTAATAACCAGGCCTGACCCTGCTTAGCTTTCCATGCTCAGACAAGCTGAGCCAGCGTATGCCACAGACTTGTCCATGTTTGTGTGGCATATGATTGTATAGGGGCTCTGTATCCAAGGTTGCCAGAATGGTATTTCCTGAGGTATTAGACTATAGTTTTATTAGGGTTAGTGGCATCCTTACACGGATGCTGTAAATATTTCCTTCTTTTTATTTGTTATTTGGCTATAGATCTTTATTACTTTTGCAGTCACATCTTCTCTAAGGTGGCATGGGCTAGAAACTTGAAGAAACAAAAGTAGTTTTTAATAAACGCCTGTGCACTACATCGTAGCGAAAGGCATGAAGACCAGGGATTGTATGCTGCTTAGATCCATGGTTAAGATTATCTTACGAATGCTTTGAAAAGTGACGGCCATTTGATGAAGAAATTAGATAAGATGGGAAAATAAGTAAAATTAATTTCCTGTAAAATATTTCCCCACAGACAATGTAAAGCTATCTAGTGATGCTAAGCATATCATGTTCTCCAATACATTTACAGGCCTAGTTTTCCCATAAACACTCTTTCAAAGCTCTTCAAAACCACTAATATTTTCTTCTAATGTACTAAGTATAACTATTTTACATAAAGACAGCTGAAAGAAGAGGCATATATTGCTTTGAATAGTTCCTCAAAGGTTTGGTAGAAAGAGATCAATGAGGAGCCTATAGAAGTATAGAATATGAAATGAGGGAACATCTAAAATATAAGGTTAATAAGGGTTTTCATATGAGAGACCTATATAACCTGTGACCCACAAAGCCAAATTCAGCCTACCAACCATGTATGGTGGTCCATCAGGGTCTTGACAGTCCTCTTGCTTTTGCGCCTTGAGAACTGCAAAAATAGATGGCGAAACATCTAGTGGACTTTAATAAATGGCTGATAAGTTTTGATCACCTTGGAAGCCACACTTGGTCAAAACAAGGTCCAACTGCACTTTAGTGGTTTAATGATGAAGAATGTGGCAGGGTGAAGAGTATTGCTGGCTCTGGGGTTGAGTGGACACTTGGCACTCCCTAAAATGGTGGGCCTCCCTATGGTTTGTGGGGAGCAGTGTGGTGGGGCTTATCTTGGTGATGCCAGCAGCCCCAGCTGGCTATTTCCCTTCCCAGCAATGCCCTGGATGTTGAGTAATCTTCCAGGGCATTGTTGAAACAAAGATGGTGGCTGCTGGGAATAGGTAAGAGTGTGTTTTGAAAGAGTGTGTCTGATGGATGCTAAGGCTAGCCCTGGAGAACAGTCCCTCTTACTTCCTAAAATCAAACAAGAAGCCCCCCTAATAAACCCACAGACATTATTAAAGTTCACCCTGGCATCAGTCATAAAATACATGCTCAAATTGGAACAGGAATATATGCTAAACCAGGGGTGCACAATTTTTTGGCCCTGAGGGAGAAATCTGATTTTGCCAGGGGGGTCTGGAGGCCACACACACACACACACACACACACACACACATGCTGGCACGTTGGGGGGTACACACACACACACACACACACACACACTGGGCTACAGCCTCTTTCCTTTCGCAGTGCCCCCAACCCAATAGCTGCTTTACTGCCCGGCTGGTCCAGGGTCACTGGGGAAGGGAGAAGGCTGCAGCTTTCGCCCCACCATGGCATGATTGTTGCTTATGGCAACAATGGCAGGGATTCCATTGCTAGGTTAGCTTATCTCCACTCCCTTAGTTTATCTCCAGTCTCTGAGGTGAGATTGGAAATAAGGGATAGGAAGTGCCACCACTGGGGCAGATGCAAGGGGGACTTGGTGGGCCACGAGAAATGTGTTGGTGGGCTCCAAGTGGCCCATGGGCCACACTTTTTGCACCTCTGTACTCAACTTTTCTCATGAATGTACTAGTTTGCTGTATGTAGGGAAGTCATGGGATTATTATTTTTTAATCAAGGGAAGCATTTAAAAAGATGACAACCCCCCCCCCCCGAGGTTTGAAGTGGTACAATCCAGAATTCAGTCACCTTAGTCTGCCATCTCCTTGTGTGCAATGTGTAGATCAGCTCTTAATGCTAGAACATTGTAACTCAGCAGCCATTTTGAGTGTCTTTAATTGCAGAGATATCCTTTTGTATACTTAGTTCTCTACTAAGTAAAGGGCCAGGAGCTAAATTAATATCTATTATAGTAACTGGAGATGGGTTATATTTATTTTTTTAAAAAAATTATTTAAATTTTGAAATGGGTTATATTTATCACATTTTGGGTTTTTTTGTTTGTTTACAGACATTTTAGTGGTGAAGTCACTTAAAACTGAAGAATCCCTTGATGCTTTGTTTTGGTAAAGCTGGAGTTGTTCCAAAGTTACACTGGCATGAATTGGTATAGAATTAACTTTCTATGAAATCATGCTGTAGATTGTAGACCTAAAGCGGAATTCCCAAATGGCTTTCTGCAAGAATGGGTCTGGTATTTACTAATTGTACTATAAATATATCTCTACTCTGAATGCTTCTTTTATTGTTAATGTGGCCAATTTCTTTGCTAATTTATAGCTGTGGCAATTAAAATTAAGATTAAATAGAAATCTCTTTAATTTTAAACAGTTTAATTTCTTTTAACCTCAAGGAGCAGGACTGAAATAGGCACTTGTTGTTTATACGTGGGAGATGGCATTTCATTTTCTGCATTTGCATGTTCAAATAAACCTCTATTTGCATGTGGAAATAATTAGGTTGTCTTTAATTAGCACGTATTAATCACCATATGCTCTTAATACTCTTTTAAACATGCTTTAAATGATTTGCATTAATTGCATTAAGTCACTGCTCTTATAAATGAGTGCTGAATTTCAGCTCCAAAACAATGCCCTTCCCTGTGGTTTTAAAAGCTGGAGGGAATATACCACCCATACTTCAGTCAGTGAGGCTAATTTCACAGCTGGTGGGAGATGTTCTGATTAACAGAGGCACACATTTTAGGGGGGAAGAATGCATCTTTTGATGCTTCACAAAGGAAACTATTTCAGGATTAGTAGCACTAGTGAGAAATATGTGGCGCGCCACAGGCATTTCCCAAAATTTGTTTTTGTATCAAGCAATGTGCACTCTTCTTCTTAGGCTCCCATTACATGTACATGGGGGTGACGTGGTTGATGCCTCCACAGAGGTTGTTCTCCTGATGCTCCACTGTGATTGGGCTTCCTTGCACGCTGGCATAACACATAAACAACTCTCATTGCTGCTTTATTAGCATTGGGTCAGAGAGTACTCAGTTTCCACAGGAAGACACAATGCATCATTATGGTTTGGGAGGCTGAACGCCTGCAACTGACAAGGTTTTGAAGTCTAACTTTTTAAATTAGGGTTAGGTCTAACAAGTCAGTAGGAATCTGCTCCCAAAAGCTGAAAATTTTGTGATTTAGACTGATCTGAGATTTCCGCCCACCCCTCACATCTTAAGTTGAGTAAAAACATAAGACTAAAGGCCTATCCAGTCCAGTATTCTGTTCGCACAGTGGCCAACCAGATACCCATGGGAAGGCCATAAGCAGGACATGAATGTAATAGCACCCTCCTTCTCATGTTCCCCAGCAACTGGAATAGAGAGGCAAACTGCCTCTGATACTAGATGTAGCCATATAGCCATCAGGGCTAGTAGCCATTGATAGCATTATTCTCCATTACTTTGTCCAATCCTCTTTTAAAGCCATCCAAAGTGGTGGCCATCACTACATCTTGTGGAAGTGAATTCCATAGTATAACTATGCACTGTGTGAAGAAGTACTTCCTTTTATCTGTCCTGAATCTCCCACCAATCATGGGATGACCCATGATTCTAGTAGTAGAACCCACTGGGTTCTAGTATTATGAGAGGGAGAAAAATGTCTCCATATCCTCTTTCTGCACATGTGTAATTGTATACACCTCTATCAAGTCTCCCCTTACCATTTTTATAAGCTAAAAAGCCCTAAACAATGTGATCTTTCCTCATAGGAGAGTTGCTCCAGCCCCTTGATAATTTTGGTTGCCCTTTTCTGAACCTTTTCCAGTTCTACAATATCCTTTTTGAGGTGTGGTTCCCATAGATTTGTACAAATGCATTATATTGGCAGTTTTATTTATTCATTTTATTCCTTTCCTAATGATCCCCAACATGGAATTTGCCTTGTTTGCAACAGCTGCACACTGGGTCAACATTTTCATTGAGTTATCCACCTCAACACCTAGAACCCTTTCTTGGTCAGTCACTGCCAGCTCAGACCACCACATCAGTGAGGAGGATTTTCATTAGGATTAATACTGTGTGTATGAAACATGAGGACAACATAAGGCAAGATTTGATGTAAAATCTATAGAGGTCAATAAGAATCTTCTGGATAATATTCAGGTGTTTCAGATATTGGGCCGGTTCGTACGACCCAGGTGGTGAGTGGGGGAGGCACCACGGGGCCGTCTGTGGGGTCCGGCAGGGCACCACAGACGACCTGCGCCCCGCGTGCGTGGGCGGACCCCGGTGGAGCCGGCAGTCCCCGCACCACAGTGCGGGCCTCCCGGCACTAGGGGGCAGCGGCTTGGGATGCCCAGAGGGGCCGTTTGGCCCTATAGGCTGGAGCGGCCACAGCTCCGGCCACTCTGGGCTGCTGCCTCTGTGCAGCCCCCGCTGGACGGCCGCCCGCTGTTCGCACGGCAGGGTGGCCACAAGTGGTAGGGGCTTACCCCTCTACCGCCCATGGTCACTTTGCGTGCGTCCCGTGCACGGCTGTCCCGCGGGGGCACCCCCGGTCGGCGTTTGCACGACACTGGAACCGCGGGGGACTTCTGCTCCCCCGCGGTTCCCATGTCGTGCGAACATGCCCATTGTGTTTATTGCCCCCAGACATCTCATGCTGTGATCCAAAAAGTGATGAATCATCTGCTCCTGTCTCATTCTCTTGATGTGGACTATCATGTCCCCTGATGTTAATGCCAGAAAGCATAATCTAAGTGGCAAAATGGTTTTCATTTGGGGTTGGGGATACAGCCAAAGGTGTTTGGAAATTGGTGCATAGTATACAGGGCATGAAGTCTTAAATGTTTTAGAATGGCAGAGTACTGTGTAGGTTCTATTGATTATCTAAGGCAGCTGTGAATTTCTCATCCATATCCTAGATTAACTACTTCCTTGGAAAAATCCTGGTTTTGAACAGTTTTTAAACATTGTCTCTGATTCCAAGGCTGATTGTATAATTGTGCAAATTTCCCTTAAATCTGGAATGCATCAGATCTAAAGGGAAATTTGGATGTGATATTGTGTATGTTGGGAAGGAGACATTATGGATGTGCACAGAGCTCGATTGGGGTGGTGGTGGAAGTTCGGCAAACTCGCTGGGCTCAACCTTCCAAGCCCTGCCCACCTTACCTTTTCCCTGGCTCGACTTGCATTCTCACAAGCCGAGTCGGGGAAAGTGACTTCTGGGTTCCGGTGCTACATTGTTTACGTAGAAAACGACCTAATTTGTGCAAATTACTGCCTAATTTGTGCAAATTAGGCCATTTTCTATGTAAACAATGTAGCGCCGGGGACCTGGAAGTCAGGTGAGCACCTCAGCTGGCGTTCACGCTCGGCTCATGCACCGCAAGCTGAGTGCTGGATGGGTAGCCCATCCCTAGACTATCATAATGCAACACAACAGCTATGTGAGAGTAGGGATAGGGAAAAAAAGGCATTTTAATATGAACCAACCTAATTTGTACTTCCTCAACTAATACACAAATCAGAATGCAAGTATCCTTCAGTTTTTGCACCTCTCTGAATTTTGTGATGCAGTTCTGCAGTCAAAACATTCATACCAACATTTGTAAGTTGGGGCAAATTGCATACAAAAAGGCACACTTCAGGGAAAATAGAATACAAAAAAGGCAGATATTAGGGGAAATGTCTTGCAAAAATGTGTATATTAGGAGGAAATGACTATAAAATTGCATATGAATCTTTGTGTATATGAAAATGCATAGAAAATTTCTTGATTTTTGTATGGCATTAAAAACAAACAAACCAACAGTCACAAACTGATGTGGAAATGGGATGGAATGAACTTGTGCTTGGGAAAAAAATTGCAAATGTTATAGTAAGTGAAACAGGCAGATTTTTCCATTTCTAAGAAAGAACACATTCCTCGCATTGCATTTGCACCAAACACAATCTTGCCTGGCTGAGCGGCTGCTGAGCGGAGCTGCCGAAGTGAAGTGGCTGAGCCCGTATTCATCGTTAGGGTGAGGTGTTTTCTCCTATCTTATCACCGACTGTCTGTTGACCAGAGCAACCAGGGAGGTGTGAAAGCAACAAAATGGAAACCTCATCTGATTAGGCAGGCTCTTTAAATTTAAGGTTTAACTCCTGAACTGCTCAGTTGTCTTAGCTGCTGGGTCCAACAGCCTCTTCTGTCTCTATGCTCTGTTGAATCATTTTTACACAGGCCAGAGAGCCAACTTTGCTATATGAACATGAGGATTCTCTTGCACAGGGAGGGGAAACTGCTTGTTGAAAGGCTCCCTGGTTCCCTCAAGCAACTCCAGCTACTCTACACTTGAGGAACAGCAGGGCCAGCTGAACACATCTTGCTGCCTGAGGCCAAGGACAAGATGGCATCCTCTCCACAGTCTGCATGCAGAAGCTAACTGGATTGGCAGCTGAATCTTACTCCAAGACTGGCAGTGGTATTGTGTCCTCCACCACACCTGAGGCAGACGGCTAGTTTAGGGGGGCCAGGGCAAGTTGTGTGGCATACACAGCTCTGTCCTCCAACAGGCAGGGACAGAAAGGGATTACAGGAGGAACAGCCAGGAGGCTGCCATCGTCAGCCCCCCAGCATCTGCCGCCTGAGGCAATCCTCTTAATCTGCCTAATAGTAGGGCTGGCCCTGAGGAAGAGATCATTTTCTAGGGCTGGAAAAATCTATGCAAGTACGGGAAGGTGGCTGTGGTGGGGATCCTCTCACTGAGGATTTGTACGAGAGGGTCAAAACCTTTTTTTAAAAAAACTTTTAAAATGAAATGTGTTAAAGCTCAGGACTGCAAGAAAGTTGCCTCCCACATCCCCGAAGCTCAAATCCGAGACATGTGAGCAGTCATTTTGATCACTCAGTGGCGAAGGAAGAAAGGCACTTTGTACATACTTGGATGACAGCACCAAAAATCATGAAACCTAGAGGCAACTGAGAAGTTCATAAGTCCAGCTCCCCCCACCCCCTCTTGTCATAAAGGGATTGACCTTCCCTTCTTTTCATTTCATCTCCTTTGACAGCTCACAGAAGAATTTACTCTTTCTAGCAGACACTAAGTGAGGTTACCTTTGGAACATGGTAGCATCACACCCTGTATTTACAGTGGCTTTTTGAGGCTCAGCCTATTAACTCCATCATTCTTGTTTCAATTTCTTTTTAAAAAATACCACCACCACCACCACATAATTTTTCATTTCACTTTTCATGCGTTTCTTGAGGTGCTTACTCCCTTCTTGTACTGTTAACACTTATAAAGTGTATTGCAGATCAAAATGTATTTGCTCTGAATGGTAAAAGTATCATCTTGTATGATTATGCTTCCTTCATGGGGAAAAAAGAAGAAGGATTTAATAGGTCCAAAGTTGCTCCTCTTCCTCCAGTCTGGGAATATTGTCCATGGATTACTTCCAACCCAGAGCTGCACAATAAGGCTCATTTTAGAAAATGCTATAGATATCGTGTCCCCCCCCCCCCGGAGGAATCCTCCTCTGAGGAGGAAATTGAGCTCCCAGAAACAGACCACGCCAAGGAGCCACCCATGTCAGGAGCACATGGGGAGCCTGGGCCCTCAGGGGAGATTACCACTAGTCTGTCCCCACGGAGGAGGGGAGTTCTGCCTCTGAAGTGGAGGTAGGGCAACCACCTAGCCCCCAAGAGCGTTGTCACCTCAAGAAGCAGGCCAATAGGGCTCCTTTGAGAAGAAATGCTTGATTACAAAGGAGCAAGGCCCTCTTCCCAAGTAGGACTTTTGCCAGAGGGCCTGCAGCTGAGCCCTAGAAGCTCTGGCTATAGAAGCTTTTAGTTTTAGCCTAGCCAGTGCTGGAACAACATTGCTCTTTCAGCTCCAGTGCTGTGTTTTTCAGACCTTGCCTTGTGATTGACCCTCTGGACTACTGACCCTTGAACTCCTGTTGGACTCTGCTTCTGGACTGAGTATTGTATCTGACTGCTTAACTGTGCTTTGACCTTTGCTTGTATCTTGACCGATGATCTGGCCTTAGCCTGATCCCATACTGGACTGAAACCTTTGTGCTTGACCATTTGCCTGCTTTGTTGCCTTGCCTTTTGGATTGCTCTAATGCTGAGTCTGATTCAGCCATAGCAGGACAGATATGGGACCAGAATAAAGCTAAAGGATGCTAAGTGGGCTCAGAGTATCCAAACGGGAATTGCCGCCGATGCTTTCCTGAGCCACCACTGCACCCTCGTTGGCGTGTCCCTATTTTCCCTAGGAGTGCTGTTATCTTCACCTGGGAAATATTGGAGGATATGTTACTGTTCCAATGTGTTTGGCTCATTCTTTGTGGGCCACTGTACTGCCTCACCTGAAAGACTTCTGCATAGCAGCTGCTCCAGGGTGTTGCCCTCTGGAATACACTCCCCACTGACACTAGGCAAATGTCTTCATTTTGGATCTTCCGATAACTGCTTAAGAGACTTACCTCCTCATGCAGGCTTTCCCTGTGGTGTGACCCCAGCCAGTACAGTTATGAGTTTTATTGCTAACCAGTTATATAAATATGGGATGGGTTAGGATTTTTAAGTTTTGTACTGTTTTTAATTGTGTTTTATACTGTGTGTGTGTTCCCCCACCCCCTCTTGTATTTATTGGAGTGTACATCGCTCAGAGTGGCCGGATGTCTGGCCAGATGGGCGATTCATAAATATAATAAATAAATAAATAAACTGGTCAGATATATATGCTTAAATTACTATTTTTAATCACTTTGATAGTTCACTGGAAATTGGTATATAAATATGTATAAATAAATAAATAATAAATAAATAAAATAAATGTGAGACCTGTTCACCGCAGGCTGATATGGATCAGCCAGACTTCTTTAAACAGGCATGGCAGTTGGCAAGAAAAAAATAGTGTATGGGCAGTCATAGAGCATATGTGAGCCTAGTAATTCCTACCCGTTTCCTTTCTGCTCACCCTTCACAGTCAGCATGGCTGTATCGGAGTGCAGAGTAAGTTGAGTTTGAATTTAGCAACATTCTGACTTAAGTTTCCACTGCTTTTTCACTGTGGTCTTGCAGACCCCCTGGAAGCGCACCGTGAACCACTAGTGGTGTGTCAGTCACATTTTAAGAAGCAGCAGCTTAGAGAAATCTGTAATTTTCTTTCCTGGAGAGGTTTTCAAAGAAAGACTCTGTCAAGGACAAGGCCGCCCAACCTACAAAAGAGGATTGGGTGAGAGGACTCACCGTCGTACTCTACAGACTGGCTAAATCAAGGCTACACAATAATAATAATAATAATAATAATAATAATAATGATAATGATAATCCTCCTCTCCCAATTCTGCTGTCCATTCCTAGGCAGTGAAATTTGAGGGATCATATCAGGGATTTTTGGGTGACTGGGAGGGAATTCAGGAGTGGGGGAAACTCACTGGCCATGCAATATTCCTTCCAGTGACAGACCCCCCCCCCCATCCTTTTAACCCAGAAATCCCATCAGAGCCATGCTGTACCAAAGTGTAGTATGGTACAGCAGGGCTCTGCACAGGGCACTGCACAAGGGACAAGTTTTATCCCTACACCTGAACTTCATGCCCATCCAAAAACTCACTGGTGCTTCTCCTGCTGGCTGCTGGCTGCAGAAAGCCATTTCCTTCCTGGCTCCCCCTAGGAATAATGCTACATGATGAATTTCCCAGGGCAATTCTGGGACCTAAACATATAGGAGCCTTGCTGCCACGAAGCAGGCGATGACAATGAAAAAGAGAGGGAAAAAATGAGGGTAGTTTAGAATCCCCGTTTCATCCCTCAAACCGCCTCCAATTTCAGCCATACATGCCTGTTGGAGAACTTTCAGCTCAGCACTAGTGGAGGGTTCACTTCCGCCCAGGGCTGGCCTAAGATATTTTGCTGCCCAAGGCGAAGGACAAGATGGCTTCCCCTCCCCAGTCTGTGTACAGAAACTGATTAGGCTGGCATTGAATCTTACTCCAAGACTGCCAACGGGATAGTGTCTTCCACCATACCTGAGGCAGAAGGTTAGTTTAGGGGACACAGGACACTGGTGTGGCATACACAGCCCTGTCCTCCAACAGACACGAATAGCCCGGGAGTTCACAAGGAACAGCCAGGAGGCTGCTATTGTTTACCCCAGCATCTGCCACCTGAGGCAATCATCTCACTCTGCATAATGGTAGGGCCGGCTCTGCCTGTGAGGCTCCAACCCCCTGTCTCTCACCCAACTCAAGCTCCCTGACTCCCACCCACTAATGATCCTCCAAATCCTCTTCCCTCCCGCCCACTTACTTGGTTGTGGCTGCTGCTCTGGAAATGGGAGGAAAGAAGGGATGAAGATCTCTCCCCCTCACATCACCTGGTGGGCTTCTCTGTCAGGCATGAAACACAAGTAGATCCAGGAAGTAAGTTTCAGCAAGTTCTGTATTCCTAGAAGAGTGCAGGAATTGAGACTTATGGATCCTGGGCACTCTACATTTCAAAATGAATCTTCTGCTCACCGCCATAGTCTGTGCAAAGGACGTCCATCGATAGCTTAGTCTCGCAGAATTTCGACAACCCCCGAGATGTCTCCCTAGACTATTCCTGCTGGTGCAGCTGAAGCCCGTTAGTTCTGCAGCCCAAGATTCCTGACTGCCTTTGGGAGGAGAAGAAGGTAGGATTTATCCTTTAATATCTGCTTTAAGTGTCATTTATGTGATACACAGGGCTCTGTGCAAGTATAAATTTCACCTTTAGTGCTCTTATGGGAAATGCACTGCTCTTTCCTCCGTGCTTCAAGCCTGTGAAGAAGACAATAGGAAAAAAGTCATTTACTGTCTTTGAGAACTATCACACCAGCTCCAGCTTTCATCAGAAAATAATTACAAGGCTTCAGAAATGATTAACATGCAAGGCATTTTCTTTTGTGCCTTCCCTTACAACAGTGACAGAGAAAGTTCAATGCAAGATCTTCCCACAGTGTATTCTGCACAATTCAGTGAAAGCAGGAGCAGAAAGGCAGACGTCTGCACCATACACGATGGATTCTCATTGATATTCTCTGCCAGTAAATAAGTGAAGCTGCTACCAACTATTCATCTGAGATTATAGTGGTGGTGGTGGAATATCTTTCAGTATTTGCTTGGAAAAGTCTGAGGCCCCGAAGGTTATCAAAGATTATGGGCCAAGTCAAACTTAGATCCAGGGCTTGGCAACATTTACCTTCAGAAGATCAAGTCAGGTCATGGGTCCCCAAACATTTTGGGCCAGTGGGCACATTTGGAATTTTGAGAGCATGTCATGGGAGCTCTCACAAAATGGCTGATATTCCGTTCACAAAATGGCTACCATGTTGGGCTTGGCCAGTCACAAAACACCAATTTTTCAGAAGGCAAACTACTCAGGCTAAAAAAAGTAACTTGCCCAAGAACCTAAGTACAAGGCAGAGGTGTGGTCTGAGTTCCAAAAGAAAAAACTATTCTTTTGAATCCAGGTTTTCTGCTTGAACACCCATTTCACAGAAGACAAACTGATGAGGCTCAGAGACAAGTAACTGGGCCAAGAAACTGAGTACAAGGCAGAAGTGGGGTCTGGGCCCCAAATGCCAAATCATTTATTTTCCCACACAAGCACAACAAAAAACTCATTCCATGAAAAGCAAATTGGTGATGCTCAGAGAAACGCACACACAGGTGAAACACACACCAAATCACACCCAGGAAACACACACACACACACACACACACACTGAAGGCAAAGCACAGCACACCCCAACCAACCAACCAACCAACCAACCAGCCAACACACATAAAACATTTTTTTAAAAACAGGCACCCATCCCCCACAGCACAGGCAAAACACCCCCCTCACTCCCCACCACCACCTCTAGCTCCCTAGGATGCTCCCAACAACCCTCAACTTGTGTTTTACTTTTTTCTGGGTGCCTGGGCAGGCTTTAAAACAAAGTGCTGGGTTGCAGTCACCCGCCCCATTTTAATTTTTTTGGGCATGGCTCTGGGGCCAACATGGAGCCCAAAGGCATTCTTGGAAATAAAGATGGAGCATTGCTGGAGGCTGCCACTTTGACTTGCAGTATGCCAGTCTCCCACCAAGGCAGGTATCTGCAGGCACGTGGCTTTAAAAGGGGTGGTGCTGGCTTCAGGTTGGGGGGGGGCGTCTCTGAGGCAAAACGCCCTCAGTGGGTCCTTCCCTCAGTGAACCACCTCCTCCTTGCAGTGACCATTCACTTGCTTGCCATCCCGCTCTGGTCCCAGTAAAGGAGAGCAAGTACACAGCAACAGCTACTCCTTCTTGCTGCCACCACCACTCACAAGGGAGAAGGGTGTGCAGGCAGAAATAGCAAGGAGGAGAAGCAAGGTTAGAGAGGGCTGACCGTTGTCAGTGGACTGCCCTGCTAGGCCTGGACCTTGGCAGGTGATTAAAGAAGCCAGCCCCTAATGCTAGCCCTGAAAGGGGGATTAGACAAAGTCATGTAGAAGCATGTCTATCAATAGCTATTAGCAAGAATGGCTGTAAGCAGAACCTCACCTTTTCCAACTCTGCATAAACCCCTTTTCTAGACACATCTGCATCCAGTCTTTACAGATGAAAGTGTGACATATGCTTGCAGTTTAATTTCAGAAAAAGAGAGCCCTTCTATCAAAAGTTTGCAATCATTGTTCTTAAGAGTTGGACTTGTTCGGACGAAAGGAAGTTTGTTTGTCTGCAAAACAATTGTTTTTAGCTCGGCATTTCAGTAGTTTCTTCTGGTTCTGGCATACTATAAAATCCTTGCTTTTATATGATTACCAGGCTTGACTTAAATCAATATTAGGGAGATGGAAATGTATTTCATGATGTTTCTTTGTTGGTCAATAAAATCTTATACTGTGCGTCATCAAAAAATGCTGGAATCAGCTTTGAGGAGAAAGGGGGGGGGAGCACCCTTCAATTGCAGCAGATGCAATTAGAGTGATTTGCTGCCCTAAATGACTTACTGTGTGTGTTGTAAAATGAGAGATACAACAGTAAAAAAAGAGAACAGCTTTTACTATTTTTAAAATAAAGTTCTGGATTTTGCTGCAAAAGACGCATTAATGAGAAACTTATGTGACCTTTCAGAAATGAAGGGATGGGGGGGAAAAAGAGACTTCTCTTGAGGAAGTCTGTGGTATTTCACATTAATCAAATTAACAGAGATTTGTTTGTGGTAACTACTATCAATATCTGGCTTATCAGAAGGAGACACCTCTGATCCTGAAGGAAGAACTGTTGCTACTAGTTTTGTTGCCAGCTTGGCAAATAATTATAAAGTGGCTTATGTTGTGCTACTCATAGTAGAAATAACTATCCAGGATTCCAAAGAGTTAAAAAGCGGGTGGGCATATAATATTAGTGGAAGTGGGATATTAAGCAGGCATGGCTTCTTTTGCCCACACCCACCCCATCCTCCACCTGCTGTAATGAACCGGACTCCAGGCATGCCACATAGCAAGTAGGGATGTGGTTGTGTGAGCAAGAGGATGGAGGTTTAAAAGGAATGGGGTGGGGGAGAGCAGCCATACATAGCTGCCTCCTCTCCCAGATCAGAAGCACATTGAAAGATAAATGCAGGGCTGGCACCAGGCATGATTGCCCTATCGGCATGGGGCCCTGTGATGGAACCTCTTCCTGGTGACCCTTCAGTAGGTTTCTACCCCTCTCCTCCCTTCTGATGGGCAACAGTGTTGTGATCTGCACTGTGAGGTTGCGACTGACCTGCCATTTTAATGGTTCGGAATGCCCCTGATGTAGTGTCACCCCAGGGCATTATGGGTCATTAAAATGGAAGGTGGCTCACCAAACCTGCCACCAGAGGCAGAGGGTGGCTGTCATCTGCCTGAGGATGACAGCTGCTGACACCAGCCTTGGGGAAAGGGGAAACGTTGGTTTTCAACCTCACAGCCCTATATTAAACCACTATAAGCCCTATTATAAACCACTTAGATATGATATAAGTGGTATATAAATCTATTAAATAAAATGAATAAATATTTAATAAAATGCTCTTGGTTGTGAAAATGCTGACTAATAATATGCTGGCAGGCTTCATAGCAAGATCAACACGACACTTCCAAATAAAACAATTGCTGCAAGAATGGCTGAATACAAAAGTGTTCGAGAGTGTCAATTGATGAGGTGGTGCAGTTCTTGCATGTGATTCTACCACCACCGCCTCATACGGAGTCATTGATTTGAAAGCATCAGCTACATGAAGAGGATCATGCTTCATGTCAAAACTTACCCCCGGGAAGAAGGAACTAATTTAGTTCTAGACTGTAAACTGGGGAGGCAGATTTGGCCCAGGGCACTCCAGTTGCTGACCCCTGTGGCATAGCACCACCAACTACTGCTCTATACTGAATTGCCTGGGGAATATTGAACGTTTACACACTGCAGCATGAGCACCAGCAGCAATAGTTGAAAGATTTAAACAAATACTCTGCCATCTTTAGGAGATGAATTTATACGCCAGTGCTTGTGGAGGCATCAAAGTGGAAGTCACACAGTGTGATTCCAAACAACTTTTTAAATTAATTCATTTGGTGTTGACAGATATTAGAGATGAGTCATACCTCATAGGTTGGTGTTAGAATCCAGTCTCATTATATTTTATTATATCTTAGTGCAGATGAAGATCCAAATTGGTCATGATTTTAATTGTTCTGCATCTTGGAAGAAAGTTAGTTTAATCAACTAATATTGCTAAAATGATAATATTTCAAAATGGAAATCATGAACTGCTTTTTCTTTATATGTTTCTTTATCCTGTCTTTTCAATCCTTTCAATAATGAATACCTCCGCCCCACATGTAGACACCCATCAAGAAAAAAAAGAAAGAAGGTTAGTATTTGTGCCCAGCACTTGTATATTTCTTGAAAAGGTATTTGTGGGTGCTGCAATTCATCCCAGTTCTACTGGTTTGATGGGCCTTTAGAGAATGCAAAACATCGCTATCAGTACAATTGCTAAAATGCTAACAACTGAAACAGCAGTTAACTATTTTTTAAAATGCAAAACGTTACTTTCCCTCTAACCTTCCTCCCATGGAAGAAGTTCACTTCTACAATGACTTCCTTAGGGTGCAATCCTATGCATGTTTAGACAGAAAAAAAGTCCTATAACTCCCAGCATGCTGGGAATTGTAAGACTTTTTTTTCTGTCTAAACATGAATAGGATTGTGCCCTTGGTTTTTCTTATATTCCACAATTCTGTATATTATGTAGTGCACCTTAGGCCCTGGGGCCAAAATCAGCCATCCGCGGTAGTCCAGATAGCATGCCCCCTTCCCGTGGCCCCTCCCTGCAACCACCGATCATAATTGGTTTCCTGGCTTTTGTCATTTCCCCCCGCATTCAAAAAGGTTGAAATGCCTTTCCAGGGGCTTAGTTACTGGCAGCTTTAGGCTACAATATGCTGGTATATTTTGCCCCAATCTTTTTGCCTTTGGCCCTACCCTCTCTGCCTTTAGCTCCCGCTCTCCAGTGGAGTGTGGTCCCTGAGAGCTTCTCTGAAATCAAATTTGGCCTTAGGGCTGAAAGAGGTTCCCCACACCTGACGTAGTGCCACTACTGCTCTCTTGTCCTTCAAATTCCTCCTCAAAACCCCCTCCCTTCTTCTCTGCAGTGCCCTTGGTTTAATCCTCAGACCCAGCTGCCTGCAACCATGCTTAACTCTACCCATCTGTAGATATTCCGGTTGCTCCTTCACATGTTCAGTGGAATGCACAGTGGGTTGCGGGGCGGTAGGCTCTGCTCTACGCACATTGGTTGCATGCCTGCAATGTGCATATGCACCAAAAATGTGTAGATCGTGCACTATTTCAGACTGTGGGTCCTGTCAATGCCCTGCACTGCCTCAGTTTCTGCGATGGCTTCACGTTAGCTGTAGCTTGGGTTGCAGGGTTCTACTAGGGTATAAGAAAAAAAGCAAATGCCACCGTGATCAGACTTACTCAGAATCACTCACAAAAAACTGTTATTTTCACCCTTTAGAAATGTTTACATACAGATTTAAAATCTCGACAATAAACATGCTACAATTCCAAATATAAATCAAATCAAGTATACATTTCCTCTTTAGTAACTGCCTTCTACTAAAGAGGAAATGTATACTCAGTTGATTTGATTTATATTTGAAATTGTAGCATGCTTATTGTTGAGATTTTAAATCTGTATGTAAACATTTCTAAAGGGTGAAAATAACAGGCCTGTGGCTTACGCTGGTTCAGCTTGTCTGAGTGTGGAAAGCTAAGCAGGGTCAGGCCTGGTTATTACTTGGATGGGAGACCCCTCCTCTAGTTTCCTGCATTGAGCAGGGGGTTGGACTCGATGGCCTTGTAGGCTCCTTCCAACTCTATGATCTATGAAATCTATGAAACAGTTTTTTGTAAGTGATTCTGAGTAAGTCTGATCACGGTGGCATTTGCTTTTTTTCTTATACAGTAGTAATTACCGTGATTCTCCTTTGTGTTAGGGTTCTACTTCTAGGGGGCAGATCTTTAGCAGGGCGCTGAGTAGCTCCAGTTTCATAAGGAAGCCAGACGGGAATAAATCAGCACCATGGAAAGCTCCAAGTGGGGCTGGGCCTGGGCTGCTGGAAGCTAGCTGGACAGGGTTGCAGCCGCGTTATCTCTTAAAGGGCCCTGGCCTGTTTTAACAGCCTCAAACTGCAGCACCGTGAGAGTGGCTGTGCCATGCAAGTGCCCTTGTGGCTAAAGTTTTTAGAGTCCCAAGATGGCAAGGCAGCCTCCCCCGGATGCAGAGGGGCTGACCCCTGCGATCCTTCTGAGGAACTGGGTCCTAGTGAGGTGGAAACCTCATGATACCTTTCCGTGACCGAATCCTCTCCCTGAACTGTTAACTCTGGAGCCTCTTCTTCTTAGGACAAGGGGCTGGGGTCCTCTGAAGATGAGGTTCAGGTCCTGGTACCTGACAACAATGGGGGTGGGGTATGGTGTGACTGCCCTGCACATGCTTGTTAAATGCAGGGATGCGTGGCTGGAATGCCTAAAGAGGACTTCTGTGTAACTGCATTTGCGCCCAACTGTGTCCCTTCTTATCCTTGTATCTCCCTTCCCTTTATCTTTTCACTTCCTCAAATGGTGTTTAGCTTGTAAACTCTTTTAGGGTAGGAACCTATTTTTATATCTCTATCTCTATATCTATATGAAGCTCCGTGAAGTAGCAAATACACTGATGGCATCATAATCATCATCTCTGCTTTTTTAAAATCTCATCCTCTCCATTTAGGAAATGCAAGGTTATTTATTTATTTATTTATTGCCAGTTGACATCAGTAAAGATAGATTTAATTCACTAAGGGCACAATCCTATGGCCGCTAGATGCTGTCTAGACAGCTATAGGATAGGTTGGAGTTCTAGCTCGGAAATGCATTCTGAGGTCAGAGCTGGAACCCCAACCTTGGAGTGCCACTACTGCTCTCTTGTCCTTCAAATTCCTCCTCAAAACCCCCTCCCTTGGAGTGCCCTCCCTCTGCTCTCGCAGCTTGCGTGGTTCTGTCCATGCCAGCTGCGGCTCTGAAGTCGCAAGGCCATCTTTGGAGCTGGAGTTGGGGGGCAGGGAGGGGAGGAGTGAGGCTCCCAGTGGTGCCTCAGCCCCTCCTCCTCACGAGCAGGGGCAAAACACTTAGATGTCCAAAATTGGCCATCTAAGTTTTTTTTAAAGGGCAGGAGGAGTGCAGAGGCAATCTTCACCTCTGTGCTCCTTCTGTCCTTGATTGGATGCCCCAAATCCTCCGAATTCAGAGGGTTATGGGCAACCACATTGGATTGCACTGTAATTAAAGCAGACACTGTGTTCTTCATCTTCAGCATATACCGGGTTCAACCACTAGAAGGGAGCCACCAGCTTCACAGCAAAGACAACGTAACAAATTGCTGCCAACCTTGCTAGTTGCAGTGCTTTCTTTTATTATTTGCATTTTATTTATTTAGCGCACTTATATCCCACCATCCTTCTAACATGGAATTCAAGGCGTCATACATGGAGTTCCCAGGTGGTCTCCCACGCTGGCACTGGCCAGACCCAGACCTGCTTAGCTTCAGCAAGGTGGCAGCATCATGTGCCATCAGACCATGGCCTGCACTCAAAAGAGACAACATTGAGCTGCTCAAATTCAAGATCTGAGCCCTGAAGTTGAGTCAGTGCTGGTTTTTATTAAAGCAGCATGTCTTAATTCTCACTGTTGATTTATCTCAGTTAATTTCTGATTTACTATTCTGATTTTCTGAATTCATGCCCTCAGAAATATTGCAGTGGGAATCATATGGGTAGCTCCCATGCACCTTCAGATTTGTTCACAGACCCACCGCCCATATATATATATATATATAGAGAGAGAGAGAGAGAGAGAGAGAGCAGCTTTCCATGAAGACATTTGCACCTTATGTGATGATGGATATTCTAGGAATGGTTGTCTTTCTCCCCTCATCACAGAAACTGGTTGCAAGTCAAGAGTCACAAAGTGCAAGTCAAAGCTTTAGTCTTCTAAAATTTACGGCACCTGGCTCAAATGCTTGTCATGGAAAGCAATTTCCAAATGCATACCAAAATCCACAGGCAGTGTTCTCCTGTCATTTTGAGGTCAGTCTGTAGGATTTGTTTGTTACTATTCTCATTCTTCATATTCAGGAGGGTGATATATAATTTGCCGGGGGGGCAATAAATCACCCTCCTTGAACAGGCGCACACACTGCCTTGGTTTTAAAATGGATGAGAGGCGGTGTGGTGCGCTGTTGTTTCTAAAAAAAGCCGCTGGTGGTTGTGTGGCAAGCTCTCTCAAGCAGGGAAGGAGTCCTTGCACATCCAATCGCAACTAGGTCGAGGAAAGAGAGACTGCTTAGACTGTACTCAGTTGCAGTAACACAGTACTCAATGGTTAGAGAAGCCCTACAGAACAGCCAGTCGTTTCCCATGAATTTCATTCCCCCTCAGTCATTTCAAATGTTTCAAACACTGGAGTTTCTAAATTTATCCTCAAATTCCTAGGCAACCTTTCTAAAGAAAACCAGGGCAGTAAACTGCATTCAAAATTATTACTATAAAATAGAAGGAATCAGTGGAGCCCCAAATCTTGCAGTGCACCAAGGCAGAGATGAAGCAAGGTAGCGCTCAGGCAGGGCTGGTGTCAAGGGCAGGCATGGTGGGGCACCTGCCAAGGGACCACATCCAGTGGGGGCCCCACGCTGACAAGAGGATCCTGGAGTTGTTCCTCCTCTTCCCCATTTCAACCCGCTTGTTTGCCTGCCTCTCTCTGTAAGCAAGTAGTGGCAATGATGAGAGAGAGGAGGAGGAGCAAGAACAGCTGGTGACAAGGTGGTGAGGAAATAGACTCCCTGAGGGAGGGGGGCCATGGAGGGCGTCTTGCCCAGGCCCCGCCCCCCAAGACCTGGATCTGGCACTGAGCTCAGGCATAGAGAAAGGCAAAGGTGAGGAGGTGGGCTGTCACAGGGAACACAGCAGCAGAATCCCCCTGCTTATGAGCCAGCAATGCGATGTGGCTGCAAAGAAGGCAAATGCAATTTTGGGCTGCATTAATAGAAGTATAGCTTCCAAATCGCGGGAAGTGATAATTCCCCTTTACTCAGCACTGGTTAGGCCTCATCTTGAGTATTGCATCCAGTTCTGGGCACCACACTTTCAGAAGGACGTAGACAAACTGGAGAGGGTTCAGAGGAGGGCAACAAGGATGATAAAAGGACTGGATACAAGGCCCTATGAGGAGAGACTGAAAGAACTGGGCATGTTTAGCCTTCAGAAGAGGAGACTGAGGGGAGATATGATCGCACTCTTCCAGTACTTGAAGGGATGTCACACAGAGGAGGGCCAGGATCTCTTCTCGATCACCCCAGTTTGCAGGACACGGAATAATGGGCTCAAGTTACAAGAACCTAGATTCCACCTAAACATCAGGAAACATTTCCTGACTGTCAGAGCAATAAGACAATGGAATCAACTAGCTAGGGAGGTGGTGGGCTCTCCCACTCTGGAGGCATTCAAGGTGCAGCTGGACAGCCATCTGTCAGGGATGCTTTGACCTGGATTCCTGCATTGAGCAGGGGGCTGGACTCGATGGCCTTGTAGGCCCCTTCCAACTCTACTTTTCTATGATTCTATGATCTCACTGGTTTCTTTGTCTTTCCTTCCAGAACTAGCTGAAGCCAAGTAGCTCCACAGCAAGCTGAAGCTCTCCCTCCCACCCCGAGTTCAAGACCTGTGGTAGACTTGAGTCCTGCAGCTGCAGAGTTTGGGTGCCATTAAAGAAAAAAACATTAGGATTTCTACCTCAGGCATCAAAATGTCTTGAGATGGCCCTGCCAACTAGGATTTGGCCCACTAGGACTCATCTTTGCCACCATATTTACCTTTTCCTACACATTTCTGTCTGAGGCCAAAAGCCTCAAGTTGTGCCTCTTTGATTTTTCTGAAGGAAGGAGAATGGAGGAATATATTCTTCCTTCTCAGGACAGCAAAGCCGTCACTTTGGGGCCTTGGGGCCTCCTTATATGTGCAAGTTCATATAGCTTTGAAAAGCCATGAAATCAAAAGGGTGAGGTCTCTTCAGTGTGTTTATGGTTTTTAATTAAATAACTGAAATACATTTCCATTTGCTGTTCCCACTTTGCATGTGTGTTTTTTTTAATTGTCAGGAGCCAGATATCGCATTACAAAGTCTAGTTGTTAGTTGCTCCTGTTAATTTATTCAGCCTCACTAAATAACAACAAACATTACTGAAAGTGTGATGAATCTTCTGTAACTCAGTAGATTGATTACTGTAAAACTTTTAAACACCTTAAACATGAAAAGCAAGTTTCCAGATGCATCTGGCAGTTCATTACCTCCTCCCAGTTTTAAACTGAGGATATTATAGATTTCTTGCATGCTCCATTTTAACATAATGTTTCCATTATGTATAATCCATCTTTCCAGGAAGTAAATGAGACAGGTTTGTTGAATAAAAGTGATCAATTGTTTGAACACCAAGACACATATTCATCTCATAAAATGTCTAAATAATATCATAGTGATAATAAGCGATATTAGGGCAACTCTAGAGTACAGGAAAATATTATTTGGTTAAGCTACATATGGTAGCTGGTTACATAGTCTTCAATCAGCATGAATCTATCTATCTATCTATCTATCTATCTATCAATCATCATCCATCCAGCTATCTATCTATGCAGACACGCACATGCACACGCACACGCACACACACATGCACACACTCATGGTGATGGAAAACTACCATGTATGGGTTGCACCCACAGTTGTAACACTTCTGAACGCATTTGCAATAATGTTGCTCTTGCTTACTTCCAATATACTTTAAAAACAAAACAAAACTCCAGTACTATCTAGTGACAGGCCATCCCCATAGATATCCACATATAAGCACAACCCAAGTATATATCTGTGTCTGTCTGTCTGTCTGTCTGTCTATCTATCTATCTATCTCTATCTACATGCACATGCACACACATTTACTGAGTTGCCATAGGGCTGGAAGAAACCAAAAAAGTTAAGATCTGTATGAAGATGAGATCTGAAAGACATGGTCTTGCCACAAGTGAAATCCAGGTTTCATTACTTTTAAAATGCTACATTAGAAAAGGGGTTTACATTACAATCCAAAAGGAGGTTTCAGAATCACAATCTGCATTTCAGTGTAATTTATTTATTTATTTATTTATTTATTTATTTAATTTCTATACCTCCCCACAGCCAAAGCTCTCTGGGCAGTTCACAACAGTTTATACATTAAAACAACAATAAAAACATACAATATAGTTAAAAAGATTAAAAACCAATTTTAAAAGCACAGTTTAAAATAACAATCCAAAAGTTAATAAAACCAAGCCTCAGGTGACAATCCCCCCCCCCCCCCCGTGCTATTTTGAGCTCTTAACTATTGAATGCCTTGGCATAGAGGGAAGTCTTAACCTGGCGCCGAAAAGATGGTAAGGTTGGCGCCAGGCAGGTCTCAGTGGGGAGCTTATTCCATAATTGGGGGGGGGGGCTACCACTGAGAAGGCTCGGTTGGTTGTTGCCACCAACTGAGCCTCTCTTGGAGGTGGCAGTCGGAGGAGGGCCCCAGATGTCTGAATAAGCCCTGAGCATGTGGCAAAATCCATCCAGTGATAGTGAATTCACACGTTCAGGGTGCATCGGTCACCCTGGATCATTAACCACATTTTATTCATAAGTAAGCGTTATGAGTGCAAACTGATAGGGGGGGAAATCATCCTGAGTCTCCCACAACCTTGGTGTGTGTGTGTGGGTTCATTGTATGTTTCATGCATGCCAGTGGTTAGAGCATTAGACTAGGACTGGGGAGAGCCAGGTGACCTTTGGCCAGTAACCACTTCTAATTTAACCCAACTTACAGGGTTGCTGTGAGGATAAAATAAGGGGGGAGGGGGAGACACATGTACACTGCTTTGAACTCTTGGAGAGGTGGGGTTTAAATGTAATAGGGATAATAACACATCACATTTTGGCAGCATCCTGTGTCACTGCTTTTCTGGGTTCGGATGGGTATGTGAGATGGCTGCGAGACAAGTTTATATGAATGCCTTCTCTAGACATTTAGGTTTCATACTTTTTTCAGAGTGCCATTCACCTGCTGACTGCAAGGGCACAGACTGCCCACCTAACAGTTCATGTTCTTTTCTTCTACAGAGGGCCAAAACAGAGAGCCCGTGCGGCGTAGTGGTGAGAGTGTTGGACTGGGAGTTGGGAGATCCAGGCTGTGGTCCCCACTTGGCCACGAAGCTGACTTGGTGAGTTTGGGCCAGTCATGGACTCTCAGTCTATCCTACCTCACAGGGTAGTTGTGAGGATAAAATGGAGCGGAGGAGGATGAGGATTATGTAAGCCACCTTGGGCTCCTTGCAGGAAAAAAAGTGGGATATAAATATAAATAAATAAATGAAATAAAGCAGACATTACCTTAAATGTGTATCTAGCAGCAATATTTTAGTTACATTTTTTTACTCTAAAGTAGACATAGGGCCCCCATCTGGATGAAATGAAAATGAAAAGAAGGGGGGGAAAGGCATAGCTGCTAGACATTTAAAGTAATAGAAATACCTGCATCTGAATTTCTGGTGCAACAACTGTGTATCTGATTTCTTCCACTTTCCCACAACCATTGCACCATTAATAGGCACCCTTAGTTGTTGATCACCTTTGCAATACTTATATGGGTTAGACAGTGTATCTGGACAATTTACAGTGAACTAGAATGCCAAAATTGGCTCTCTTTGCTGCACAGTTAAATGTAACTCAGTTTTCTGCATTCATTCATCTGAACATCGCATATAGATGGGAAAGGGCCATCATTCATATATGCCTGGGCCCCTTTCATACACTCAGAGCTCATTCACAACATATTACTAGACATTACTCGATAATACCCAGAGCCCATTCAAACATTCAGAAAAAAAAAGATGCCTTGGTGCTCGCTGGATTGTACAAATTAGACTACTTTTACATAGTACACGGTATATTGAACTGGCAGTTTGGGGGTTAATTGTGTGTTATTGTTTTTAAATAGTGTGTGTGTGGGGGTGTTTGCCATTAAGATGGCGGTCAGGACCTATAATTTGGAGGCTTTACTGCTGGCACTAGCCCACCAGCATGGGGCAGAGTACAAATAGGAGTTGCCCGGGGCATCCGGGGTGGATGTCATGCCGGAAGGCAGGCTACATGGATGAGGTGCAAAGGGGCTTAGAGGCAGAGGAAGAGAGGATTGAGTCACCTCAAGGAATTCTAGGCATGTGATAAGGAAAAATAGCATTTCCCCCCTTTCTTTGGGGAAGCAGAAGAGAAGTGAGTGCTTTGGGGGTAAATTAACTAAAGAGCAATTGATTTGAGGGGTATCTGGGAGAAAATTAATTTGGCCTATGGGTGAAATGTTAATATTTTGGGGGATTAATTGAATGGGAATGGATATTGAGGGGATTTGGCAAGGAAACATTTTTTTTAATGGGGGAAAATTAATTGAATGGTAAACTATTGGGGGCGGGTTTTGCAAGTTTGCACAAGTTGCTTGTCTCTCAGCCTCACTGGTTTCCTTTTTGTAAAACGGTGGTGGTGGTTTTTCTACCCTGTCTTAAGGCCAAGCCCTCACAAGGTGTCTTCCAATAAAAATGCTGCAGCAACTGTGAAGGCAAAAGAATGGCCTGGTGTTTAGGGGATTGAACCCATAACTCTGCCCTGAACTCTGTAGTCTTGGGCAAGTCATATGACTCTACCTAGTCCAGCATTCTGCTTCCAATAGTAGCCAGTTCAATGTCTCTGGGAAGCTTACATGCATAGCATGGGGCCCACAGTGTTCCCTTGTTTGTCCTCAGCAAATCACATGTTTTAATTCTTCCCCCGTCAAAACACCTTGCATGTGGAAAGCTAGGGATGTGCGACACTTGAAAACTCATTCTGTTTGAGCGTGATGGACCTTTGACAAATTTTCGACCCAACGGTCAAAAGCAGTCTGAGTCAGGTTTTTTTCTCCAGCTTCTGTGAAATTGCTCGAAACACTTGCGCAAGTTTGGAGCTGAGAACTGCATATCTCTAGCGCGATTTCCACAAATTGGGGCTGACTCATTAGATTCAAGTCATTGTTGTTGTTCTTGTTGCAGCATTTAACAGGAGAAGTATGGAAGCCTCCTCCTCTCACTGCATGGGCACAGGCTCCACCTTGGTCACCTTGAATTTTCTGACAGTTCATTTCAGACTTGTGCAAAATTCGGGCCTCCACTCCTCAATTTGAACAAATGTATGCAATTTGCACACATTTGAGGAACAGAGGCCTGAATTTTGTGCAAATTTCCCCGGCTTAAAAAAAATAAATCATGGCCCGCTTTAAAAACAGAAGTCCGAGTGCTGGCTTGACTCGTGTCAGATCGAGTGAGTCGGCACTAGCGCAGGGTTGATGGAATGGAATCCACAGGGCCGACTTGAGAAAATCCATCAGATTTTTACCCCTGTATAGGATTCCTCACACATCTCTAGCTAGCATATCACGGAAAAACCAAGATTAGGAACATTTGTCTATGTTGCGTCGGTTTTCTGTGCTGAACAGATTTTTTGACCCTAGACAACATTTTTTTAATTATTATTTATTTATTTATTTATTTATTTATTTATTATATTTATACCCCACCTTTTTTCCTGCAAGGAAGCCAAGGCAGATTACGTAATCCTCCTCTCCATTTTTACCCTCACAACAACCCTGTGAGGTAGGTTAGGCTGAGAGTCAGTGACTGGCCCAAAGTCACCCAGTGAGTTTCATGGCCGACTGGGGACTTGAAGCCAGATCTCCCGAGTCCCAGTCCAACACTCACCACTACGCCACACTGGCTCTGTTTTGTTTTGTTCTCCCCCCCTGCATTATGAGATAGTATATTCTTGTGGGCACTGTACCATCTGCTTCTTCTGGATAGTTTGATTCTTTCTGTGTGCTTCATCACTTGACTGCTAAACATCTTTGCTGAGAAGTATTTGTTTGGGGTGACATGAGCTGCAAATGTTCTGTTTGTGGCATTTGATCTTAGCTGGGTCTTTCACACTTCAAGTCACCACTTGGAGTTTGAGTCATTCTGTTACGAACATGCTTGCATGAACTCACCCTTATGTTCTGGCACTTGCACTAGAATGTACATTATCTTGCTTTCTTTATTGTAGAGAATTCTATTGGATTCATTTTAGCGGCATATAAATATGTATTTTGTTCAAGTATAAAAGAAGGAGAAAAACAGAAACAAAAGGGTAGGATATTATATCTGAAGGTACAGATATATATATATATATATATATATATGTTAGATTACACATTGTCACAGAATGAAAGTGGAGAGAAACTGATTATCACCCCCCCCTTTTTGGATTTGCTGTTTGATTTCTCATGGAAAGAATACATTTTTCCTTTGAGAGTTTGGCACATATTTTAACGTACCTGTAATACATTTCAAAGAGCTGCCAAGTGATACACTGGGGCATTTTACTGAAGACACAGTCATGAATTGTCTATCAGATTATGTATATTATTTGTCATAAAATGAAGGTTCTTAAAGGTAAGGAAATGATTTCACCTATGCCAAGACAACAGGAAACTATAAATCCTTTCCCATAAAACCAGCTACAGATTGAGGGATACTCCTAAAGGCTGCAATTCTCCATACTAAATGGTAACACCATTGGTCTTTGGACTAGTTTAATGAAAAACATAAGGGCAGGTAGGCCAGGGCAGCTTTTGAACCACTCCGGTTGAGCAGATCAGCTATAAATTCTACTTAGCTGAGTGGCTGGCTATATTTATGGCTGCCTTGTGTCCCAGAGTGGCACATAGCAACCGGACCATGCCAGTGAATTTGACTGCTGAGCTTCAGAGAGAGCTGAAGGGGATGGTAGGTCAGTGGGAACATCTGGATGTGGAAAATAAATATACACCGAGGCCTGTCAAATTACTACAGCATGATGCCTCTAGGCTTGCTCTAATCCTGAAATCTTGACAGAAAAAAAAAAGGCCTGAAGAGAGGAGAGAGCTGGAGGGAGCCCTTGTGGGAGAAAAAGCAGAACACTCAATATGTAATTGCACAACCAGCAAAATCTACACACATTTCTATTCATATCTGTGTATTTTGCATTTGTAATTACAAATTTTTGATTTTTTTTTAAATCCAGTGTGAGCCAGTGTGGCGTAGTGGTGAGAGTGTTGGACTGGGACTCAGGAGATCCGGGTTCAAGTCCCCACTCGGCCATGAAACTCACTGGGTGACTTTGGGCCAGTCACTGACTCTCAGCCTAACCTACCTCACAGGGTTGTTGTGAGGATAAAATGGAGAGGAGGAGGAGGATTATGTAACCCGCCTTGGGTTCCTTGCAGGAAAAAAGGCGGAGTATAAATGTAATAAATAATTAAATAAATAAATAAATAAATGTGGCTGACCAGTGGTTAGTGTCTTGGATCTAGGGAAACATCAGTTCCAATCCTAGTTTATCTATGGACTCACTTGGCTGGATTATACAAGTAGTGTTTCTCAGCTTCAGTTGCAGCCCCCCTCATTGATAGTGATGATGGAAAACTCTCCTATTCATAGATAATATGACTAGACCATATATAGCATGGGTGGGGATTGGGAATGTTTGGCCCTCCAGATGTTGTTGTACTGCAACTCCCACAACAACTCCCATCAGCCCTACTCAGCCTAGTCAATGGTGAGGCATGATGGGAGTTGTGGTCCAACAACATCTGGAGGGCCACATTAGAAGCTGCCTTATACTGAGTCAGACCATTGGTCCGTCTAGCCCAGTACTGAAGACACAGCTCTCCAGGCAGGAGTCTCTTCTTGCCCTACTTGGAGAAGCTGAGGATTGAACCTAGCACCTTCTGTGTGCAAAGCATGTGCTCTACCACTCAGCTACGGCCCTACCCTTAGATATGTTCCCCCGTGTGTCGGTAATTGACTTAGTAGCCTGAAAGGTTGATCTGAAGATGGAGAAAAGAGTTGTAAAACATTTTGCAAAGTTGCAATCCAGTGGTCTATCACAACGTTCTCCAACCTGGCATCCTCCAGTTGTTTGGGACTTCAACTCCCAGCAACCCCAGCCAGCATGGCCAATGGTCAGGAATGCTGGGAGTTGTAGTCCAAAATAACTGGAGGGCATCAGCTTGGGGAAGGCTTGTGTATTGGTGGACTTTGTCTAGTCATAAGCCAGAGGCATGTGGTTCACTTTGAAATTCACTGAAGAATGTCAGAAATGGTTGTATCTCTGGGCCTATTGGGGACACCTACCTGCCTGCCTTGATAGCTGCTGTCATTTACTGGCAAGTAAAATGAGGGTGAAATGTAATTATTAGCCAAGATACTTGAATGGTAAATATCTAAATCTTGTCAACATTCACAGTTCGTGTCAAATATACACTCTTGTGGAAAAGAAGTATTTCCACAAGAGGAAACATATTCAGTGATATCATGAGGGCTCCCCAAAATTTTCTTTTGTTCATTTTCTTGAAAATGCCTTACAGTATCTCACTAAAGAAGAATAAGTACTAATCACACTCTGTGAGCAACTGTGACAGAATTTCTTCCTGAGGTTGAGTTGCACCTTTAAAAAAACAAAAACAAAAAACCTCTTGCTTCCTTCTTATAGAAGGAAACTAGCATCTTTTGGAAGCCTTGATTTTGTAGTTTATAGGTGTTGCCATCCTACTTGACAGCACTGTGAAAACTGTGTAAAAAGTTCAGAATACTCATCATACCAACACATAGTTAAAATCGACACTTGGTTTCTTTAAAATTTCTTCCTGTCAAGGAATGATTTATTATTTTAATTTGCACTACAGCAGTTAAACGATTACAAATATTATTTTGAATGACCTCTCCTTCCCTTCCCTTGTTTTATCCAACATAACCTCATTACAACTTCAAAGAATTTACTTTGCTAAAGCTGTAAACAGTATCTATACTTTTAACCAGCTCCAAAGCTCTCCTGAGATCTCTAACTTAAGCCATCTTGACCTACTGCTGTTCGCTGATTTGATATAATTTTGAAAGCCTCCTCTAGGAAGGAAATTGCCAGGCTGGAAATAAGATGAATTGAGGCTGAAAGATGAAGTGATGGAAGTGTGGAATTTAAATGTACTATAATGTTGTTGCTATTCAGAAAGTGGGGAAATAAGCAGCTGTCCTTAAATGGATTCAGTCAAAATAATGAAACTGGATAATGCATAATCCAGACTGGAGAAGAGATTAAGTTTATATAGTCTATAGGAATTCTGTGCTTTAAATTCATTGAGTCAATCTGTATTTGACTGAAGTGTTAGCACAGGTTGCTTATTGCTCCTGTTTTAAATGCATGCCTGTATATTTATATGACTGGAACCAATGTGCCATAAACTGTAACTTGATAGTCAAGCAAATGCCAGAAGTAAACACTAATTACAGCTCTCTCCAATTAAATATTGGCCTGAAGCAGGGGTCACTGTTTATTTCAGTACACACATCCTTGGCATAGTTATAATGGGTTGTACCCAGTATTAGTCAAATTTGTCCCTTTCATTTCAGTGGGTCTACTCTAAGTAGGCAAAAGTTTGGATACAACCAAATTCATCTAAGCTGTCAGCAATGGTTGACCTGGGTTGGATCACGCATGCAAGCTCATTACAAGTTTCATCACCCGCATCTGCCTTGAGTGGCAACAGTCTTCAAAAAGCAAAGGAGCAGATGTGCACGTGCCACTCCACCACATGCATAACATAAAAAGTGTGATGTGGATTCTCTCAATGGAGGGCCATGCATGCGGGCACTAAATTTGGGAGATGTACAGTTCATGCATATCAGGTTTCCCTATGTACAGCGTCCATTTGGAGCGCCTGTATCACACATTACTTTTAATGCATGTGCCCACTTCCCCACCACACGAAGGTTGTTACCACCTGGGTGTCCAAATTGGGCCTTGGTGACTCCAAGAAGGGTACATGAACTGCCTCAACTGAAAAGTGTTGCGCTTGATTTGACAGTGCATGATATGAATATTTTATTTGTGGTAATACCCAACTAGTAATACTGTTACCCAACTAGTTATGAACATGTGCCTGTAAACTGGCCCTTGTTGTCTTTACATATTTGACTTCCGTGTCCCCCCAATTTCCCACAATGACATTTTCTATTTCAGCCTTAAATGTCACTATTGCAAATGAGGACTACTCCATGCCCTCTGGTTGCCACATGGAGACCACTTTAAATTGCCTCTATTTTGTGGTGGCTCTAGACACAGGGGGGCATATTGTATATACCAGCTAACTTGGCTTGCAGCAAAGCTGCTGCCAAAAATTCCTGTCAGTTTTTAGAAGCATGAAGACAACCCATGGCTCAGGAGGAATAAACAGGCACAAATTTGTGGTGCCCTTGAGGAATGTGGCCGGGCCTTCTCAGTGGTGGCACCTCAACGCTGGAACTCCCTTCCAGTAGAGAGTTGGCTGTCCCCAACCTTGTTGACGTTCAGGCACCAGCTAAAGACACATGTATTTGTACAGGCTTTTGGGGTACAGGCATGAATTTTGTTTTAGTGATGGTTTTATTGTATTTCATTTTGTGTGTAATTTTAGAGTTTGATTTTAATGACGTGTATATGTTGTAGTCTTTTATATGGGATGTTAGCTGTCCTGGGCTCCTTGTGAGGAAGGGCAGGATATAAATCAAATAAATAAATGAAATATAAATATATTAAGTTGCCTTGGACCATTGGTCAGTCCAGTTTTGTCTAGTCTGAATGGCAGCAGTTCTTCAGGGTCTCAGGCAGAGTCTCCTGGCTCTTCCCCCGCCCCCTGGATTTGCTACTCAACAAGTGTTAAGCTGTTGAGACTGAATCAGGGACTGAATCTGGGACCTTCTGCAAGCAAAGCATGTGCCCTGCCACTGAACCAAAACTGAGGTACAGATCCCAGCTGCCCCTTTGCTGGGGGGCAGGATTTGAACCTACAACCCCAAGAGCAAAGACTGAGAAAGTATGTTGGTATCAAGCCAATGAGCCATAGGGCGCATTCACACATCATGCCAAGCCACCCTGTGAAGAAGCAACGGTGGCTTGCTTGTTTGCTGAGCAACCCACGGTATGCCTGATGGACGATTGGGCTTACTGTGGGCTATTTGCCCCCTCAGTCCTCCAGCTGGCTCTGGCACGTATCCCAGTCACAGTGTCCTTCTTGGCAGAACCCATCTTATCTCCCGCTCCACGCTCTGATGGCTACCCCTTTTCAGTCACTGCCATTTATTTAAAACTTTCTCAGAGCCTCAAAAAAGCACAATAAAGGGGGTGTTTATTTTTTATTTTTTAAATTATTTTTTGGGCCCTGAAAACGGTACAACTGTGTTACTAATTTTTTTAATTATTATTTTCCTCGGTCTGTGTAGCCTTTCCTGGTCAATTTCCTTGTCTGTTTCAGCTGTCAAAGGGAGCAGAGAAGTAGAAGAGGTAGACTGCATCAAGGTAGACTGTGTAAAGGCTAATTTGTGCACAGTTGCCCCGGGGACCAATTGCTATGTTGTCAATTGAAAAGCACCAGTAAAGGGGGGTGGGGTGGGAAGCTGCAAAAGAAGGTGCATCAAAGGGGTGGGGGACAATATCTCCCCCTTAGCAATGTGATCCTCTCGATCAATCAGTGTAATCCCCCTTTCTCAGTAAGGGAGGGGAATTTTTTGCACATCTGCCCCATTACTGCAGGTGCACACATTTCCCCTCTATTTACTTCCCAACCATTACATTTGTGTGCATTTCCCTTCCATTTCATAGATTTCATAGATTTCATAGATCATAGGGTTGGAAGGAGCCTACGAGGCCATCGAGTCCAACCCCCTGCTCAATGCAGGAGACTAGAGGAGGGGTCTCCCATCCAAGTAATAACCAGGCCTGACCCTGCTTAGCTTTCCACGCTCAGACAAGCTCAGAGCCAGCGTACTTCCCAGTCCCAAAATAGGCACAAATATTCCCAACAGTTAAAGCAACAACACTTAGAAGGTGGCAGAACAGGACAAAGCAAATGGGACTCCAGCAGCAGCAGCTCACACGCCCCTCCCCACAGGGCCCCATTCATTCCGTTCCATGCAGCCGCCTTCTAAGCGTTTTTTAAAAAACTGACAGAACTGCATAAGCGCAGCGGCAGTAAGTGCTCCAAAGAGGAGCTGCAAAGGGGGGGGGGGGAGCTAATACCTCCCCTTTCCGGAGTAGCTGGAGAGTTGGGGAATGGTTGAAAATGTGGAGGACACTGAGAAGAATCATTCCAACACTTAAAATGGAGAGGATTACATTGCTGAGTGGGAGATATTTGGGGCACTTACTCCCTTGGCTCCCCTCCGCATTTTTCCATTTGACAGCTGAAACAGGCAAGGAAATTGACCAGGCGAGACTACACATATCAGACAGCCGAATCACTTATGAAAGACGAACGAATAATAATAATAATAATAATAATAATAATAATAATAATGACCCCAATTGCACATTTCTGAGGCATCCATTTTTTTTTTAAAGCCAGGGAATGAGCAATGGTCCTTCCAAGTGCCATTTCAGCATCGGTGGAAGGGCAGTCACTGGTGAGATCGCAAAGAGTGAGTGGTGTGTGCTTTTTGCCACCCGTGCTGAGTAGCTCTGTAGCCAATCGCTGCAACCCACATTACAATTGGTCTCCCAGGTTCAGATGACATGACAACCCATCATAGGCAAGCAAGAACCCTACAACAAGCCATGGGTTCTTGGTTCTTCTTCCTAAAAAAAAATAAGCCACCCCACAGAAATAAGCCACCCCACAGAAATAAGCCACCCCACCCTCTGGGTTCAGATGACATGACAACCCACCATGGCTGGCTGCCCATGGTGGGCTGTTGTGTCGTGTGAACTAGGTCATAGTGTCCTGGGTGCTCACTACACGAAGTACTACCCGTGTGAGGTCACCTTCAGTTTCAAGCAGCTTCCATGTAGCAGCCAAGTCATGGGAAACCAGCAGACTTTCGTGCATGATTTTATATAGTCTTTCCTTGTTTTAATATGCAATGATAAATACTACTTGGCAGCTTTATAGCAAAGTATTTACCTGTCAACGGTAATTGCCCTTTTCTGTTCTTGAAAAGAACTGACAATGTATTGTTTAATTTCAGGGAGAATTATACATACTGTTGACTCTTTTATAATAATCACTTGTCTTCCATCTGGTCAGATGGCTGCTGGTTTTTTATAGCACGTACAATACTGGAAAACTGGAGAGTTCTATAGTGTTCCATTTCTTTCCAACTGCATATGTCTAGTTTGTCATCCATTAAGGGCACAATCCTATGCATACTTAGACAGAAAAAAAGGCATGGCTGGGGCATGCTGGGAGCTGTAGGACTTCTTTCTGTCTATACATGCATAGGATTCCGCCTTTAATGTTTCAGTTAGTCAATGGGTGATGGATCCCACACACCCTTTTATTTTCATATAGCCACAGTTATTAGACCTTGATAAAGATTTATTTATTTATTTACAGCATTTATGTACCACTCCACATCTAAGCAGATTTCAAAGCGGTGAACAATAAAAGATTTTAAAAAAAGATTAAAAAAAGAATAAGACCCTATATTAAAACAGATTATCAATAAAACCCCGTGGCTGGTCAAACAATGAAGGCTTCTTAGAATAAAGATGTTTTCAGTGGGTGCCGAAAACAGAACAATGTTGGAGCCTGCTTGACCTCCAGAGGCAGGGAATTCCACAGAAATGGAGTCACTGTGCTGAAGGCTCTTCTTTGGGTGGACTCCAGCTGGGCCATAGGTCCATGTGAAACCAGTGGCAGCAGGAGAATGTCCTCCAAGGACCTCAGTGAGCAGGCAGGTTGATAAGGGAGAAGGCGCTGTCTTAGATATCCTGGTCCCAAGTTGCTTGGGGCTTTGTACACTAGTAGCAAACCCTTAAACCTGGCCTGGTAGTGAATAGGCAGCCAGTGCAGTTCCCTTAGCAAAGGAGTTGCATGCTGAAAGGGGGCATCTCCTGACAGCAGCCGAGCTGCTGCATTCTGCACTAGCTCCAGCTTCTGGACCAGCCTTAAGGGCAGCAGTCCCACATAGAGCACATTGCAGTGATCCAATCTTGAGGTTACTAGTGCCTGTACCACTGTGGCCAGGCTATCCCTGTCCAGGAGAGGCTGTAGCTGGTGAAGCAGTTGAAGCTGGTAAAAGGCACTCGACTGTCATGGTCACTTGTGACTCCAGCGACAATGATGGATCTAGGAATACCCCATACTATGATCCTGATCTTTCAAAGGGAGTGCAACCCCATCCAGAACAGGCAATGAGCCTATCTCCTGGACTCCCGGATTTAGGAAGTGATTAAAGCAACTTCATTAATATATTCAGTTTATAGATGAATGGGACTGTACGGTATGTAAGATAATTAGATTTGGCTGAAATGTTATGACAAGTGGAGAAAGTAGTAACATGAATAACTTCTACAATAACATGTAAAGTTAGTAGTTTCTCATCTCGCCAACGGGTGAACTATGTCTGTTGATAACCTCTGGCAGAGCTGAAGCCAATGCCAAACAATCCCAGAACAACCTACAAATAATAAGGAATTTTGGAATTCCCATCTTATGGGTGCACTTGAATCTTGCATCTCAAACACCAATAGTTTAGTCAAGCAGTAACTTCAGCAGCAATCTTATTCTCTTCTGTACTGTCTGCATTGTCAAAACAGTGGGAAGTAAACTGCTCCTGTTGAGAGATGTGCTTCAGCAGTAAAGTATTTTATCTTGGTAGGAGTGCACATAAGTCAGGAGGAGTAGTTTCCTGCATTGGCAGTGTGGACTGTACAAAAGAGGGGTTCTGTACTGCTAAAGTTACTGCTGAATGGCTGCTGTTCGATAGCATAGGTGCAAACTAGGGACACCTGAGGAATTCAATTTTGCAAATTGTGATACAAAATGACTTGTGCAGGTCAGAATTTAATTATCCACTAGCTTTCACACTTCCTGAATATTCTAATGCATTTTGGGGGGGGGAGTATCAAAATACATTTAAAAATTCATATTTGGAGAGAAAATATGTTTTAAAAATAGAAGTTTTAATGTGTTTTCATGCAGTTTTTTAAAAAATTAAAAAAATGACAGATCAGTGTGGAAATGGGACAAAATGGGCTTATGGCAATCACAGATGAAATAAATGAGGACTGATTTGCTCCTTCCTAGTGCAAACACACCCATTGTTCCCCCTGAAGTTGGTGATGCTGAACTGAAGCAAAAACGCAAAAGCAGAATGCAGAGGAACAAGGAAACTGAAGAACCAAAACCAAAGCAGAAAGTGGGATTCTATAGCCCAGCTGTACAAAGGGATAACCAACCAAGCTTTCTGCAGTGTGCAAGATGATGAACACCAGACAGATCATATTTCTAACTAATAGGAAATAAGATGAGGAACATAAAGTGGCCAAGAGCCAGAGTGGCAGAGAAACACTTTGTAGGCATGTGATATGTACAAGAATCAGATGCACAAAAAAGACTGAAATGTACTTTGGGATGAAGAAAATAAAAATAGCATTGGAAGTTACTAGGCTGCTGTAAATATCATTTCATTTGGAGGACCAAATTTACCACATTCCGTAGTTGTTCCGGGTCCATGCCCATAATTATGCTGGGGAGAAAAATATCTCAATTCCACATAAATTTGACATCAAAACATCTGTTTTATCTCAAATACTAATTGGGAAGTTTAGAAATAGTTAATGCAAGTTATCTGTGTAGCTTAATATGCCTTAAGTTTAGTGGCCTTCCTCTTTAGGACTGTATTTTATCTGTCACAATGGCTTGGTGGCACCTTTTCACATTTGCCTACCCTGCACATCCCAAACATCTGACATGGCATAGCCAGGAAAGCTTCTGTTAATTGTTCTGTCTAACAGGAATAGATTGGAAATCTCTTTCCACTTTTCACCTTTCCTTTTCTTTCATCCTAGTAGATTGCCCAACTACCCATCTCTTGTTTGTTAAAACTGAGTATGTGCAGGATGGATGTGCCAACCTCAAGTACTCTGCTGCAAATGGTGAGCCCCAGCTACCAATGGGTAGATTTCCTTTCATTGGATGAGGACTAGAAGGCTCTTGCTAATATCTTGACTTTGACTGGAATCAAACTCCTTGGCACTTCCACCCTTTCCCAGGCCCACAAGATTCATAAGTTCAATTTGGCTATGAAAAATTGTGACCTTCTGGACATCATGAGTGACAAAAGCAAGCAAACAAACAAACCAATGGCAGCTGCATAAGTGATTAGGTTTCCAATGCATTTCAAGAAAATCGATTTAACAAGGAAATCTATAAAATATACAGAATTATACACTCCAACCCATGCTTCCTGCATGTAAGTTAAACTACTACTTAGAGATACTCTCTAGTTTAGATTACCTAGAAATATAACCATTTTGTTTCTTTTATACTACCCATTTGAATTTTTTCTTTCCTTATATTGACTTCATGTTCTTGATAAAGCTTTCTTATTTTGGGCAAGTTGGGGTTGAATGGTACTTAGGATTGCCCAAGGATCTTGGGGTTTTTTTGAGGTAGCTTGACTGTACATTCATGTTACCACAAAGACCAGTGTGCAGAGGGGGAGACAAGTCAATAACCTGCTCCATGGGAATGGAGGGGTGAGGTTGTCCACCTGGCCACTGTAAGATGTTCCTCTACCTTGGAGTATAGGCTGAAAGTGGAGCAGGATGTAATGGTAGCAGACTAATGAGGAACTTAAAGAGTTCATGGAGTTGGGAGTCAGCTATTGGCCAGCAGCACTCTTGATCCATGACATCCATACTATGAGTGTTTTAAGAAGAGATTGTCACGGATCATGGATCCACGGACCACTGGTTTCCACAGCTGAATTCTTCAGCAGACCACTGTTCCCCCTTTAAGCCTAGATCTAAGGCAAGAAGAAAGGACCTATTGGCTGGGTGGATAGCCTCACTCCTTCATGTTCATGCCAAGGTTTTTCTCAGCCCTGCTATGTGAGATCTACTACTGTACATGATGCAAAGCATGTGTTCTGTCACTGAGTTGTAGGCCCTCCCTACTGATTTGTGTGGAGTGCAGGAGTGAGTGCAGGCCACATTGGGGGAGCTTTGAAACAGCTTCTGCTTTCTACCATGGGTTATAAGGGATTAGGTTTAGTTGCTGTTTTAAATTTCAAGTAGAAGGAGCAAGCATTGTGTAGGAATGAATAAAGGCCATTTAAAAAGAAAAAGAAAAAGAACCCTGCTTAATGTGAACATAAATCAGGTTTTGCATTTCAGTGAAGGTAATGACTTGTTAAGTTTTCTGAAGAGTTAAACACAAGCTAAATACAAGATTCTATAACAGGCTTCTTCCCACCCCCCACCCCCAAATCTTAAGATAAAAGTGACCTTTAAGAGGAGGGCCTTGGTAACTGATTCTTTTACTGACAGTGTACAAGCAGACTGAAACGAGGACATCTGTTTTGGTGTCAGAGGACTAATGGCTATAATACTTTAAGGAAAAAGGGGAAAGACTTTGACAGGGAGTAAAGAACAGTGAAATTGCTTTGGATGATAGCCACTGGTTATCACTTGAACATCACCACTCAAGGTTCAGGGTCACCCTGGTAGCCATGTTCCCTTGTAATACAAGATGAGACCATATACACAAGTAGGTCAAGCCGTCGCCTGGCCTGCTAATTGTACTACAGTAGAAAATTAGAGTCTCTGTAGCTGGCATCAGTGGGTGACTAATCTAGTGGCACATTGATGGAGTATGATGGTTTTCCAATCACCATCTGAAGGGGTCCAAAGAGAAATGAGCACTAAAGGGCTATTTATTCCTTAAAAGATCACTGATTTGTGGAAACAAAAGAGTATACTCTAGCATACCATTTACAGCTCCTTGGAAACAAGGAACATCTAACTGATGGACAAGTTGCCTTTGAAAGATACTCTTGAGTTCCAAAACTAATCAAAACCCACATAAAAATTAATGGTTGGAAAACAGAGAACAGAATTGCATTATATTTTAAATACTTAAAAAAAGAAAACACCTTGAAAACTATCACTATGTTTAAGACAGGTGCATCTTTGTGGAATTCTCTTTTGAAAAATGTCACAGTTCACAACAATGAATGTTTTTAAAAAATTATCTTGTGCTATGATAATATCAAGCACAAGGGTAGCAATAAATGAAAGTGAGTGATTTAGTAGAGCTAAGAACCATATTCATGATTTTGGCCCACCGCGGGTTAATATTCATGTCCTGTTTGTACATTAGATCAAAGCGGGACTAATAACACATCTTTCCCCGCCACGTTCAGGATAATGTGGGAAGTGGAACTTATAATTTCAGATAAATTCTGCAAGTCCTACTTCCCATATTATTGAAATGATACAGAAGGAAACATGTCATTTGTGTTCCTTCTTTCCCTGTTTCTATGTAACATGTGACCTGGCTTTTAGGACCAGATATTACTAAATTATACCACGTGGAGCTGTCTGAGTAGCCCTAGGATTGGGGCTCCAGATGCATGTAAGAAGCAATGTGTAGCAGGGGAGGCTGGTGACCCCTATTTCAGTGGGGCTCCTTTTCCATTACAGGTTCTGCAGGTTTTCTTTGGAGCTTCATAGGAGCTCTGCTTGGTGCTGAACTCCATCCCCAAAAATAGGTTCGCCACCACGGAGCACCATGGATATGGAGAAGTTCGCCACCACGGAGCACTGGTGATATGCACACATGTCTCTACTGGGGAGTAGAAGTTGTATCCATGGACGTGATGGGTCAAACATGACCTCCTCCAAGCAATTGTCTCAAGGGCCACTCTGTGGGGAGGGATATACATTAACATCAGTTTTCACTGCAATCAAAAGGCTTACACGGATGTTGTAATTCTCACCTAGGAGCTTTTTCATGGCTTGTGTCATCTTTTATTCAGCAGATAACTTATCGTGAACCCACTAAATGAGCACTAAAGCAAGGAAATCTTCTAAAATGAATGTATTCTATCATAAGAATATAAGAAGAGCCCTGCTGGATCAGACCAAAGACCTCTTTAGTCCAGCATTCTGTTTCTACAGTGGCCAGCCAGGTGCCCATGGGAAAACGGTTTGTGTAAATTGAAATCAGAGTCAGTTTTCTCACTTTGTGCCAATCCTTGCAAGTAAATAAATCTCTTGCTTGAATGGGCTGAATGATATTGGTACACTACCTTTAATCTTTTTTTGTTTTTCCATGGAACTCTTTTGGAGTTATGTAGGTTAATGGATAGATAAGGAAAATGAATAGATTTTTGTTTTTTGTTTTTCAAATCTTGGATTGTTACAAGATTTCTATCAGGTAAGCCCTTTAGGGAAGGCCACTATATAGAAAGCGGCCCACCATGGAGCACTTTGCTGAGGGCCCCTGTAAAACTGGAACCAGCCCTGATCAGGAGACATAATAATAAAATACTGACTTTTAAAAAAGCAAGGGGTGGATATTCCTCTAGGGGTAGGTTATTCTACCCTTTCACAGTCTAAAAATGATAGCTACCTCCAATTGTAATACAGAAAAAGTGTCCTACAGAAATCAAAAGCATGGGCAACATTGGCTTCACACATGACAGTCACCATGTGAAATAATTGCTTGAATAACCTTTACTGATCTAGTTTCTACTTGTAATCTTAGAAGGAACTTTAGCTTAAAATACAGCATGATTTGGGGTGGTATATTTGGATCAACTAGTGTTCAAAATGCTGAAAGTTACACACTTCTTTTCTTCAGGGTAGGTATTCAAATTTTATAAAATCCCACACATTGTAAAATATTTTTACAAGTCTAGGCATGTTGATGTTAAGCTGGTAAAGCTAGGGTGGTCATATGTCTCCTTTTAAAGAGGGCAGTCCTCTGTTTGGGGGGCTTCTAAAGTATTGTCCTCTATTTTGAAGGTGACCTCTATTTGCAGGGCTGTCCAGTCCAAGTCTGGTTTAAAGAGAAAGAACCCTCAGAAGGAAAGGCTGGGCCTTGAACTTGCCCATCAGCAGCACCTGGACAGCAGACTGAGTGGGCACACAGGTCATCTGGTCACAGCCTTCCACATTACGGTGATATATGTGCTGTATTTCTATTTAAATTATAGTAATTATTTCTACATGTGCATCTCTACATATAAATTAGCATATGCAAAGTTTATGCAAAATCAGTGTCCTCTTTTGCCCTCATTCTTGGTAATGCATTTGCTCTGTTTTGGCGACTCATGAGTAGCCACCCTAGGTAAAGCTGAGTGTTGTCATTTTTAAAAAGGGATTGGACTGAACAAAGATGTTAACTTGACTATAAAGTCTGTGATATTGCAGCAGGGATCCGCATACCCCCCCCATGAAACAAATTGACAACAACAAAAATCAATGAGGAGGAGGAGGAGGAGGAGGAGGAGGAGGAGGAAGTAAATATTGTGTGCTGTATGTGCAGCAGTGAAGCCTTGCTACTTAACAACAGCACATCACCTAGGGAGGAGGAGGGCAAGGAAAAAGCCAAAGATTGGGGTGGGGGGGATTTGTTACAGCCTGATCCTGTGCATGTGTACTTGGAAGTAATTTCCACTGAGGGCCAAAGGCATTACTTTACATCTGCGTCTAGCAGCTACACCATTTTTCATTTTTAGTTTAGAGTAGGTGCAGGGCCCCCAGTTCAGATCAGGACCCTAGCCTAGGAGGGAGGGGGGCTTTTAAGATCTGGACCCCCCCTTTGCCTACTTTAGAGTAAAAATAAACAAAAGACATAGCTGCTAGGCATAGATATAAAGTGATGTCTGTTTTGGCCCTGGGTAACTGCTTGGAATAACTTCTTTTGAGTTCAACAAGACTTGCTCCCTTGAAACTGTACAGAAGATCATGACCTTCACTCATCTTATGCTCTCTCTGGTAGGGAAAAGGATGAAAGCTGCTCCTGCACTCCAGATCCCTTTGATTGGTCCTCAGCCACTGTCTTTGCAAAGAAGTCATTCACTGCTTGTTCCAGGAGCAGCTTCTTTCAAGGTGACTGATGTTGAAGAAAATGACTCCTTTTTGCAAGAAGAGTGGCAGAGGCTGAGGACTAGATAGAAGGATGTTGGACGCAGTGGAAGCTTCTGCTCCTATTCCCCTCCCCCCAAGAGAGAGGGACAGGAGGGGCAGTGGTGGCGGCTCCTACTTTTCCTTCCCAAATAGAGAGGAAGGTGATGGTCAAGATAAACAACTTAACTGTACAATGTTTTGTGAGGATTCCACCCTTAAAGGTGGCCTAAAAATAATTTTATTTAAATCAAATCAAACTGTGCACAGTTACATGGGAATATGCCCTATTGAACTTGGTGAGACTTGCTTCCTAGTTAACATGGCTATGATCAATCAAGGCTGATTAGATATGTTTGGGAGAAATTTGCTAGCCAAATCTTTGGCTGCAGGCCTGTAGTCAAACCTGACTGCAAAACATCTTCAATTTCCAATACTGTCGTAGTGATGTATGAGAATTTCATTTCTGTTCACCAATCATGCAAACACGTCCTGTTCGCAATCCTGAATGCACGCGCGACCAGGAGCATTTTCCCCCTGAGAAACGTTCACACATTCCCGAATTTGCAATCGTGTTAGAAAAAAATATGGTTTTCTTTAATGCACACTTTGAAATGTGTATTCCCCCCCCCCCATGGCATTTTCATGGTTTAGTTAATGGGGGGGGGGAAGTGCGCACATTTGAAAAATATTCACAGAAGTGCACACTTTTCCCATTCAAAATGTGCACTTTCCCCATTCAAATGAGCTGAAAAACAGATCAAAACGAAAACACGAGGAAGCTAAAATTAGCTTCAAAGTAATTTTCAGAGAATTTAGGTGAGCTCAAAAATCGTTGGCCATCTCATAAATAGTTGTAAGGGAGATCGTTAATAATTGATACAAAACAGCTGAGTGTGATATTAGCAGAGCAAGAAATAAATTGCTCAAATGCTAGGCAAATGTGTACTTCCAAAGCAAGTCAAATTGACTTCTCTCAAAACAAAATCCCTCCTTTCCAACCTACATAGGTCTTTGAGGATTATCAACCATGTCAGACCATTTTTGTTGTTCTGCTCTAGGTCTCCTTTCTTGGAAGGCTGAAAACATTACTGGCCCCGCTCCACCTCTAGTCGTATGCAACAACTGTGGCCCCACAAGGGGATAGCATCTTTATCTGCTGCCTCAAAAGACACATCTAGTCAATTCATCAGGGTCCAGAAGATGAGCTTTGCAGTGAAGATGCACCTCCAGATGTCCATCTGAATCCACATCTCCTGATTGCATGGAAACCTGCTTCTTCATGCGGATCTCCATTGCTGGATCTGGGTGATAATGATTTATTTATCTCTCAGTAATGAAAGCTCATGATTTCATTAGCTCCACACAATCCTAGGGCTCATGAAGCTCATCTTTAGAGTGATTCACACAGTCTGTGGAAACTGGGGTGTCTATGTCTTTGAAATCCAGGCTGACCTTTTTCATCATCCCAGATTCTCATCTGCCCATAACAAATTGGCTATTGGAACACTTGATCACAAACCCCTTCTGGTGCTGTCTGAGAGCCGGTTCACACATTATAAGAGTAACTATCTTCTCACCAAAGTGATCCCCTAGCATGAGCAGCGTAACTTTGGAGGAGAGGAATCAAACAAAATTGTGGGTCTTCTTCTCTGATTAGAAAAATCATGGAAGTAGGCCTCCATGAAAAACGAGCACCATTTTTCTTGGTAGAAAGGCAGGGTACAGATCAAATAAATAAATGTTCTTGTGTGCATCCCCTCCTCTGATGTTGCTCTGCTCATGCAAGATGGCTACTTGTGGGCAGATATTTTGAACTTATTTTGATGTATGAACCAGCTGTAAAAACCAGGAGGAACCAGAACTCTTCGTCTATTTGGCGATATAGAAATCTTATAAATGAAATTAAAAGAATGAACTCTTTGATTATTCCACAGTTTGCAGTGGCTACCTAACTGCTATTTCTGCCTTTAGTGATTGGGTGAACTCTTCTGCTCAGGTTCAGAATTGGGTTCAGAAAAACAACTATGCTCCTCAAAGCTTGGAAATGGTCTGGTTTATTCCAAGCCAAGCTGGATCCTGTCACACCCCCTGTGATATCACTGGGAACATAGGGTTCAATCTCCCCCCCCACATCCCAGTAAGTCTCTGAACCCCCTTCTTCCTATATATCTACCTACTTGCTTGCCAGGCACCAGGTTACTTGGCTTGCTAGGAATGGAAGAAGAGAGTGAAGTCCCCCCCCCGCTGGGATGTTTATTTACAAGATTGATATACCGCTCTACAGCCAATAAAACATCTGAATGGTGAACAATAAAAAGTGGAGAAAAATAATGATAATGGTAAGCAAAATACAGAATTAAAACTTTTAAAATCAGATTGTGCCAATACAACTGTGGCTGGTTAGTCAGGGAAGGCTTGTTTAAATAAAAATGTCTATAGCAGCTGCCAAAAGCAAAATAATGTTGGTGTCTGCCTGACATCAATTTGCAGGGAGTTCCAGAGAGAGGGAGCCAACACATGAAAGACTCTACTCCAAGTGGATTCCAAATGGACTGCATGTTCATGCGGAACCACCAGGAGTACCTCATCTGATGACCTCAGAAACGGGGTAGGCTGGTAAGGGAATGTTGGGGAAATACTGTATTGTTTTTCCAAGTACTTCCAAGCCATAGCAGTGTGCTGGTCATGAGAAGCGAAGGGGTGTGTGAGGGACTTTCCTCTATTTCTCTGTCCTACTGCTGCTGAGGGAATCAGGGAAGGAGATCTAGATGACTTCTCCAGCTTGGATTAAAATCTGAGCTGGAGAAGAACTTTTGGGGCCATAATACTTACCTCATATTTTAGGAGAGTATCACAGGCAGCCGATATGTGTATTTTCCAAGTCAGGAAATAGGAGCCCCAGTTTCATCACTATCTGTGATGGAATATTCATCAAATCACTTTGCCTTTTCCTCCCCAATTCTTTTTTAAAAAAATAAATACCTAGGTGTGTGTGTGTGTGTGTATTACATAAAATACCATTTTGTCATGAGTATACTAGAACCTTAACTAAGATTAGCCTGGATAGAAAAAATGGGGGGCGGGCTGGGCAGATAAAAAAGGGTTGTGTGAGTTGGCACGTTGCCTTCTGAAATCAGGCTAGAACTAGGAACAGCCTGCTTGAGATAAGTGTTTTTCCCCCTTAATAAAATGTTTAATTACAAGATCACCATACAAACAAGCATATTGACACTCAGCTTGTGAAGCAGACGTTGAATTTCTAGGCAGATATCTTACCATGTTTCTAATTGCAGATACAAAAATGCAGCTAATGAAAAAAAAAATTATTGAAGGGGAAATAAAACACACACACACACACACACACACACACAAACTAAATGTCAAATAGCATGTGAAACATCAAGATATGGGGAAAATTATTAGTAAATATATAGAGGAAGCAAAAGCCAGTTCTTTTAGTGAAAAGGGCAATTATGGTTGAAGAGACGGGACAGTGCTTTAAATATGTTGCCAATTAGTATTTATTAGTGTGCAATAAAAGAAGGGTTATCTAAAGCCTAGACTAAAACATCTGTAAAGAGTCTGACTGAGGCCTGTACAACCCTGTAGCTATGTATTGTGCCCTGCCAGGTGCTTGTCTTTGTAGTCCTAGGTAGGCAGCAAAAATAGAAGGTTTATTAAGCCCCTGGGTAGGCTGCTGTACATGGCTGTGTGGTGAATTCCATTTTATGAGTAACAAGTTGTTCAGGCCCTGGTCTGAGGTACTGAAAAAAGCCTGCCATGATGTGGCCTTTTCCACTGCACCAGGCGGAAGTCTTTATTTCTCTGGCTGCCTCCACCAAACCTGCCTTAAAACTCTCTGGGTCTCAGGTATTTATTCAAGGTAGTGTGGGGGCTGGCTATTAGGCATGGGGTGGTGGTGTAACCCCTCCCCCCCAAAAGAGACCACAAAGTTTCAAATAACAAAAATTAAAATTTTACTGCAGAAAAATATAAATAGGGAAAAGTTTTAAAATCTGAATGGATAGAAACAACACACACAAACCCACGTGAGAAGTAGGGTAATAAAATAACCAGGGATAAACACATCTTTCTCCTCCTCCTCCTCCTCCTCCTCCTCCTCCTCTTCTGCTTCTTTTCTGACTCTCTCTCCCTTCCTCCTTCTCTGCTCCCCCCCGCCGCCGCCTTGGCTTATATCGTCTAAAATTATATTTCTCTCTTCCCAACTTCAACTGATTTGCAATGTACCGTATTTTTCCGTCTATAAGACGCCCCCATGTATAAGACGACCCCCACTGGGCAGTTTCGCAACTGCGCGGTTCTCTCCTTGGCTTACTTCCGTGTATAATACAACCCTCAATTTTTAGTCTAACAATTTTAGGAAAAAGTATAGTCTTATACATGGAAAAATACTGTAGTTTCTTGTTCATTTCTGTAAACTAAGTTTCTATTTCCTGAGTTAAAACTTCTTTCCCTCTCTCTCCCCCCGCCCCCCGACCTTCTGTTGTGCTCAATACCTCCTGATCTCTATGCCTGTATTCTAACTAAAACATTTGACCTAAACTCTTAACCTTTTGGTAGAAACTGACTAGCACACACAGACACAAACACAGAAAAGATATGATATAACCCTACCATAACCTAAAACCAAACTAAATACAAAAAAAGGAGGGCAGTTCTGTTACTTCCCAGAGGCCCACATAATTATTAATTAAATAATGGTATGAATTGTACTGTATATTCTTCATTGCGTTATCAATACTATAAATAAATATAAATTTTGCACTGCTGGGGTGTTGTCATTTCATGAAGCTCTGGCTACTTGGGGTGGGATCCATCGGCTAACAAGGACACTGTTATAACTATTCCTGGAGCTGGAGGTACAGGTGAAGGCACTAGCCTGGTATTTCTGTCAGGGCAGGAAAGGTTGGCAGGGGAGGGTTGGATGAAGGTGCTGGAAAGTGTTTGGAGTTCTTTCCAGCAGTGGCATCCGACGGACTACTCTCCACACCAGCCCTTCCCTAGTGGGGTGGTGGAGGAACTCCCTGGGAATGCTCAGGGGGTGGATGGAAGCGGAGCACCCCTGATCTAAAGGAACACCTACTTCTTTATTAATCTTCCTGCATGCTAAGGTAATTGACGATACCCTGTTCTGAAATGTCTGCCCTTCTAAAATCAGAAGTATGTATACAAGTAGCAGGGCTGTCACATTGTTGTTTTTTTTTTATTATTCATATTTTTATTGTACAAATTTGGCTTGTTGCTTTTTATGATCTGTATTGTATTGGATAATTGTGACTCTGTTTAGATTTCTTTATGTGAACTGCCTTGCGAACCCCTTGGGGACAGAAGTACAGGATACACACACACACACACACACACACGGGTGTGTATTATATCTACACACACAGAAAGAGAGAGATGGTTCCCAACTAGCTGTCACTCTTGTGAGAGACCAAGAAAGAAAACCAAAGATGGAGCTCTTTGGATAGAAGCTGGCATCATGGATCTCAGTAACTTGCATTGAGCTGCCCTGGGAACCTATTGAAGGGTGGAGTTTTAAATAAGCATCTTTTATCTTTTAAATAAGCACAATAAATTCTCTCTCTAACACTTGCTGTTGTTTCCCACAGACCAATACAGAAAGGCAGCAGGGTTAGATGGCGCTGGAGAGAGGACAGTCCAGCTGGAATAGAAGCAGGTGTCTGGTGTCTTTACTTGATGCTTTTAATTTTCCCCACGGCTGACATTCATTCCTATGTGGAAAAGGAAAATATTACATTTGGTGACAACTATCCAGTAGAGGCGAGAGCTGTCCACTTTTCATGACAAGGGGAAGGCCAGCCTTCACTGAGGATTTGTTTTGGAGTTTTCCTCTGGAGAATGCAGTGTGTTGCTGTGTTGAGAGATGCAGTGTATATCCTTCTTTCACACACATATACATGTATTAACCCATCATAAATACATATAGTGTGTGTGTATGGCTGTATGTGTGTGTATAGAGCACAAGATAGTTCCTTATTTCTTATCATTAGCTTCTGCACTCATGGCATGTCCCACTTTCTGTCTTTCCTAGGGACCTATCCTGTGCTTCCAGTTGTCTAAAGTGACTGCTCGGATAAGCCTTAAGCTAATCTAGTTTTAACACCTACATGAAAACATTCTCACTTGTCTAGATTCCTAGTTATACGCTCAGATTTCCTTTTCAATTAAAGAAAATTACTTTTGGGAAAAAGAAAGCACCCAGACCAAAGTGTCCGAAAGTAAATGCTGAGCTAATGTCTTATTTAAAAAATTCAGTACCATGTCATCTGACGCCTTATTAAATTAGTTGTAGTTTTTACCGATGAGCGTAGCTGTGCTAGTTCAGAGGAATGATAAAGTGAGCCTCCAGAAGGCAAAAAAAAAAAAAAAAAAGGAAAAAGGAAAGGAAAACAGTTCTGAAACTTTTCTAATCAAAATGCGACTCGGGGGGGGGGGGGAGTTAGTGCTCCTTGTTCATAGCAAAGTTTTAATAATTAACTTATAGTGTGTGCTAACATTTGGTGGATATAAAACAAGCTTTAACTGTTCTCTAGAACAGCAGGTATTTCTCAAAGCCCATAGGAAAAAGGGTTGAGGAACAGAAATTGTGGCAACAGCTGTGAAAAGCACAAGACTGCATAAAACAAAGTTGCTGACATTTTTGAGGGGTTCCCCCCCCCAGGTGACTTTTGAAAGCAAAAGATTCCTCCTCTTTAGTTGCTTCTCAAACAAAGTAAAGTGGGGTGCACAACCTGCAGCCCTGGGGCCACATGTGGACCCCACCCACTCCCCCCTATATTCTCATAAGCAGGGCTGTAGGATAAAACCTGTTCCATGCTGTTCACTGGCCTCTGAGATGGCTGTTTCCCTGCTGCTAGCAGTGGGGGAGGAACAACATTCTTGGCGGTGATTTCTGGATCCCTAGATCTCAGTGGGCAAGGAGAGAAGGTTTAAATCTCCCCATCTCTGCATGCTGAAGTGTTTTTGTGTGTATGTGTCAGCCCACAGCTAACACCAGAAGTAGCCCTTAGGGCTGAAAAGGTTGTGCAGTGCACCCCTGAAGTAAAAGATTGAATAGGCAGTTTGTAAAGAATATGATTCATCAAGCTACAGTAGATCTCTCTCTCTCTCTCTCTCTCTCTCTCTCTCTCTCTCTCTCTCATCTTTTTATCTGCAACACAGTGGAAACAAATAACAAACACTGGGATCAGACTTGGGAGTATGGAGTTGGTTTGGCTCTGATCTTTCCTGCAGGGCTTGTTCCAGAACATAGTGCAGGTAGACTCCATTTTGGCTGTTAGCCTATGGTGGCCTTTAGGGATCCATCTTGTCTCCTGTGCTATTTCACAACTATATGAAACTGCTGGGGGAGGTCATCCATGGTTTGGGGGGTTGGGGGGATTTGTCACCAATATGCGGGTGACACCTAACTGTATCTCAGTCCAGGGAGGCTGTGCAGGCCCTGAACCATTGCCTGGAAGTCGCAATGGACTGGATGTGGGTAAAGCACTTAGAAGAGTAATCCAGAAAAGACAGAAGTGCTCATGAGGAGCTGATGAATAGGGCTGAACTGGGGTTCAACCAATCTTGTGGTGGCACTCCCCTGGAAAACACAGGATCATAGAGGGGGCTCCTACTAGACCTGGCCTGGATCCTTGATACCCAAGTCTCGGCTGTGACCAGGAGTGACTGGTGTGCCATCTATGCCCATTCTGGAGAATGCAGATCTGAACATGGTGACACATGCTTTTAGTTACATCACGTCTGGATTTCTGCAATGTGCTTTACCTAGTGCTACATTTGAAGAGTCCTTAGAAACTACATTTCATCCAGAATATGGTGGCCAGGTTGTTTACAGGGCTATGTATAGGGAGCATGCAACTCCCTTGTTGAAAGAGCTGCACTTGATTCCAATTTGTTTTTAGGCACAATTGAAAGTGTTGGTGATGACTTCTGAAGCCCTGAATATTGAATATGGGGCATTTTCCCATATGAACCTACCCTACCTATTGGGAACAGCTTCAGAGGCCTTCATGTCTGTCCCAATGTTCTTAGCAATATGCTTAGTTGGGACTTGGGAAAGGGCCTTTTCGGTGTTTGGGCCTAGGCTCTGTCATTCCTTTCCAAGGGAAGCCCATCTTGCCTCCTCTCTAATTGCTTTTTGCAAGATGGAAAAACCCCCCCTCCGTTTTAGGAAAGCATTTGGGCTGCGAACTGCTGCCTTACTGAATTTGGTTTGCAACTTGTCTCTGGTTTGATGAATCATTTTTCTGTGATTACTTGCTGCTGTTTTACTATTTGAATGCTTTTTTGTTATATTGTAAGGATTGTTTTAAATTGTTAACTTATGGTTTTATCCTTGTTAGCTGTCTTGAGCTTTCCAGAGGGAATGGCGGGTTATAAATGTTTTAAATAAACAAAATTTATTCTCCAAGGAGAAAAGATCCAGGGACCTGTATGTGTATATTTCCCATATCAAGGGAAGGAAGCTGTGGCAGGAGGGTGATTCTGAGAGGAAAAACAACTGGCCAGTGCCAGCTCCAGGTTTGTGCAGGCTTTGGGGCAAGACACTCTTAATGGGTGCCCTCCCGCAGTGAGACTACCTCTCACACCTCCATTGTCACCAGCTGCTATTGCTCCTCATCCTCTTATCACTGCTGGTACCATTTGTTCTTTTGGCAAGCAGAGAGCCGCGGCCACCATTTTCTGGGCCAGAGCGAGAGGCAGGTGAACAAGCAGGTTGCGGTGGTGACGAGGAGGAGCAACTCCAGGGGACTTTTGTCAGTGGGACCCTGGTGGGATGTGGGCCCTCAGCAATTGCCCAGTCATGCCTACCCTTGCAGCCAGCAACTCAACATTCCCTTCCCCACCTGCATTTCTTCTACTCCCGATTGCATCTTGAAGTGGCTGATTTTCAGTTTAAAACGTCAAAGATGGAACTTAGAATAATGTGTACTGTGTAGTTTGTCCCTCAGTCTCAGGTATTTGATTAACGCTTAGCTGGAACAAACATCTGCTGGATTGTGCCCCGTGAGATTAAATGTACTCCTGATCAATGATTGATAATGTCTTTGGACCAGGCTTTTTTTTTTTTTTTTTAAATGTACAAGCCATATTTATGCATGTACTTGTACTAGTTTTAGATGAAGTCTTCGTGCCGGGTCTAGCGGTGGGGGTGGGGGTGGGGGTGGGGGTGGAATCATCTGCACATATTAGAAACGAGGGAAATTGCTTAATTAATAAGAATATGTATGTTGCTATAGTGGCTCATACTGCTGTACCAGGATTAAAAAGCATATTTTCTTGGCTTATCTTTAGACATTAGCGATTCCTTAAATCCAAGGATCTTCATGAGTAGAGAAATGTGTGTTTCCCCTCCCACATGCATGAGCAACCTGTCTTGCATTATATATTTTTTTACTGATCACATGTATCTTAATACCTTTGTGGACTAGAACTGATTTTGTGCTTAGGTAAGAATAGGGCACAGGTCACAAAGTGGCTTTCTGCATAGAGGGCAATTTCCTTTCCACACAGGGAAATTAAATCCAAATGCATCTGTAATTGACGTAGTGTGCAGAAAAGAAATGTATATTGTATAATTTTCCCAGTAGGGTACTGGATTTAGCTGCACTCATTTGGCTAGAAATTAAAACCTATCATTTGAACGCAGTGCAGGCTGGCATCCGTATTGTTTCCCCAGTTGCATTGCCCACATTAAAACATAATTTGATCTCTCTGTATGAAAATAGGCACTTCCTCTTGTAACTCTCCCCCCCCCCCTTTAGTTGTCTAATTTTTTTTTTACAAATAGGCAATATAATATTTTTGGTTGGTAATATTCCCTCAGCAGCGACTGCAAATACAGAGTTGAATCCAGACCTGGCCGCATGCAACTGGGATGGCAGAAGCAGACTTTCCCGGCCTCTATTCTCCATGGCAGCCCCTCCAGCCAGCCCCACAAAAATGATACAAAGTAGATTGGGGGAACCTTTTGCACCACAGCCTATCCCCTTTTAGATGCCAATAGAGACCTTTTCCCCCTTTTTTAATCCCTCCCAGTCCACAATGGTCCCAGTTTGAATTGGGGCCACAGGCACTCTAGAGTAACAACCAAAGGGAGGGGTCAGTGAGTCTCCTTTGCTTGTAGAAGTACTTGTTAAGGCTGATCAGGTATATCAACCTATGATATGGTTGTATAAATACTTATTGTCAGTGAACAAATACAATGCACAGGGTCCTGAGCAAGAATGAAACAGTGAATTAGAGTGCCCTATTTCACCTAACCAATTGCCTGATGCATTAGCATCCATTTCGGAAATGACAATGGATCTTCAGCTATGTCTTATCCAGCAAAAGCTTCTGTTCCATGTATATTGGATGCCACAGTGTCTCTTCAATATAGGCTTGGCTAAGTCAGCTAGCTGTTGGAGGTGTGATATAGCTAATGCTTCCTCCACACATATATTTTGGCAATACCCGGCAGCTGCCTCCTTTTGGAAGGAGGTTATAATAGGGATAAATTTTGTATTGGAAAACTCTTTAGCATTTATGGATGTACATATTCTACTTAATTACCTACCCGCTTCTTGGAATCTAATGCAAGGTCAACATAAATGGATTTTCCACACCCTTATGACAGCTAAAAAACTGATATTACAGCACTGGAAGGATAAAAAGCCATCCCCGATAACGCAGTGGATTGAGAACCTATTGACTTTCAAACTTTGAACAGGTGGTATTTAGACACCACCTGCGCATGGATAAGTATAGGGATATTCTTCTTTTTTTTTTTTTTAAATAATTTTTATTTATATTTTTAAAGAACACACATACACAAAAAAAACCATAAACCTACAAATCATACACTACAAGTGCACCCGTCACCCCGGGGCCAAAACCAATTCTATCCACATAATCCATTATTAATCTATATTCCAAAAATACATCATATCATGACATGGCTTACTCCCTTTCCCCTTTACTAAAACATAATCTAAAAATGACCCCCATATTTCCTTAAAATTATTTTTCTTTAATTGTCCCCTTTTACATTTAATACTACATGTTAGTTTATCATTTAAAGCAATATCCCAAACCTCTTTATACCAGTCTATTATTAAATACTGATGTTGAACTTTCCAATTCCTTGCAATCAATAATCTCTCTGCCGCTAATAAACTTACAATTAGTTCCTTTTTCTCTTGTGAGCACAAAAGTTTCTCCGTTATTGATAACAATGCTAATTTTGGACAGACCTCCACATTAATACCAATAATTAGTGAAATTTCTCCAAAAATTTTATTCCAGAAATCTAATACGCTTTTACAGCTCCACCACATATGAGCATAAGTACCAAGTTCCTGACATCCTCTCCAACACAATGGAGCACAATTACTATCTATTTTATTTAATCTTACTGGAGTCAAATACCATCTCCAAACAGTTTTTTAAAAATTCTCTTTTATCCTTACTGACATATTTCTTAATATACGTCTGCCCCAAATATTTCTCCACCCCGCATTTGATATCTCCTCCTCAAATTCCATTTCCCACATCATCTTAATGTTGTCTTTTTTCGCTTCAATCCTCTGCATCATTTTATATATCTCCTTAGTTAATCCTCTAGAAGAAACATTCCCTTCTATAAGTTCTCTAGACAACACTTTCTTTTCAAATCCAGTATAGGGATATTCTGTTCGCCTTTGTTGAAACTTATGCATAACTACTTCTATTGACAGTAGTATATTTCCTTATATACATGTAATACATAGACGTATAAATTCCTTATGTGTTTATTGCAACTGATATACCTAACCTTTATGCAATGTAAACTATTTTTCTTCTTTTTTATGTTTTCTTTATTGTTTTTGGTTTCGTTATAACTTTCTGAAATTCACAATAAAAAAATTTTTTTAAAAAAGAAAAGAAAAAAGAGAGGGGTCAGTGACATGCTACATAATTAATGCAATGTGTAGCTGGGCCCCGAATTGGTGCAGCGTAAAAAAGAGACATGAACTGAAAGCTGCAGCACAATGGAGATGTGCTAATTCCAAAGGCAGTCTTAGAAATGCTCCAAGTTGAACCAGAGAACATTCAGAGCTAAGCGCAGAGCCGGCCCAAGGAGCAATAATGAAATAGAATGAGAGTATCTACTCATCATTAACAAGTTACTCAGCCTCAGCCCCCATCTAGAATGAGGAATAAAATACTGATCATGCATCATACAAAGTACTTGTAAGGACAACTGAGATTTGTGAAGCAACTGAATAGAGCTGTGCTGGCATTGAAAAAATCACTGTGAAATCTCTACCAACATGGCGGCCCAACTCTGCTAATAACCAACCAAGCTCTGTTCTGCATTTTCTAATTGATCTGTTTCTGTGTTGAGAGATGGACTCGACTTTTGCCATTGTTGATATTTTCTCAGATACCCCAATATAGAAGAAGTTGCTGATAGGATAACAGAGCCAGGGTAAAGGGTAGTCACTATGCCAAAACTCAAATACATGTGAAAGAAAGCAAGCAGATAATGCTTGTGAAAAGCAAGCATTAATGTGATTAATTTTATCATTCAATTACATTTCATGGCTGGTGTGCTGTCCCCAAAGCAGTGATATAATCTGAAAGCCTAATATAGGTTCAAGCTGAACAGAGAGTCTAAATAGATAATATTTAGTGAACTAATTTTAAATATAAAGGGAACAGATAAGAAGCAATGAACCAGAGGGGACAAAAGCTCTAGAACTCCTTCCTGCTGGATCTGATTCCCAAAAGTCAGACTTAGAGTCAACATTTCAAGAAGCTCAAAAGACCCATGTGGTTTTGTTCTTGTAATCACTCCTCTTTTATGCACCTCCATATTTCAGAACACAAATTATGTAGTCATTCATTCTTTATAGCCTATTTCCAATCATTGTCATTTGGGATTCTGTAATGTACACACACTCCCTTGAGGCTTGCCACTGAAATTTGTTAAATGTTGGCTTTGGATTATTCCTAAATTACAGTCTGGCCCACTGAAATCTGCATTGCTGTTATTGAATCTGCTACACGTTCATTCAGGAAGTGCTCCAGTTCCTTTAGCAGCATGGCACTGGGCATTCAGGCCCTGATCCTGCCAAAGCTAGCCATGACTAAATCCTATTGAAAGCAATGGGACTTATGTTAGTTAAAACTAACTTCTTCCATTGGTTCAAATGAATCTGATGTAATCATGATTAACTTTAGTCTTGCTGCAGACACTGTGTCTATTATTAAATTCTTTTGCACAAAAAGTTAGGTAAGAGAAACATATGGTATAGTCCTTGCAGCTACCCATTATAATTTGAAGGCTTGGTTTATGTGTTTGGTGGTTTAGTAGTCTCAGTGATGTTCAATGAAACCTTCTAGAGCCAGCTCACTATGGCGATAGCAAGCACATATACAGGGCAGGAGTATGTATGCCCCCATTCTTGAGGCTGCTGTGCATCTGGTGACAGTCTTTTGGTGTGACATGGCCCTACATATGATCACTTTAGAGCCTAATTCAGAGATCACATCTCCATGTTCAAAGAGTGTTGCAATCCCCCCCAAATAGGTTGCATTCATGCATACAGTAATTGGGTAACGGACACAGTTAAAATAAGGGTGCCCTTGATTACTGGAATCCTCTGAACTTGGATGCTTCCAGTCATCCAGTGCAGGGCGGGAGGAATGGTGGAGGCGATCTTCACCTCCCTGTCCTCCTGCCCTGCATATTTCACTAGATGAGTTTTTTTAGCCCATCTAGTGAGGGCACTTCAGAGGGGGTGGGAAGGAGGCTAGCAGAGGCTTAGGATAGCTTATGTCCTGGCCTCTCAAGTTCCCCGCACTTCCCTGCACACTGGAATGCCCCCTTTTCATAGATTTCATAGATCACAGAGTTGGAAGGAGCCTACAAGGATATCGAGTCCAACCCCCCTGCTCAATGCAGGAAACTAGAGGAGGAGGGGTCTCCCATCCAAGTAGTAACCATGCCTGACTCTGCTTAGCTTTCCACACTCAGACAAGCTGAGCCAGCGTAAGCCACAGCGTAACTCCCCCTTCTGAAGTCAGAGAGCTATATCTGACCTGCTCAGAGGGGAAATCCTCAGTCTTCTATGGCCCCTCAGTATTCTATGGCCCCTAGGACCATAGGATTGCTCCTTCCATGGCTTCCATATAATAACCAGCCAGGATATAAAAGTTGGTGGTGATATAAATTCCACTGAAGCTCTCTTCTAAATGTCACTCTTCCAACCCCCATGCCATTCCAATTTCCAAGTTAGTATTGGGATAGGAAGGAGTTACTTTCTGCTTCTTTTAAAATGTCCTCCATCTTCTCCTGTTTGTGAATTTCCAAGGTGACTTTCTTTCAATGCAAATGGATATAGAATTAATCTTGATGGCATCAAAAAAAGTCAAGTTTCACTAGTCATTTACAGGAAATCCCAAGAATAAAAACTTCCCAGCTTTTCAGTCCTATCCTGAGCATGATTCATCAAATACAAGCCTATTTTCATCTTCTTACTTGGGCAATGCAAATTACAGCTACTCCCTAAAGAGAAACACTTGTTTGACTATAACTCCGGTCAGTATTTACAAGTACAGTAATACCTTGGATTGCAAGTAACTTGGTTTGAGAGCATTTTGAAAGACAAGCAAATTTGTAAATATTTATTAATTTTTTTTTTTACTTGATATACAAGCGACGTCTTGCAATACAAGTACTGTAGTACGGCTTAAATTAAAAATCTCTGTACAAATTTTTTTTGGGGGATTTTGTTTTGATATAAGAGTGTTTTGGATTACAAGCACGTTTCCAGAACGAATTATGCTCTCAATCCAAGGCATGACTGTAAATAGAATTAAATCATAATAAAGCTCATAAAATCAACACTGATACTAAATAACTTCCAGGCCTTGGTAAATGGCTTTCAGATGCCTTGATGCAGATGATGTTGGAATGCATCTGAATATACACCATCTAACATTTTAAAAATATCACCCAGCAGGTAGCTTATTACACAACACTATGATTAACCACGGATTAGCTCTGGAAGAGAAGCTGTGAGTTGACAAATTATCATAATTTAACTAATGATTTAGGTGAGATGGTGGAGGTACTTGGTTGCTAAAAATATATATATAAAGGCTAATTGTATGATAGCTGAAAAACAGAAGAAATGATTAATTAATTAATTAATTATATTTATACCCCGCCTTTTTTCCTGCAAGGAACCCAAGGCGGGTTACATAATCCTCCTCCTCCTCTCCATTTTATCCTCACAACCAATTTCTGTGACAGAGGCTACAATCCCATGCAAACTTATTTGGAAATTAGACTCATTGAATGAACTGGGAATTACTTCTGAGTAAAAATATTTGTGCCATAAAATGAACTAAATGTAAACTTGTTGTTGAGTCCATGTCTGTGAGGTAGCTTTGGGTGGTGACAAACCATAGTTTCTCAAAGATTTGAAGGCAAAGGGCACTGCTATGGTTGCTTCCACAGTAGCTATGGAGGCCTATGGTTGCTTCCACAGTAGCTCTTTTCTCTGGTATTGCAATCCTTTGTTCACTACCTCTTTACTAAGCATCCAGATGACATAGCTGTCAGATGGATGAAGTCCAGCAGTGTTTTCTGCATTCTCCTCCTGTATTTTTTCAGACCCTATATATTATGGTGATTTTTTGGCAATAAAATACAGTTGCTGCTTATCCTGTCCAGTTTTTATAGAATTATTTTGCTATTAAAAACAGAAAACAACCAGAGGAAATCACTAATTAAAACCTCTTCTCCTCAATACATGAACAGAAACGGACACTGGGGCAATTAAAATTGCTATTCAATGGGCAATTGCTCACTAATCTCCTAGTCAGAATAATAGAATCATAGAATCATAGAAAAGTAGAGTTGGAAGGGGCCTATAAGGCCATCGAGTCCAACCCCCTGCTCAGCACAGGAATCCAGGTCAAAGCATCCCCAGCAGATGGCTGTCCAGCTGCACCTTGAATGCCTCCAGAGTGGGAGAGCCCGCCACCTCCCCAAGTAGTTTATTTTTTATTATTTTTCTATTTATTATATTTATACTCCGCCTTTTTTCCTGAAAGGAACCCAAGGCGGCTTACATAATCATCCTCCTCCTCCTCTCCATGTTATCCTCACAACAACCCTGTGAGGTAGGTTAGGCTGAGAGTCAGTGACTGGCCCAAAGTCACCCAGTGAGTTTCATGGCCAAGCGGGGACCCGGATCTCCCGAGTCCCAGTCCAACACTCTAGCCACTACGCCACACTTGGCTCCGTTGTCTTATTGCTCTGACAGTCAGGAAATTTTTCCTGATGTTTAGGTGGAATCTGGGTTCCTGTAACTTGAGCCCATTATTCCGTGTCCTGCAAACTGGGATGATCGAGAAGAGATCCTGGCCCTCCTCTGTGTGACATCCCTTCAAGTACTGGAAGAGTGCGATCATATCTCCCCTCAGTCTCCTCTTCTGAAGGCTAAACATGCCCAGTTCTTTCAGTCTCTCCTCATAGGGCCTTGTTTCCAGTCCCTTTATCATCTTTGTTGCCCTCCCCTGAACCCTCTCCAGTTTGTCTATAAGTGTGGTGCCCAGAACTGGACGCAGTACTCAAGATGGGGCCTAACCAGTGCTGAGTAAAGGGGAATTATCACTTCCCGCGATTTGGAAGCTATACTTCTATTAATGCAGCCCAAAATTGCATTTGCCTTTTTTGCAGCCACATCGCATTGCTGGCTCATATTCAGTTTGTGATCTACCACAATTCCAAGATCCTTCTCACTTGTAGTATTGTTGAGCCAAGTGTCCCCCATCCTGTAACTCTGCTTTTGTGGTTTCCTTTCCCTAGGATCAACAGGAAGTAATAAAGGAGGAGGAACCTGCAGTGAATATTTTTTTGTGTGACGTTGCCAGGGGTCTTTGCTGAATGGAACTTGCTTGTGTGTAGATATGACAGTAGGATCTTGACCATGGGAAAGAACATTGCTAGTTAATATCACACTATATTAAATGTTGTGTGGAGTCTCTGTTTTAATTGTGCTTTCAGATAATTGTGTAAAAACAGAGCCTCAGTCAGCAGTGCTAGAGAGGTCTACTGTGGAAGCAACCTCTGATAAAAAGGTTTTGCAGAGTTTTTGATTCCTGCAAAGCCTGCTTGAACAGAGGCACATGGGAAATTAAGTCTCTCAATCCATTTTCAGCTCCTCGCAGAATGATCATCTGTTTTTCTACTCTGTGATACAAAACACATGTTGTAGTGGTGCTTAGTGAAAAAGAAATTCCTCTGTATAAGACAACAGAAGAATAAAATCTCTCAGGAACAAACAGAGTTTTGGCAGAATGTTATGCCAAGTCTCCCATGTACATACAGAAACAATATGATGAGCTCCAATGAGGCACATGGTTAGAAGACAATTCTTTGCTGCTCTACTGCACACTTAACAGCACTCTGGAGAGATTCATCACTCCAACAGGTGTTTTTCAACACCCCTTGGGAGAACCCAGTCGGAGTATTTAAGCATAAGTGGATTTCTGAATGATGAACTCTATCCTCACCATTATACCAAGCTGTGCTTGAGTGACTATTTTCTTCTAAAGCCCTGCTTCTTCTTTCTTGCACCTAAACCTGTTGGGGAGGAACCGAGAACTCAGCCAACATCACAAGTGTCAAATTAAATGCTTTGCTAAAGGTGAAAGTGATCAGGAGAGCTGTAACACATACTCATTTGACTGCTTTTCGGATCAGTATGGAAAAAAGGAAAAATTTCCCTTAATGTACTATATAGTTTAATTGCTGTGAACTGCCCAGAAAGCTTCAGTTATTGGGTTGTATAGAAATATAATAAATAAATAAATAAACTATAGAGTTAGGTCTATGTGTTCAAGAGAACCTGTGGTTAGGAATGCAAATGCACTGGAAAACCTGCAGGTGGCGTCGAGAGCACATAATGCAGGCCACATGCTGAAGCTAAGCAGGTATGAGCTGGGTCAGTGCTTGGATGGGTGACTGCCTGGGCTGCCCACATCTGTTCTCCTGCACTGAGCAGGGGGTTGGACTCGATGGCCTTGTAGGCCCCTTCCAACCCTACTATTCTATGATTCTTTGATGGATATACATTAGAAGTAAATGGATAGTGTTCCTCAATTCTTACTGAGCGGCTTTAACATTTACTGCAGGCCTGTGTTCCACTTACAGCACAATCCTATATTTCTACTCAGAAGTAAGTTCAACTGAGTTCAGTGGTGCATACTCCCAGGAAAGCTTAGGATTGTAACCTTAGAGAAAAGAAAACCACTGATCATCTGGAAGGAAACCAAGGTCCTTCCCACCCCAATACACTCATTTTAAATATAAACTAGGTGAAACATTCTTTCTCTCAAATGAAAATTTGTACAGTACGTCAAGGATAACTAATAAAACCATAAACATGTTGCTCCATGAGAAATAAAATCCAAAATCCACATTTGGCCAATACCTTTATTAGAACTGGTGGTGTTATTGCCCAAATGGATTTTGGATATTATTTCTCATGGCTACCTTTGTTTATGTGCTTTGGAAAATACAGTATTTCACCATTCAGGGTGGAATCTACCACCAGGGAAACATGATTTTCTATCAACTGAACAGGAACTTAGCACTGAGGGTTCCATCCCCTCCAACCACTAGGTAATACTCACAATTTGGCCTCAATTGACCCCCACCCCCTTTTTAATTTTATTTATTTATTTTTAAATGAACACACTTACAGAAAAAAACACACATAAATCTACAAATCATAAACTCCAAGTGCACCTGTCACCACGGGGCCAAAACAAATTCTATCCACATAATCCATTATTAATCTATATTCCAAAAATACATCATATCATGACATGGCTTACTCCCTTTTCCCTTTACTAAAACATAATCTAAGAATGGTCCCCATATATCCTTAAAATTATTTTTCTTTAATTGTCCCTTTTTACATTTAATACTACATGTTAGTTTATCATTTAAAGCAATATCCCAGACCTCTTTATACCAATCTATTATTAAATACTGGTGTTGAACTTTCCAATTCCTTGCTATCAGTAATCTCCCTGCCGCTAATAAACTTACAATTAATTCCTTTTTCTCTTGTGAGCACAGAAGTTTCTCCGTTATTGATAACAATGCTAATTTTGGACAGACCTCCAAATTAATGCCAATAATTTCTGAAATTTCTACAAAAATTTTATTCCAAAAATCCAATACGCTTTTACAACTCCACCACATATGAGCATAAGTACCAAGTTCCTGACATCCTCTCCAACACAATGGAGCACAGTTACTGTCTATTTTGTTTAATCTTACTGGAGTCAGATACCATCTCCAAATAGTTTTTAAAAAATTCTCTTTTATCCTTACTGACATATTAATATACGTCTGCTCCAAATATTTCTCCACCCCGCATTCGATATCTCCTCCTAAAATTCCAGTTCCCATATAGTCTTAAGGTTATCTTTTTTCGCTTCAATCCTTTGGAACATTTTATATATCTCCTTAGTTAACCCTCTGGAAGAAACATTCCCTTCTATAAGTTCTCTAGACATCACAACACTTTCTTTTCAAATCCAGTAAGTTCCCTCTCATGCTCATTTCTCTTCTTCCATTTCTTAGTCCACTGATCTAATTGCATTAAATTTAACCACGAAATTCTACCTGGCCCAAACATTTCCAATATTTGTTGTCTAGTCTCAATTTTTCCCATCCAATCCATTAATTTGATAACCTTATTTTCCCTAAATATACCTTCCCAATGCTGTGCATTTTCTGGAAAGTCCTCCATTGCTACCACTGGAGTTAACGGGGATATCCCTGTGAGGGATTGAGGCCTACACAAGATTGGGTTTATTGAGGCCTACACAGGCTTGAGTTTGTTGAAGCCTGAAGGCCCAAACACTTCCCTCGAGTAGTGAAGCCTGAAGGCCCAAACACTTGGATGGGAGGGGGAGTTTGAGAGTTTAAGTTTACCCAATAGAAGTTAAGAATTAGATATCCTATTCAAGGTCACATGATTATAACCTTCCATTCCTGGGAAGGCTATATATGGGGTGTGGTCAGCTAGCAGTCAGTGTGTGCTGGGAGAGAGCTAGAAGCAGCAGCACAGAAACAGCAGAGAGAAGCAGAGAGAGAGAAAGAGAAACTGGCTGCATAGAAAATAGGTAGTCTGAAGTTATACTAGAGAACATTGGATTGTTTGTTTGTTTGTTTTATTTTATCATACTTGCTTTTGAATTATAACCACTCTATTAAGTAAAGACCCTAATATTATTAGTAAAGTGTTGTTGTTTACCCTGAGAGTTTAGAGTGACTTATTCACCACGTCTACAGCCTACACCCACGTTACTGGAAGCAGGCAAAAGACTTGATAACCTAGAGAGGGAGAGGCTTTGAGAAGAGGCAGAGATCTCCCAAAGGTCAGATCAAGGGGTCCCTGTAGTAGCAGAACCTTGACAGATGGTGGCAGAGGAGTGATCCTGAACAGTGAGATTAAGCACTCCAAACAGAAATTGGGTTTTTTTTATTAATAGAGCTGGCAAAAGCAGAGTATGTTTGAACTTCAGGACTGCGGAATAGGGACCCAGTGAGGCTATTAGGATGAGCCAATATCTCTCCATGAACAAAACTGCCCTGATAGAGCAGTGTAAAAAGGACAATTTGCCATGGGAGGAGAAAACAGCAGAGGAACTGAAAGTTATGCTGATCTCCCAGGCGGCAATAGAAAGAGCTGCACCCTCTAGTCCTAGTGTAGCAGGACCCCAAACAAAAGAATGGGAGCTCCGTGAACAGGAACTGTGGCTAGTGGCAAAGCAGAAGGAAGAAGAGACCAGGTTAGAGTGGGAGAGGCTTCGTCTGCAGCAGGAGCAGCTTAAGGCCCAGGAAGAACAACGCAAACATGAGGAAAAGATGCACCAGGAGAAACTTCAGGCCCAGAAAGAGCAACTTCAAGCCCAAGAAGAACAACGCAGACACGAGGAAAGGATGATGAAATTGAAACAGGAGCAGCCTGTCAGAGTTACCCCGAAGGACTTCACAGCATACACCCCAGGAGAAGACCCACAAGTGTTCTTGACCACTTTTGAAAGGGCAGCACGGAAGTGGGGATTGCAGGAGGGTGATTACATGAAGTTTGTACCTAATTTAATCAAAGGGGAGCTGGCAGAGATTTATAATAGCATGCCAGAGGGGGAGGCTGTTTCCTATGCTCAATTCAAAGAAACTGTGTATAAAAGGTTCAGGTTAGGCCCTGAGCACTTTAGGAAAAAGTTCAGAGGGTTAACACCTCAACCTGGTAAATCTATGGTAGAGTTTGCAACAAAATTAAAAAAACCTGCTATTAAAATGGGTGGATGAAGCAAAAGCTGACAACAGGGAAAAGGTGCTAGAGCTTATGGCTCTGGATCAGTTTTATTTTCGGTTGCCCAGAGAAATAAAACTGAAGGTTAAGGATAAAGATCCTGAAACTGTAAACCAAGCTGCAGAAATGGCTGACAAATTTATTGAAAACTGGGAAGGGTTAGGCCCCAGGATTGAGTCTGAGAAGAAGGGGGGGGGGGAAATGGGAAGCCCCAAGTAAAAAGGAGTTCAAAAAACCTCCTTTTGATCCTTCTCACCCCAGAGACCGTGCCTGCTATTCGTGTGGTCAGACAGACCACATCAGGAGTAGCTGTCCCAAGTTACAAGCAATAACACCAGCTAACCCAGGTAGTCCTAAACCCGAACAAACCAAACCACAAGGTGTAGCAAGTATAAAAAAACCTTATAATTGTGGATTTGTGATCACCAACAGGGAAGAGGTTAATAATCAGTTTAAAGAACCTGTTTATGTAAAAGATAAGACCATTGTGGCAATGTTGGATTCTGGAGCTGATGTTTCTCTGATCCGAGCAGATTTGGTGAGACCTGAAGATTTGGTACCAGGAATGTCTATTGAGATTCAGGGAGTGAATGGTCCCTCCTTTGAAGTCCCAGTAGCAAGGTTATCCATAGAATGGAGGGGATGGAGGGGTCTGTATGAAGTTGGGGTGATGGAACCTCCAACTCAATTTGCCCCTATCATTGTGGGAAAGGATATAATGGGACCAGAAGCTCAAATATGTGTGGTAACCCGCAAGCAAAAGGAAAGGGAGGAACTTTCAAGACAGGACCAGGTAAAAGCTGATGGGGTAAAAGAAAAGGTACTAGAGGTACAACCCACGGTGATTCTGGAAGGTCCAAAACCAACCCCAGACCCTCCCCAAACCGAAACAACAGAACAAGCCACCATGCAACCTGTAGACCTGAAAGCCAGTGAAACAACCGAGGCAGGTGGTTCTGTAGAGGAGAAGGCGCTAGAGACCCCTTTTCCTGATTTAAGAAGAGTAGAAGAATTCAAGCAGGGAGTCCTCAGTGATCCTAGTTTAGAGCCTCTGAAGAGAGTAGCTCTCCCTCAAAAGAGGCCCTTCTCTGAGGAAAGAAGGGAGCAGATTATTTGGGAGAAAGGATTGCTGTATAGGCTGTGGTTACCAAAAACCCAAGAGTTAACCTGGGAACCACTAAAGCAACTGGTAGTACCTAACAATTCCAGCTAAGGTTGCTAGAACTAGCCCATGATGTGCCATGCGCAGGGCACTTGGGGAAAAACAAGACTAAACAAAGGCTCATGGCAAACTTCTTTTGGCCTGGAATTGCTAAGCAAGTAGCAGAGTACTGCAGGTCTTGTGAAACCTGTCAGTGTGTGGGGAAGGCAGGGCATCACAGTAAAGCCCCTTTGCAGCCTCTGCCTATTATAGGAGAAGCTTTCTTTAGGGTGGGCATGGATATTGTAGGGCCTTTCACTAAACCCACCCGCAAGGGAAAAAAGTACATCCTCACAGTGGTGGATTTTGCCACAAGATACCCAGAAGCAGTAGCATTAGCCTCTATAGATGCTCTATCTGTAGCTGAGGCTTTGCTAACTATATTTTGCAGAACTGGATTTCCCTCTGAAATCTTGACAGATTGTGGGTCAAATTTCCTCTCCGAGATAATGGAGTGTCTGTGGAAGTGTTGTGGGGTAAAACACTTGAAAACCACTCCTTATCACCCTCGATGCAATAGAATGGTGGAAAGATTTAACGCCACACTCAAAGGAATGATTAGAGCTTATGTAAACACACACCCAAATGACTGGGATGACAAACTGCAACACCTACGTTTTGCCTACAGGGAAGTTCCACAGGAATCAACGGGATTCTCACCTTTTGAGCTGTTGTATGGCAGAAGAGTGAGAGGCCCTCTTGATCTCCTGAGGGAAAACTGAGAAGGTAAACTCGAAGAAAACAAAACCTCTGTGGTAGATTATGTGTTAAAACTTAGACAGACCCTAGATACACTCTGTAAACTAGTTCAAGCCAATGTAACCAAAGCCCAAGAGGTGCAAAAGTTCTAGTATGATCAAAAGGCACGCTCTAGAGTATTTGAGGTAGGGGATCAGGTAATGATATTTCTTCCTCTGCGCAAAGACAAGCTTAAGGCTGCTTGAGAAAGCCCCTACACAGTCAGAGAGAAAATGGATGATTTAACCTATGTGGTAGTTAAAGAAAAATCTGAAAAAAGACCAAAGGTAGTACAGTACATGTAAATATGATGAAGCCACACTATGAGAAGAGTAGAATAGTTTTACAGGTGCAGAAGGTGCCAGAGGTAGTATACTTAGGACACAGGGTTGGAAATGGTCATATCACACCTTTATGGGACAAAGTTGAAGCTATCAGAACCTGAGACATACCTACAACCAAGAAACAGGTCAGGTCATTCTTGGGATTTGCTGAGTATTACAAGAGATTTGTTCCCCATTTTAGTGAAATTGCTAGACCTTTGACTGATCTAACCAAGAAATGTAAACCTGACAAAATTGTGTAGACTGATGAATGTCAGAGAGCTTTTGATAGACTAAAAGACATTTTAAGCTCAAAGCCTGTGTTGAGAGCACCTGACTTTGAAAAAACCTTTATTGTAGCTACAGATGCCTCTGAGACTGGCATAGGTGCTGTATTGTTACAAGACTATGACTCTGTTAAACACCCAGTAGCCTACCTGAGTAGGAAGCTTCTACCCAGGGCGAGAAACCTGTCTACGATCCAAAAATAATGTCTGGCAGTAGTGTGGGCTCTGGACAAGCTCAAGCCTTATGTTTTTAGGCAAGAATTTACTTTATGGACTGACCATCATGCCTTGCAATGGATACAAACAATTCAAAATACCAACTCCAAGCTTCAGAGATGGTCTTGGAAATTGCAGAAATTTCAAATGAACATTGAACATGTGCCTGAGAAGGAGAATGTGATAGCTGATGCTTTGTCTAGGAAATAACCAAAAAACAGTTGCTTTTTGTGTAGGTTAACGTTTCACAATTCTCTTCTGTAAAAGGGAAATTGTTCCACTTGAGGAGAAGGAGGGGAAGATGTGAGAGATTGAGGCCTACACAGGATTGGGTTTATTGAGGCCTACACAGGCTTGAGTTTGTTGAAGCCTGAAGGCCCAAACACTTCCCTCGAGTACTGAAGCCTGAAGGCCCAAACACTTGGATGGGAGGGGGAGTTTGAGAGTTTTAAGTTACCCAATAGAAGTTAAGAATTAGATATCCTATTCAAGGTCACATGATTATAACCTTCCATTCCTGGGAAGGCTATATATGTGGGGTGTGGTCAGCTAGCAGTCAGTGTGTGCTGGAAAAGAGCTAGAAGCAGCAGCACAGAAACAGCAGAGAGAAGCAGAGAGAGAGAAAGAGAAACTGGCTGCATAGAAAATAGGTAGTCTGAAGTTATACTAGAGAACATTAGATTGTTTGTTTGTTTGTTTTATTTTATCATACTTGCTTTTGAATTATAACCACTCTATTAAGTAAAGACCCTAATATTATTAGTAAAGTGTTGTTGTTTACCCTGAGAGTTTAGAGTGACTTATTCACCACGTCTACAGCCTACACCCACATTACTGGAAGCAGGCAAAAGACTTGATAACCTAGAGAGGGAGAGGCTTTGAGAAGAGGCAGAGATCTCCCAAAGGTCAGATCAAGGGGTCCCTGTAGTAGCAGAACCTTGACAATCCCTGGTATAAAAATCTGTCTATTACTGTTCCAAATCCCTAACATATTGATACCAGTGCACAACCTAAAACGAACATCTGGGCTTCCTAATATAAGGACTGTCATCATGTTTCTCTGCACTTTTGCTCTATGCCACCTCAGGAACCCATGTGCTTCACCCAAGCCATGAGGCAGATCAGAGCTACAGCTAGCCTTTGTGTTTTCAGAAATGGGGATCAGCCATTGCTACTGCTTCCTAAAATGCATTGCTAGGTGTAATCTGACACCTGCAACACCTAGCACTACTAGCTAATTCATTCAGATGGCAGATCCCCATTATGAGACTGGGTGAATTTATACTGCAGACCTCATGGCCATAACACCTGGACAATTTTTGGACTTTCTTGCTTTCCCTATCCTCTGCTTTATTGCCTAATGAAGAGTTCTGGGGAATTTTGTAGACTTTGGTTGGTTCTATAAAGGTATTGCCCAACTCTGGATAATAAAACCGTGAACATGTACAGAAAACATTTTTAAGGCCAATAGAAATATGGATAAACGTTGGGTGTGATTGGAAATATCTTTTATATCCAGTTTAGTAATCTACACGCCAAGCTGGAAGAAAGCAGCAGTCCCTGTGTAATGGCAAATAACTGAGAATTACATAACTAAAATTAGTCACGTTACAGGATGAAAACGGTAAGCAGCTTAAAGTAGTTAAGGAATAGGATGGGTATGTTTACTACTAAAAGCAATTGAAACAAAATTGGAAAATGCATTGTTCCATATATGTCACAAACGGATAAAGTATATTGACAATGACTAGTTGTGATGGACAGCTGGATTTCTGCCTCTCCCTCCCTGAGAATCCAGAGCCAATCACAGTGCTCGAAATGCTGACAAGGGGCAGAGAGAGCAGTGACAGGCAGGTTTACCTGCATTCTGGGTTGGGGATAGGAAGGGGAAGCATCAAGAGACCCCCTCAGAATCAGTAGTAGAGGCTGGAAGGGAACTCTCTGTGTAAGTTACTACTTCAGCCTGGAGTTGAAATATAGTAACTGTTATAAGATAAGCAAGTATCTTTTATTTCTATTTGTAGAAATAAACTTGTTTTGTTTTACTATGTTAACCCTTTGTGTATGAGTGGGTGACTAAGGGGAGGAACAGACACTTCTTTGGGAGCAATCTCAGGGGAGAAAGAAGAAAGTGGGCAGCGAGAGAAATAACTGAACTCAGGTCATTACCCTAGTTAGCCTGAGGCTGTTGGGGCCAAAGGCTTGTGGAAAGAAGGGAGTGCCCTGGGCAACTGCTGGTGTCTCTGAGGGATTGGGAAGCAGAGCCTGAGGGGAAGAGGCTGAGTGTCTTCCATGCATCCCAGGTGAGGGGCAAGCAGCATACCTGAGGGAACATAGTGACCTGGGTATGGAGCCTGAGTATGAAGGCCCATAGCTCAAGTGAGGGAGCTGTACAAATGAAAGAATAAAGTGGCTAAAACACCCAACAAACACGCTACTGAGGGCTTCCACAAGTGTGGAGGCAGAGGCGGGTGTGTCACACAGATAAGTGGTGGTAGAGTTTGGTGGCACACTAGTATAACCTTGTTTTCCCCTGATATAGAACCATGCACATTTCATTTCATTTCATTTATTTCATTTATATACCGCCCCACAGCCAAAGCTCTCTGGGCGGTTCACAACACTTTATACATAAAAACAACAATAAAAAACATACAAAATAGTTTAAAAAATTAAAAACCAAATTTAAAAACACAGTTTAAAATAACAATACAAAAGCCAATAAAACTGAGCCTACAGGTGACAATCCCCTCCGTGCTATTCCAAGCTCCTAACTAAATGCCTTGGCATAGAGGGAAGTTTTAACCTGGCCCCGAAAAGATAGTAAGGTTGGCGCCAGGCGGGTCTCAGTGGGAAGCTGATTCCATAACTGGGGGGCTACCACCGAGAAGGCCCTACTCCTCGTTGCCACCAACCGAGCCTCTCTTGGAGGTGGCAGTCGGAGGAGGGCCCCAGATGTTGAGCGTAGTGTAGATAGCGGTTGGGAGAGACGTTCTGTCAGGTATTGTGGTCCTAAGCCGTGTAGGGCTTTATAGGTTAAAACCAGCACCTTGAATTCGGCTCGGAAGCATATTGGCAGCCAATGCAAGCGGGCCAGAACTGGTGTAATATGCTCGGACCTTCCGGCGGTCCCTGCAATAAGCCTGGCTGCCGCATTTTGCACAAGTTGCAGCTTCCGAACAGTCTTCAAAGGCAGCCCCACGTAGAGTGCATTGCAGTAGTCTAGTTTAGAGATCACCAGAGCGTAGATTACTGAGACCAGGCTATCCCTGTCCAGATAGGGGCGTAGCTGGGCCACCAGCCGAAGCTGGTAAAAGGCACTCCTTGCCACGGAGGCCACTTGAGCCTCAAGTGACAAAGATGGCTCCAGGAGCACCCCCAAGCTACGAACCTTCTCCTTCAAGAGGAGTGCAACCCCATCCAGAACAGGTTGAACACCCTCCATCCGGTCAAAGGAACCACCCACTAACAGCATCTCAGTCTTGTCTGGATTGAGCCTCAGTTTGTTAGCCCTCATCCAGTCCATTGTTGCAGCCAGGCACCGGTTCAGCACATCCACAGCCTCACCTGCTGAAGATGAAAAGGAGAAATAGAGCTGCGTGTCATCAGCGTACTGATGGCAACGCACTCCAAAACTCCGGATGACCCCACTCAACGGTTTCATGTAGATATTAAATAGCATGGGGGATAAGACCGACCCCTGAGGAACCCCGTACTGGAGAGTCCATGGGGCCGAGCAACATTCCCCAAGCACCATGCTCCGCCATCTTGGTTCCCCATATGAAGTATGCGTTAATCCCCATTCCTCGTTCTCTTGAGCCCAGCCTGTCAGCGGAACCACCTGGATATGTGGCTTTGTCTGTCCCACTTACTCTCAAATCAGCCAAGAAACACCCTCTCGATTATTTCATCTGTTGCCAAGTCTGAACAACTTGGACACATCAAATGAAAAGCAAAAATCATCCTCTACTGTAATTGCACTCTGGTCTGGGACTTTAAAAAAAAACAACAAGACACAGAGATTGAGGCTGAAAGAAGGAAAACAGTACACTTTCTGAAACCTGGCTCCTGAAGCAGACTTTTTCATGTCACTGTATGGTAAGGCTGGCCTTAAACAATGCCATGTCAAATAGAAAGGCACTTCTCAGCTGGTATTCACACTTACATGGCAAAACTGTATGTCAAATCCAGACAATATGATTTTCCTGGATTTTAATTCTTGTGGAGAGCCAACATTTTATTTTTATTTATTAGTACATCTATATCCCACCGTTTTTTCCCCTCTTGCAAGGAACCCAAGGCAGCTTACATAGTCCTTCTCCTTTCACCCTCACAATAACCGCGTGAGGTAGGTTAGGCTAAGAGTCAGTGACTGGCCCAAAGTCACCCAGTGAGCTTCATGGCTGAATGGGAACCAGAACCTGGATCTCCCGAGTCCCAGTTCAGCACTCTAACCACTACACCACACTGGCTCTCTAAATAGATAGAAGAGTCTCTCTGTTTCAGAATGCTTAGATTAAAATTGGAGCTGGAGAAGAATTGAGGAGAGGGGTCATAATGCTTGTCTTGTATTTGTGGTGAGCATTAGGAACCCACCAGACTCATATTCCAAGCCCAGAAACACACATCTTGGTGACATCATTAGTTTCAACTATTCATGTATGGCTTTTTCACATGCAATGCTAAACCATATTTCAAGGCTATGGGAATAAGCCTTGGGGGAACTCTGCTTAGTTTAAACAAGCCAGAATCAAGCCATGGTTTATGATCCTGGCTTGTTCACAAACTGTAGTTTAAACTAACCAGAGTTCCCCCGACGCTCATTTCTATAGTGCTAAATTATGGTTTAGCATGACATGCTAAACTGCCATAAATGAACGTGTATGTATTTGTGTCATTCAGAAAACATGTAGCTTTCATCTTTAATAATAGCATCGTGGGTTAAAAAGTGAAATAAGTGAATAAACTAATAAACTAAGCCTTCTGTGACTTTCTTCAGCATTTCTGTAGCAGCTGTCTCAGCCCTGCAGATCCCTTGCCTTTAGGTGTCTCATTTTCCCCAGATCACTAGGCAGCTGACTTCAGTCTGCAGATCAAATACAAGGTCCCAGTCTCTCCTGCACTCCAGGCTCGTTAAGTGCCCTGTGACTGGAAACAGTTGTTACAGGAGTGCCTGAGCATGAATACATGCCAGTGCAGCAACTGCATTTTGAAAGTGTTGTTTGAGGCACATATTGAGAGGCAATGCCATGTAGTGGCTAAAGGACTGAGCTGCTGTGCATTAGGTTGTCCCACCCAGTCCAAATCTTGACCATAAATTCACTAGACAGCCTTGGGAAGCCCCTATTCTCTCAGCCTCAGGGCCCTACTCTTCATCTACAATCTGCCCTGTTCACCTGAACTCATGAGGGCTAAAAGGGCTTTACCAGGATCCTCAATGGTGCAGGGAGTTATACTCACATTGAAGAGAACATGAGTAAAACTCCTGTTCAGCAATCCCTGATAAATGCAGGGAGGTTGGGAACTGAGGGGGCTGGGCCTGGCGCACACAGGGGAAATTGGGACCCGGCCTGTGGCTCATGCTGGCTCAGCTTGTCTGAGCGTGGAAAGCTAAGCAGGGTCAGGCCTGGTTATTACTTGGATGGGAGACCCCTCCTCTAGTTTCCTGCATTGAGCAGGGGGTTGGACTCGATAGCCTTGTAGGCTCCTTCCAACTCTAGAATCTATGAATCTATGAATCTCTCTACACACTTTTAGCTCTCATGAGTTTTGGTAAATGTTTGAACAGGGCTAATTTGGACCTACCATTTGGGATTGTTGAAAGAATTATCTAGAGACTGTGTGTGAATCTTTCTGAGCTCTCTGAAGTTCCATATAAATGCTGTATTGCCTTTATGGTTTCAAGATTCACCATGATGGTGGAAAGTTAATTTGTTTTTGTTTAGTGCTCTTTTTGTCTGACAGTTGTATGTTTGCTTGAAATAATGCATATTCATTTATTTTTTAGGATCCTTTCCCTCCCTTTTAAAATAAGAACACAAGCTCTCTGCTCATAAACAAGGTCACCTCTTCTGGCAAATTGACTCAAGTATTCATAGATAACATGACACAAGCTAATCTCCTTTTCTCTTTACAAGACATTTTTGTTGAAACCTAGAATTTATGCTTAATACTGACACTGTTGATTTCTCTCCTTAGGACTGTATAACCACCAGATGTCTCTAAAACCATATTCTCTCATAAACATTTTATGTCTTTGAAGATGCTGAAAATCTTGGATTTATATGACTGTTATATCTGTCTACCCAGGGATCAAAAACTCTATTAAAATTATCCCAAGTGCAGAGTCAGAAAATTTATTTAGCTGAGCAGGTAAGTTTAAGAATTTTTAGGAAGTCCTTATTTAATCTATATGTTTTAAATTCTAATAAAATGGTTCCCCTCTGAGGCATAAAATGAAAACCCCTTTAGCTGTGGTTTGATTTTTTATTAAAACTGCAAGTTAAATATACTGTGAAAGAGGGTGGTACTCCCCACAGTTTCCCTGATGAAATATAGTTTCTTTGTGCTTTGTCAAAGTTTATCAATTTTTGTGAATATGTTTCTGGTATATTTAAAAAAAAACTCTCCCAGAGGCATTAAGAACGAGCATGACATTTCAGCTAATTAGAAGATACATCATTATCTCAGTTTTATAGAGAAATAACAACTTGAAAATCAAACAAAAAAAATTCCAAGACATCTAAGAAATGCACACATCCAATTCTAAATGCATTTGTGCTTAAGAAGGTATGCATGCTCATTATTGGGGTGTTATTAGTGCTATCCCAGCGGAAGCATAGTCTCTGACCTAGATCAAGAAACGGGTCATAAATGAAGACAGAATACTTGAAATGTATGGTACTCCTCAGTACATCATCTCCTTTCAAATGAAGAGACTTTAGCAGACAGAGCCAAATACCCAGCACATTTACTGTTCCACTGTGTTCTAGGGAAGCAAGCATGGTTAGAACTGTAGACAGTTTGTTTCCTGGTCAGCCATCATTTGAATGGCATTCACTAATGATATATTTTTTCAGGTATTCCCACCTTCCCTTTTGCTGGCATTGCACATTTGGGACTTGCACAACTGTGATTATTTGCAAAGTGGTTCTGAATAATTGTTGCACACTGCATGCTTGGTTGCCTTAATTGCACATCGTGTTACCTGTGTAGAACAGACATCACTATCAGCTAATGCACATTGTCCTAACTATGCCATTGGAATGCTCAATTTTGCTGCTTCGTTTATTTTGCAGATCAAAAGGGGAAAGTATAAAAACTGCTACCTCTTTGGGAAACACGATGATCAGTTTTTTTTGCTTTGGGAATGGAAAATCACATATATTCATGGCATCTTTATAATTCACATACGATGTCTGCATTTGGCCCTGTAGTTATGAGTGCAGTCCCTGTGTGTGTGTGAGAGTGTATGTAAGTGTGTGAACCTTGTTCCATTGCTCATCCTTCACCTTTATATTCTGCGTTACCTACTGTACTATGTTTACATTGTTTCAAGTAGAAAATTAGACAGCACAAGGTTGAGAGAAAAAGATGCCTAATGCAAGTATAATTCTGTGACAGTGTTGAATGATTTATCCTAGTTATTACCTTCAGTTCAAATCATTAATGAGTTAATGTAGTGTGTGAATCCCAGACAAGACTGATGAAAAATGAATGTGCTAATCAATATTTTGCAAAAGCTTAAAAACTGGGTTTGGGGAATCAGTCATCGTTAAACATAGATAAAGGCCTAATAAATCAAAAATAATGGAATACTCCATTTCAAACTGGGAACACTGAAAAATTATGAGAGAAACAAAGTAATGAAGTATGAGAATGTTTAGAAAATGAAATTGTCATGGAAGGCCCAGGCGATGATAAACATAAACCCATCAGTCAGCTGTTCTAGCAGCTCTTCACTTAAGATGGTCTGTGCTTTGGGGCAGAGGAACTTAGAAAAATGAGAAAAATAAATGATTGTGGTGATACTTCAGTATATGCCTCAGGAAGCACTTTGTTTGTTCCATAAGGGAGATTATGCAGTGCATTATACTGAGCAAACAAAACTGGAAATTATAACTTCTCTTCTTTGCTTATTATTTTCCATGGTGGTGATTAACTTTGTTCTGCTTGTTTACTTTTTTCCCCCAGTCAAAATGAAAAGTCAAGGGCCTATAATTTGGAGTTCAATCCCATCATAAATTTTGCCAGATATTATGATGTACTCCCAGTGTCTTATTCAATCCAGTTTATGTTGTGGCTCACAGGCTATTTGTTTTTACTGCTTTCCTCATCTAAAAATTATACTAAGGCTGTTGTGTATTAGAATTGTTTTAAATGAGAGACAGGCAGTCTTCGGGTTAAGAACGTCCGACTTACGGACAACTCGTACTTATGAATGGACTTCTGGGTTCCCCGGCTCTACGTTGTTTACATAGAGCATATTGTAGTATACGTAATTTACGCAATTTGCGGAAATGTCATATACTACACTATACTGTTCCGACGTATGTACAAATGCGGCTTAAAGACATTCTTAAGAACAGAACTCGTTCCTAACCTGGGGACTGCCTGTATTATGAACTTGAGAATCTGTACCTGAGTACAAAATCCATGCGTACTGTACCATTTATGATGGGTACTGTGTGTATAAATTGCAACTTTCCTATACAATTGCATGCAGGCAGCAATTGGAAAAGGATTGGGAAAGCCACAATTGATATATGTGGGCACCCTTCATAAATGATATATAAGTATATCCATATGTCTGGTACTTGGGAATCCATTCCTCAGTAGTTGTATGACATGATGCAAGTGGGGAAAAGTAGTGTAGGTTTTTGCTTGCATCTGTTAGAATTGCTCTTAAACAGGAAACGGCTTTACCTATCAATGGGCAGTATCCAGCAGTGTTAGCCTGCAAACTCAAATAGTGCTAGTGGAGTTCTGCTGAAGCTTTCAGTTGGGCAAGTTGGAGCACATGGCCCACTCCTGCAAGTGGTTGCGCTGTGCAACCTCTTGTGAAAGCAGGACTTTAGTTGGATTCTCCCCGCGCACATAGTTTGGAACCTAGTTTCCAGTAATGCAATGATGTTCGCGCTAGCAGAATGACACAGTTGAGTACTGTCCACTGTCATCTCAGCCAGGGTACTTGAGGGGAGCAAGGAAGCTCAGATGGTTTGTGTGGTGCTCTGGGAAGGAGTTCAGACTGCCAACTGGAAAGATCTGATTTTCTGGTTATTGGGGTCCAAACCCAGCAATGTGTCCCCTTGCTCAGAGATGTTAGCAGATTATTCCTCCTTAGACCATGTTTGGGCTATTGGACTTCTCGGACAAGTTCTTCCAGTTCAAGGTCCCTTTCAGAGGGATTTGAGGCCTTAGTCACAGCCATATTGCAGTAGTGCCTGGTCCTTGCCACATGAAGTCAAGCAGTCCCCTCTGGCCCTTTGGATAGCAACTTATGAGCCTTGGGGGCCTATAGAGGCCAAAGTGGGCCAGCACAATTCTGCATTTGAACACACCTTCTCATAAGGAAGGCTGTATTGCTTTCCATAGGACAGCATTCTCCAGCCTTGGGTCCCCAGATGTTGCTGGCCTACAGCTCCCACCATAACCAGCCAGCATGGCTAATGACAAGGGATTCTGGGAGCTGTAGTCCAGCAACATCTGGGAACCCAAGGTTGGAAAGCCCTGGCATAGGAGATAAAGCAGGCAGCAAGTGTTCTCTCTGGTATATTGGCAGCAGATGTATCTTATAATAAAGATGGGGATTCTTTCCCATGTCCTGCTTTCAGTCCTGCTTTAAAGGTTGTATTTTACTTAACAGCATGAGCCGCAGTTAGTGCTCCTGTGTCTTTAGTGGATGAATAGGATTGGTGTACCCTAATGAAATCGGTGGTGGGTAAAAATAAAACATAGATAGGGCGGTAATTGCCTAGGGGCAGTATCCAAGACAACAGGAGCGTTAATGTAAATTATGTTGCACTAGCATGCATAAGGGGCTTCTCGTGCAATGCCAACAGCTGGTGCGACAGGATTTCCTGGAAAACCCATCACGCTAGCTAATGCAGCTGGCATTGCGCTAGAGGTTCCTTGCACCAGTGCAATGTAATTTATGTCAGTGCCCTGTGTGCAGAGACTACTGACTGCATGATGGTCAGGTGGGAAAGACCCATGCATGGGGTTGCACCATGAGGAAGCAGCTGCCATGTGCGTCAACCAGGCCTGAATATGCAGCTGATGTTTGCCATGCAGTTACAGTAGGTAACTGTGGTTGTGAGGGTGAATTAGAAGAATACTGGATGTATGAAAATGGCCTGTTGTTAAACAAAATGATATGATATAAGGTATCTCTAGGAGCACCTCCTCCTCCTCTCTTTTCCCACTCTGGGCCTTACTGCCTGCTGAGGAGAGTATGTTATCATTTTGGATTACTGGATAGTGGCAGTAAGATATTGGGCTTTCAAAATGGTGGTACCTAACTTTTGGAACTCCCTTCTTATTGATGTCTGCCTGCGTGACTCCCTCCCAATTTTTAAAAAAAGTTTCTTAAAACATTTCTCTTTTGAGAGGCCTTTTGTCCTCCAGGAGGGTTATTTTAATTATTTTTGTGGCTGTACTATTATTGTTGGCCAGTTTTGTTTTTTTTTAACCTGCTGGCATTTTATGGTTTTATATTTTTCTTATTGACATTTTTAGGTGAGCCATATTAGTATTGAGCAAAGAAGCAGGACTTACATTTTAGAATGAATGAATCAATCAATCAATCAATCAATCAAAGTGTGTGGTATGTTCATGTGCACACGAAGGGGAGATCCTGTGACCAAGCGGCCAGTATGATAATACAAACAAAAGTATATTGAACTGCCCCTCTTTGAAGCATTATCTAGATTGCATTTTGAGAAGTGAGTCAAGTTTTGGCCAGCCCATTTGAAAAAGATTCAGATAAACTGAAAGATTAAAGAATATCCGTTATCTGAAATGATAAATGGTACAATAGGGTTTATGTATGGGGCAAGTGGCAATACCCGGGTAAGATTTATCTATAAGGGTAAGAGGCAAAATTGTTCATGCATTTACTATTTAAAAATAAAATCTTGTCATTTTCCTGAAGACATTCAGATTTCTCTTGGCCCATGTTCACTGCTTTTGCACAGGAAAAACAAACTCGGCCTTTGATGTATCTCAGTTGAGCTGATCTAGGATTGATTTTGTGAATCTATGCTACACACACAAACACACACACAAGGAATCAAGGTTGCTCATATAACATGCAGGAAATGAGAAAATGCAAGAATTACTGTGAAATTACAATCCCTATTCATTCTAATTATTTGTGTATGTGTAGTAACAGCCTTAATAGGAAACGTGTTTAGATAAGAAAGAGGGATTCTTTAATAAAGAATAATGGATTTAAAACAAAAGTTGAATGTAGCAAAGTTTAGTAAGTTTGTGTTCAGTTCTCAGGACATTTCACCAGTAAAAGACTGCTTGACTTCAGTAAGTGGAGACCTTGGGAGGCTACAAGGCTCTTCCGCTGATATCATGGGCACCATTTCTGCTTCCCCCACTCTGACTTCTGTATGCTCAGCAGAAGTCTGATGGGGGGAGTCAGCCGTACTCTCATAGGGTCCTCCACACTCTTGGGAGTGCATCATGGTTGGGGCTCCCAGTTGTATTGAGGAGCCTCTGTGAGTGTAGCTAACTCCCCTTCTCACCTTTGTTGGACATGCAGAGGTCAAAGAGCTGGAGCTGGGCAGATGTGAGGATGGCAGGGCCAGTGGATGTAGTGCCATAGGACTGGGGCCAGGAATTGTGGGGCCCCTCCACGCGCCACCCCTCTGTGTGGAAGGCTAACAAGTGAACAGGGCTTGTATCTCACCCTACACAATTGCCTTGGTCTTTTCAGCCAAGCTACTGCACAGGCATGTGTTAACGCTTTCAAGTTGGGCAGAGATTGGAAGTTGGAAGAATGGTGGTTCAGTACCTGATGGAGTCTGAATGATTATTTCTGAGTTTTATCAGTCACCCTATAGCTAATAGCTCCCAGGGGAATAAAAGCCACAAGAAAAGCACAAATAAAATCCATATACATCAGATCAAAACGACACAATGAAACAATCATTTAAAAGCAGCAGACTTAAAACCGGCATTTTAGGAAGTCTCAAAAAAATATCATGGAGATGAAACTCCTTCAAAGCACAGCGTAGCAGCAGAAATAGAAAAGGATTAAAAGGCCTGAAAGAATAGAATGGTCTTTGCCTGGTGCTGAAGGATAACAAAGTATGCACCAAATGGACCTCTCTGGGGAGTGTATTCCATAACTGAGGTGCTCTACCTCTACCCCAATAGTACACAGAGTCCTACCGCTCTGTTACCCTCTGTTAGTAGGTGGTGGCAGCTAGTGATGGATTGGGGGTATTTTACATCTTTTTTAAAGTTTCAAATTGTTTTACATTTTTCAAAATTAAAATACAAAAGTTTTAAAATTGTTGTAAGTTTTAACCATAAGTTGCTTTGGGGACCCCTGTGTGGGCTGGAAGGTCGGTCACACACACACACACACACACACACACACACACATAAATAAATAAAAATAAATTATTTTAGGGTAGGTTTAGTCCCAGTGGTAGGTGGTTTTAAGGTTGTTTTGAACATTCTATAATGTCTGTATTTGTTTATTATTCTTGTTTTTTTGAATTCTTGTGAACCACCTTGGTTGGTTACAGAAAGGCAGTATATAAATGCAATAAATAAAACCTGGAGCAACCGGATACCAATTCAAGTTTGGATTATCTAGTGATTTCCTGGGGGGCCAGGTTAAAGAGAGGACCCCAATCAAAAAGATGTCCTGGTTTTCCCCCCGGCCTGACCTGTAGTCATTACTTGTGCATTGGCAGGGATAGGCAGAAGGTGGATCTGGATCACTAGTGAATCTCTCGGTGATTTGCAGTAGGCTGGCAAAGATTTCTGACTCCCAATTATTTAACAATAGCAGCAACACAATGACTCCCCCACCCCCACTGCCCTAAACTGGACTGCTGGAATGAAGGAAGTAGGGGGTACCCAAGAGTGGATTTCTGTGTAGAAGGACTGTGAGCTCCATTCAGTACTGGCACCCAAAACAAATTCCTGGGCTCAGAATTCTTTCATTCTGACTCTATGTCTTTTGCTCCAGGCTTCAGGTTGTTGGGTCTCAGGCAGGGCTGGCGCTATCACTAGGCAAACTAGGCGACTGCCTAGAGCGCACAGCTAAAGGGGGCGCAGAAACACTCCGCACGCCCCTTTAGTTTTTTGCCGGGAGTCCGGGACAGCCGATTGGCGGCACAGCCACCACCACCACCTCCTCCCCCCCAGGCCCCACCCTCGTCGGAAGCCGCCTGAGCCTCGAAGCACGTCGGTCGCCCGTGCTGACATGCAGGCAGGCGGGCGGCTGCGGGACTGCTGCGCTCAGTCTCCCACCGCGCCGCTGGCTCTGCCGCTCCCTCCGCCTCTCCTGTGGAGAACTCTCCCGCTTCCACCGCGCTGGTCGCTCCCTAAGCCCGACGAGACTCTTCTCTCACCAGGTCCTAGCGCTCCCAGAGAGACGCCCCCTGGGACTGCCAGCAGCAGCAGCAGCAGCTTAGCTACCGAGGACATCCGCCTTGTAAGGCGAGGCTGGCTTGGCAGCGGGGAAAGCGGCTGGCTGCCTGGAAACGGGTCCCGGAGGCACCGGCGCCTCCAGACCCGCGGAGGGCTGCTGGCCCCGGTGGCAGGGCCAGGGCGGGGGGGGGGGCGCTGGGCGAGCAGGCGTTTCCCGGCTGCTTTGCTCCGGAGGCCCCCCCCGGCATGAGAGGGGGGGCGCTAGAAGTGGGAGCGAGCCTTGCAGCGGCTGCTTAAACTAATTCTTCGAGCTAGTCGATTTTAGGCAAAACCTAAGTCACAGCAGGTTCACAGCAGGTGCTAACCTGTTTAAGAGAAATGCTAATTTGAGAACAACAGCTCTTGCTCGGGTTTGTAATGCAGATGTCTGGGAGAGCACCTTTTTATGCTCGCCAAAATAGTTAAGTATGCTGAGTGAACAGAACAGACCTATCTCGATGCAAAAAAAGCCTTCGAGTTAAATTAGCACATCCCTAGGGGGCGCTAAACATAATTTTGCCTAGGGCTCCAAACTGCCTTGCACCGGTCCTGGTCTCAGGGTTCTAATAAAAAATAAAGTAGATCGTGCAAGCCTGAAGTCTGGCCCCTGATGTGTTCTGGGATGACCAAGAAAGCCAAAGCAGTGGCAGGGAGGAGGGGGTGCACCAGGAGATGTAGCATTAAAGCATGTTCTGTAATTGTTAAACTGACTCTTTGCTGGACTTCTATCATTACTACTTAATATATGCTATTTCTAGAGGAACAGAGGAATTTCGACGTGGACTGACACGATCCGCACTTCTCCAACTAATGTGCGGATTAGAATTATCCTTTGGATTTTGTGCTTCTCTGAATTTTGCGATGCAGTTCTCAGCTCAAAAAAATGTGCCAAACTGTATTTAAAGTTGCATATCTTAGGATAAGATATGTTTAGAAGTGCATACTTTGAGATAACATAAATGAGAATGTATGTCTACAATGTCTGTTCAAAATATTCATTTAAGTTCATGAATTTTCATGTGGATTTCAAAAAAACCGTGGAGTAATGCAGTAATGGGATGGAATTAACTTGTGAATGAGCACATACAAAGCTGACATGGACTACTAGAAGTCCATCCGTACCAGAAATAGAGCGAGGCATCTATCTCTATCCAGAACCATGTATTCTGTGCACACTTCCCCAAGCAGTCTGTAGTAAGGGGATCCAAATTTTGTGCCCAGAAAAGATGAATCCTCAACCTTGTATAAATTATGCAAATAGGAACATATGTACTTATTTTGGAAAACTGTATTCTGCTTTTTATAATCATTGGGAAGGATGGGGACTGATGCTTCAGTTCATGGCCACAGGCAACTCCAGCCTGTAGGCTTTCAAACATACCTTGGCAGCCATAAAGACTAGAAACTTGATTTTTAAAAGAACAGAAAGCGGAGATTTTTCTTTGGCAATTTACCCTATATCCTAAACTGATCTAGAAAGGACTTATCTCATCTGCCCTGATCCTATTCACGTTTTGACTTGCACTGACAAATTCTTTGATGATAGATTAAATTTGCCCTTTTCAGAAACGTACCGAATTTCAGAGGAGTATAACATTAACGATGCAGAACATTTTTTAACATTAGAAATTACTAAAGAGCTCACAGTTCTGCCAAGAGTGGATGACAGAAGTATAGATCCTGTGACGTTTTACCTTCCCTAGTAGCTAGCACTGTACTCATCAATCCTTCTTATTTAATTTCTAGTCTCCCACTAATTTGCCTGCCATGTACGATGAATTGCAATCAACTGCTGAGTCAGCTAGGAGGAGATTTTTCTCGGATGTTCTTGATTTCAGTTAATGCCAATACTGTTGTTAGCTAAGAACAGTTTGCTCCTGCTTTTAACAGTATGATGGGTTATCTCCTGGTCCTGGTGTAAGTTGACAAAGCTAGCTCACAGGGTGTCAGTCAGATGCCACACAAGAGTGTCATGATGAGTGGTTTTGGTTGCAGGGTCAGGGTGGGGCATGGCGGGGGGGAGTGTACTGTGGTAAGAGGGTGACCACACGTTTCTAAGTGTGGGCACAGAAATCAGCACATCATGGTTCTTTGGATCCCAGCCCCAGCTACTTTAAATAAAGAAATCGGCTAGGGCAGGAATATACATTACATCAGTAAACATATGACTTCTAAATATATCTACCAGCTCACACAAATGCAGGGTGTGGGGGGATGGCATTAGCAGAGCAGTATTGTTGAGCAGCAAGGCGTGTGCGTGCACTTAACATTTCTTCCAGCTGCAAGGTCTCCTAGGAGGGCATTGGTGTGGCCAAAATATCAGCAGGTGAAGAATGCTCATCTCACCAATTTCCCCTCAAATCCCTTCACTCCATCCAAAGTTGAGGGAAACGTTCCCTACTCCCCGCATTTCATTTAATTGGGACATGAGGTTGGGCTTGGGAGGCCCATGTTTCCTTCATAATGTGTATAAAATCTGTTTGCGTACCCACATTTATATAGCGTTGGATCCACACCTGCCCTACGGCAACATCCCACACTGTTCCGGAGGGTCCCACAAGCTTCTGAAACAGTGTGGGACATTGTGCTGAATGGGAATCAGAGAAAATAGCCACCCTGGCCCCTTCCTCCAGCACCAGTGGAATGCCACTGAGCGCAAAACTGGATCCAACTCATCTGATTTTATTACAATCCAGTGGGCATGATTTAAATATTCCTTTGTCTTATTTGATTAATAACAGCATTCTGAAATTTCCAGGAACTTCGTAAAGGGATTGTGGGAAGACTTCTTAACTAGCTCTTTGGATTATCATTTGGAAAGAAACGTGTTATCCTCTTATCTCAGTTAAACATGAAGTAAAATGTCTGATATGGAAGCATATCATGCTAGTTACCCACAACCAAAAATTAGCACTAGAATTTGTGTAAACCATGTGGAACTAGTTATATTTCAGAGACCAGCCAATAATAAGATGCAATAACACAATCAGTAGAGAAATTGCATTCTGTAAATTGTTAGTCTTTTATTAAAGTTGTGTGCATGGATCAATACACATCTTGTTCACTTCATTATTCTTTGAAAGTGAAATTGTGTTTATGTAATGATAGTATATAATAGCATTTATATAATTTTGAAGGGTAAAATATATAGTGCTTTCTCCATAGCGATGCTAATATTTCCCAGAAGACACACACAGGATTTGGAAAATATAAACTTCCAGAATAGAACCACAAAAAGTAGTTCTGTTTCTTTATTCTCTCACCTAGACTACTGTAATGCGCTTTACGTGGGGTTACCCTGGAAGATGGTTCGGAAGCTACAGCTGGTACAGAACGCGGCGGCTCGCCTGGTTAAAGGCAGCCGCCGCCGGGATCACATCACTCCAGTGCTGAAGGAGCTGCACTGGCTACCAGTTGCTTGCCGAGATGAATTCAAGGTGTTGGTTTTGACCTTTAAAACCCTATACGGCTCCAGTCCAGTTTATCTCAAGGAGTGTCTCCAGCAACACCAAGTAGGCCGCTCAACAAGATCTGCAACATACGGCCTTCTCCTTGTTCCTTCAGCCAGAGCAGCTAGACTGGTGGGGACGAGGAAGAGGGCCTTTTCTGTGGCGGCCCCCATACTGTGGAACTCTCCCCCTACTGACCTCCGCCATGCCCCCTCTCTGCTGAGCTTCCGCGGCTCACTAAAAACATGGCTATTCAGGTGGGAATATGGGATGGGTTAAGATTTTAAAATTTTATACTGTTTTAAATGTATTTTATATTTTATCATGTTGCACATCGCCCAGAGTGGCTGGTTTGCCGGCCAGATGGGCAATTCATAAATAAATAAATAAATAAATAAATAAATTTATTCCGTGTGTGTGTGTATATACATATATATGAAGATTAATAAATAGACCTACATTCCACACAAATAATATGCTCATTAGTTCCTGTGCTTACCTTGCCAATTAGAGAGAAGCATGTTTTGGTTAGAATATTTTTGTAAGGAAGCTAACATCCAGATCTCTTGGATTGGTACATACTGGTTATTTTCATGTCAAGTTGATGGGAAAGGATTAAAATTGACATAGAAGCCAGTTGATTGATCTAGAACCAGAAAATTGTTCAATGTTAAAATCCCAAACATGGGGGGGGGGGAAGTAAAGATTGGTTCACACAAGCATATTCATTGTTTGGAGGCTGCAGCATCAAGTGGTGATGACTGGCATGTGTGAATGAGTGATAACAGACTAAAATGTCATAATAATTCAAAATGCCACCTTTATAGCCCTAAGGGTCCTTGGACCAGGAAACCTTAAGGCAGGGCTCCCCAGCCTTGGGTCCCCAGATGTTGCTGGACTACAGCTCCCAGAATCCCTTGCCATTAGCCATGCTGGCTGGGTATGCTGGGAGCTGTAGGCCAGCAACATCTGGGGACCCAAGGTTGGATAGCCCTGCCTTAAGGATTGCCTCATCCAGTATGTTTCTGCCTGCACACTCACAACCAGGGTCAGTGCCAGCACCTGGCATCCTTGGGCAGATGCCAGGGCCCCAGCAGGGCCCAGGGCTAATGCCATAATTTCTAATTTGGTGGGGTGGTGGTGATCCAAGCAGCAGAGTCTAGCCTCCATTTTAATATCCCATATTTCCCTGACATAATTCCCTATGGGGTATTGTGGGAAATTAAAATGGTGGCTAGACCCAGCCACCCAGTGCTGGTTAGAATGCTGTTGGTATACCCTACCGCTGCCAGGTAAGTCCCTCCTCAGCCCTAAAGACAGCCCTGAGATCAATGTAAGAGGTCCTGCTCTGTGTACTCCCATCATTGAAGTTCAACAGTAGCTCTGAAAGGCAGATCCTTTTTGGTCATGCTACCTTTGTTGTGGAATGTCTTCACTAGGAAGGGCTGCCTGGCTTCCTTACTGCTTACTTTCCACCACATGGCTTCTCCAGAGGGTCTTTGGGAACGGCAAATTGACTGCTAACTAAAGGCTTTTTGCCATGTTCTTCTGCTGTTGTTCTTTTATTGGTGCTGTTTTGATTTGAGATTTGGAGGGGTGTGTGTTGTTATCAGAAGTATTTACTATTATGTTTTGCATTCTAATGCTTTTATATTGGTCCTTGGATTTCCCTTGGGTGAGGAAGGCAGAATATTTATATTTTAATCAATAACTAGATGCATGAAAAAATAAATACTAGGCCATGATCCATAGAAAATTAATTGCACCAATCAGGAAGGGAAGGACAACTGGAACCAGGTCAGGGCTTTGTTCCCCAGAGAGAGGGGGGGAGGGGGGGAGGGGAGGGAGAGAGAGAGAATGGTGTGTGTGTGTGTGTGCTGTGTGTGTGTGTGTGAGAGAGAGACAGAGAGTGGTGTGTGTGTGAAAATGGGGCTGCAAGCCAGCAGTGGCTCCACCTACTCCGGTGGCTCCACCCACTGCTGGCATGTGGCCCCTGACATCTTGACCCAGGGCCATTTTAGCCCTTGGGCTGAAAATGGTTCCCCACCCCTGGACTAGTGCTTAGTGGACACAATCCAGTCTCAGTTATGATGATCCTCCAAATTGTAATCCATTGGATGAAAGGCAGTTTAGAAATATTTGAAATATAATCAATAAATTTGTAAGATTGGGAATGAGCAGCAGCAAGCCTTATCCCCAGTGCAAATCATAGTTTGCCACATTCAGGCAAAATGAAAAATTATAGTTTGTTGTAAATTAAAAGCAGAAGCTTCTGATCTCCTTCCCTTACAGAGAGAGAGGAAGGAGCACACAAATCCAAGGTTTATCACTGCTCATTCCTGATTCTGTACACCAACCATGGTTTGGCAGATCGTTTGAATGCAGCTATCATCTTCAAAGGACATGATGAGTCGACACTTAGGCTGGAGACCAGTCACTTTCACTGCAAGTCCTTTCTTTACACAGTTGCCTAGTGCTGATGTTGGAGTCACGCCATGATACAAGCATGGAGTGGGGTTGGGATGAAGTTGCATTGTTTATCCACATGTCATGGACACTGGGCAATCAGTGCCCATGACACTCACACTATCACATTCCAGGCACTGGGGGAAAGAACTGATTTTTCACCAAATTTGCAACTTTTCTCAAAGAAAGGTATCTAGATTCCATTACCCCACCCCCCCACCCCCCAAAAAGAGAAACAAGTGTGCATATGTTCCCCCAGAAAATATTCATGAGGAGGAGAAACCCTAAAGTACTGCTCTATAGATAATATAACAAGACAAGAATCTATTTGAGGGGCCTGCATACAGTCCAGACCTTGAATGGAAACTTGAAAAGTGGTAGTATTCAAAGTTTCACCAGCCAGCTTTTGCAGCATGCTCAGAAGTTAAGAGCTTCTGGTAAAAGCGAAACAAGACTTCATTGTCCATAAATGCTGCTTCTTGCATCAGTATGCTACTAGAGACTCTCAATTTTTTCTCATGTAGGAAAATGAAAAGTTAGAAATACAGCCTTCCTGTTTTCACATGGTGAAGCCAGTTACACAAAAGAAGGGGAAACTACAAATAATAATAACAATATTAGAGCTATCACAAACATGTTCAGAAAGTCTGATGAAGTATAGCATTGCAAGGTTAGAAACTAGAGATGCCACATATACCTTTAAGGCTGCAATAAGATGCACACTCCCATTGAATTTAGTGGGAGTTACTTCTGAGTAAACATGCTTAGGATTGGACAGTAAAGTGGCAAGGAAGCGGGAGACAATGCAATTACTCAGTGGGTCTTCTTATGCTCTGTTCCAGGGGTGGGCAACTTATGACCCTCCAGATGTTTTGGCCTACAACTCCCATCAACCCTAGCCAGCATAGCCAATGGTGAGGGATGATGGGAGCTGTAGGCCAAAACATCTGGAAGGCTACATGTTGCCCTTCCGTACTCTACTCTCTTATCCACCTTTCTCCTCCCTCTGCTGGAGTCCTCCTTGCTACAGCAGGTGAGGGCAGAGGATGGGGTAGGAGAAGCAAAGCTACTTCCTCCCACGTCCTTGGCAGTTTCAAGCTGTGACCATCTCCAGGTCACGGTGTGGCAACCCTAATGAAGGATGAGCTGCTCTCTTGTTATGTTACCCAACTAAAATATATATTGTTATCACTTACTGAAACAGCTTAGGGCTAGTCGTCACATGATGAATCACTATAGATCATTGGCTTTTTACCAATGAAGGCAAATATCCCCAAACCGGGATCCAAACCAGGAGTTGATCAGAAGTAATGGTCTGTGATGACACCCTCTGCGATGACTGATGTTAGCTGATTAAATGGGTGAACTCGCCCACAGAAAATTGATGGAGATGGCTATTTCTGTTCTTAAAACTGTTTACATTATGCCAAATACTGGTTCTATTAATCATTCCAAACCCAGAATCCTTTTTTGTTTATAGGCTGAAAATATGAATAAACAAATAAAACATGGCACATCATGATGCAGTTTATGCACTGAGTTTACAGATGTCGTGTATAATTCCCTTCCTATTTTATTTCAACGTAGTCCATATTCTGTGCTGCAAAATTTGTTCCAGTAATTACAGAAGTAATAATTAATATTCCCCCTTCTTCCCTCCCCATTCCTTTTTCCTTGTGTGTCGTGTCTTTTTAGATTGTAAGCCTGCGGGCAGGGACTGTCTTGTTAATTGTTTTAAACCGCCCAGAGAGCTTCGGCTATTGGGCGGTATAAAAATGAAATAAATAAATAAATAATTGACACAGTAATCACTCATCCTAAGGCACAGGGCCTGGTCACAGACAAAGAATATTATTTTAGTGAAGGATACAAAATGATCAATCTCAGGAGTGGATTAGTCATTCTTGTTGGACCCAATGGCAAAGGCACACGTCACGCCCCAATTAGGGTTGCAACTTACCTACTTTTTTTTTCTTGACAGGGATCCTGTGCCTTTAATGGCTACAGGTCAGCAAAAATTCATCCGGTGTGGTTTTTGCTATTGCTGTTGCATATCTTTCTGCTTTTTCCCTAATAAAGGTGCTGGTGACCAGTAAAGAAAAAAAGAAAGAAAGATGGAAAGCACAGCCCTAATTACAAATGACCCCAATACAGAAAGAGCCAATCTTTTAACAGTCACAAAACCGGATAGGGAAGGGGTCCATTGTGCTTAAGACTTTTCCTTTTGTTGGAGCATGACAAAGGACATCAAGTACGATTGCAACGAGTAAATCAATATTTAATTTAAAAAGTAGCCAGTGAACCCATCCAACCTTGGAGTTTTACTTGAAGACAATCTTTTAACTGCTTTTTATAGATAATAGAGCTTTTAATGTACGTGTGTGTGTGTGTGTGTGTGTGTGTGTATGTATATGTATGGCCTGATCTTTGAGGCCTATGTGGCAATTTGAACATTGTACCATGAAAAGACCAAAATCTGCTGCTGCTGCAGCCCTTCATGATTCTCAAATGCAATCTCACTTTATGTACAGTAATACCTTGGATTGCAAGCATACTTCGTTCCGGAACCGTGCTTGTAATCCAAAACACTCTTATATCAAAGCAAGTCTCTGGCGGGCGTGAGCGGGGCCGTTTTCGGCCCGCTCCGCCCGCTCAAGGCGAGCGGTTACATCCCTACGGCTTGTCTTGCAAGACCTTGCTCGTTTATCAAGTCAAAATTTTCAAAAATTTTTTGCTTGTCTTGTAAAACGCTCTCAGACCAAGTTACTCGCAATCCGAGGTATTACTGTACAGTACAGTAATACCTTGGATTACAAGTAACGGTCTGAGAGTGTTTTGCAAGACAAGCAAAAATTTTAATATTTACCGGTATTTAAAATTTTTTTTTACTTGATATACAAGCGACGTCTTGCAATACAAGTACTGTAGTACGGTTTAAATTAAAAATCTCTGTACAATTTTTTTTGGGGGGGATTTCATTTTGATATAAGAGTGTTTTGGATTACAAGCACCTTTCCGGAACTAATTATGCTCTCAATCCAAGGCATGACTGTATATGTATTTTTTTTGGTTCCTCGTTTATATTTATTTCATTTATATCACACTTTAGTGCATGCACAGTTCTTTCCACTTCAGTATTGTTTGTCATTGCAGAAACACAGAGGTCCTTTTTTTTAATGATCCTGTTCCACTGGTGGGAACCCTCCAAGATAGAGCTCATATTTGAACTCCGATCTGAGGCCATTACAAAGCTGAGGGGGCCACAGCTCAGCAGAACAGCATATGTTTTGCATATCTAATTCAAGGATCCTGTGAGTAATGACTGGACAGGGCTCTTCCTGAGACACTGGAGATCTACCGCTAGTTGAGTAGACATTATTTGGCTTGGCTACATGGCCCAAAGTTCTAGAACAGAAGTGGACAGACTTCAAGGTTGTGGGATCTACTTGGTTTTTTGTTTTGTTTTACTAGAACCACATGGTCCACTAACTGTAGCCAGGTACAAAATAGTGTGTGTGGGGTGGCAGTGGGGATGATGATGATGATGATGATGATGATGATGATGATGATGATGATGATGATGATTTACAACAATTATATACCACTCCACTTCTGCACAGATTCTGGAGCAGTGAACAATAAAAATGTAAAATGTTGGTTAAGGGATTGGAGCCGATTATCTGCTAGCACATGAACCATGGACAGGATTGACCTGCATATATAAAACTCTGAGTTACTATAGATCAGGGATTCTTTGGGCCAAACAAAACATTCTGCTAATCACACAGAGTGTGGCTATGTGTGTTAGTTCTCCTTACTCTTGTGTAAGCACGCATGGCCCTGATTTCGATCAGGACCATTGTTTTCTGGAAGGGCAGGTTAAACCTTCCCCCCACCAAATTCCATCACCCCCACCCAGGGGGGTGGTAAAACTAAAAGAAACAAGAAAAAAGACTTCATTGGAGTCAGTGGCGACTCCCCCCTTTTTAACTTCCCCTCCATGGGGGGTTGAAATTTCAGGGGAAATTGGGTGGGAGGTGAAGGTTTAACCCCTCCTCTTGGAGCACATGGTCCCAGTCTGAATCAGGGCCATACACACACAAGAATAAGCACAACTATCACACCTGGCTACACTCTGCATGATTAGTGGGACGTTTACTTTGGCCCTAACACAGCTCAAATTGGGCAGTGGAGTTGTCGTTGTCGTTGTTGTTGTTATTATTATTATTATTATTATTGTGAAGGATCAGCAACAGGATCCTTTGCGTGAGTTCGGCAATTATAGGGTTAACCGGCAATGAGATACGGTCTGTATCGGCTTTCGCGTACAGGAGGAAAAACCACAGCCCTTTAAATGACCAAATAAGGCTTTTATTTGTTTATACAATAACACAGGTCGGAACTAGCAGCTCTTTAGGAATACGTTACTGTCAACACAACCTTAGCTGATCCCCGTCTTACCCAATGAGCAGGCTCCCAGGCTAGCAGAGTGAACCTCGTCTCTGTCCTCAGATCAAAGACAATACTCCTAGTCAGTTTCAGCCTAGCTCCCGATCGGCGCAGCGTGGCTGAGATTGGTGTACCCGGACTGCTTGCTTAAGGTGGATCTGGCCCTGGCGTACCCGTGGTTCCCAACAACCCACTACCGGAAGGGAGAGGGGTTTTCTATCCCGGATTTCCCACTCTCCCCGCCCTCTAGGTCAGGTGGGGGCTTATGCCTGCCCCTTCGTTTCAGGTGGGCTTATTCCTGCCCGGGAAGAAGGTGACGTAGTGGTACTTTGCAGCTCTTTGAGACTGCCCTGCTCGTTGATGGTCCTTGATGGTCCTTCCTGGACTTTTGTGGATCTCCACCGAGGCCCTCCTTTGTTGGGGCTGATGACTTGTCTGGTTGCTTCCCCGGTGATCTCATCCCTCCTCCCTCGCCCCCTCCCTTAGGGGAAATGTGTGTGTGTGTGTGCAACTGGTGTTTGGGCTTTCTCCACACCCTCCCATTTGGGGAAAGATGGCATTGGGGTCTACCACCCCAATCCCTATCTAACTGTCTCCTACTGAGAAAGCCCGGGACAACCCATCTGCCACGATGTTGTCCTTACCCTTGATGTGCTCTACTGAAAAATCAAAATCCTGTAGGGCCAAACTCCACCGCAACAGCTTCTGGTTGGACCCCTTCACCCTATCCAGCCAGCACAAGGGGGAATGGTCGGTCTGCAGCCGGAACCGGCGGCCCCACAGGTAGGGGCGAAGCTTGGTCACTGCCCACACTATTGCTAGGCACTCTTTATCGACAGTGGCCAAGTTCCGCTCCCGAGGCAAAAGTTTCTTACTCAAAAAGGCGACCGGGCACAGCCCTTGCTCTGGCCGTTCCTGCAGCAAGACGGCTCCCATCCCCGCTTCCGAGGCATCCGTCTGCAGAACAAAAGGGGCTTCAACGTCTGGGGCTTGCAGCACAGGGGCTGCCATCAGGCAGGCTTTCAGTCCTTCAAACGCTGCCTGACAAGCGGCTGACCATTGGACCTTAACGGGTTGCCGCTTTTTGCACAAGTCAGTCAGGGGGGCGGCTAGCTGGCTAAAATGGGGCACGAACTTACGATAATAGCCAGCCAGCCCTAAAAAAGCTTGGACCTGCTTTTTCGTCTGGGGTTGGGGCCAGGTGCGCACCGACTCTATCTTGGCTTCTAGGGGCTTGACACTACCTCCCCCCACCTTGTGTCCCAGATACTCCACCTCCCCCCGCCCAATCTGGCATTTCTTCGCCTTCACCGTCAGCCCTGCATCCTGAATCCTCTGAAATACCTGGCGGACATGTTGCAAATGCTGCTCCCAGGTGGAACTGAAAATGGCGATGTCATCTAAATACGCACAGGCGAACTCCCCCAGCCCATTTAACATTCCGTTTACCAGCCTCTGGAAGGTAGCCGGACCATTTCGGACCCCGAAAGGGAGGGTGGTGAATTGGAACAACCCCAGGTGGGTCACAAAAGCAGACTTCAGGGCAGCATCCGAATCGAGCGGGACCTGCCAATAACCCTTTGTCAGATCCAGGGTAGTGATGTACTTGGCCCCCCCAAGCCTCTCCAACAGCACATCCATGTTGGGAATGGGGTAGGGGTCAGGGACGGTCACTTTGTTTATTTTCCGGTAGTCTACGCAGAACCGGACACCCCCATCTTTCTTGGCTACTAACACAATCGGGGAGGACCAGGGGCTCGAGCTAGGAACAATGACCCCCAAGTCCAGCATGGTAGGGTAGGGACTGTATGGGGGGGCTATCCCCTGTGTCAATGGTGTGTTGTGTGAGTGTGGTGCATCCCGGACGGTCCGAGAACATGGGCTGAAAATCTTCTAAGACCTGGGTGATCTGTTGCCGCTGCTGTTTGGACAGGGAGGGGGACAGTTTGATCTCCTCCATTCCTCCCCCTTCCCCCCACTCGGCCAACAACCCTCCGTCAGGGTCTCCCTGTTCCACACATTCCTGCACTCCCCCCACCTTCGTTCCCCGTTCCACATACAATTTCAGCATATTTACATGGAATACCTTTTGCCTCCCCAGCTGTCCCGGGAAAGCCACTTGATAGTTCACCTCCCCCGACCTTCCAATCACGGTCCCTGGGCCCTCCCACTTCAAGCACAATTTGTCCGTCTTTTGGGGGCGCAGTACCAACACCTGGTCCCCCACTTCAAAAGTCCGTGGCACAGCTGTCCTGTTGTACCACGCGCTCTGCCGCTGCTGTGCTGCTTCGAGATGCTGCTGCGCCGTCTCCCTCACCTCCCGAAGGACAGTTTGGAGGTGCTGCATGAAAGTATGCACAGGCATGGAGGCTTCTGCGGCAACCCCCTCCCATTCCGCCCGTAACAGAGCCAAAGGTCCCCTGAGCTCCCTTCCAAACATCAGTTCGTTGGGGGAGAATCCCAGGGTTTCTTGGGGGGAGTCCCGGTAGGCAAACAACAAGTAGGGGAGGGCTTGATCCCAAGTTGCTTAGCCGCATAAGCCCTGATCATTTTTTCAAGAGTCTGGTTGAAACGTTCCACCAGCCCATTGGTCTCGTGATGATATGGCACCGAAGTCAGGTGCTCCACACACCCCAGTTCCCACATTTTTTTAAACAGTTTGGACACGAATCCCGTGCTGCAGTCCGAAACCACCGTGTGGGGCATTCCTAGGCGGGCGAAAAGAGAGAGGAGAGTCTTAGCCAGGCTGGTGGCGGAGATGGAGGCTAGAGCAAAAGCCTCGGCATAACGAGTGGCAAAGTCAACAACAGTCAATATAAACTTCTTCCCCGTCTTGGTGGGGGGATTCAAGGGTCCCACGATATCCATCCCTATCCTTTCAAAGGGGATGCCCACAATGGGTAGGGGTTGTAGGGGGGCTTTCGGATGGTCCCGGTTATGCCCCACCCGCTGGCAGACATCGCAGGACCGGCAATATTCCCGCACTTCATTCGCCACCATGGGCCAGTAAAACCCCTCTGTCACCCTGGCCAATGTCCGTTTCTGTCCCAAGTGACCTCCCCACGCCACAACGTGGGCCAGCTGTAGCACAGCCTGGCGGTACCTCGCAGGCACAACTAATTGTCTTTTTCTTGGTTGGGGACCCGGTTCCGTCCTTGGGCAGAATTCTCGGTAGAGGGCTCCTGCCTCCCACAAAAACTGCTCCGACTGGTCCCCTGCCCCGGACCCTTGACTGGCCCGATCCCGACATCCCTGGAGGGATGGGTCGCTTTGTTGCTCCTCCTGAAACTGCCTTCTGAGTCCCAAACTCTCAGGGCCATTGGCGCGAACCCCCCTGGGTCTTCTTCCCTCCCCAAAACCGCGGGGAGCGGCGGGGGACGGCTGGCTGTCTCTGCCGGGGTCACTTTACCGCGACCGGGATGGGAGACCGGGGACCTGAGAGGCTGCGGGGCAGGGGCTTGCTTGGCCTGACGCCGGGTCACCACCCCCACCTTGACCTGGGCAGCCCGGAACGCAATGTCGTTCCCAATGATGATGCCCCATTCCTGTTGTCCATGCACTATAACATCCACCTCCCCTTCCCATCCCTTGTACTTGACCCAGACCCGGGCGAGGGGAACAGCTATGTTGGGAGAGTTATAGGGCTTTATGGCGCAGGTGCGCCCTTTTAGCAACTGTCTCTTCTTTACCTTACTCCGAGGTAAAGCAGTTATGTCCGCCCCAGTGTCCCTATACCCCACATGGGAAACATTGTTCACAGAGATGGACTCACAGAATTTGTCCTGGCTCCACCGCAGCTGCTCCGGTGAGGCAATGCGCATCAAGGATGCCTGTGAGATGGCCCCCAGCGAATGCTGTCCTCCGCTCCTCAGGGACCGCGCCGCATCTTTCCCGTCTTCCTCGAGGGACGAGCTGGACTGCTGATCCTCCTCGTGTTCCTCCGGTTCGCGGGACTCTGGAGCAAGCATCCTCCCCACTTTGCCCGGCGATGTCTTGGCGTTACGGCTCTTCGCGAGGAGCTTGGGGCAACTCCTCTTGAGGTGCCCCGGTTCTTTGCAATAAAAACAGCCACTGGCGCTGGGGCTTTCTTTGGGCTTGCCTAGGGCTCCCTCCCGAGGTTTGGGGTTGCCCTTTTCTGCGCTCCCCTTAGCCCCGCCACGATTGAGGTTGCCCCCCTTTGTTCCTTTGGGCTGCCGATACAATCCCATTTGGTCGGCCAACTTGCCCATTTCCCGACAGTTCGGGGGGTCCCGATCCCTCACCGCCGTAGCTAGGTCCTCCGGGATAGTGGCACAAAATTGCTCTTGAATCATGAGCTCCCGCACCTCCGCCAAAGTGGTCTTCCCGGTGGCCCCGATCCATGCGTCCCAAACCTGCCCCAGGTGCGCCATCCAGGAGGCATACGTGTCCCCTGGGGTAGGCTGTCCGTAATGAAATTTACGGCGACAATGTTCGGCGGTGAGGGCAAACCTCTCTCTCACTGCTTCCTTGAACGCCCCATAGTCCAAGGGGGCAGTTTGGGTGTGAATACCCAGGAGATCAGCCAGCTCCCCGCTGACCTGAGTCCTCAGGGCAGACATTCTTAAATTGTCCGGCACCTTCTGCTCCAGGCAGGCAGCCTTGAACAGGGTGAAAAAGATCAGCACATCCTGTCCAGACTGGTAGGTGGGGAATTGCTTCCTGTCCCATTTAGGGGTCGTGGTGCCCCCACCCTGGGGTGCAGGGGATCCCCCTTGTCCGGTGCCCATGGTCAGCCTGGCCAACTCCAGCTGCATCTGCAGCGCTGCTTGTTGCTGCTGGAGCATTTCTTGTTGATGCCGCATCAACTCCCTGGCTTGCTGCCAATTAAGTTGGGGAAAGAGGGCATCCAACCCTCCTCCCCCCATGGCTCCGCCAGCAACCCTTCTGTCGAGGTCTTCCTCTACCTCAGGGTCCCTCATCTCGCTTCTCCTGCCGCTACTGGTAAGGCTGGGGCTACCCCACTGCTTGGGTTCCTGCCCTACTAACAAAGATGAGGGGGCTCCCCCCCCTTCTTGCCTTGCAGTCTTCGGCCGCACTACCCACTCCATTGTGGAGGTCTGGGTTGGGGTCTCTGGGCTGCTCACTAGCTCCAACTGCTCTTGGCTCAGGCTATTCATTTTCTTTGGTCTGAGCGCTTCCCAGCAATCTACTAGCCTGCCCCAAGCCCTGTTAGTTCCGACTGTCAAATGTGGTTTCCAATTGTCCCGTCGTCTGCCACCATGTGAAGGATCAGCAACAGGATCCTTTGCGTGAGTTCGGCAATTATAGGGTTAACCGGCAATGAGATACGGTCTGTATCGGCTTTCGCGTACAGGAGGAAAAACCACAGCCCTTTAAATGACCAAATAAGGCTTTTATTTGTTTATACAATAACACAGGTCGGAACTAGCAGCTCTTTAGGAATACGTTACTGTCAACACAACCTTAGCTGATCCCCGTCTTACCCAATGAGCAGGCTCCCAGGCTAGCAGAGTGAACCTCGTCTCTGTCCTCAGATCAAAGACAATACTCCTAGTCAGTTTCAGCCTAGCTCCCGATCGGCGCGGCGTGGCTGAGAATGGTGTACCCGGACTGCTTGCTTAAGGTGGATCTGGCCCTGGCGTACCCGTGGTTCCCAACAACCCACTACCGGAAGGGAGAGGGGTTTTCTACCCCGGATTTCCCACTCTCCCCGCCCTCTAGGTCAGGTGGGGGCTTATGCCTGCCCCTTCGTTTCAGGTGGGCTTATTCCTGCCCGGGAAGAAGGTGACGTAGTGGTACTTTGCAGCTCTTTGAGACTGCCCTGCTCGTTGATGGTCCTTGATGGTCCTTCCTGGACTTTTGTGGATCTCCACCGAGGCCCTCCTTTGTTGGGACTGATGACTTGTCTGGTTGCTTCCCCGGTGATCTCATCCCTCCTCCCTCGCCCCCTCCCTTAGGGGAAATGTGTGTGTGTGTGTGTGTGTGTGTGTGTGTGTGTGCAACAGGTGTTTGGGCTTTCTCCACAATTATTATTATTATTATTATTATTATTATTATTACTACTACTACTATTTATTCCATTTTAGTACAATAGCCAAAGCTCTCTGGGCGGTTACCAACAATTACTGAAGTACTGATCACCTTATGTAAGGCCATGATAGCAGACATGAGCAATGTCTGACCACTGAATGCCTTTTGCAATCGCCTCTTGGAGTTGCCTTTTGGAATTGTCTTTTGCTTAGTTGTTCTGACCCATTGTCACCCGATGGCCATGTGATGCTATTCAGCATAAATGGAAATGTTTCTATTTCATTCGGCGTAGCGTTTCCTGACTGCGCTCAGATGCTACCGGCGAATTCGCTAATAAACTTTCCTTCCTCTCTAAGAACCTCTCCAAGCACAACACAGCGGATCATTTATTCCACAACAATGGGGAGGTTTAAACCTCCCATTGAGAAGAGATTGCTGGGGAGTTGGGAGGTTAAACCTCTCCTACCCCAGTGCTCCCCACAGAGATCGCCGGCAGCATCAGGATCACTGGGGAGCGGGAGAAGAAGCATTAACTCTCCCCCTCCATTGATTCCAGCCAAGAATGCTGATTTTCTGCCACTATTAGTGGTGAGAATGAGCTTGGTTGCACTGCGATCACTTAGGGGCGGAGCGGTTAAAGCCTCTCCCAACCCAAAGCAATCCCCCATGAGATTACTGCTTTGCCACTGCCATTAGAGGCAGGGAAGCAGTGCGCCTGGCTGCCCTGGAATCTCTGAGGGGGTCAGTAAGGCTAAAGCCTGTTCCCCAGTGCTGTATTTATTATCTATTTATTTACAGCATTTTTACCCTGCTCTTCAGCCAAAAAAAAAAAGGCTCCTAGAGTGGCTTGCAAAGATTAATATTAGACAGTTCCTGCCCTCAGGCTTATAATCTAAAAGACATGACACAAAAGGAACAGGGATTGGGAGGGAGGAGGAAGAAACAAAAGCAAAACTCAGGCACCAGTTCTTACTTAAAAGGTTCTTATAGATCCCTGCCCCCCAGCAGGGAAGGGCAAAACAAGCTCCCTCCCTGCAACTGTTCCTTCTTTGGCCAATGTATGGGGACTAGGTTGGTCTCCCCTTGCAGTGATGCTTATCTTGGGAGGAAGAGGGGTGAAGCCTCCCAGTGGCCCTCGGTTCTCTGGCTGATGGATGTGGCTGGAGTCTGCCGCCCCAGGGAACTGTCCGTTGGAGCTGCGTGTTCCTTCTGGCAGGGAGGGGTATGACGGAGCCAGGGTACACAGGGATGCAGTGCTGGCGATGATGATGATGATGATGATGATGATGATGATGATGATGATGATCGGGGACAATGAAGTCATCTGCCACCCCACTCAGACTTCCCTGTTCCCTCTGAGCTTAGTTCCTCACAGTAGCTGGGGGAGAAATGAATTTTTGCAGCAACAATATACTGTTGTAAGCTATCCCTGTTGTAATGCAAAGTGTTTTGGAGTGGCCTGGTCTCGAATGGGCAATTAAGACTCATTAGCGTTACCAAAGACCTGTTCCAATAGGGATGAAAACTGCTAGAATTGGTTTGCTGATATGGATAAACACAGCTGCCTGCAGATAAAAGTGGGATTAGGAAGGTACTGGACAGCTGAGGGTGACCATTCTAATGTTCTGAAGCATAAATACAAAGCACCATTTTACAGAATAGGAAAATAACCTTAAGCAGGCTCCAAAGGGACCTATGGGCAGGGAATCATAAAGTTGGAGGGGGCTGTGTAGGCCATCTTGTCCAATCCTGATTTCCATGCAGGAAATCTAAAGCTAGAACATTCCCAAGAGATGGCAGTTCAGCCTCGACTTGAAGACCCGCAGTGAGGGAGAGCTTTCCCCCTCCATATAACGGATTCCATTGCTGAACTGCTTTTACCATCAAGAGTTTCTCCTAATGTTCAACCAAAATCGATTGCCCTGTAGCTTAAGCCCATTGGATCTCCTCCTCTCTGGAGCATCAGAGAACAAGTTACTTTGGACCATGTAAAGCTAACCTGAAGGGGATTTGTTGGCCAATGTTAAAGTTATTGTCTTTGAGAAGAATCTCAGAAGAAAGGTAATTTCCATTTCATACGGGTTCTAGAGTCTCTGAGAAACAGATAATCTTTCATAGATACAAACAAGTAGTGACAAGGCTTGCTTTTTAAGAGAAAATAAAAACCTTTTTACATGACTGTCATGAGGCTTCTTTAATTCACCCTAAGCATTAAGTTGTCATTCTAGGTTATGATGAGTCGTCATAGTCTTGCTGGTATGTATGTTTACAGCCACTGAATGTAATTATTGTTTCTAATAAAAAGGTCTTGATATATTAATCTTGTCCTCTAGTACTCTTTTCCTTAAAAATAATGTGTACTTCGTGTTCGTCTTACAATCTTGCTTGAGCGCTGTAATAAAGTTGTCATGCTGAGTATATGATTGACCACTTTGCATTGTTGTAACTGTTGTTTTTGTAGAATAATTGTTTGACTTTATGGCTGCAGTGGATCAGGTTTACAAAGATACCGTAAGGTTTTGTGACAGCATACCATATCATTGTGTTGTGTCTGGCTTCATGGGGGGGGGGGGGAGAGATGTTGTTTTCCCCCTGTTAGTTTGTTTTTTTAAAATAATTTCTGGAATACCAGATTTCCCTGCTTGCATCTTTAGAGTAGTGATGGAGTCACAGTAGCTGTGAGCTTCAAGGCTGGAGGACATATTAGAATTGCCATGTCAATGCTGCCCTAGGTAGCCTCCCTTTGTAAGGTCCGGGGCGTGGGCAGCAAGGGTTCAGGGCTGGAACACCGGGGCAGATAGAGGTGGAGATAAACAGTAGGCCCAAGGTTCAGCACAGGTTCCAGGCAACAGAGTCCACACAGGGGCCAGAGGCAGAGGGCAAGTCCAGGCAACAGAGTCCACACAGGGGCCAGAGGCAGAGGGCAAGTCCAGGCAACAGGCAGAAGGTCCAGCACGGGTTAGAACAACAGAGTCCAAACAGGGGCCGGGGCCAGAGGCAGAAGGCGAGTCAGGCAGAGTCCAGGCAAGGGTCAGAGGCAGAAGACAAGTCCAAGAGTAAACAGAGTCCAAGCACATACTAGGCAGAGCAAGGGCCAGAGGCAGGAGTGTAGGTCAAGAGTGGTCACAGGTCAAACACCAGGCAAAGCAAGGTTGGTCACTAGAAGCAGGAACCAGCTGCAGACAACACAGAGGTGTGTGTTGCTGTGGCGAGGGTTGAAGTCAAACTGCAGCCCTTATATAGGTCTTTCTGGCTGCTTCCAGCTGGGCTGCATTAGCTGGCCTGAGACCAGCCAGGAGCAGGAGGCTACACCCTGTGAGTGACTACAAACCCCGGGCTCGCTCCTGCAAGGAGGTAGCGTTGCCACCAGGTGGAGCTGTGGCGCTACCCTGAAAGAGCGGATCCTGACACCCTTCTATTTCCATAATATTTAGAACCACGTATCAAATAGACCTTTGGCCCTTACATTATGCATCTCTATGCCTCCATCACCACATGCCAGCACAAAGCTGGAGCATGGAGATTTGAGACTCACAATGTGATGGCAGTGATCTGAACATTCTTAACTTCATGGACCGGCATGGAGATCACTTGCTATGCCAATAGGAAGATGGCATTTACCCTCTGGCAAATGTATCTAAAGTGTGCTCCAGCCTGTAGTCAAGGCACCACATTAAGGGAAACTCACACTAGACGTTACTAGCAAATACATGGGAACGATATTATCTGATAGCCCGTTTTGAACCAGAAAAGCCAAGTCAGGTCAGTGCAAGCAGGAGTGGTGATGTGGCAGGAAGAGGGGGAACATAACCTTTCCCATGCCCACAGTTTCTGTGCTCCAAATTGTCCTTGGGTGGCTTCATCTTGTCGGTTTATGTATTTTAAATTTGGGGGATGGGAAGCCACTTGGAGTGTGTGTATTTGAGAGAGAGAGAGAGAGAGAGAGAGAGAGAGAGACCATCTGGTTTGGGGAAAGTGGCAACTGGTTAATGGTTAAATGGTTAAACATCCCAAAGCTAGAAGATTCCCAACAGGTGGGCTCTCTGCTCCCAATTGTATTCCCTAGAATGGTCTTTCCCAGTTCAGCATGGGCCATTGAGCTAGGACATCTGGGCTACAGTTTCTGCTGTACAGATTCCACCAGTCACTGGAAGTGTCTCAACATCCTCTGGAGAATGCGATGAGCCCCAACCCCTTTCCCAACCTTGAAATGTGGGGAAAGAGCAATCTAGCACCTTCCACAGTTGTGCTGGGCTTCTGAAGCACCCAGAGTGTCTTGGGAGCACAAAGTGACAAAGGAAAGAGCAGTGCCAGCCCTCTCTTGAACTTGGAGCTGGAGAGGGGATGGGGAATTATCCTAGCAGTTGTTTCAGAGGCATTTGGAGAACCTCAGAAATGGGCCATGACGGTGGAGATGATTCCCACCCTTCCCAGTTCCATTCCCCAGGCCTGGGGCTCTTCTATGTTGCACTGTACTTTGCGGTGGTTTGCATTCCAACAGGTAGTCAGGCACTGCACAGTTAGTGTGCTGTGTGGGTTCGAATGTTGGATTAGGATGGAGGAGACCTGTGTTCAAATACCCGCTCAGGCATTAAGTGAACTGAATGACCTTGGGCCAGTCACTATGTCCCACCTCACTTCTGTCTCGTTGTCATCCTACTTCACAGGGTCGTTGCAATGATACGACAATGATACGACAATGATACGCTGGGGAAGAATCATATGTGCATGACTGCGAGCTCTTTTGAAGACGGGTGGGATAAAAATGACATAAACAAAGGAAGTCCCATTGCTCTGTTTTTCAAATTTCCAGGTGCACCTATAAGCCAAATTCAGAAGATTGCAACCACATGTTAGCTCTATGTGTGGAGGCTGTGCAGGACTGCAGCTGCCTGCCATGCGCCTCTGACGTCCACTCAAAGGGACGTCAAGCATGCAGAGCTGCTCATGTGTAGGTGCCCGACATGACCAGGACCCCTGATGGTACGGAGCACCTATGCGTGAGCAGCCACTCACAATTAGACACCCCTTTACAGGTGTCCATGCTCTCAATGCATGCACATCGGGGATAGCGGGGTGTGGTCCCATTCAACTGCCACACATAGGACTAATGCACGGGGCTGTCATTTTGAAAATTTGTGATAGATTTAACTTTCACAGCAGAAGGAAAGATTTCTGAAATAAGAACCATTCTGAAGCTGTACAAAAAAAACCAAGAGAAGAGATCTAAACCACACCTGTTTAGATTTATTCTGGAGCTGTTCAGTCTGACTTTGGGGCCTTCAACTGTGCCCGTAAAAGGGTCTAACATTCTCTGTCACAGCTGTATGAAGTCTAGCATTCATTTCTTTTCATTTTCAATGGGATATTAATACTTAATATGTTCCCACTTCTTTGCTGCTTGACTTAAATGTCCCCCCGCCCATCCACTGCATTTCTTTTCATTGGTGCTCATAGGAACTACAGTTAGAGAGCTTTGCTCTTTTTATACTACTGTTCTCTTCTCTTCCCAATACTGTCATAATACTTAAGATAGTTGCTCTTTAAACTGTTTCATAAATATTTAATCTTACCTCTTCCGAGGCTTGTAACTGTTATCCTAATTTTCCAATTGAGGAAGCAGAGAAGGCCTGAGATTTTCTAGTGTTGTGAAAAAAAAACTCTGCTCTCCAAGGTCATGTCTGATTTATTAGATCATGGTGCTTTTTAGGGGAAATATTTAAAATGATTTTCAGGCCAGTTCCTTCAAAGGCAAAATGACAGAACCATCGTAGTACAAATATAATACTTAGAATCAGAGGAGACAAAAATCATATATGTGTATTAGAAAATGGAGCAAGATTTGGACATTCGGGGGGGCTTCCAGATTAGGCGTTTACTGTGCAATCACTCTACCTCATTCACAGAATTTTACCAGGGGTCCAGATGATGTCTTCGATTTGCAGCTCCCTATTCTCCCCGCTTTCCCTCTTTCTGACTTCGGAGACGGAATGATCCCCAAGGACTAGGATGGGGGGGGGGGAATCCGATATCAGATCTCATCCTCCTCCAAGTTCAGAGCTGTGTCTCCAATGCCCTTTTATGGTTCGAGCTAGAGGCCCTCTATCTGGAAGTATATAGGGAGGATGGGGTGTTATATATCAAAGAAATCCTTGTTCTAAAGTAATAAACCAGTGATATATAGAAGCGATGCACCCGCACTCCATTGGTTTGACCTGAAAAGGGCAAAGCTTTTGCGAGTTGCTGGTTTGAGCATTTGCAAAAGCTCGAGCCTTTGGCAAGTGCCTGCCGATTTGAGGGCCTCCAAAAGACACAAAGGTGCTTGCCAAGTGCCTGCTACCAACACCTCTGCCCCTCCCTTTCCCGCCCCGAAAGCCCAAGAGTGTACCTTTGGCGCCAAGGGAAAGCAATGCAGCCCCAGTGATGCAGTGCTCATGCCCATTTGTATTGTCCTGTCTGAACACGGGCTATTCTGATTACTCTGCCGACCCACCCACCCCTGTAGCCATAGGGAGAGGAGGAGGCGGGTGGCTCCAATGTCTGCTGGGCAGTGTATCCTCTCTGGGTTGTAGTCTGAACTTTTAAGGAGCTATCCATGGTGCTGAATCTATTTTTGGGGGATCGGGTTCAGCACCATGGGTAGTTCCTTCAAAGTTCAGACTAAAACCCAGGGTGGATACAGCGCCCCACTGACATTGCAGCCACTCAGCCTCCACTGGTCATAGGCAGGGATCTGTGAGAATTTCATTTTTGCTCACAAAACATGTGAGCATGCTCCAATTGGAAGCTCCGAATGCGAGCACATGTCCACCGGAAATATTCACAAATTGTTGAACATATTGCTCTTGTTTTTCTCGTTCCCAATTCCCAGTTCCTAATTTGCGCAGATTTCCTCAGTAGACTGAATCAGCCCTGCTTTACTCTATGGAGGAAATTTGTGCAAATTTGGATCTGTGCAAATTTCGGGAGAGTTGTACAAATCTCCCATCCAATCACTGCTCAATTTGCTGCAGTTTCCTATGCATGCAAAGCGAGCAGCGATTGCGAACGTGAATGGGAGTTGGGCACAAGATGAGCGGTGAGGCGATGTTTGGAGGATCCTAGCGATCTTGAGCATCACTTGTTTGCCCTTCTCCGGATAGGATTGCAGGCTTAATTGTTTACGAAGAGTAATTAGCAAATATTTCAGTTGTATATGTGAAATCTCTGCCAGTTATCTGTGGTTAAAATAGAAAAGGAAGGGATGAGGGATATACACATTTTCCCTTTGAAAAGAAAAGTATTCTTTATTTTTTAGATGCAGAAGTATTAGAAGGTGTACATTAGATATACACAGCTTATATAAGCTTATACCTTTTGGTTTATTGGCCGGGTAAAAGTGAAGAACTCACCTTTAATGTTAGATGATATTAAACGTTTTTAGAGCAATTGTAGCTTTTTGAGGAGAGAGAACAGCAAAGCACCGTGAAGGAGAAAATGTAGGGTTTCCCCTGCAGTACAATATAAAATCCTTGTTTTATGTGTTTAGATTTCTATTTATATCAGTTTGGATATATATATATATATATATATGTATATATATATATGTATATATATATATGTAGTACTTCTAGCCCCCCTGGAAAAATTATGGCTCATTGTGACAACTCCCATAGCCATGCCTCTAATAAGTGTGGGGCAATGCTCTGGGGACGTGGCTATGGGGGGCTGTCACAATGAGCACTCACACTTCAAAATTTACTACTAGTACCCCACTGCATGCAAGCACTACTTTGTGGAAAGTATGTTTAATGCTGGTAAAATAAATTAGTGCTAATGATGCTCTGGGAAACTTAAAAGCAGAAGAAGGTTGTCTTCCGTTTAAAAAAAAACTGTATGTTTCGCAATTGGTTCTGGATCCAGATAGTTTACATGTAAAAATGCTACAATAAAATTATAGCTTTTAGAGCACTTTCTTTGCAGATTTAACTTGGAAAAGTAACACATGCTGAATATAATTAGTGGCTTTTAGAGGATAAATGCCTCATTTTGAAGAGTGTTTTTAATATACCAAAACACTCAAGAGAACTGTATTAAAAGGCAGCAAATTTGTGATTATTACTAAAGAATGAATGGCTTTTTTAAAATAAAAACATATGGTTGGCTTAGTTATACTGCTTACATTTTCTAAAATACTGTACTCCTTTAAGGGCACTATCCTATGCATGTTTAGACAGAAAAAAGTCCTACAACTCCCTGCATTGTCCAGCCAGAGATGCTGGCTGGGGAATGCTGAGAGTTGTAGGCCTATTGTTCGTCTGACCATGCATAGGATTGTACCCTAAATTGGGTGTATTTTTGCTTAGAAAATGGCAAATAGTAATACATATCATAATATAACAAATAAATTTTAACGAGGATAAAAATGAATATTGTCCTCTTGAGTATGTTCTCTTACTTAAAAGTGTATCATAGCTAGCACTCAGTAAAATGCCTTAGGAGTTCTGCATTGAGGTCTTAAATTCATAGCCCTATTTAAAAGAAAATAAAACATTTGCTTTCCAGACCAGGGATGGGCCACTTGTGGCCACTCCAACGTTTTGGCCTACTCCCATCATCCCTCACCATTGGCTCTGCTGGGTGGGTCTGATGGAGGTTGTAGGACAAAGCATCTGGAGGGCCACAAGTTGCCCATCCCTGTTCTAGACACATTCCAGAAATTCATGGGAGTTGACAGGATCTGGCCTGGGGTTTTCCTGGGCCATGCTAGGCTTCATGTTGTATGCTCTGGAGTCTTTGTCTTGCCAAGTGCGTGGTGATCCCACTGCTCTTTTACATGTGGTAGGACTTTGAGCATATATGAGATAAGGCCTAGAGTGGCATGTGAGACATGAAGTCTCACCTCATATGCTCCAGAACTCTGCTACACTGAGGGAACCACACTCTCCCATGTATTTCTGAACATGCCTAGAGCCTGTCAGAATGCACGTGGTCCTGGGAGTATTCCAGAAGTGCCTCCACCATACTGGAAGCCATATTTCTAGTCGGGTTCCAGTTGGGGCACAACTCTACTCCATCCATAGGCATAGGGCCCCTTTGTCTTGCTTTGCATCTGTCCACCCAACTAGTAAGCAATTATACTGTGATGTGGACACATTTACACTGAAAGCTATTCTAGTTTGATAAATAAAATGAATAAATGAAATATGATTAATGATCCAGGCAAAGGTTAGCACATTGACTTCAAATGGGAGAGTTAAGCACATATTTAAATCTTTCTTATTTATGTCAATGAGACTTTAAAAATGCTTTGGTTGGATCACACCCAAGGCTAATAAGGGCCTTTTCAGTGGTGACACCCCAGCTGTGGAATGACCTCTGCAGAGAGGCTCACCTGGTGGTCTTTTGTGGAACCATTGTGGTCTTTTTGGAACCTCCCCCCTCCAGGCTTTGTAGCCCTTCAGTTTTAAAAATTGTGCTAGTGTGTTTTTAGATCTTTGCACTGCTGCTGGCTTTTATCTTAGTTATGTTTTTGGTTTTATTCTGTTTTTAACTTATGGTTTTATATTATGATTTACTATGTCATTATATGTTATGGTTTTAAGCTTTGTCTTGTAAACTGCCCAGAGAGTTTCAACTAATGTGATACATACATACATAAATATTAATCAGTATTTAAAAATTAAGTTTCTCTTCATAAAATGAAAAGGGGAATTCTTCTTTGCCCTTTAAAAAAAACAAAACTCTTTTATTTTAACAGACTTGTCCAAAATGATAGTGACCACAAATGGAAAGAGAGAATTAATGTTAACAAGCTAGTGATATCCTGTGCTGAGGAGGGGGGAGCGGGACCCACAAGCTGTAAAAATAAGGAAGCATATTGAGCAATCAGCACAGGATTGCGCGCGCGCACACACACACACAGTAATAAACTAAATTGCAAACTTTGCAAAACAAAAAATACCTTTCAGCCCATTTTTGCAACACCAAGGGATTGGCAAAATACTAGATTACTGGGTGTTAATCTACTCCCGTTACCCCCTTCGCACTTCCGACATAGGCTTCTGATGGCAATTTTTGCATCTGGCAACAGTCTCTGGCTAAGTCTAAATTACAGCAAGGATTAACGTTATAAAATCTTTAAGCAAATATAAAATGCAAAAATATCTGTCTAGTGCCATCAGTAGCACAGCTGTTGAGAACACCTGATATTGCTGGACGTGGGCCTGGCCTAACCATGCAACAGAATAGATCTGTTCATACCTTTCCCCTGTGTGTAAACTCAACAGAGAGAAGAGAGAAGCCCAGGCTGGGGAGCTCTTGCCATTAGCTCCTGAAAATGATGGCCTGAGGACTGTTGGGGCAGCCCCTCCCCTGCCTTCCCTGGGGCTATTTAAGACCTGTGTGCCCTGAGGGAAGGCAGAAGAGAAGCCCAGGCCAGGGAGCCCACGCCATCAGCTCCTGAAATGACCATCACCGGCCTGCGAGGACTGTTGGGGCAGCCCCTCCCCTGCCTTCCCAGGGGCTACAAAGGGAAGGCAGAAGAGAAGCCCAGGCCGGGGAGATTGTACCATCAATCCCTGAAGAAACCTTCAGTTGGCTTGAGAGAACTGGTTTTTTTGGGGGGTAATATTTGCCTGTTTGTTTCAGTATTTAAACATTGTGGACCACCTTGGGTGCCTTGGCAGAAAGTCAGTGTAGAAATGCATTAAATAAATAGCACATGGGTGGCAGATCAGGATCGTGCCAGTTGCTCTTCCCCTCAATGTCCATACATTCAGCAGAATGTCTGGGAGTTGTACAGCTGTATATGGGTTGGCTCCACTTTATAAACAGTCCATCTGGTTGGACATCGGGGCAGGGCACATTATATTGAGAGGAAGGGTCAGCAGCTGTGCTTTTGCTTTAACCACCATGGTTTGAGTCTATGGGCTTGTTCGCACAACACGGGAACCGCGGGGGAGCAGAAGTCCCCCACGGTTCCCGTGTCGTGTGAATGCTGACTGGGGGTGCCCCCACGGGACAGCTGCGCACGGGACGCATGCAAAGTGACCATGGGCGGTAGAGGGGTAAGCCCCTACCGCGTGTGGCCACCATGCGCCCGCCAGACCCCGCGGACGGCCCCGTGGTGCCTCCCCCGCCCGCAGCCTGGGTTGTGCGAACCGGCCCTATGTGTGAAAGGAGGGTAGGAAGAGGGCCAGTGAGGATGTAAAATCCCTTGGTGATAGAGTGGGCTGTTTCACTTCCGGATAAGGGACGGATCACAGTTTTTTAATGCCCTCTCTTTAAAAAAAATAAATCTCACTGCTAGTAAAACAAAAATAGCATACCAGGGTAAAAGGTTGTAGCTCAACCTCTTCTTGTACAGTCATGCCTTGGATTGAGAGCATAATTCATTCCGGAAACGTGCTTGTAATCCAAAACACTCTTATATCAAAACGAAATCCCCCCAAAAAAATTTGTACAGAGATTTATTTAAGCCATACCACAGTACTTGTATTGCAAGACGTCGCTTGTATATCAAGTCAAATTTTTTAAAATAAATATTTAAAAATTTGCTTGTCTTGCAAAACACTTTCAAACCAAGTTACTTGCAATCCAAGGTATTACTGTACTTCAGTTCTTCTCTTCTCCTTTCTTTCTTGCTTGCTTTCCATATGGGAACATTCAATAATGTGAATATCACCTATATTGTGATATTGTTCATTCGATTACTTCAGGATTCTAGAAGGGCTGTGAAAATCAGCAAAACTAGAGCTTACTGTGGTTCTCCAAATCTCACCTCAAAGCTTGTTCTGACTTGTGTCCATATCAGATTGCTATCTTCAGGGTTTTTTCCCCTTTTCAAATGAGAAGTCGTGCATATTTCCCCAAATATATGCATCAACTGTGTGTAGTTTTGACATGTACGCATTCTTCTCCCATTGAATAAAACGTGTCTGTGTGCGTTGTTCAAAAGTATGCATTTTGTCATGTGCATTTTTCTAATGTACACATGTGGTTGAACGTGAACCCATTTTTTTTTGGTTCACGAATCACATTGCATACTCAGAATCAGAAATGTACAGACTTTGACCGCAAATTGTGTTCAAGACTGCCATTGGGTCTGGAAGATGTGAAATGGGTAAATTCTGGCCAAAAACAAACTGAAATGAATTTCTCATACATCTCTACCTAGCACCTTATTCTGCTCCATATGTAGACCAGGCTATGGAATAGCTGTGTTATACAACACTGCTTGTTTAAGTATTCCTATACTCCCCCTTCAATCATATTCCCAGGCAGTTTTCAAGAAAGAACAAAACAATTAACATGTAAATACAAACAAAACATAATAAACGAAAAGGCCACAAGCTCATTAAAGCAGCATAAAACAACATGATTAGAATTGTATATCTAACAAGCTTGGGAAAAATAAAACCATCTAAGCTTGGTGCTGAAAGTAGGTACCAGGTGAGCTTCTCTAATGCCCTCCACTGAAGATTTGAACATAGGGGTAGGTAGGTACATATGGAGACAGGTGGTCTATTAGGTTGTGTTATGGATGGTATCTCTTGTAGAAAGAGTAACAAAAATTCATACAGGTGTGGAGTGTTGGTTTCTGAGACATTGTCAAGTATGAACTAGAGCAGAGCAACCTCTGAACTGAGAGTGCAAGGGTATGTGACAGAGAGATGGATGAATGCAGATGTTAGAATGAAGATAACATCTAAAATAAGGAATTTAAATGGGAGATATTAAGATCATGCATATGCCCAGTGGTGGATCAGACTGCATGCTATGTCAATAGTCAAGGTGATGATGAGTTTAAAGATTAAGAAAAGAGCAAGAGGTAAACAAGAGGAAATAGAGCAAAGACAGAGCCAGTATACATTCAGGCAAGAAGAAATGTCTGACTAGTAAGAAACACAATAGAATAAGGGGATTAGTTCAGGATATGTCAGGAATTACTTGCTCACTAGAAGAGACCCCTCCCCTCTCCAAAAGAGAAAGAAGAAAATTAAAAGTATAAAAATGCTGCCACCAATATGGAAGCTGGCTCTCACTTGAAGACCACCCTTGCCAGCAACAGGACAGCACAGGAATCAGCCTCCTTGAACGCCACAAATCAAGACGGGTATGGCTCATAGGTTTTGCTTTTTCTACTTCCTTGTGAGTATGGGGCTTGGGATTCTTCCCTCCCCATGCTTTATTTTCCATAGGCATAGGTTTTTTCCTTTTCTTTTAGATGTAAGAAGTGTGAATGTGAGTCAGTGTATAGTTGCTGCCTTGCTGTTTAATGTTTGTATTTAAAACTAAGAGACTATAGCAAGGAATATGTATCTGTTCTATCCTTCATGTGATAAAAGTATCCTTGTATCTTCTAAATGTGTCTGTTTTAGTCTAGACATAAGTAGGGAACCTGCACTCACAAGCAGCACAGGTTAGACTCCAGCAAGATCCTAGCACCTCTTGAGGTAGTGTAGAGTTGGTGCCACTGGTAATAGGGGTACCAACTTTGACTCTATCAAATTGTTACAGTTGTTCCACATACGCATCATTCTAAAAGTTCCTGGGCCACAGTAGATAGAAGCCAGGTCATTATATCCTTTCTGCGACTAATATTTCTAGTGGGATATTTCTAGTGGAACACCCAGGATTCCATTTTAACTACATTTCCAGCAAGCATGATGAGACACTCTCTGCGCAGTGCCTGCCATTCCATGTCTACAGTCCTATGATTATCTGTAAGTCAGGAACTGTTGCACTTGCATAAGTTCACCTTTAAAGAGAACTGTGCAAGGAAATGTACAAATCACAGAGTTGCATTTATTTTGCAGCATCTGAAAGATATTTTTAGGTGAGAACCTCTTCTTCTCCAGCTTGGACTGTTTTTCCCCCTTTTGCAGAATGTCTTTACAGTTGCCTGTTCTTTGGCAGTTCTCTATGGTTAAATTGCCTATTATAGCAGTGACTCCTTGTCCTGAGAAAAATGGCTAATTGAATGGGAGGCATTTCAGGCACGGAGGAAATGGCATTTGCCAGGTGAACCTAACTCAGCTTTTCAGTTTGGTTTGCATTAACTTTTGGGCCATCTTCAGTTCATCAGTGCTGTGATTTGTCCTGCAGTCTTCTCTCTTGACCTGAAAACGAAACCATCCCCCCCCTTCTCTTTTCACTATGACTGTTGCTGACAAGATGACTCACTCAGTGCAAAAGAGCAGGACTGCAGAACCTCAAATGGCACATAATAGCCACTGCAAAACAAAATATTGACGATTGATTAATACTACTATTGTTGACGAATAGATATTATGATAGATGATTTGCACACAATACTTTGAGAAATGTTAATGAAAGGTAGAATCTAGGGAGACTTGAGGATTTGATAATTGAGAATTCTAATACAAACTGACCTGATCTGTACCTCCTGGGCTAATGCAGGCTAGAAAATAATCATCTTTTGAATTTTGCACTCCTGCAAATTTTATGATGCAGTTCTCAGCTCAAAGAAAAAAATGCACCAACATGCATATTTTAGGGTAAAATATGTTTAGGAAATGTGTACATTTAGATAAAATACATTTATAAATTTGTATTTTTGAGAAAATATTTTCAGAAATAATATTTATATTCATTCTCTCTCTCTCATATATGAGAATTTCTGTGCAGATTTTAAAAAATGAACATTAACATAGAAATGAGATGGAGTAGACTTATGAATACATGGGAAATTGGCACAGACTAGAAATAGACTGATACATCTATCCCTAGTATAAAACTGCTGATTACTAAGGATAGAGACCACCTGCACTTTCAGAAAATCAAATTCCCACAAAGGACTCTCGCCTTGGGCTGGGCATGCAGGTATCCCTTGCAGCTGAAGTTAGTGGGTGCTGCAGGCACTAGCCTCAAGCTTGGGATGGGTGTGAACATTTTGTTTGGTTTGCATTTCATTGCAAACTTACCAAGTTCACACCTTTTGAACTGAAACACAAACCAGAACCCAGTTATACTGATATTCATGCTTGTCCCAATTTTGTGACGCAGTTTGCAAGTTAAGAAGTGTGTACAAAAAAAGGCAGAGCTGGGGAAAGTGTGCTTAAAATTGTGTATCTTGGGGGAAAGTGCACACAAGACACTTTATTTAGGGCGTGGGGAATCACTTGGGAAAAAAGTGTGTACAAAAATGAGTATATTTTGAAAAATGCTCTCAAAAACGCGTACCATGTTTCATATGGATTTAAAAATAAAAAGCAAACTGATCTGTAAATGGAATGGAACCAACTTAGGCACAATCCTGGGGACTGCACCCACACTGCTCAGAAGCCCCTAAACTCGGAAGCTTCCGAGATTCCCATGCTTTGCCGGGCTGAACCCAACAGAGTGGGAGGAGCAGCGGAGGTCCTCTTTGCCTCCCCATCCTCCGTTCTGTGCTGTTTTCGCTAGTCAGGCTTTTCAGCCCGTCTAGTGAGGGCACTTTGGAGTGGGAGGAAAGAAGGCTGGCAGAGTCTCAGGATAAATCATATCCTGGCCTCTCCAGTCTTCTTTTCTCCCCTCCCCCACTAGAATGCTCCCTTTTCCTCCTGTCCAAGATGGATTTTCTGACCTCAGAGAGGCAGCCAGCGTGGTTCTCTCCACGCTGGCTGTGAGGGGCCAGGGTCTGGGGTCAGATCTATATGACTCCACTTCTCAGTTCAGAACACTGTCTCCAACCTCAGAAGGGATTTTCTGAGCCATCCTATGGTCCTTGGGGTGCTTGCCCAGTGACCATAGGATTGCTCTCCTAATGGTAAAAAGAGAGGGGGGGAGAGAGAAACTGAGTGAAATCAAGATGGGCAGATTTTCCCATCGCTGCCTTAGACCTGTAGTGGAATTGGGTTGGCTAAGTGGGACGTGAGGAAGAACTGCTGTTTTCACTGTTGGACTCCAGGGTCGCCCAACATGCCTCTTCCTGCCTAGCCAGTTCCACTTCTGCCCCATGATTGGTTTGAGGAGATCGTCTGAAGCAACTGTAGGCAGGAGAAAGGGGTTGAGCTCAAGAGTCAATATGCCCCACAGCCTCTGTTTCCCTCTCAGTCAAACGACTGGGATTGAACCTGGGACCTTCTGCATGCAAAGCGTGTGCTCCTTTATGCACACATTAAATGTGAATGTAGTTAGCCTTCCCACTCCCCTTAATCCAGGGGGGTGTTCCAGTGAAACATTTTTGTGATAGTTGGCATTTCAAGTTGCTTGCTTTGTGGTGAGTGAGTGATGCATTGCAGAAAAGGCACAAGGGGTTGCTTTCTTTGACAGTGAATGCAAAATCTTTCTCCCATTCAGGTCTAAAACATCCATTTTCTTCTTGGTCCTTGTGCTTCGTATGATGAAGATGTCATACTTTTGCAGGACCCTTCCATGAATGGAAGGTGTAAATGGATGTAGGATTAGATGCCAGAGCAAACTCCAGCATCAGCTCAGAATGGTGCCGGATGTCCAAGTCATTGCCTGCACAAGATCCTTTTTGAACACTACAAAGAAGAGTGCAAGACAATTTCAAACTTGGAGCAGGGGTGGAGGGGAAATGCCTGGGGAGGGTGCAGATTCATTTCCCCTCCTAGTGAAAAGAGAAAAGGCATTGGAGAGGGCAAATTAATACCCCTTCCTAAGTGTGGCCTGCAGAGCATGGATGGTGGAGAAAGGGTGGTGGTGGAAAGGTTCCGTAGCCTGGGTCTAACTTCTGCAAGTTGGCCAAAGGTACCCAAAAGCAGGCCGTTCCCTTTTAAAATAAATCAACATTTGCGCGTGCAAAAGAGGAAATAAGACACAGAATGATGGTGAAATTAAGGGCCACATTTATTGATTCGAGGATCTGGGAAGGGATGAGTGCGGGTGCTAGCTAAACCGGCTCTCGGCCAGTATACCCTTCAATGGGCGAAGCATCCCAATCGGAGGTGTGGCGCTGTAACTCGCCACTCCCCAATTTTACACCGTGCGGTGTTGGAAGGCCTCCTCCATGTCGCCGCATGGGGCCATGAAACGCCATGCGGGTGAGAGGAATTGGCCTCAAAGGCGGACCCTATCTCCCTGGCCGTGCCTTGAAACCAGGCTCAGGTGAGGCTAAGGTATCGCCAGTCACCTGAAAGGTGCCGTGGGATGATCACCGAACCTCACCCCACTGCCTAAAACCCGCACTTACCGCCACAGAGAGGGACTGGCTAAGCCAAGCCCCCTCTCCCCCACCTGCGCTGAATAAATTCGAGCAGGGCCCTTCGCAGATCCTCCAAGAAAATATTGTTACCCCCGTCGGAGAGATGAACGCCATCTGCCCGATACAGCTCCCCCCGGGCCAAGGAGATCTCTGGGTGAGGAATCGCAAAACCTACCCCTCCGAGGCTCCTACAAAGCTGACGATTCAGCCTTCTTCCCGCTCTGTTTAAGGCGTTGGGGTTGACACTACCCCGCCACAGAAACGAGGCAACATGTGGGACCAGAGAATCTGGACCCCAGGCCAGCACTGCCGCACAACAGCAAGGTCTGTAAACGCTTGCTCGATCAAGGACTTGCCCCTGAGCAATCCAAGATCATTCCCACCGAGGTGCACCACCAGCATGTCTGGGAGCATGGCCACATGGCCTGACTGGAGCAAAGTTGGAAGGAGGCCGCTCTACTGCATTCCACGCCGACCCAGCCATCGCCCGTCAGCGATCCGGCTGATCCCAAGCTGGGGTCCAACACGCAACACGCTGTCTCTGGGCAGCCCAGTACACCATGCTGTGTCCGAACACGAGCACACGAATTGGCCTCGATCCACTCCAGTGACCTGCAACAAGAAGAAAGGCACAGCAGCAGCACCACTCACGGTAACTTTTCGAATATAAGAATGATAGTCAGCTGGGCACCACCGACCCATAGTATGTATTCCAGCCGGTGGGAAAATTCAGAGCAGTGACCGTCCAAATGAAACTGATGACTGTAGAATGTTCTAAGCACCTGGCATGTACTGTACCAGTGACTGACAGGAGCAGGGCTGTGGAGTCGGTAGATAAATGTTCCGACTCCTCAGTTTTTTGTACTTCCGACTCCGACTCCTCTGTATTAATATGCTAATTAATTAATTAATATGCGAGGTAGTTGGGCAGAAGCTGCTGCCTTCTCATTTTTGTGTGCTGATCTGCTGCTGAAGATAGGGCAGTGGGAGGATCCAGGAGGGGCATTTATTATAAAACAGAAGTCATTAATTATAACTGTTTGTGAATTGGGACATTTAAACTTGCTTTTTTTAAAATTCCAATCTAAATTCAGTAGGAGTCGGAGTCGGTGCATTGTTTGCCGACTCCGACTCCAGGTACCCAAAATTTCCTCCGACTCCTCGACTCCGACTCCACAGCCTTGGACAGGAGTGTCTTAAACCAACACCACACCTCTCAAAAGTGTGGAGAAGCAAAAGCTCGGCCTTGACTATCAAGTCCGCAAAGGCCGCATACTCAATATTGTTGATCAGAATAATCGCAAATGCAGGCAACACTTAGGTAATATTGTGCTTCTGCAATACAGCCATTCCAGTGCGTTCGAAGAACAGGATGTTGCTTTCATGTGCGATTGTAACTACAGGGTAGGCAATACATTGCACTCCCTGCCTGGGCCAGGACTGAAGTCGTCCAACGTCGTATCTATGGACACTCATGGCAGCTGCCCACTGCTCCAGTAGGAAGAGAAGCCCTGTAGGCTAGGCAGGGGCTATACAGGGAACCAAACAGGTGGCTTGTATTTCACGGCCGACAGACAGGAATTAGCATGTGCCGCACCTTGACAACCGAGCGTGCATAAAGCACACCCAGCTATAACTATACACTTCGTGAAAAACTGTCTCAGACGCAATCAGCAATCTGGGCCAAACATAGTGCATGGAAGCACATAGGTCGGACGAGCCTTATTCTGTTGTATACCATCCTTGCACTGCCAAAACAGTTGAGGCCTCTGACAGAAAACCCCTACTTCCTTAGAGGAAATAAAAGGGATATGGAACTGCCTAGAGCCACATAAAAGGAGGCCTCGAAGAGGAAATGTGCTTATGGCAACTGAGCCCCCAATTGATGCCGTAGAGGCAAAGGATTGCTGCCCATATCTTAGGGATACCCACCTGCTGATACCCCAAGCAGTCTTCCGGGAAGGCAAAAATGAAATTGGGCTCTTCCCACATTAATGAGAATATGAGCCCGCCCAGCTATAGCTGGCACCCCATGGCATTTCATGCCAGAAGATCAGAGGGCAAAACCAATTATACTAGGACATGGGTCACTCTATGGAAAGCATTAAGTAACCCAAAATTGGGAACCCATCCCCACATGTAGGAGGCATGTAGCCAAGAGAGGATGCTTGAAGCAAAGTCCACCTGAGTACTGCCCAACGACAGCCAATCACACTGCCTACTACCCCTAATTCAAGCAAAACATGGGAACCGAAATCAAAATAAGTAACAATGAGGATGAAGGCAAGTCATTATCAGGTCCAGGAACTACATGGGCCAAAAGAATCCCATAACTCTGGGAATGGAAGTAACCATTTCAGAGTTACCTGCTTCGAGGGCAAAATAAAGTAAGGGCCAGTGGTTGGCTTAAGGAATGGGGTTGCCACCCATGCACACTGGGCCAGCCATGCCGTAACCACCCCGGACAGCCCACCAGCTGCCAACAGAGTAGGCAATAAAGAACAATACCGGCACCATATACAGGCCAGAGGATTAGGCAAAACCGGCAGCGCCGGTAAGAAAAGCCCAAGAGTAAACCAGAGCTCTGCGGGAAATGCAATGCGGCAGATGAATTAAGTGTAATGTATCATGCAAATAAGCCTGGACTAGATTAACGATCTGCCGTAAGCTATATTAAACTAAGAATGCACATGCAGCCCAATGCCTAAATTGCATCCATAAGCCCCATTGCAATGAAAGGCAGCTATAAGTCTCCTTCGTTAAAAGCTGAGCCCCTAAAATAACTAACATGTATAGAAGCTCCGGACGTCCAAGGACAGAACCAAAGATACGAGGCAGGATCGACCACACTTACCAGTCTGAAATTGTCACAAAGTGATGAAAGAAGCTCAAGCCACCAGAGAAAGCATATGGCTTAAAAGCATTGGGACTCACGATTATTCGCTGGGTGAAGAAATAAATGATGAAAACAGCTCCTCAAAGGACTAACAGGTACGCTACTGCAGATCCCGGAATTGCCTCATGAAGAACACACAGCTTAAGAGCACCGGGGAAAACAGCTAAAGAAAGCATACAGTATTAATATCAAGGGATGGCATGGCAGAGGACAAAACCACGAAATGAACAAAGACGTCATAATACCCAAGCGGTTGAGGCAATGGGTAACAGAATGGGGCCGCACGTGGGTGTCAGGTACTAGCAGGGCATATGTATCAATGCCCGCTGAACTGCTGCAAATAAAAACCCCAAAAGAACTAACAGCATGACTTGGCATGATAAAATTGCTCTTGCAAGCCCAGAACATGACTTGGTTGGCTATGCCAGGACAACACGGATTAAGAACAGTGAGCAATGCCACAGTCGTTATAAAAACCTTAAGTAAAGCAAGAGCAAGATTCGTGTGGGCGTATGTCCCGCATTAACATAATTAAGATAATACGAAAATTAATAGGGTGAACATGAAGTCCCTATCATTAACACGCCAACACCACTGACTGGATAAACTGAACCAGACCATTGGGCCATCCAGTCCTGTACCCCCGACACTGAGGAGCAATGGCCCTCTGGGTTCCAGGCAGGAGGCCCCAATGAGATGCCGGAAACCTGTCCCCGGGACCCCCGGTACACAAGGCAGAGTTAAACCATAGAGCCACAGCCAAGTGCTCAGGGAAACACCCCTTTCTTTTTCCCTGCCATCATGCCCCCCATCATGAGGCAACTCAATGCCAAATAATATAAGGGGATCACCAGTGGCAGATTTCTTCCTGCTGGATGACTATACAGCACATAGAAATCCGCTTTATACTGAGTCAGATTAGTGGTCAAACTAGCAAAATACAGTCTGCTCTGACTGGCAGGGGCCCTCCAGGGCACCAGGCAGGGATCCCTCCCAGCTCCACCTAGAGAGGCCAGGGACCGAAATCGGGACCCACCGCATGTAAAGCAAGTGCTCTACCACTGAGCCATGACCCAAGCCTATATTGAGAAAGGTTAACGAAATGAGGACCACCAGAACAACAGACCACTCCGCTCAGTACCACCGACTAGCAGTGTCTCTCTATGATTTTAGGCAGGATTGTTTCCCAACCCTCCTAGAGATGCTGATGATTGAACAAGGGGACATTCGCTTGCAAAGTGGGTGCCCCACCTACAGAGCAATGACAATTAACTTGAAACAGATTGTTTTAATTCACTTGTTTCAGTACCAGAGCAATCAAAGTGTTTCACATACTTTCCTGCCCAGTGACCTTGTGAGGTAGACCGGGATACGAACCCCTTATTTTAAGGAAGGTATTGTGTAGTATTGTACTGGTATCCTGCCTGCTTTCCTGCAAGGAAGCCAAGGCGGCGCACACAATCCTCCTTACATGTTATCCTCACAACAACCCTGTTAAAGGCATGGTAGGCCGATAAGGCATAAAACAAAGAGGGGGGAAGGTAAACCAACCCATATGTGTAAGACAGGGCCAGAGAAACCATGCAAGAAAAGCAAATTTTACCGCCAGACCATAGACAATTAAGGATATAGAAAGCATGAACAAGCGGGCTTCATTGCTAAGCTAATACTTAGTATCAATAACTAATCACAAAATTATATATATATATATATATATATTTTAAGAACAAGGCAAAAACCAGTGGGGTAGGAATCCAATGCCCAATCGTTGCCACACGAGCAAAACAGGACCCCTCACATAGGCAGGCAAGAATCAGGGTATTAGCATGGGGGCAGGGTGGCCACATGAGTGAGCAAGCCCCCCCCCCCACAAACCAAGGGCCTAGAATTTGTGCTCTATTATTATTATTGTTGTTGTTGTTGTCATTGGAATTAGTATTATTCAGCTATGTATAGCAATTATTTATGTGTGTGTGTGTGTGTGTGTGTGTATATATATACACACACACACACACACACACAGGTATATAATGGCCACCCTGCAAGGTAGGACAGTGATGGAAAAAATTGGGGCCAAACAATCACAACAATATCGAGGTATTTGGTGAGCAACTGTGAACAACAACCCCATGAGGTAGCACATCAGGCAAAAGAGCACAAGTAGCCACTAGAATAAAGAAACGTTAGATGCCATGGAGTAAGTGGCAATGCCTTAACCATATGCCACTGGGACCTCTTCCATCTGTATCAAGGGGAGTGCTAACCTTCACATGCTTATCAAGGGAACCAAGGAGAAGCCTCAAAGCCTAAGAGGGCAAAGCACTATAGAGGCCTGCGAAGGAGGCCCTCACTGGAGCCCTGAAAGGGCCTGCAGGCAGAGGCCTGGGAAGGAAGCCCTCACTGGAGTCCTAAATTGGCCTACAGGCAGAGGCCTGCGAAAGAGGCCTCAATGGGGCCCTGAAATGGCCTGCAGGCAGGAGGGCCCCCCCACCAGATTACACCCTCCAAGCTGAGCCTAACGTGCTAGTGATCCAGCACCTACTCCCAGTAGCAGGCAAGGGACAGGGAAGGCCCTGGACTAGGCCAGCAATCCCCCCCACTCAGCCCCCCAAAAGAGGGAGGGAAACAGAATCAAATAAAATTAAAGTAGGAGAGAGAAAACAAGATGAGATGGGATCAGAGAGAGCAGGGAGTCCCAGGACCCACCCCTACTGGTCCCACACAAACCACAGTAAAGGCACCAACTGGCACAGAACTTTCCTCCAGCAGCTGCTTTGAAAAAAGAGGCAGAGGGTGGAGCAACGCTGCCTAATAAAGGCCTCCACCGCTCCTCCCCCCGCCTTGAGCCCATAGGTGGTTTCAAAATTAAACAGCCTCACCTCTCATTCCTCTACGCGCGCAAATAGTCCTCCCACCAACAGCTACGCGTTGGTGGGGGAAGGGGAATAAAGACACATGGCACAAACCCCCCTGCACCTCTTTTTTTCTGAAAATTGGTAGATGTAATCCCCTCATAAGGGACTACAGTGCCTACAAATGTCATCTAATCCTGACAAACAGGAAAGTTATAGCTGTTTGTCGCTTTCCAATGATAGGAAGATCTGGATTTCCAAATCAAGATTCAGATTTGGGCCTGAGTCAAATCTGGCAGCCTCTGAATCGATTTGAGTGAAATTGGCCTATTTTCCAAAGTGCCAAATCAGAGCCTAAACCAAATCTTATGGTCAGTGTGGGCAAACCTACAGAATGGGGATTTGGACCCAAGTCTCCTCTATCTTAAGTCCAACACTGCACTACATTTTGTCTCCATGTGAATGAACCAAGATGGTCAGGCAGAGGATGTTGCAGAAACATCTTGGAACACCTGTTTTATGAAGGCTGCCTTAGGATTACAACATTTTGTTCTTGATTGTGCATACACACATCAGGTGACACTGTGTGTTCCAGTTAAGCAAGGCAATTGCTGTTTGGATTTGTACCAGTTGTTTTGATTCACATGAAAATAATTAGGAGTGTAGTTCATTGTCTGGTTAAATGGCAACGCAGCTGGTATCTCACCATCCTGTTTTTCTTTAAAAGGATATTTATGATTTGTATCACTGACTCCCTGTGGAAGCAGGGTGGCTGTGTAGCAGCAGGGCTATTTATTTAGCCTGTGAAGTCCTTTGGGCATTATTGTCTTCATTTAAACTTGGGTAATAAAGGGCAATTATAAAATTTAACATTGTAGAGTTGCCATCTGTGCAGGGTGAAATTTGCATTCTTACAGCTACTAGCTCTGGTTTGGACCACTCTTTTGTGGTTATATCATAAAAAACATGTCATTACTGTACAAAACAGTAGGAACTGAGACATCATTTTACATTTTTGATCCTAATTTCTTGATGGGATTTCCGCCTGTCTGATTCTATAATGTGATTAGTTTGATTTACCATTAAGGAGTGGGGCATAAGGGTTGGAGTATGTTCCATTTTGACTCTTAGATTTACTGAGGAGCTATGAGGGTGTTGCAGAATGAACAGGATGCATGAATGCCTTTGGAATTAACTAGAAGTGATAAGAAACAGGGTGCAACTGCAGCTCCACGCCTCATTCCCAGGTCTGGCCCTATCATTAGGCAGAGTGAGGCGGCAACCTCAGGCAGCAGATATTGGGAGATGGCAGCAAGGTGTTGAAGGAGAGAGCTTGTATGCCACATGACCTGCTCTGCACTCCCTAGGTTAGCCTGATGCCCTCAGGTGCACACTGTTCCACCACCAGAGTGGAAGAAAGATTCAACTGCCGGTCCAGTTGGCTTTTGTACATGGAATGGGAGGAGGTGCCATTTTGTTCTTTGCTTCAGGCGGCAAAATGTCATGGGCTGGCCCTGCTCATTCCCTCTCTTCCTGGAAGCATCTCGCTTTACACAATGGGTGCTGGGACATCATCATCATGCGGTGTGTGTACACATCCACTGCATGGGCAATCATTTGTATGGCAGCTTTGTAACGTGCTGAAGTGCCTAAGGATCATCATCTCATTCATCCAGCTGCTCTTCTGTGCCATAAAACCATTAAACTTTGATCACCATTCATTCATTCATTCAGTGAGGGAAGGTGATGGCATTTAAGGGCACAATCCTATCCATGGCTGACTGGGGAATGCTGGAAGTCGTAGGACATTTTTCTGTCCAAACATGCATAGGATTGCACCCTATTTATCTATCTCTATCTATCTCTATCTATCTATCTATCTATCTATCTATCTATCTATCTATATCTTGCTCTGATTAAGCTGATGTGAAATTAAGAGAGAGAGATAATTTGAGGTCACCCATGGAGTTTAGCCACTCTAGGATGTCTCTCATTGCATCTCTCTCAGTCCATATCTATCCTAGCCACTAGACTACATGATGCTTCAACATAATGGCTAAGTTTGGACATAACATCCAACCATAATTAAACTTTAGCACTACATGGAAGAATCTCAGAGGGCCTCAGGCTTACATGATCCCACCTACCCCCTCCTTCTCTAGCATAGCGGCAAGTAAGAGGTCCAAAACCTGCCTTTAAACTAAACAGAGTCCCCTGTTACATCTAAACAGGGGAGCTCTGGGGAGCTCTGGTTAGTTTCACTTTAAGCTATGGTTTCATAAGTCAGGATCATGCATCATGGTTTAAACCATAGTTTGAATGAGAGTTCCCCTAGCTCAAGTGTAACAGGAAACTCAAGTTAGCTTAAAGGTGGATGCTCCTGGTCTTCTCCTTGCAGCTGTGCTAGAAGAGGGGATGAAGGAAGTGAGCCCAAGGCTCTCATGGTTTGTAAACTATGGTTTAGAACAGCCTTGACCAACCGGATGCTCTCCAGATGATTTGGACTACAACTCCCATCAGCCCCAGGCAGGATGGCTAATGGCCACTGGGGATGGCAGTTTTAGTCCAAAACATCCGCCAGGCACTAGGCTGGGGAAGCCTGGTTTAGAATTATGTCTGAAAGGGCCCAAAGTCTTTGAAAGGATCAGAAGTGCTGCGGTTGGAAACTGTCCTGCCCTAGCTCAGAATAGGGCTCTCAGGGGAGGCTGGATTGCAGCAGCGGTTATGCCTGGAAGGGCTGCATCACATTTGGTAAAGCAAGAACACATCATATGAGGCAAAGTCACATCTGGTAATGCAGGTTTCCAACAGGCAAGGTCTGCCAGGACCCTGGGCAGATGGCTGGCAGGTGCTGGTTGAAACTCACTCACAAAGAGGAGTTGTCTCAGCAACCTGTAGAGGCCTTCTGAGGCCCTATGAAGGCTGCACCACAGGGGTGCCCTCTGACCCTGAGGAGTCTGGTAAAGGCTAAAGCTGTGTCCTCTGACCTGGAGTAGTGGATGATGGTTTGCTGGATGAAGCCTCCTTTTCCTCTGACTCCCCCTCTGAACCAGAGGGGGAATCAAGGCCAGAGAACATGACAGGAACTGCCGGGAGTGGGAGTGGGAGTGGGGAAGGTGATTGTAGACATCCTTGGCCAGAGTCTACCCGCTGGAAGGAATCTCCAATGCAGTTTTTATTGCACAGTAATAGTATGGTGTCAGAGTTTGAAGATTCTTCAGGATTTTAATCACCCCAGTGGGAAGTTTCATCAGGAGTTTGGACTACCTCTCAACAGGGACATCAGTACCTATTAGGAACACAATATTTGGAATGTTTACTGTTTCTTTTTTTTCACACCAGGTTGTTGTGAAGTACATTACCATGAACCGTGTGCTCATGATTAAGTCTTCTGTATGAAGCAGGTTAATGGACAAGACTCCTTTGGAGCTTCTGAAATTGCATATAGTATGATCATAGTTATTGGTTGTTTTATTTCATTTAATGAATCTTTATAAATGTGCCTCTCACTGCTCTCCCTCTCTTGCTGTTTCTTTCATGTTCCCAATTTTACATCAATGTAATTATATATATACAACTATTTCTAGGGTGTTTTGTTTGTTCTGAGATGACTAGCAGACCTCTCAAAAGATGCTTTGTTTCTAAATGTACGGTAATCCATATTCCCTCCACTGTGGCTTCTTTTCATAACTACAGCTATTGCCCTTTTTAGAAATTTACCATCACGCCATGCCATATACTTATGGAATATATTAAGTTTCATTTTGAAAATTAGAAACCTTAGCCTCATTAAAATGTGTGTTTTGAAGAAGCAGGGCACTGTAAAAAGGAAAGTAAACATAATAGGAGTGTCAGGCTAGATATTTTCTTATTCGGGAACTTTCTTAAATGAAAGCCACAAATTAACTTCTGTCAGGCAGATTATGTGCAATAGATCTTCCAAGTAGAGTTCATTGTAATATAGTGTCTAATGAAACCCAAGCTTCAATCATTTTATCTGTCTACTTAGCAATTTTGACATGACAGTTAACATTATTTTGTGTACCACATTAGATATTTTAGGATAATTAAATTTTCTATGTTGAAGCGAGGCCTTAATGCAATCTGACAAACGGTGCTGTTAATTCAGTTTTAGGATAGAACTAATATCTATCAGAACCTAATACAGCAATATGCCAGAAAAAAAGACAGAGCAAGAGCAGGCGTTTTGATGCATTTCCTCCACCTGAAAACCCTACCACCGGCCAGATAGTACACAGCTTGGCTTAGGTTTGCCAGTAGTTCAATGTATGTTGGAAGAGAAAGTTCTTCAACATGTTCTTCCACCTAGGAGAATATTCTAGGCTGAGGACCAGAGCATTAAGTGTTCAGAGAAGCATCAGATGCAATACCTGCGGTAGGAATTTTTCAGTTCTGCAGCTTTCCATGGAAAATACAATGGCCAGTTTGAATTTTGGCTGGTTTCCAGTGATGTCATTGCATCAAAATGGCAGCTTTTTCATTTTAGACCTTGAATGGTGTATGCATTTTATGTGTAATGCATTGTATGTGTATGCATTTTCCTATCTGGGTGCAATATGTCATGTGGTGTGTAGACTTAAAGCTGCCTAAACATGGAGTTATTATTGTACATAGACATAGGAGTATAAGCAGGGGTAGTGCTAGGTACCTAAAAAATCTGGGGCTCGGGCCCACAGGACAAAAAAAAAGTATAAATTTGCATTTGCTAATATATGCTTTATAGCAGGGCTCTCCAACCTTGGGTCCCTAGATGTTGCTGGCCTACAGCTCCCAGCATACCCAGCCAGCATGGCTAATGGCAAGGGATTCTGGGAACTGTAGTCCAGCAACATCTGGGGACCCAAGGTTGGAGAGCCCTGCTTTATAGTGCGTGTGTGTCTCCTAAGGACACCCCTATTTGTAAAAAGGGATGCATGGACAGGGGAGAGGAGGGCATTGGATTTCAGAAAAAAACAAAACCTCAGGCAGAAAAATTCAAGGGTGGGGGGAGGCGGCAGGAGGTGAAGTGCATGTGGGCAAGAAGCCAGCTAATCCAGCGGGATCAAATGCAACAGAGATCACAAGGGCCTCTGTGCCTTTATTTCAGCAAGTGGCCATGGACAGTAGGGTGGTGGGGCAGATGGCCTCCCAGAGATTTGGGGCTCCAAATGAAAGATTTGGGGCTCCAGCCCTAGTGGGCCACCCCCTAATACCGCCTCTGAGTATAGGAAACTTGGCTCCTTACAGCAAGTCAGACTGTTTGTCTGTCAAGCCCAGTATTGCCTACTCTGACTGGCAGCAGTCTGGGGTCTCTGGCAGAGGCCTTTTTCATCACCTGCCACTGGATCATTTTTAATGGGAGATGCCAGGGATTGATCCCAGTGCCTTCTGTATGTAAAACGTGTGCACTGAACTGGTCCCTCCCCAAGGGTATTTTTTTGCTCATGGTTACATTGATCATGGCACACACATTTTGCTGTAAGTTGCACTGTATGTGAAAGTTGCTGACTGAGATGAGAGCACATGGCTTGATGGAAGTGGGCTTGAAACATTGCAAATATGCACATCTTGCAGGAACACATACTGCTCATTTATATAAGCTTGACAAAAATCCAGGCTTTCTGCTCCAGTGTGCGCTGTAGGGAATTCATTCAAACCATGGTGGATTTGGGTAAGAGTGCCAGAATCTTCAGAGGAAGGTTCAGGATTACCAGGAATTCCTGCTCATGAAAATTTTGCTAGCTTAGAGGGTTGTTTTCATTTTTAAAGCAAATCTATAAATAAAAAGGGGCTTGTCAGATTTTCCTTTAAAGAAGACAAAAGCCACCCATCGTTCACAAGGGAAACTAAACTCCGTTTGTGTTTGTGCTGTTTAGCCACTTCCCAGCTAAACAGGAGCTGCTGTGATCTGATTCTGCGGTGTGTCTGGGACTTAATACACCTGACACAAACTATCACATGAAAACTCCCATTGGCATGTGTCAGTTTAATTGAATCAAATGGTGAATAAGATAATCTATCATAGTGTCAAGTTTCTTATGTGCATTTAGTGTGCCCATCAATGAAAGTTGTAGGATAGCATGAAAATCAGCTCTAAGTATTTTGCAACCTTATCAGCAGAAAGCAGCTATGTATTTGTCTCCATAAGTGGCTTCATATCCTTCTGGTATAAAAGGTTTGGGGTGAGTGAGTAGTCATCCTGCATTCCATTTATTTCTCATTTCTATCTTAAACTCAAAGGTTGAGGGTGAAACCTTTGGTCCCCGAGAGCTCATCCCAGAGGCCAGAGCAGACTGCAGAACTCCCACAGTGCAGGTGGACAAGCGGTGGAGGCTGGTGGCTCCAATGTCAGTGGGGCTGTGTATCCACTCCAGGTTTCAGCTTGACCGTTTAAGGAGCTGTCCATGGTGCTGCTGCACCCTACCCCAAAATAGGTTTGGCTACATGGATAGTTCCTTTAAAGTCCAAACTGAAACCTGGACTGGATGCACTGCCCCACTGACATTGGAGCCACCAGCCACTGCTGTGGAGAAGGAGGTCAATCCACAGAGGTCCTGCCTGGATGGTGGTGGAGTATTCCACTGCTGTGGCTGGCATTGCTCTGCTGGTCAGATGAGCAAAAAGGAGGCCTTCCAGGGATGTGTCAGGGGCAGATTTGTGTCAAGAAAAAAGGGAGGAGGAAGGGAAAAAAAGACACACCCCACCTTTCAGCCAGGCTGGTGTGAGGCCAGCAGGACTTAGGAAGTGACTGTTCTTCCATCACCAATTCTCCCTCTTCTGTACCCATGGGATTGCCTTGTTAGTCACTGAAAGCAATCTGTTCAGATACACAAGCTCTCTCTTGAATTGATCAGAAGCTGATCTTGCAGTCAAGCTATTGTCTTCATTCAGATTGACTCATAGCACATATTAGATCCTGTTGGTGAAGCTTTCTGGGAAAACAGAAGATAGTTTACAGGTATGCCATTATGCCTGTCAAATATGAAGACTTTGAAATGTTTGTCAAGGTTTTGGAGTGGTATGGATATTAAGGTATTGATCCATGAACAGAAGGGGCTTCCATCCACAGAAGGAGAGTTCCACACATGGAAGGGGTCCTTCTGTGAACAGGACTTTCTTTCATGAACAGAAGATCCTTTCCTGAGTGTCAGGACTTGCTAACCACTGCCTTGTGTGGAGAACTGCATCACTGCAGCCTCTCAGTAACATGTCACAAACTGCTGACCTCTGCCCCATGCGGTGAGCCTTGTCACTACAGCTTCTCAGTGAACAACCTTCTGGCCATGGGTTCCTCCTGGACAGGAAGGAGTATAAGAAGGCTTCCTGTGTCAATGGAACTTTGCTTGAGTAACAAGGGCTCCCTGAGCTCTGGTGTCCTTTGTGTTTCTGGTCTTGCACTTTGGTTTTGACTCCTGGATTGTCAAACCAGTTCTGGTTTGCCCTCTGATCCTGATTGGTCTTCAGTCCTGACTCCTGATTCCCGTGTCTTGACTCACTCCAGGCCACTACCCATGGCCCAACCCTGAGACTAAATAGAACAAAAACTTAGGATCCAAGGCAATGTCTTTCTTGTTCAAGGCAAAATATTAATGAACATACATGCAACATATCAATCAGATGAGGCTTGGCAGCTGCTGTGTTCATTAAGCGGATATGTAATTTATGTTAAATACATACCATGGACCATGCAAAGTCTCTTTGGTTCATGATGTATTTCTGGTATTGTTCCCCATTGTAGCAGCAAGTTTCCCCCCCTCTCTGTAGAATGTTATTGCTAATATTACGTCTCAGAGAAAGGAAAATGCCTACTGGCAAAAGATAAACCTTCCCTTTCTTTTTGTCTGAGAATAAAATTCAGCCTGCAAAAACTGGACAGCCTGAAGAATTTGAGGAAACTGCTAGAAACCAGTTTCCTTTCAGATCATGAGCTGTTTTCAAATCTAATTTTCTATTGATAAAATCAAATTGGGTTCTTGAAGAGAGTGAGAGCCATGAAAAATGTATTGAAAAAAGTAGTCATTTACTATGTTGCTGCAGAAAAGGAAGGCAAAACAGAAGGAAGAAAAAGGAAGGAGACGGTTCACTGTAGCAAATAATTTCCCTTTTACCATCCTCTGCCCAGTTACTCTTCCGAGAGCAATGCACTGCAGCTGAGCTCTGTTATCGAAATCTCTTTCTTTTTCTTTCTTAACGAAAGTCTGCTTTATCGAACAGTCATTTGTTTCCTTTTTTTCTTTGCGTCAGTGCTAATCAGCTGTCCAGGGCTGTCAAACTCAAATTCCCTTGAATGAGAATAGTTACTCTGTCTGTTAATGGTGCATTTTAGCTAGTTAGGACTGTAGGGGGCCTTGAAGATACATTTCCTCCTAGTGTTTTTTCCTCATTTCATCCTCCTTCACTGCTTTTTTGTTCTGTTTCCTTACTATTTATGGCACTCGTGGGGCTGATCAGCAGCCACTAATTTTTCTATAGCCCTTCACAATTCATGGATTGTGAGTGTGTATACCTATTGCTGCTTTTCTCTTGGCTATAATTCAAGGCACTACTAGATACTACAGCTTATGGCGCAATCCTATGCAAGTTTAGGCAGAAAAAAGGCCTACAAGTCCCAGCATGCCCCAGCCAGCTGTAGGCCTTTTTTTCTGTCTAAATGTGCATAGGATTGCACCCTTAGTGTAGGAGACCAGTTCTGATACGGGCCTATTTGGTAGAAGAGTAGCTGTGCCCTGGATAGGCTGATCTGATGTAAAGAGAGCCAGTGTGCCATAGTGGTGAAGGTGTTGGACTGGGACTTGGGAGATCCAGGTTCTAGTCCCCGCTCAGCCACGAAACTCAGTGGGTGACTTTGGGCCAGTCACTGACTCTCAGCCTCACCTACCTCACAGGGTTGTTGTGAGGATAAAATGGAGAGGAGTATAAATATTTCCTTGCAGGAAAAGGGGCGGGGTATAAATATAATTAATTAATAGACAGACAGACAGACAGACAGATAGGACCAGGCTACTATACCTTTGTGTAACTTTGCGGAAGAGGGAATTTCAGAAAGTGCAGTTATTCACATTCTTGTGTGCAGAGCTTGACTTACCAAAATCCTCTCTTCTTACCAAACTGTCTCATACTGTCTCATCTCTTCTCCATGACTCCCAAGAGTACAAGAATCCTGTCCACCTTTGCTTCTGGCACCCTAGTTATGTGGGAAGAGCAATGTTTGGTCTCAATGTTGCCTCTGATTCCCCCCCACCCCCACCCCCAAGCCCCTCATAGCATGTATAGGAGGAGATATGGCCCTTTGTGAACCATTTATCCTCTCTGTCTTTTCCCCTGGGATTGATGGTGAAAATGGCATGGCATATCAGAGCTGACTGCTTTGACTTCTGCAAATGGAGGAGACACATCTCAAAACAAAGTTTTTACCCCACTTGAGCAAATGGAAATTTACCACTTATGCAAACTGTCTCATACTGAACCTGGGGCATCCCTAATAATGCTTTACATTTTCTTTTTGAGGGATGCTCCCAATGCCAACAACTCTTTGTAAAAATGAAGCCCCATTGAAAACTATGGAGTAGTCCATGACTTGGATTCGGAAGATCTGATTACAAAACCCAGTTCATCCAGGACTCACTACATGGGCAAATGACATTCTCTTGCCTTTCATTTCCAAGTTTTTTTTATAAATAATAAACTATGGTGATGAATAATGTCTAACATGAGAATGATTGACATTATAGGCTACTGTGATAAGTTCTTCAAGATAATGCCTCTCAGAGATAGTCTAACCTCTGTCAGCTCTGTGGGAAAGGTGAATATTTTTCCAGTTTGACTTTAAATGAAAGGTAGCTGGACCATCATAGAGTCTGATGCTTTTCCTATACCTTAGCCCTATCTTCAATTAGTCTGACAAAAACAAAATTTGCCTGTTGTATGGGTTCACACACAGGACTCCTTGTCTTCTCCTCCTCCCCCACTTCCTTCAGGCCATGGTCAGTTTTTTATATTTTTCCCTCTGTGGCTTGGGCTCATTAGCTGCACATGACAGGCAGCTCCCAATGTCACAATTTTATTTATTTATTTATTATATTTATATCCTGCCTTTTTTCCTGCAAGGAACTCAAGGCAGCTTACATAATAATCCTCCTCCTTTCCATTTTATTCTCACAACAACCCTGTGAGGTAGCTTAGGCTGAGAGTCTGTCCCAAAGTCACCAAGTGAGCTTCATGGCTGAATGGGGACTAGAACCCGGATTTCCCGAGTCCCAGTCCAACACTCTAACCATTGTGCCACACTGGCTCTCAATTACTTTCAGGTGGAGTAGTGAGGGAGGCTAGACTAGACAACTTTTCCCTCCTGCATGGCCTCTCATAGCTACTTTATTAGGATACTCAAAAGGTTGGATCCAGATATTCACCTGTGGAAGGGGGATGATGGAATCCAACTTTGCTGCCCCTTCCTCCCCCCACCAGCCCCCAGAGTCCTCCAAAAGAGTTGGGGGCCTTGATGAGTGGAATGGGCCATGGTGTGGGTGGGCTGAGGAGGAAGGAAGAGGTTGCAGAAAACTGGTTAGAAGCACATTCTGTGAGTGAAGCAGCAGGTACCTCCACCAAATTTCCCATAATCTCCCCCTTCTTCCTAAGCTCCACAACTCCATAGACAAGTCCATCCAGTAGGGTCCCCAGACCCTCAAGGGAGCATGGGGGGTGTCTCTGGGGCCTAGCAGGGAGAGAAGGGGCAGGAAAACCATCTTCTACCCACCCCATTCCAAGGCAGGATGCCTGGATCCAACCCAAAGGGTACAAAATGTTCTAGAAAATATATAGGAAACACATCATAAATAATACCATTAGTACATAAAATGTAAAAATGTTACAAACAACACAGAAGGATAAGAGGCCAGAATAAAAATAGATTATCTACATAGAATCTCAGTGGCCCAGCCCACACGGCTACGGTCAGAATAAGGAGATATTGTAACCAGTTTCAGTTGTGTGCACATATTTGTGAAGGAGTGTGAAAGAAATCAGTACAGGATGTTTCAAGCTCATGTTGACATGTCGAGAAAAAATGTAATTTTTGGAGCATTACTTTCCAGCAGAGTTCCAATGTCAGAGCAAATTGCATCAAAGAAACAGTGGTCATTCTTGGTGGGTTCTGTAAAGCAACAAGTCCATTTGCTTCTCTTACTTATGTCAATATAGGAAACAAACTCTAGGCAAAACCAATTACCGGTAACTGCATGTGTAAACATATCATATAGCAAAAAGAAAAAGAAAGGCAAATGAACACATATTTTATTAGATGCTGAGATGAGAAACACTGTTTCAGATAATCATGGCCTATATGTATTTCTGTTGCCTCATTATTTGGGGGAATGTTTATACAAAGGGAGATCTCAATTGATAATTAATCTGTATAGTTGACCTTGGAAATTATTCTGATAGCCAGTTTTTTTCCTACATGCCAGCAGTATTCTAAAATGCATATTTTTCCCCCATCTGAAGAACCCTGAACTAAAATGTATATATGAATAGCTAAATAATCATGTTTTGACAGGACTGGGTTAAATGCATTTTCAAAAGAGAGAATGCAAAACATAGCAAAACTTTAAAAATGGAACACTATCCAAAAGTATGATTTAAAAAAAATAATAACAAAAAGCGAAGCTGTAATGCTTCTTTATTCCCCAGCATCAATCTATTGACAGAATAAAGCGTCAACAACATCAACCACACACTAAAATGCCTTTTCAGAGCTAGTAAGGATGCTGAGATGGGAGATATATGCAATGAAATGTGATGGATCAGGTAGGAGAAGAATTCTGCAAAACTGGAGCGGGAGTGATCTTTCCCCAAATGAATCACCATTTGCCCCTGGCAATTAACCCCTCAGCCCCACTGATCTTGTTGATGAGTGATGGGGCTTGCAAATAGGGGATTGTATCACAGGCACTGGAATTTGTACCCAAAGTGAAACAACAACTGATGGATGTGCGTGCTTCTCTGGGTAGGCAAATTATCTGCCCAAGCTTGAAAAAGGTATGTTATATTTGCACAAATGGGATGATGGATACTGACACTTAGGGAAGCAGGTCAGCGTGTAGCTGACACTCTTGTTGCAAAGAACTCTGATTGGCCTTCATGGCTTTTGCCAATTTGTGTTTCAGCTCCTTCAAAGGTTGTTCAATGCTTGATATTGATGGCTTGCTCTTTAAACTAATAGATATGCTGCCTGTTAGATAGTGGTAGCTATCACACTGTGAGGTGAGACTCACTAGGAAGGCAAAGATGGTTAGAGGATTTTCATAACCTTACAGTTTGTGCCCTACTGTGACTACGCCTAAGTATGTGTACTGGAAATAATATCACATTTTCCTCCTGTTTATCCCTGGCTCCACTTCCCTGCCCTTCCTCTGCTGTTTCCCCCTGTGTCAGCTTTTAGATTGTAAGCTCCTCAGGGCAGGAATCTGTCCTTTTGTACTCTGCAAAGTGCCATGCACACAGCTGGTGCTAAATGAACACATAAACAAAGACAATACATTCCTGTAACAATCCATTCAGCAGCATCCATCCAGTGGGCCACTCTGCCTCCACTGGGTCTGCTGTACACATGGGACTAGCCGCTTGTGCAACAGGGATTTGGCGCTTCTAAAAATAACACCCCAAACTGTGGAAATGCTCGTTTCTGGATTGGGACAGGTCAACAGAGCTCCCTTCCGCAAGCTCTCCTGACCTGCCCCATTCTGGAAATGAGTGTTTCTTTCCGCTCATTTTGGGTTATTTTTAGAAGCGCCAAAGCCCTGTTGCACAACCAGTGGGTCCTGCGAATGCACAGCACAACAGGAGCGCCGGTGTGGCACAGCACTCAGAGCGTTGGACTCGGGGCTGAACTAAAAGCTACGTTAAATGTGCAGCTGATCCTAACTTTTTTGTTACTCCAGTGTAACCGTGCAAGGCCCTGATCTGGATCAGGAACATTATGCATGGGTAAGGGGGATTAGACCATCCCACCTAACTGCTCCCCCCCCCCGCAAATTCACCCTCCTAGTGTGCAGGCTAAAGAAAGAAAGAAAAACCTAATAGTTTAGCCTTGAGACTGGGGAAACCTGGGTTCAAATCCACACTGTTCCACAAAGCTCAGCAAGTGATCTTGTGCCAGCTCCTCTCTCTCAGCCTAACTTCCCTCAGAGGTTTGTTGTGAAGACAAATCAGATGTGTGGCCCTAATGAAAATTGAACCGATGATGATGAAGATTACTACTACTACTACTACTAAACATGAGCAGCTTCCCAATGATGTGTTGAGTGTCCCATCTAGTTTGGTCCTCAGTTGAATCAGGCATTCCCAAATCAATATGTGTGCAGGATTGCAACCTTCATCACATTGCGGTCTTTTTTGTTGTTGTTGCTTTGTATGTTCCTTGGTCTGGGGCTTTTATCTTTTCTAGTTCTCACTCATCATTAAATGATGTCCATTGTAGTTACGTTAAGGTGTGTCATGATGCTCTTTCACATGTAGCAGAACTGCCAGTTGAGAGATGCAGAAACGGGCCTACTTAGTATTCTAAAAGCAAGGATGATTGTGAGAAGATTAATCCAATTTCTCTTTTATTTGTAGTTAGGGCTCAAACTTGGGAAGCGGCAATCTGCTTGAAAATGAAAGGGGCTAAGTTTTAAACTGCGTCTGTTTGCTATATCTTGCTGTGTGTGTTTGTGTGCGTCTGTGTGTTTTGGACAGCATTCCGGAGTAGCTCTGCGATGAGATTCATTTATAAACCAAATGTGATTTTCAGCTAATGTGTGACTCACAGTGGGATCTGTGCGATACTGCAGTACTGTGTTTACACACCGTTTCCAGACTTCTTGTGTGTTTTAAGTGTGGCTTATGCTGAGAGGCTCTGCTCTGTCACAAAGAACGATGCGGTCTATTGCTGTAAGGAGACCAAAACGCTGGTTTATAAAGCCATTGTATTACCATTTATTGTATGCCTGCAAAACATGGACTATCTATAAACGTCATTTCCACTTCCTTGAAAGATTTCATCAACGTTGCCTCCGGAAAATCCTGCGAATTACTTGGGAAGATAGGCGAACAAATGTCAGTGTACTGGAAGAAGCAAAGACTACTAGCGTTGAAAAAATGATCCTTCAACGCCAACTTCAATGGACCGGTCATGTTGTTCGAATGTCTGACTGCTGTCTCCCAAAGCAGTTACTTTATTCCTAACTCAAGGATGGAAAGCGGAATATCGGTGGTCAGTATAAGAGGTTTAAAGATGTTCTTAAGGCTAATCTAAAAAAATGCAATATAAACATCGAGAACTGGGAAGCTCTGGCCCATGAACGATCTAACTGGAGGTTGGCCTCTCACAAAGGTTCCATGGACTTTGAAGAAGCCCGAGTGCAAGGTGAAAGGGAGAAACGTGCTAAGCGAAAAGCACGTCAAACGGATTCTTTACAGGACCATCTTCCATCTGGTAACCTGTGTCCTCACTGTGGGAAGCTGTGTGGATCTAGAATTGGCCTCCACAGTCACTTATGGACCCATCGCTAGAGTCTACACATTTTTTTAGAATTTCCTTTTTTTATAATTTTCTTTTTGTGATTTTATCCTGGAAGATAATCTTACTTGGTCACGAGTGATCGCCTACTACTATTACAGAATGTGGGGTAGTCTTTAATTTACATTCAGCTCTACAGGGCTAATCTTCCATGGTTGGGAATCAAAATGGGACTAGAGTCTTTGGGGTGGTGTTGGGGGTGGGGAAACCCAATTTCCCTGTCTCTGCTATCAGGCAGTTGGCAATGCCTTGCTTCCCTTCCCTGTCAATGTTTGCTATTTTCTGCAAAATGAATTTAAACTCTGATTTTGTGAAGGAAAGAGTGTATGTGAACCATTTCCTGTTATATATATATATATATATACTGACTCATTGAAAAGTTCAGCAATGCTTATAAGATCATAATGGTGGCTTGCAATTTCCTTGCTAAGCAGGAAAATACTTGGGGTCCTCCCCTTCCAAAATAGTGATTGGACCTGAACAGGACAGAGTGTACCACCTGGTTTCTTCTTTTTGCCTGTTTAGGTGAGTTTTACTGTATAAAGAAAATAGTACCCATTTTAAGGGTGAATAGGGATGCTTAATGAAATCTTTGCTGTACATCTTTTGCAGCTGTTCATTCCTGGTGCCTCTTGATGGCTTTCTACGATGTATACAATATTTCTGTCTTTTGACTGTAGCAAGTTGGGAAATATTTATATTGAATTTTGAATTATCAAATTTTTATGATCAGTATGAAGGATGTATCTATGCTGATTTTTTCCCCCTATGACTAATTCTTGTTGCAATGGTTATCATATTTTAGGAAGTGTCTGGGTTGAACCATGGGCAGGAAAGAAAATCCTGAGACAGAGCGTGAGCCCTTTGGATTGGGATACTTGAGCCAGGGTCCCCCGAATTGGGACCTCTGGAGCCCATACCCTCAGAGCCTGCACCCTCTGAGGAACTCTCCCCCTCCACCTGTGGTGCAGTGGTCAATTTGGAAGTGCAGGAGCTCATCATGACAGCTCCCATAGCAACGCCTCCAAGGAGAATCCAAAACTGTAGGCAGGTGTGTTGATGCATATCAACAAACCAGCTCTATCAGTTTTCATCTCCCCCAGGAGCAGGTCTTTTGTAAAGCCAAAGGGTCTTCACTGCCCATTTGAGACCGGGCCACTGCAAAACACTTTGCATTACAACAGGGGACAATATATTGTTGCTGGGAAAATTCATTTCGCCCCAACTACTGTGAGGATTGCAGCTCAGCGGGAAGTTAAGAGGGGTGGCAGATGACATCAGGTACACTGCTAATATAAAAGTGCCGGAGCTGGGTCCCTGCAAGCCCTGGCTCCACTGCACCACTGATCTCCACACCAGGCACCTTATTCATCCCTATGTCAGTCTCTCAGCCCAGGCAAGAAGCCTGGAGGGAATTCTCAGGGAGAAGGAGGAAGGGTACAAGGCTCCAAGCCAGAGAACTGTCCCTTTAAGGCTTTCTGCTCCTCCAGGAAGGGCTGGAGCCTGGGAAAAGTGATCTGGCCCTGGAAGAAGAGAAAGCTAAATTTACAGCCCTGGACTGGAGCAAGTTGTTCACTGGGAGCTCTCCATGGTGCTCCCCTGCCCCTCACCATGCTCTGTGGGCTTCTCATCAAGGTCAGAGCAGGACATGGGGACAAGCCTATTTCTTAGCATTGGCCCCACAAGATAGGAAGAGAAAAGGGTTGAAAGAATTATTGAGATAATGTACATGAAACACTTTGAAAATTCAAAAAGTAAAATAAATAAATAGCTTGTAGAAATCCTATATACATGTAAAAATGTGTACACATTTGGTGTCCTTGGTCTTTTAAAACATGGGTGCAGAACCTCAGACCTGCAGGCCAAATCTGGACTGTCTGGGGTCAAAATCCAGCCTTCTGGGTTTGAGCAGCTGACCACCCTCTTTCCCCCGATTCCCGGCTTTTGTGCAGTTTTTACCCATTCCAAAACATTGATATGCCTCTCCTAAGGCTTAATTGCTGGCAAAAAGAGCTTTAGACTTAACTATGCTGGTCTTTTTGGTATTTTGGCTCCAACCCCTTTGCTTTTGGCTCCGCCCACCACTGGAATACAACCTCTCAGAGCTTCTCTAAAATGCAAATCGGCCTTTGGGTTGAAAGAGATTCAACACCCCTGTTTTAAATGTTGCAGTATACACTCCACATGGCCTAGCCCAGGGTGGGTAGACTTCGGGCTTATGGGGTCTACTTTGTTTTTTATTAGAACCCTGGTGAAAAAACCATTCACTTAGAATTGAAGAATTTTGAGCCCAGGAATTGTTCTGAGTACCAGTCCAGAACTGAATGCAGCTCACAGTTCTTCTTCCACACAATATTTCGCTTCTGGTCACCCCTAGCTTTCTTTGTTTCAGCAATATAATTTAGGGCAAAGAGGAGTCAATGTGTTTTGCTCTTGTTAAATATTGGGAGTCTGAAACTCTTGCTGATCTGCTGCAAATCATCCAGAGATCTACCAGGAGATTGTTATTTAGCTTCTGCCCACCCTGACCAATCCTGTTTGTGCCGACATGCTCAGGGGAAGGCACAAGGCTGGCTCAGGTGAAGATGAGCCTCACACACTTTTGAAAAACCCACCCTTAAATTTCAGAAACACAGTATGTGTGCTCGAAGAAACCATGCGGATGAGCCTTCTCAGATATAGCAATCTGTCTACAGGAGGTTTTACACCCCTTTAGCGAGATGCAAATGCAAACCTCAGGAGGTACAGACTGCATGTGGATTTATGAGAGTTTCCAAAGAACATTGCATTCATGTGCCAATGAATGAATTTCTCTGGGTTCACTCTGGTGCAGGTTTTACTTGCTAAAAAAAAAGAAAAGGGGAAAAAAAGATTGGACTAAAAGGACATTCATAAATAACACTTTACAGCTAGTCAACTCTAGCTCCTTGGCTTATTTTTTTTTTTTTAAATAACTTTTTACTGTTTCATCAAACAACAACAATACAGAGAAGGAGTTTACTTGCAAAATGTAAACAAATAATAATTGGGATCCCTTTGCAAATTAAGGAGGCTCTGAGAATAACATATATAGCTCTTCTTTCTTTCTTTCTTTTATATAAGTGGCTACCTTTCCCTCAAATTTATTGACTCTGCAGAATCTACATATACAAGACCAAAGAGGTTAATATCAATTTTTATTTTGTAGGGGGTAAGTTCTTACAATTTATTGTGGGCTAATTGCATTTAGTGAAGTTGTTAAATGTTAAAATGGAGAGTTTCTTGCCTTTTATGTTGACAAATATTTCTTTTTTTTTTTTTTGCTGCCTGTAGCTTTTAATTCTGTTCCATATGGTGGCTTTCCTTGATTGCCTTTAGCAAGCTCTGGAATTGTATATTTATTTTGTATGGATAAGAATGAATGAAAGTCTTTGATTTGTTTGTGATTTAACAACAACAACAACAACAACAACAACAACATTCAGGTTGCGATCCTATACCCATTTACCTGGGAGTCAGTCTTACTGAATTCAGTGGAGTATACTTCTGAGCAGACATGGATAGGACTGCAATGTAAATAAATAAAAAGTTTCAAGAAAAGAAAAGAATCTAGGTGGCAGTTCTGTACCCTCTTACTTGGGAGTAAACACCACTGAAAAAGCAGCAAACTAATATTTTAGTAATGTCAGTTTATCTTTCATAATTCTGCAGGCTCTAATCTTCAGGCAAATGAGCAAACCACTTTGAAAAACACATTTATCAAATTTAGTACTTCCTCTGAAACTGCGAAATGCCTCTTCCATTTCAGAGATTGTATGAATCTGGCTCACTACTTTAAGTCACTGGAATTCAGCTGGATAGGAAAACTCTAAGAAGGCATGAACTGAAGATGTTTGTTAATAATGGATTAGGACACGAACTAGAGGAATTTGAATATTTCTCAAAATGAGAAATTGTGTTTCCAGAGACTGGATGCAGCATCCATTACAGGGTTCCGCACAAGACAGGCAAAGTACAAGAAGCCTCCCCCAAACCCCTATTTCATGTTCAAAAGCTGACCAGGCTGGCAGTTGAATCTTACCCCAACACTGGTCATGGGGCAGTGACTGCCACTGTACCTGAGGGCAGAAGGGCAGCTTAGGGGGCACAGGACAGTTTATGTGGCTCACAGAACTCTATCTGCCAAGGCCTTGTGGCCGTCCCTCACTCTGCAGCATCTGCTGTCTGAGGCATTCACATCACTCTGACTATTGGTAGGGCCGCCAGCCCAGTCCATTGCTCTGGTCAAACTATGCATTACTTTAAAGATGTAGCTAACAGCTCTGGCTTCTTCTTTTAAAAAAATCTTTTTACTCAAAAGTAAGCTCAGGGGACCCACTCTGGATCATAACCGTAACATGGAGGAGGGAGTAGGGGGTTTGATCCTTTAATCTCCAGGAGAGCTTTGGCTATTGGGTGGTACAGAGATGCAATCAATCAATCGATCAAATTAAATAAAATAAAACAAACGAATCACTGTTCTGGGCAATGTAAATTGAAGGTGAGGGTCCCCCAATCTAGAGGGTTAAAGGGAGGGGCAGAGGGTTAAAGTCCCTGTACTGCCCTTACTATGGTCCCAAGGTGGATCAAGTCCCTTGCACTTACTTTTGAATAAAAGGGGGGGGGTAATGACGAGAATTGGGTATGTTTTCTTATAACAGAATAATGGCATCATGCAGCTGAGAAGACAAGTAAACCTCTGTGTAATTTGATGACTTTTATTTATTTATTATATTTACCGTATTTTTCGCTCCATAAGACACACTTTTCCCCCTCCCAAAAATAGGGGGAAATGTCTGTGCGTCTTACGTAGCGAATATTGTAAAAAATAATAATAATATTTTTTTGGCTGGGCAGGCGGCGGTGGCGGAGCAGCTCATGGGCCCCGATCCCGGGATGTTATTCAAACCTTACCTGGGCTCAAGGTTACCTGGGCTCATCTTTCTGCAGCAGCAGCCCGATCTCGCTTTTCTGAGTGGCGCGGAGCGCTCTCCGCGCCGCCGCTGCCCGCCGCCGCTGCTGCCCACCGCTGCCGCTGGAGCCGTCGCCACCCGCTGCCGCCGCTGGAGCCGCCTGCCGCCGCCACTGGAACCGCTGCCGCCCGCCACGGTACTGTTAAACCACTGAGAGTCGGAAACCCTTGCTGATCTACTGGAAGTCCCCCGAGATCTACCAGTTGATCCCAATCCGCCTTCTGCCCACCCCTGCCCTAAAAAGCGAGCATCTTTAATTGATTTCACACAGAGTTCACTCAAATAGGATAAGTAATCGAGCAGAAAATGAGGAGGGAAGGAAGCACTCCCCCCCGCCCCCGCCACTGCTCACCTGTCTCTTTCAGTTAGTGACCTCCTGGCTTCCCACGAACAACAGAAGATACATAATGGAAAAGCTGAAGAAGTGCCAAGTGGTTAATGTGATGTTAGACCCTTACACATATGTTGCCCTAAAAGTCCTCAGACTGAACTCATTCGGGAGACAAGCTTACGGGGTTGCAGAGCATTACACAGTTTCACATCCTTTCCTGTTGCGGGTTCACCGGCCCTTTCCCCCCTCACCAGCTTCTACAGCCGAGTTAGATGACCACAGTGCCACATGGACTGTGTAACATTACTGTCATTCTGCAAACATTTTAGTAATGTCATTGTCAGTAAATTTGCTATCATCTTGCCACAGCCTGGACACAGATGAAAGGAAGGTGGATGGCCAAGACAACACTCTTTCCAAGTTCTATTGGGCCAAGCCTGCACAATTTGTGAGCCACCAAGCCAAAGGCAGCCCGGGGGCCTGACATGTGATTGAAAGCTAGGCAGGTTTACTGAACCTGTTACAGCTGCCATACATGACTGGTGGGTGGGCTAGGTTCGTCTTCGTGGGTCAAAAGCTGAACAGGCCTATATTAGGCATATGGGAATTCTCTGTTATGTGTGTTGTGTCTGTTATTACTTATTAAATTTGTAAATCGTACCCTGTGTCTACCTACCAGGCACCTGGGACAATGTACAATACAACGTACCAGGTGCCCAGAGTGATATTAAATATTGGGCACTCCCAAAAATGCCATCTCTCTCCAGGGGGGAAATTAGGAGCTATCAGGAAGAAGCCCTTCTCTTGCGGAAGATCTTTTGTACTATCTGAACTTTCAGCAGAGCTAGCTATACATTTTTAACCAGGCACATGAGAATGATCTGATGTGGTCCCTACTAATTTCTAGCAATAGTTATACAGCTGTCCATAGTATCAGTATCGGATACTTGAAAGCCAGTGCGGTGTAGTCAGGGCCGGTGCAAGGCAGTTTGGTGCCCTAGGCAAGATCAGATATTTAGCGGGGGGGGCCCCTTCCCACTTGAGCCCTCCCTATTTCTGGCGCCCCCTTTAGCCCTGCGCCCTAGGCAGCTGCCTAGTTGGCCTAATGGTAGCACCGGCCCTGGGTGTAGTGGTTAGAGTGTTGGACTGGGACTCAAGAGACCCGTGTTCCAGTCCCCAGTCGGCCTTGAAGCTCACTGGGTCACTTTGGGACAGTCACTGACTCTCAGCCTAGCCTCCCTCCCTAGCGATTGAATGAAGATGTTTAACTTGCAGAACATCTGAAGACAGGGTAGGAAACTCTGGCTACATTCTCTTGGGGCTAATCTGTCAAGGGTCACATGCTGGTGATGGGCTGGGTAGAAGTCAGCAGGGGGCAGAATTAGAGCTGAAAGTGGGTGGGGCCATCCCTTGACTTCCGTTTCTTTCCTTCTTCCTCCCAGCCCAGTGGGTTGCTGCTAGGCATGTGCCAATCAGCAAAACTCAAACTTGTCCAAATAATTCTCCGAATTCCATCTTGAAGCTTGTTTCAACTCTAGTCTGTATCAGACTGCGAGCTTTGGTTCCCCCCCCCCCCCCCGGCTTTTCACATGAAATGAAATGAACACATTCTTCTCCCATTGATTCAAGTGTATTTGTGTGTGCATTCCCCCACATCTTTTTCATTCACATTTTTCAAATGCACACATGCTGTCAAACACTCCCCCCCCCCGCAAATCACCTTGCAGGCTCAGAAATGTACGTACTTTGACTGCAGATTGCGTCCGCATCTGTGTTCGGTCCAGAGAGAGTGTGAACTGGGTAAATCCTAATCAAAAAGTAACTGAAACAAATTTCTCATACACCCCCCTAGTTGCTGCAGGAGGGACATATTACTCTTGCCAAAAGTCTGAACTGATTGTTTGCAGGGGGCCTTTGAAATTAGGCCAAGGGCTACCAGAAATTAGGGCCAATGGCTGCAGGTTGTCCAACCCGGCCATAGGATAACAATCTGAAGTGATGGAAAGGGATTTCCTACAAGAAGTGGGGGAAAGTGGCTGGAGGTTTGTGGAGAGAAAGAGGCAAATTGGGGAAGGTTTAAATATCCCCACCCCCACATTGGAAATCACCTGCTCCTGGCTCTGCAGTGGAGAAGCAACAGCCAATGTCCCTAGACTCACTTCACTGAACACTTAGTTTGGCCCTGAGCTACAGCCAATCCCATTTCAGATAAGGGGTTACAGTGTTCTTCTCTCTTAAGTGGGGATCAGTGCTGACAAAGCTTCTGCTGCATGCACGGATCTACTCTGGATCAGGAGGATGAGCTATAAGATTACATATTATATACTAAACAGACTACTTTAGTGATTTGTGGTTCAAAAGCTTTAAGTAACCCTGTTCCAGCAGCAGAACTCCATTCATGATTTTTTTGGTTGTTGTCTAATTTGTTTTTAATTGCTGCAAAGTACAATTGAATACATACGCATATAGTGTGCATATCACGAATCTGAGGCCCACCCAGGGTGGCTGGTTGCGGCCGGCGGGTCACACCCCAAGGGCAAAGGTGAAGGATGAGCAAAGCTGGGAACGGGCTTCACTGCATGCAGGGCTTCTCCCACTGGCCCATGTGAGGTGAAACCGCTTCACCTGCCCTGCGCCTTCTCCCAGGGGAGAGGACACAGGGCAGGCGGCAAAGCTGCTCAGCCCAACTGCTCAGCCTGGCTTCACTTGTCCTTTGTCTTCCTACATGAGGGGAAGGCAAAGGATGAACAAAGCCCACTCATGTGGTGTATGCAGGAGTTCCTGCAAGCGCTGGATGAGTGCACAACTGCCACTACCCAAAGATGAGTGTGCAACTGGCACTCCTCTCCTTCATCTGTGATTAGAGATAACAAGGGCCCTGCTCCTCCTCCCCAAGCCCCACCTCTTCCTAAAGTCTGCAGTAGCCTCTTGGGCCAGGGGGTGGGGCTTGGGGAGGCAAGTGTGCGGGGCCCATAGAGGGTGCTCATGCCTCCGTGGGCCAGATGAGCAACCTCTGCAGGCCAAATTAGACTCATGGGCCAGAGGTTGTCCACCCACCCATGCTATACATGCATACTCAGAAGTAGAGTTCAATGGGGTTTACTCCCAGGTAAGCATGTAGCGGATTGCAGCCTCACTTATAGTGCAAGACATTGACCAGGTTCACATGATCACTGCAGCCCACTGTGGTTTATTTAAGCCACAGTGGGTTGTGGCACATGATGGCAGATGCTGGGCGACTTTTGAATATCCAAGCCATGACCGAGGCTTGTTATGTCATCTGAATCTGAGTTGTTGGCACGGTTACAAACCACCCAGAACCCATGGGCTGTTTTCAGGTTGGTTGATTGTGCAAACCAGCCCATTTCCTCTTCTATTTCCCCATCATTGCATGTCTGTACGGGTTTTGCACATGTCCAAAGTGTGAAAATCCTACATATATGTAAAAGTAACTATTACTAGTACTAGTACAACTGGAGTTGGGGACATTACTGGAGTGGTCATATTTTTATGTAGGGCTTTTCTTGAATAATAGGGGATTTGTACTCATTTCGTGATGCATTAAATTAAGCCACATATTCTTAGATACTGGGTAGACAATCTATTGATGAAACTTTTTAAAACAAGTACCTCATTTGACATTTCAACTGTAATTACTATTTTTTCCGGAATTGCCAGTCGTTGTTGTCGTTTTTTTAAAAAATCTAGTCAACCTCAATTTGTGCCTGGTGTTTTTCTTTGTTTGCTTAATTCACTTTCTGAAAATGTTCCTTTTCTTGTGCAATACTTTAAGAGGACAGTGATTCAGGATGACTGTAATGTATTGGAGAATGAAGTAACTTCAGCTTCCGAAAGGTGCACTTCTGAGCTTCTCTCCAATACTCCTTAGCCTCATGTCTTGTGACATCTGTTCAAGAAGTAACTTGTCCACATTGGGGGGGGGGGGAGTCAGTGCTGAGCAGAATTGTCCTTTGGAAAGTACCGCAGACTGAACTCAGTGCCAAATCATGTTTGGTCTTTAAAACAGGATCAAATCAGGTTTAAAAAAATTAAGCATAAATTCATTTACAGCACAATCCTATGTGTGTGTCTTCAGAAGTAAATCCCATGGAATTCAATGGGACTTGCTCCCATGTAAATGGGTATAGGATTACAACCTTAGCTCCTAAAAGCAGGGGTGGGCAACTTGTAGCCCTCCAGCTTTTTGGCCTACAACTGCCTTCCTCCCTTATCATTGGCTATGCAAGCTAGGGCTCATGGGAATGTAGTGCAAAACATCTGGAAGTCCACAACTTGCCCACTCCTAATATAGGGGCACTAAATGAACTGAAAGGTGGCTCACACCAAGTGTCCATTTTCTCTGAGGTGTTAGCCATTTAGTGTGCAACATTATGCATGTTGCTACAGAAAAGAAATCCTACAATTCCCAGCATGCCCTAGACAGCATGGCTAGCTGGAAGATGCTGGGAGTTGTAGGACTTCCCCCCACTATCTAAATATGCATTGGATTGTGCCCTAAGTTGCTACCTTCCACCGAGCCCTAACGTTTCTAGCTTCAACAACCAATCTACATGTTGGTGATTTCTACACTTGCCATTTCTCCATAATTGGCACCATTTGTCACATGGTCATTGATTCCTGAGATGCTCTTCCCAAACTGTTCCTGTGTTCCCCCCCAGTTACAGTCCCCTCTCTAAAAGGTACTTGTGTTAATTCTTTTTTAAGCTTGCCCAGCAATAGCATCACAAAGCTTTCGGGTGTGAACTGAGAGACTGCACTCATCTCAAATAGAGTGGAGCGGTGGTTGTTAACATGGTTAGTGAAGTCTGCAGTCCTGTGTTTCTACATTACCTGTGCACCCTTTCACTCTCACTGCCCTCTTTCAGCCTAATCCTCTGCAACTGAGTGCACAGGAAATCCTCTTGTCATAAGGGCAGGGGTACCAAGTTCTGAAGCAATCTTAAAGGAGACCAGATTCAGGAAGCAGGAGAAGCCAAGGTAGTATCTACCTATACAGCTTTGGCCCTATTCTGTAGCTGACTCAGCCTAGTGGCTAATCTAGCCATGGGATGGGGAATAACATTAGAATATTGGATATTTTAATGCTGTTTGAAACAACAAAAAGAATTAGCTCCCGCAAGGGGCTTACTGTAGCTGAAGGTGATGATTAGGAATCAGAGCACTGCCACCCCTGACCAGGAGCCTCTGAAATTGCAAACCTATGGCACATAAAGGGGTGAATGGATTTCACCCAGCTTTGTTCAGCTTGATCCACAACATTACATTCAGTAATAACTGTGTTCCCAAAGCTTATTCCAAGGGTTTAAGAAAATGGGACTTTAAACGGATGGTGCATCAGCTACAAATATCAGCGTGTTTAGAGGGAGGGGATAAACTTCATTTTTCTATCGCAGACTTTGTGTTTATTAGAAATTCCTGACATCACAGTTTACCTGAAGTGTAAAGGCCGATTCCGAAGACTTAAGTTTTTCGATTACGGTGTGACCACGAAGTACACCGTAATAACCCAATGACTCCAGGAGCAAAACTATTTCCTATTAGCTTCAAATCCCTCTTTTCTGCATCTTCCCCCTCCCCCTCCCCCCTCCTCCTCCAGTGTTGCTCATGGAAATGAAAGCAAAAGTTGTAGTGGGATGTGAACTCACCCCAAACTTCTGTGGATATGAATTACAAAAATGCTGCAGCCAAATTACAAATGAGCAGAATACAAATTTCCGGTTTCTTTGCTTGGTACTGCTGTGGCCATGGCATGATTGCAGAAATGGTCTTTGTCAGGGCTGTTGGGCTGGAGACCAGCATTGGCCACCGTTCAGGTAGCTGTGCTTGGCGCACGCGCAAGCATGAGGGCTCCTGTCACGCTCCCGCTGGAGGAATCCTCTTCAGAGGAGGAGCCAGAGCTCCCAGAGGCAAGCAGCATCTAGGAGCAGCCCATGCCAGGAGACCCGAGGAGGAGCCTGGGCCCTTGGGGGAGATGGCTGCAGGTCCAACCCCATCATGAGACGAGGGCAACTCCGCCTGTGAGAGCAGCAGTGTCGCAAGAGACAGGCCAGAATAAGCACTGCTTGAAGGAATGCCAGTTTGCAAAGGAAGTCTGAATGAAGGACTCCTTGTGAGTAGAGGCCTCCTCACGAGGAGGACCTCTTTCAGATACCTCTGCTGTGCTGCAGCCAAGGCTGGCCCGACTATTACATGGGCTCATGTCCCCGCATCAGGCAAATTGTGCCACTCCCCCCCGCTGCGCCAGCTGCTGCCTCCTCCTCCAGAGGGCGCCCCAGAGAGCCCTGCCAGCCACTCTCCCAGTGCAGCATTTGCCACAGCGAGAGAGTGGCTGGTCACCTGCTGCCCTCAGCGAGAGTCACGGCCAGAAGAAGAGGTCTCGCAAAATCCCACAGGAGCTCGGCCAGGTCTCGTGAGACCCAGGGGACCGCTTCCTCCAGCCACACAGTGCGGCACAGTGCACAGTGGTAATGGGGTGCGGGATGAGGGTGTGCAGTGGCGAGTGGGAGGGCAGTGAGGCAGTGGCAACAGTGCTAGCTGTCTCTTGCTTCAGGCAGGAAGAGAGCTTGCGCCAGCCCTGGCTGCAGACGAGTCCTGGGTGGGTCTCTGGAAGCTCCAGTTTATAGGCCTCAACCCTAAGCAGGGCTGCTGGAATCATATTCATACCTTTATTTCAGATGCCAGTACCAGGCAGCCTAGCTTTCCTGACCCGACTTCTTCTCTGGACTGATCTCTCGTGCTGCTGATCCCTGGACTCCTGTTCCCAAAGCTGATTTCCTTGGATTGTGCTTGATTTGGATGGCTTGCCTGTGCTTGGCTTCAGCTCTGCTTTTGGACTGCCTTTCTTCTGGACCAGTAATGCTGTGCTTCTGATCTTTGCCTCCCTTCTGACTTTGCTGAACACATTTGCACCCAGGATTGAGCTTGGCCCAGCCATGGGAGGCAGCCCCACTTGGTGGGGACTAACGATCAGAGAGCAGCTCAGTCTGTACCTGAGCAACACATGTCTGAGACTGAATAGCCAGGCCAGACTCAGGATCAGGTGGAACCCTATTGGCTCCTTGTGCCCTCTGTGCGCTGCCGAGCTGGTCATTTCAATACTGCCCCCTAGCCATCTGCAGTGGTGGTGCAGCAGAGAACTGGGCAGTGGCTTCCTCCTCTAGCAAGACACTGCGGCGGTGCAGGGAGTAATACACCTGGGACCCATTGCCAGAATCCCCAAGTTCAAGAGACATGCTGTGTGTTCTTAAGTAGTATCTGTATGTACTTGAAGTACTTGAAGTACTGATTCCTGGGAGATGAAGTCTAACAGTACAGGAAGCCAGAAGAAATGGGAGGTGATTTGGCCTGGGCCTAGAATGACTTACTGAGTGGTGAAGCATTTGTTCTGCATGTTTTGCTGATAAAGAATAAACCTTGTCTGGGCTTAACTTGTGGTTTGTTGTTGTCTGACACAACAAGTGCCTTACAGTCTCATGGAGTTTGTAGATCTTCGGCACCTAGATATACTCAGTGCCCCCATACCACAAATCTGGGCCAGAAAGTTGAACACACCTTCAGTCACTTCAGTGGCAACCTGCCCCCCAGTTCCCCCAAACTAGATGGGATATAGTATAAGCCATTGGTGTGTGTGTGTGTGTGTGTGTGTGTGTGTGCATGCTTGTTAATGCTGCTTTGCTTACATCAGCACTGATTTCCTCATATGTATTCTGAAGAGGTGTAGATAGAACCAGAAAACAATTGATCGTGACAGAAGAACTTAGCTCCTGGTAGTGAGTCTACCTATATTCTGTTCAGGAAGCCAGTTGTCTCTCATGGTTGTCCCCATCAAGCTTCCACTGCCACAGTTTCTACTGCTCTTGTCACAGAACTGTTATTGCTGTTCCTTTCTATGCCACGGCACTACCTTGCCGAGATTTAGGTGGTACAATTGCCCAATCTCCTTAGCGGGGCGAGTGTTCCTGCTGCAATGAACAAAAATCTACACCACAGCCTCATAGTGTGGACATATTGGGGGCGGGGCGGGGGCGGGGAACATGGCTCCACAAGAGTCAAACTGGGAGAACTCACTAGCCAGGAATCATCTCAAGACTTATGGGGACCTCTCTCTCTCTCTCTCTCTCTCTCTGACACAGCAAATGAGCCCTCTGGAGACTCTTGGATCAGAGGCATTATCCCATTTTGCACAACTCACAGAGCAAGATAAGTTTGTGAAGGCAAAACGGCTGTGTAGATGAGATAATCCTCTGTGGCCAGGTCCAAGGTGAATTTGGGAACTCCCAAATCATCTCTGGATGGCTGGACTATGTGCAACTGTCGCAGACCAGGCAAAAGAGCTGCCATATTTAAACAACTGTTCAGTGAATGCCTGTTCTCATGGAATAGACTGCAGGAACCATGGACATTGTGTACAGCACAAGCGGACAGATGTTAGGCATATGGGATTTACTTTGTTTTTCACTTCAACTCTAAGGTCTGCCAACTAGAGCTAGGTGCAGACTAGTTGCTCAAGAAGATGGAAACAGAACTGCGGAACATAATGCTCAGCTCAGGAATTTATTTTCAGTACCAGAACTGGAGCTTCCACACACACTTCTACTCCTATATGTTCCTCCAGGCGTTCTTGATTTCAGCAGCCTAACTTATGTGGGGAAAAGGCCCTTTGTTGTCCCTGTTTTAAACCATTGCGAGCCAGAAACCTTTGCTGATCACCCAGAGATCTACCAGTAGATCCTGACCTACCTTCTGCCTGCCCCTGATTTACACTGAGACCTGAATCTATGTTGGGTCTTTGGGATATAATGATAATACATTAATGATATGATAACATATTCCTGTGTTCTTTAAAGTAACATTGAAATTGTTGAGATCCTTCTTTGAATTGCAAACCATTGTCAACGTCAAGAAGAAATATAATATACTCAGTAAATTAGCATTTTATGGAAGGGAGTTGAGAAAACATTCACTTTGAAAATCTGAACATCCTTTTCATTCCTTTATAGTATAATTAAAATCCACTTTAAAATAATTGTCATAAGAAGCAAACCTTTGAAAAAATAAGTTGAAGTGCTGAGTAGAACATTTGGAAACTTTAAAATCATAGTTATTATAGTTGGGAATAACAGTAATCAATGCATATCACTTTGGAGCTCTTTATCTCATGGAAGGAATACATGTAAGCCAAAGCTTTTGCCATTAATGGCTCCATTAATATTGCACCTTAAGTGCCCACAAGATTTAGGGTTGTTAGAAATATTAAGAGACAGACCTGTCCTAGGCATGCTGGTTAAGTGGCCAATTTGCTAGTAACTAGATTATTGAAGTTCACAAATTTAGAAATAGTTGGGGATGTACCTCTTCTGTGCTTGTATTTGCATATATATGTTGGAATCTTTTCTTCGAGTTTTTGAGAGTGTGTTTTACATTTGTGGTGTACTTCACAATTTATGCTGGTTTGCTATGGGTGTTGATGTGCAGAATTTTGGAATGTGTGCTGACATGTGTTCATGTTTGATCTATATGTGTCTGGGTTGTTTGATTATTTGTTGCGAGTGTGCATGCATTGTCCTTTTGTCATTTCCTGTAGACAGACTTAGCTGAATCTGTAAGGATGAGTTTTAATTTTTGTGTGTTTTGGGGTTGTTATGTAAGAGCCTTGAAGGTATGTCAAAGGTATGTTGAGCAGGTATGTTGAGAAGGTATGTTGAGCACACCACAGATGGCTTTCTTTGCCGGCATCAGGAGTGAATGTTCTATGAGGTGAATACCTCATGTGCATCAGCATTGAGACAGAACTGGCTCTAGCTTTGAGGGGGCCCTGGGAAGTGCCCTCTGGTGGCTCCCTTCTTCTGTTGGTGGGCCCTTGCAAGCTTACCTGGCAGCAGCAGGGAACAACAACAGCACCACCCCAACCAGCCCTCTGTGGCTGAGTCTACCTGTCATTTTAATTTCCCACAATGTCCTGGAGGAATGCTATATCAGGGCATTGTGGGAAATTAAATAGACTCAGCTGCCTACTGCTGCTTGGAGTGCCAGGCCAGAAAAATAAATTAAAGGGGAACCTAGAGCAGGCATCAGTAGTGGACCCTGCCAGGGTGTTAGGTTTTGCATGGGCAGAACGAGATTGTCACCTTATATGCACAAAGTCTCCTGATTGTCACCAGACATAATGCCAAGGTCTATGAGTCAGAATCATGGGACAATTGGAGTCAATATGTTGTGAATAATAGGTTATATAACTGGTGAGTAATATCCTATTTATAGGTACAGGGTCTTGCTATAAATAAGGTGGACACTTGTTGACTGGCTCACTTCTACAGTCACTTCACTTCACTTCATCTCAGCCTTGCCACTTCTCACTTGGACTTGGAACTTGAGACCTGCTAGGGTCTTGGACTTGTTTCTTTCTGCAATCATGTAGTGAGACAGAGTCATCTCTTCTGCGTAAGAGAAGCCTGCATTGCTTGCCTTAATCCCATGTAATTGGGTCTTACAAATAAACTCTTTAATCTTTATAAACTGCTGTTATCTCCTCCTTCCGTCTGCATGACTGGGACTGGGAGTCACTGGCTGGGAAAGCTTTTGAACCCGGGTCAGTCCAACTCTCACACAGGGTTCCCAAGGATGTTGTTAATATTGGCCCTGAATTGAGGACCGTGCTATCATGCTCAGCAGTGGAAGACTCAGCTAGGGACCTGAACAGAACCATGGGGGGAAAGTGGGCCTTGGGAGGTCCAGGGAACTTTCCAAAACTGAAGAGAGAACTAAATTGGTAGAGGAGGGAGGAAGGGAGAAGGTGGCCTTTGCCTAGAATACTGAAACCCAGCACGCAGAACAGAAATTACCTTTCCTTTCCTCCCCACAGAGCAGGGGAGGAAAGGAGAAACAGTTTAATACACACCAGGCTTTTAAGGGAAGCACAGCAGTGCTCACCACATGGGGGAGGGAGCTTTCCCACGGGCGAAGAAGTGAGTGGGTTTATTGAACCCTGCCCTTATCCATGTCCCTATGATGCCTTGATAGGTAGAAAACACAAGAAATACATTAAACTAAAACATCGATATATGAAGGTGTTTTTTTTTTTTTAATTCCCACTTGATAACGCAAAATAACATTTAAAAAGCAAACAACACCAGCCATTTAACATGGATAACCTCTACCACTCAAGAACTGCAGCCCATTACGAAACTATGCTTAGGTCCCACTGAATGCAGTAGGAATGAAATACCCTTCACTGTGCATTGGGTTGCAGGAGCGCTCTGTGGGCTTGACGCAGGTATCTTACAAAAAAGTAACAGCTTTGTTTTACATATGCTTTGCAGCAGCATTCTAGCAAGGAGTAAACCACACTACTACAACTGCTTATGATTAACAGAAATATTTTGCTTTGAAATTCTGGGATTTGGAAATACTAGACGTTTCAGTAATGACTGCTCACCTGGGAATGAAATAAAATCACAGCAGCAATAAACCTTGATAGCTGTACTGAAAGTTGATTGGATTTTCCACTGTGGGGTTCTTTCTGAGGCAGAAAGTTGAAAATGCATGTCTGTGGAGCAGGGAAACACACACCCCTGACACACACACACACACACACACACACACACACACACTACAATATGCTCTGATGTAAATTCAGTGTACTGCTTGAGAGTAAATTAAAAGAGAATGACAGAATGAAAAAAAAAAATCTGGAGATACAACCACACATTCCAGAGAGAGAGAGAGAGAGAGACCCGTTTGAACATTAATAAAAAAAGAGATGGGAGCACAGTGAACACCACAGGAAACAGCACATGGCTATGTTTTAGCTCTGCTTTTTCATAGCTTTTTACTTCTCCCTCCCCCAATCCATCTCCTAGCCTGTACTACAGCTTCCCCCAGCCTGGTGCCCTCCAGATGTTTTGGATCTCAACTCCCATCAGGCCCAGCCGGCATGCCCAATGGCCAAGGATGATGGGAGTCGTAGTCTAAAACATCTGGAGGAAACCAGGGTGGGGTGGGAACTGCTTCAGACAATGGTCTGGGGAGCTGTGTAATACTATTACACAGAGGATTTGCTATTTTTTGTAGAGGATTTGCTATTTTTATTTTGGGCAGAATCCAATGGGGCACTTATGCCCCTGCTGATTCGCTTGCACAAGCGATGGGTCCTGCTGATTCCATTGCACTTCCCAGAAGAAGCCCTGAAATGAGCGGAAAAGCTCTGCCAACCTGCCCGTTTCCACAAACAAGCTTTCATGCTTATTTCCGGTTGCCCCAGAAGTGCTAAGTCTTCCTTCTGCAAGTGGTGGGCACTGCTTGTGGACAGGGATTGGTGGGGCATATTAAAATCAGCAGGGGTGTAAGCGTCCTGTTGGATCCTGCCCTTTGTTTAGAATTCATTTATTTGTATTTGTATGCGAGTTCATGAAGGTGTATGTGTGTGGTGATGCAGTGAATTTGATAGAACGGGATAGAGAAGAAAGATGTGTCTGTTAGAAATGCTGTTAAGCTGAGTATCAATTCAGGAATGGTCAACAAGCATAAAAGTAAATGAAAGAGGGATGATGATGATGATCATGATCATGATGATTACGGTAAAATAGTTTAAATTGGAAATTACCAAGATAAATTCATTTTATGAGGCATTTAATAAATGTAACAAACAAACAAATAAGGAGGAGACCTCCTCAAGGGAACAATTTTTTTAATGGCCAGGTGGTGGGACCACATGCTCCAATTCATAGGACTTGTCTTCTTCAGGGCCAACCAAATATCAATTTCACAAAAAGGTCAGCTAAAAAAATATATCTTGCGTATCAGTTAAAAACTAAGAGTTCTTTAGCTTGCAAGTGTCCCCAATCACTGGCATCAGAGAAGCTCTGTGCAATCTCTGAGAGTCCCCCAGAGGCTGGCCTGGATTTTAAGGTGAGAATTTATGGGGCTCCTGGTACAGTAATACCTTGGATTGCAAGTAACTTGGTCTGAGAGCGTTTTGCAAGACAAGCATTTTTTAAAATATAAATTTTGACTTGATAAACAAGCGACGTCTTGCAATACGTAGGGATGTAGCTGCTCGCCTTGAGCGGGCGTAGCGGGCCAAAATCGGCCCCGCTCATGCCCACCAGAGACTCGCTTTGATATAAGAGTGTTTTGGATTTCAAGCACGGTTCCGGAACGAATTATGCTTGCAATCCAAGGTATTACTGTATTTGCCTCTTCTTTGAGAGAACGTCACACAATACTGCAGGGTATTTTTACCATATATTGGGGAGATCCCCCCCAACTCCCACAGCCTCTCAAAGTGTTCTTTCACATTCACTCAGCCTTTTTCTCCAACCTGAGGACATGAGCCCCTGTGCTCCTCTGCCCATCCTGTGTCCCTTCTCAGTAATCTCAAGCTCTCCACACCCTGTTCACACTGGGCACATTTGCACATCACGCCAACCTACCCTGGCAATAAGCCACAGTGGGCTGTTTGTTGGCCAAACAACCCACGGTGTGCCCACCAGACAATCCGAAGGTGCACCTGATTTGGTTGTGTGTGTGTTGGACTGGGACATATATAGCCATATGTCTCTTTCAAAAACCACTCATTGCCCTGTCAAAAATCCCTTTTAAAGGGGACCCAGAGTTTTGACAGCTAGCTGTCAAAACTCCTTTTCCCAGGGAAAAGGGGAACATCCTTAGCCATTTATTCTTCTTGCCCTTACAGCCAACAGGCTGGTGCACATTCTGCACTTTCCCCCGAGACTGTAGGTGTCAGGAAAGTGCAAAAGTGTGCACCACCCTTTTCTTCCCCCCCCATTTATTTTTTATTGTGAATTTCACCAAAATGAAACAAAATCTAAATTAACCCCCCCCCAACTTTAATAATTGCTGATATGTAAATATCCATATAACTGCATAAATCCAGATGTATCAATTATACCTAAGCTTCAACAAAGGCAGACCAAATATCCATATATAATATGTCCATTCGATTGTGGCCTCTGGCTAGGCCTGATGGAAGTTGCAGTCCAACAACATCTGGGCCCCCCACAAATTGCCCAGCCCTGCACTAGTAGATGTGCTGGCAGACAGATGCTGTTGGATGCAACCCATTTATAATATATATATATATATATATATATTTAAACATGGCCCTATTGTATTACAGTGTGTGTGTGTGTGTGTGTATATATATATATATATAACACCACAATACAAACATTAATTAGTTTTTTTTTTTAAGTAGCCAGAAAAGCATTTTACTGCCAATTAAAAGATCAATGAAAAATAAACAAATCAGGCTATAAAATGGGGCCCACTGCAAAGGCTATAATGGAAGTGTGCCGAGCCGTGATCGGGACCACTGTCCTAACCTCCGCCCTCTTGAAAAGACGGAAGAGTAGTGCAAAAGGCAGCTACACCTGTGGGGGCTGAGTGACCCTTCTGTTCTGAAAATCTTTTGGACTTTCTGCCATCTGATAAAAGATGGATAAACCACAGGGAAAATACAGGATGACAATGACTGGATGATGGGATTGTGCCATTGTCCCGTAAAAAGTCATGAATGAAGCATGGCGATGCCACGCTAAACACCTGGTGTAGAAGCACTCTGAGTTAAAAGGTTAAGGGTGCAATCCCATGCATGTTTAGACAAAAAAAAAGGGCCTACAACAAAAAGGCAGCATAGCTGGCTGGGGCATGTCTGGAGTTGTAGGCCTTTTTTCTGTCTAAACGTGCATGGGATCGCGCCTTAAGTCTGTAGCCAACCAGCCTAGGAGAGTTAGCTGAAGTGCGTACAGAATGACAGATGCTAAACAAAATGCAGAAAGGAAGCATATAGAAATGCAACACCCTGCTGCAAAATGTCTTAAATTAACAGGCCTTTTTTTTTTTTTTGCCAAGTACTGTTCAGCTACTGCTGTTGCTGCAACCTTTTACTCTCAGCAGAATTTTGTAAAAATAAATACATCCAGAAATCTCAACATTTTTAGTCTATTGTAATCACCACTTGTTTTAAAAGAGCACATTTAATGGTAAAAAAACATGTACCACTATTTGTTACTATTTCTTTGTTATGTAAGCTTTCATTTTTATGAAAGCTTAAATGTGCCCAGGGCCGGTGCAAGGCAGTCTAGTTAAGATCAGATATTTAGCACCCCCTCCCACTTGAGCCCTCCCTCCCTCCAGCCCTATGCCCATTATGAAATAAATTTCCCTCCCTGGGAAGTGCTGAGCCCCATAGAAAAACTTTGTGGACTTTGAGACTTTTCCTTTGTGTTCATTCGGAAAGCAAAGAGGCAACATCAGCCCAGCTATGCCAGGAACTCCCAAGGGCCTTCTCCTACTCCATATATATGTAAAAGCCTGTCTCCTCCTGCAGGCAGCACAAGGGATATGAAAAAAAGGATGTGAGAGAGGTGTGGTGGCGCTACCTGTGAGGAATAGAGACAAAAGGGCGTCTTGCAGCCTGTCCTACCTCGCAGGGTGGAGGTGCAGAGACACCGGTTTGACTCGTACACCTTCTGGGTTGCGGGGGGGGATGCATGTAGTAGAAACATAGCAAAGAGAGAGCCCGTGGATCATCTGGTTCAAATTTAGGAGGGGCTTTACAAAACTTGCTGCTTCCCCTCCTCTCTATCACTTTGTTGCAATATTTCTTTATCAAAAAAATGTATATTATCCTGTCTTTCCCTTTACCAGCCTAGTGCTCAAGGCAGACCACAATATTCAAAGTACAGCAAAGCAAACATCAACAGCTCAGGGCACAATCCTAAACACGTTGAGGCAGAAAAAAGCCCCGCAACTTTTTTCTGCCTCAACGTGCGACGTGCGTAGGATTGCGCATGGCTGGCTGGGGAATGCTGGGAGTTGTAGGACTCTCCCCCCTCCAAACACGCATAGGATTGCATCCTAAAAGCATTTAAAACCAAAACACAGAAACAGCATGGTAAATAATTAAAACATTGGAGCCCCAGCTAGCTTAAAATACCTTTCCCTCCCTCCCTGGTTGCTGGAAATAACTGCTTTCAGGGGACCTTGAGCTGAGGAACCTGAGGCGCGCGAAGGAGGTGTTTGTAGATGCATCCTTCCCGGAGGGAGGGAAGGCGAAGGAGGTGTTTGCAGGTGTCTCCTCCCCACCACCCACCAGCCTCCCATCATTGGCCCCTGCCCGCCACCGCCTCCTCCAACCTGTCGCCTTCTCTGCCTCTTTTGATGCTGGTTGTGAGGAGGAGCCTGCCTGAAGCTTCAGCGGCGCCAGCAGTAATAGCAGCAGCAATAGTGCCAGCAGCAGCTGCTGCTCCTGGTAACAGCGGCGAGGCTTGGAGACCGACCCCAGAGGTGGAGGAGAGAGAGAGGGAGGGGTGCGCTTCTTTCGTAGAAGTGGGAGCGAGCCTTGCAGTGGCTGCCTAACTAATTATTCGAGCTAGTCGATTTTCCTTCTCCCCCTTCCACAGACCTGACACGTGAACACAATTGAGCTGCGAATCAGCAAGATCTTTTGCTCAAGGCTCGAGAGATAGCTCCCTTCTAACTCTGAATATTATAAACCCTAGCTAGCTCCCCATGTCCTTCAGCAAGAAGTTCTCACACAAAGAAATGTAGTAACAGTGATTGAAATGCAAAACCTAAGTCACAGCAGGTGCTAAAACACAGGTAAAACCTGGTTAAGATTCAAATGCTAATTTGAGAACAACAGCTCTTGCTCGGGTTTGTAATGCAGATGTCTGGGAGTTGGGAAAATAGCAGCTTTTTATGCTCACAAAAATCGTTAAGTATGCTGAGTGAACAGAACAGAGCTATCTTGATGCAGAAACCGCCTTCGAGTTAAATTAGCACATCCCTATTTTCGCCTCCCCTTCCCCAGTCACAGGACATGATTGGTAAAACAAACTTGGTAAAATATGCATTTTAGCGCTGTTTTTCCCCCCAAGGCATTTCTGGCGCCCCCTTTAGCCCGGCGCCCTAGGCAGCTACCTAGTTCGCCTAATGGTAGCACCGACCCTGAATGTGCCCCTTCTATCATTAAAAGTGCCCCTTTGAATTTATCACTTCCCCTTATGAAAATTCCTTTTAAAAAGCATTACCGAGGGCTATATCTGGGCTAGAGTCCAGGGTGTTTCAGTGACATCTCTATGGCATCCTATCTCATTGTAATGGCTTCTACCACCAGTTGAGCCTCCATTCATATAAACCAGAGTTCTCCAACCTTGGGTCCCCAGCGTAGCTGGCTGGGGCATGCTGGGAGTTATAGGCCAAAAACATCTGGGGACCCAAAGTTGGAGAACACTGATATAAACACTACATCAGCTTCCTCCTCTCTGCCCCACACACCTTTTACATTGCCCCTTACATTCATGGACCGGCAACTCCCAAAGAAAGAGCTACTTTAATTTTGATGCTCACACTAAGGCTGCAATCAGTCAGTGTGGTGAGAGCCAGCGTGGTATAGTGGTGAGAGTGTTGGACTGGGACGCGGGAGATCTGGGTTCAAGCCACCACTTGGCCATGAAACTTACTGGGTGACTTTGGGCCAGCCGCCGACTCTCAGCCTAGCCTACCTCACAGGGTTGTTGTGAGGATAAAAATGGAGAAAAGGAGTACACCACCTCAGGCTCATTGGAGGAAAGGCGGTGTATAAATTTAACAAACACATACATACATAAATAATCCTATTAGCTCTCTCATTTGGGCACAATGGGTTTCCCTGGACATTGCTATTGATGTTGCACCAGAGGTCACTCATGCTAACGCAATGTAGTTTACCTTAACCCTCATGCTGAACTGGATATTGCCCAACGTGTTCCAAGATAGGTTGGAGTGTGCATTTGGGCTGAAGGGCCATGGGAATGAAGAGGACCTGAGAACATGTGGAGGTGTGTGGTTTTAAAGCTCAGTAAACCAATGTAAAACCAGAAATGGAATGTTTGTGGTCACTGTGTGGCTGGACTAATAGATAGCTCGGGGGTCCCCAGCCTTTTGCGGTGGATGGCACATTTTGGAATGCTGACAGAATGTCACAGGCAGTTTCAGTAAATTGCTGCCATGGGGGGCTTGCTCATTCACAAAATGGCTGCCATGGGTGGCATGGCTGATCACAAAACACCCATTTCCCAGAGGGCAGACTGGTGAAACTAAAAGAAAAGTAACTTTCTCAAGAACCTAAGTACAAGTCAGAGGTGGGATCAGGGCTCCATAACGCCAAGCCTTTTTTTTTTTTTTGAACCAACAGTTTTCTGCTCCCACACCCATTTCACAGAAGGCAAACTGATGAGGCTGGTGTGTTTCCGTAATAGCATGAATTCTATTCTTTTTCTAGTTTCCATGGCATATCAATTATCCCAGTGTTAACTAGACAACATAAAAATGTTGCATATTATTGGCTCTGTTTCATGTGGCGTTATGATGATGAGATTGAGAGATGAACAGAACCAGCCAGATCCATTCTGACAAATGATTTGGCAGACCTGGATTTTTAATTAGCGAATCCACCAAACTCTTGCTCCTTGATTACAAAGTTCTGCAAGCCTGCTGCCAAATGTTCTGATGTGGAGCCGGTGAGGTTTCCTGCTTTACAGAATCCAGAATTTTGCAGGATTTCTGTAACTCCAGGAGCAGTTGCACCATTAAATTGTATCTGATAAGGATTGCCAAGGTAGGCTTTCTAATTTAATGTTGGAAATCAAGCACTGAACTGAATAATAATAAGAATTTCAAAGGATTTTAGATAACTTCTCAGTAACTCTTATATATCATATTGGCATATTGGTTGAATAATAGCTGCTGGGTTATTTGGTAACATGGCTTAACAGTATGGTTTGGTTTCTTTTGAATAGATGTCCAGTGCAACAGCATTAAATTCTAATAATATATTTGCTTAAAACAGTCTTATATGAACTTATTCACTCTGTATCCAGCTGGACCTGTGCAGACTTTTCACTCATGGTACAGTCTCTATAAGTCTCTCCTTAATTTTTTCATAGTAAATAAGTAGTTTTAGTTTTTCTTTGACAGCAGGATTCCGCTAAATATTGGAATTCAGTGGTTTTTTATGCTGCTGTCTAACCTTGCAATTTGTCATACTTTGGGAACACAAATATTACCTTAGAATGTGCAATCAAATCAGTGACTTTTTCCTGCAGCAAGAACTGTTTTGATTATATATTATGTAGCTCCATTTTCCATTTTCCTAGAGCAGCTTCCCTGCTTACCTTATATGAGCAAAAAAAACACGTTTCCTTTTAATATTCCTTAATAGTATGTTGCTATGTTATATAATCAGTAGAAATCAGGTTCCCAGTGCTGAAATGACTAACATTTTGTGTACATGACTATCATTTAAAAATAAATTAACCAACAGAGATGAGGAAATAATGGCCCATGATGCATCCACTCTCTAACCATGGTTAAGAGATCAGAAGTGGACTACAGTACAGGGCTTTTCCCTTCACCCAGCTCCTCCATTGTCACACAAATTTCCCCCTACCTTTCCCCTATGGCCTTAACCATGGTTAAGAGATACATCTGCACTGGCTGGCCGGTCCTTAACCATGAATAATGCTAAACAAGTTCCATGTTAAATAGGGGTTAAATCGAACATAGAGCTGGTGGACATCCACTAGCACGACAGGACGTTCTCCTTCTCTCCTCCCCACTGAAGCTTTCTGCACCACCTGAAAATCTGCTCTGGATTAGCAAGCACTCTAGAGCAGATTTTGAGGGTGTGTGTGGGACCGCAGGGGGGGGGGGAATTGCCCTCTCCCAATTCCGCCGATGGGGCTGCTTCCATCAGTGGATACAAGCCTAGGATTTGCAAATGGAGAAATACTGGTTTTAAACGTTTGTTCTTATGGAATGCCTGACTAGAATTAACCATGGCTAAGGTTGGTGCAGAGACAACCTTACCCCTGGAAAATATCATTGGAGAAAAGTCAGGCAAGAAGAATTCACACATGGGAAGGGAGGGAGTCAGGAACCAGTGATCTTGCAGCCTACCTCTAATCTCTTAACTTTGGCCAGAGAATGCGAATGTTACATTGGCCCTGGAGCAAAATGATGAAATGAACAAAGTGACCTTTGGGTCAACTCCCATTTGTTGTGTTCCAGGGCTATCTTGCTCAGGCTTATTATTAATGTGTAAATCATTTATTTGTAAAATGGAAATAATAACTACCCTTCTTACAAGGTGCATGTCATCATGACAATGAATGAAATTTTGAAGCAACCGGCAAAAGTTAAAATACTTCATGGTGATTAATAACAACAACTCTTTGAGACTCCTGTTGAACAGACTATAATGCCTTTAATTTATGTTTGATTAGTACAGTTATAGGATTTGAGACACTTGGTTGTTTAACTTTAAGACAATCGTTAACTGGCCAAAAAACATTTGGAATGTTAATAGAGAAAACTGAGAAACACACATGCACACACAAAACATGTGGATTATTATATATTTAGATAACGGTTGTATATTTAGGTGTTCCATACTAATGATGTACATATGTAGAAGTTGGATTTGAAGCAACAACAGGAATGTTGTATTCAGATTTCTCTGTTTATGAAAAATTGACCATTCAAGTGCACACATTTGGGTGTGTGCGTGTTTTTTAAATACATAATGCAATTACGTACTAATATAAAGCTTTCTCAGGTTGGTTACTTTGGTTAGGGCAGGGGTGCAGAACTACTTTTCGGTGGGGGGGCATATGACCCCGACCTCTGTGGGCTGTATGACCATGTATAGCCATGCCCACCTGGCATAATTTGCTCCCTGGCCCAAGCATCGAGTGGATCTTCCACCTGGCGCTTGGGCCAGGGACCAGGTGTTGCTACACGTGGACTTTCCCAGTTAAGGAAGCCCGGCACACAACAATGCTGAACCAGACTCAACCCCATCGCTCCTCTCATGGGGAGCAACATAGACTACCTCAGCTCTGCCCTGTCTTCCTGTGCCCTGCCTCCTTCCCCAGGGAAGGGAGCAGCAGGGCGCATGAAAGAAAAGCAGCTGAGTCCCCTTGGCTTCTCTGACAGAGGAGCCAAGGAGACTCAGTTGCCTCATGTGCCCTGCATCCTTTCCCCATTGTGGGAAGGAGGCGGGGCTCACAAAGGAGAAGGGGACTCATTCATGGGGAAAGCATCCATTTCCCCCCGCATAGGTGAATCATAGCACCCACCACCATACCCCTGCTGCTATCTCCAGTCTGAGCTGGGAGATGACCACAGGGGTTTCCACTGCTGGTGCACTCCAGCACTCCCCCCAATGTTATCTCCGATCTCAGATTGGAGATAGCAGTGAGGGGGTGCCTTCCAAACAGATTCATCCAGGGGACAGGGCTTGTAGCCTAAGCCCTGCCTGCTGGAGGAACCCCAAGAGGCTGCACAGCCCAGATTGGGGTGCCCCGCAGGCTGGATTAGGCCCACAGGCTGGAGGTTCTGCACCCCTGGGATAGGGTGTAGACTTCTGTTTAAATGTGCATCCCTTTATCTTGGTGGCTTTTCCCTACGGTTACTGCTTTACACATTATGGGCAGTACTTAATGCTGTTACTCTGCTTACACCATTGATGTAGGTAGCGCTAGCAGAAGGGACCAATAGTGCAATACCAATAGCGTATGTTGCCACAACAGTTCCCCCCGACAAAATATGGCACGCCAGCACATGCTGTTAGTGTTGTGCTATAGTCAGGGGCGCAAACAGAGTAGCAGCATTGGATACTGCTCTATTTTACTTATGTCTTTATTTATACCCTGTTTTTCAAGATAATATTCCAAGGAGGCTTACATTAAAGGAAACTTCTTATAAGAACAATATTAACACTCAAGTAAGGCTGCTGCAATCCTGTACACACTTACCTGAGAGTAAGTCCTATTGAACAGCACTGTAAAGCATGAAAAGTACATTGCAGCATTACAAACCAGCAGCAAAAAACAGTAAAAACAGCAGAGTGCATCATAAAAATGGCTTCTGGAATAAAAAAAATATGTTTTCATACCTTGTTTAAAAATAGGGAGGGAGGGAGCCTGCATTGTCATGCAACGCTTATAAATGTGGACAGAGCTATAGTTGCTTTTGGATTCAGCATTAATTCACAGAACAGAGAAAGACCTCCTTTGACAGAAGCAGCCTGTCCTTCATTCATTCTCTGTGAAAAGGAGAAGGAGCAGCTTTTCCCCAGGATCTCTAACAATTCTGTAGAATCCAATTCTCTGAAAAGGTCAGAGCTCACTGCCCCATTACCGAGTGACTAGAGATGGTGAATAATTCATAACACAGGTCACACTATGCCAATTGACATGGGAGATCATAGCACAGATAGAACAGATACTTAGGTGATTCTCACTTCAAACTCTAGTGGCTGTGTGTGTTTTTTCCTAAAGGAAAGGTAAACTTTCTTCAAGTAATGAAAAATCCAGTAGAACATTATAGAAATTGTTCCAGTGGTTCACTACTGGAATTCCCTACCACTACAAATTAGACAGGTGCCAACTTTACTAAAAACATAAATTTTGGCATTCTCAGGATGGTAATCTTGTCCTCTGTATGAAAACTGGCATTTGCACATCACTTAGAGACTTCTTTCATGTAGGTGATTCATAAATATCGTTATATAAATAAATAAATAATATTAAGAATCAATGCCTTTTCTAGATGGATGCTTCCTAACATTCGTTTTCGTTGGTTGGGCCTTAGCCTGCTGGATTAATGTACATCGACATCAAAGCTCTTCTCTACAAGCATGTGCACATGCATGCAAGCATGTGTACTTCTGTACTGTGATAAAAAGACTTAAAGGTTCTCTTAGATAAACTTTAGTTAGATTTAAATAACCAGCCTACTCAATCCTTAGATTATCTTTTTCATGCATTCAGCTTTGTAGTAAGAAAGTCAGAAGGAGAGATTTTCTAGAATTTCTAGGAAATTATACAGAACAGGAAATTTATTGATGACTTTTTTGGTGAGATTATTTTTGGAATTTCGTAGCCATACGTGGGTAAGCACAAGGTTTTTTTTTGGAAACCCTTATTTTATGATTCTGTGACTTGACATTTTCTCAGACATTTTCTCTAATTCATGAATTGCTTCAGGTTATTGAGGAAATGTACTCACTCCTTGATATTGTGATACGCAGAATTACTTATCAGCTCATAACCCATCTTGATCAGGATCATCAGTCTGAACATTCTATTATGGAAATAACTTTTCCTAAATAAAAAAAGGGAGCCATTTGAGTGCTTAAAATCCGGCTCTTCAGCCTTGAAGACATGGGTATTTTAAAGCTTAACCTTTAAGCTTAATTATCTGTGAAATAAAAAAAAGTGATATTCAGGAAGAGTTATCTGAAGAGAATGCCAAAACTCTCAAAAATAATAAAATAATGCTCTGACATTTTATACTTGAAAATGCTGCATATCCTAAAATCCTCTCTCTGATTTCTTTAAGATCCAATGTTCAATTTGGCAAGTTAACTTTTTCTAGTACATAACAGTGTCAATTAAGAGGCGTCTGCAAACATGCCTTCTTCAAAATGGAGCTCTGTGCCTATAGGGGTAGCACTCCATTGACTTTAACAGAGGCGGGGACAAAGTTTCCCTGCCCAAAAATGGCTTGGGGGGGAGCCCTAGAAGGAAACCCCCCTGACCCCCTCCATCAAGGGGCAACAGGATCCTTGGTGGTGTGTGAACTCTCACACCCCAGCTATTTTTTTTTCTTTTCAGGGGCCCATTTCCCTACCTTTGTTAAAGTCAATGGAGAGCTATCACTCCACTGACTTGAACAGAGGTGGGGATAAAAGTCCCCTACCTACCAAGAAACAGCCGGGGAGGGGGGCAAGAAACGTGAGAATCCAGAGAGAGGAGACTCTCCCAACATTTTACCAACTTCCCCATGGCAACTTGTGGTGGTGCCTGGGACACTTTTTCAAAATGTCAGGTGTGCCTGTGGGCCCAAAAAGGTTGCCTATCCCTCCTATAGGCTGTAATTTGTTGGGATTCTCCTAGGTGGGCTTGCCTGCCAGCATTCTGTACTATGGCCAGGCTCCAAGACTTACTCTATACATGCCTAAAGGCTTCTCACACCCAGCGGAACTGAGGACCTCATGCCATACTGCTTTTGAAGCTCACCTCCATTTTAAAAGAAGCTTGCCCTAGAAACCTGCTGCTGTTTAAGAGATCAAGTCTAAATCTCCATTGGGAATGTGGAAGTATTTCGCTTTTTAATGATTTCATCATTTATACCCCAGCTTTCCTCTAAGGAGCTCATGATGGCATATATGGTTCTCCCCTCTCCCTCATTTTATCTTCACAACAACCATGTGAGGTACATTCAGCCCAAGAGAATGGCCTGAAGTCACACTGAACTTCATGGCTGAGTGTGGATTTGAACCTGGGTCTCAGAACAACCTGCGTTGTCACATCGATGGGACCAAAGACTGAATAATAATAATAATAATAATAATAATGGGAAGAAAGTGGAGCTGGATCTACTAGTAGATCTCTGGGTGATTGGCAGTAGATCAGCAAGGATTTCTGACTCCCAATTATTTAACAATTGCAGCAACAAGGTGACACCCACCACCCCCTGCCTAGATTGTCATTTTAACTTCTTTGCCACCTAAATCTCCTCCTCCATCACATTATCTTGACTAATAGCTAGTGCCCAACTTTCAGTAATGATTACAGCAGTGATGCTGACACTGGGCACACTGTATTGCCCCACGTTTCAATTTAATGTGTTTAGACAAGTATTGATTTATTATATAAATAGCAACATTCTAGTAATCCACCTGTGAAATGTATTTCTTCACTCCAGTTTCCTCATCACAACATTGAAGTATCTTTGATCAACACTACATGGTGATGTCTTTTTGGCATTTTCTTTTCTTTTCTTTCTTTCTTTCTTTCTTTCTTCCTTCTTTTTTTTTTTTATTAAAAAAAACATTTATCTCTTAAATTAACATCACTTGTAATATTTTCTTTCTCTCCCTTTAATGAACCCTGCTTGGTCAGAATTTATTACTTTTGGTAAGTCCTCTAGGCTAAAACTGTCATCATAATTTTAAAATACTGGTTTAATGATGCTACTGGTCGATATGATCTAACATTTAAAGGATCTTTATCTTCTTTCAAAATGCGTGGTATTCTTACACTTCACCAAGAATCTGGTATCTTATTATTACTCCTTACTTCATTAATTACTAATATCAATACCTCTACTATCTCCTCTTAAAATGTCAAATAAATTCCAGAAAGGCTTGAAAATGAGATGGCAGGATATATTGTTCCTCTGTACTCGAAAAGTAAAATACAACTCTGCTCTAAGGTTTCCTTTGTCCATTACATTTTCTAGAGCTTCTCTCCAAATTCCCTGAAATCAGAGGCAATCCCCGCCCTCAGTGGTAAAGGGCCCAGTCTGTATATTTGCAGAGGAGTTGCAAATCTCCTTTGGTGTAGGCTCTTGCATTCCACTCACCTGGATCATGTGTTGCTACCTCCAGCGTAATACTGGAGCTTACCACGGAGCAGTGATTTTGCAGTGGCAACTATGTTTCAAATGTAATACTCTTACCGGTAATTGGTTCTCAGTCTTGTGCTGCTGAATAAAATGGCAGCTTGATCAACAAAGGCAATAGTGACAGAACAAGCCCTCAGTATTTCTTTTACACCATTATGCATAGGAGACCTGCCATCAGGATTGGCAAGGCTGTGAAGCCCAAATGCTAAACAGAGATGGTTAACTCAATTACTTTTATTTATTTATTTATTTATTTACAGCTCATGTTTTACCATTTGTGCCTGTGTAGTGGCATGAGAAAAGAAAGCGGAGTGAAAAATGCATTCTGTTCTGGGTAATGAAACAGCAGCTGTCAAACCAGTCATTCATTTGTGCACAAAGACCATTGCTGATGCAAAAGAAATGGGAAAGCGTGTGTTTTTAAAGCATGCTTGAAAGGGATTGAGAAGGCTCCTCTTAATAAAATATAAACACCCAAAGCAGGTTTGCTCTGTGGAAATCCTTAAGTTAAATGATGAAGAAAACTCTTTGGCTGGGATGGGGATGTGGGTAGGGGTGGAAGAATTGAAGCTATTAACATCCTTTCTCTGGGACCTAGTCAGGCTATAAGATAACAATCTAGCTGCCTTGTAAAAAATAAATGAACACTGGCTTCATCGAGAGTTGCCTTTCAGCTGAGGCCTAATGGGCAAACCACGGTGAATCTGTTTGCTTTCTTGAGCAAGCCCTGTGGGCATTCACCACCAGAGTTCAAATGCCCACAGTAACGGCTAGCAGCCGGAGCAATGCCTCCAGAAAACTTGAAAAGGGCAGCGTTTCGCATTGCTCTGAAAGTATCTCCAGGAGATAACTCGGAGACCAAAGCTCAAATGTTGAAAGATGACGGCGGCAGCTCCCATACTATAACTCACATGTAATAAAGGAACAGAGAGAGCAAAAGGATACAACCAGTGCAGCCACTGAGCCATTAATAATGGCAGGTGGAGGGTCTGAAGGTTTGCCTGCTCTCTCTCCTGTAGAAAGCTGACTACTCTTTTGTGACTAGCAATTCAAGGAGAAGGCTGGCCTAGCACATTCTTACTGACTTGCTAGTTCAGAACAGGGATGAGTGAGAAATACGTTCCATCGAGATTTTTATGTGAATTTATCAAATTTTCCGCTTCTGAGCCAATAGGCGAGCTGAGACAGAGCTGCCTATCAAAATCGGCACTTTCCCTGTTAGGGATGTGTGTGAATCTTGTTCACTGGAAGTCCAGTGAACTCACCGGGCTCTACCCCCCCCCCGAACCCCGTCCGATCTACCTGCTTCCCCAGCTCGACTCCCGAGCTGAGCCGTAAAAAGTGCTCTGCTGGGAACCCGGAAGTCCGGCAAGCAGCTTGGCTGGTGTTCGCTTTTAGCCCAGATTGGTGGGTGCAGTGGCAGCGCTTGCTGAGCACCCGGCAAGTCGGGTGGTGGGAGGATCGCCCACCATTAATGCAGTTTGCTGGGGGGGAAATGGGATGGGCCATAGCTCAGTAGCAGACAGGGCCGGATTAAGAGCATTATGGGCCTGGTGCTGAGGAGGGCGCGCGGCTGAAGAGGGCGCAGAAACGCTGCGCTCCTCTTTGCTGCCGCTGCGCCGCCCCCGCCAGGCCTCTGCCTCCCCTCCCTCCCTCCCGCCACCGCCGCCGCCGCCGCACCCCCCGTCCCGCTCGCCGCTGTGCCTCCCCCCGCCCTCCCGCTCGCTGCCGCTGCGCCTCCCGCCGCCGCCGCCATCACCCCCCCCCGCCACTTACCTTCTCCGCATCGTGTCGCTTCCGGAGCCCCGCCCGCGTTGTTTTGGCGGGAGGAACCAGGGCAACAGGGCTTAAACAGCCCTGTTGCCATGGTTTCCCCAGGCAAAAAACAGCGCGGGGGTCCCGTCGCGTCACTTCCTCCTCCTCCTCGGCGGTGGCGGCAGCGGCGGCGGCAGCAGCAGCAGCTGCCGCCAGGGCGGGGGGAGGGTAGGTTGGTGGTGGCGGCGCAGGGTTGTTGTTTTTTTTGCAGAGCAGGGCTGCTTTGGAGAGGGGGGCCCGCTAAATATTATTTCGCCTGGGGTGCCAAACTGCCCTGCACCGGTCCTGATTGTGGGCCTATTTTCTGGTAGGGGCCTGGAGCTGCAGCTCCAATAGCCCCTATCTTAATCCGGCCCTGGTAGCAGAGTACTTGCTCTGCATGCAGAAGGTCCCAGGTTCAAGTCCCCAGCATCTCCAGGTAGAGCAGGAGAAACTCCTGCCTGAAACCCTGGAGAGCCACTGCCAGTCAGTGTCGACAATACTGGGCTAGACGGACCAATGCTCTGACTCAGTGTAAGGCAGCTTCCCGTGTTCCTATCCTGTCGATACCTGGGATACTCCTGCAACCACAGTCCATTATTACCAACAAAATGAGTCAGTATATAAGGCAGCTTCGTATGTTCCTAAAAATGTGCACAGAAATGCATATATTTGGGGAAGTGTACACAAAAACCATGCAAATTTCCATGCAGACTCTTTTTTTTTTTTTTTTTAAATAAACAACCTTGCAAAGTTGGTCATGGTATCAAAAACAGATACTGGAGCTGATCTGTGGTGAGCACTGAGCACTGGGCACAGAACATGCGATTCTCCACCTGCAGTTTGAAGTGGTGCAGTCCAGCAACAGATACATTGCAGTGGGCTGCTGCTCATGTAGCTTCGCTCGGAATACACCTTCCTAAGAGGTACAGTTGGAATATGACAGGAATAGGTTGTGGGACTTTACATAGGGAAGGTCAAAGCTCTCTTGAGACCAGTGGAGGCTGGTGGCGCCAATGTAAGTGGGGCTGTGTATCCACTCTGGGTTTCAGCCTGAACTTTTAAGGAGCTATCCATGGTGCTGAAACTCAGGCCACAAAACCTTAGGTTCGGCAGCATGGATAGCTGCCTTAAAGTCCAGACTGAAACCCAGAGTGGATACACAGCCCCACTGACATTGGAACCTCTTGCCTCCACGGCTTGAGATCTAAGGAACATTGGACTCTCGCCTGAGGACTCTGTGGACAAGAAGAGAAGAGTAACAGAAAGGAAATGGACTCATTCATGTGGAATTGAAAAACAAATCTGGGACTGACCTGTATGTCTGACCAGGTCACAGGACAATCTTGTCCTCGAAGAAGTGGTGTGTGTGTGTGTGTGTGTGTGTGTGTTGAGATGGTGGTAGATCCAGTTAAAGCTGATTCTATTATGTTACCTATGCATTAGTTGTCTGTATTTCGTTTTCTTGGCCTAATAATTGCCTGATCAATTGTGTATTTGCAGCACCTTTGCAAGGCACGTGTTGGTACATTTAGAAGGCAGAAGCACACTATCAGGAGCACTTTTTCTGTGTGTGGAAATCATATGATATTAAGATATCACCAAGCACATTGAGAAGGATAGGTTGCAATCCTAGGACACTTATTTGGAAGTAAGGCCATTTAAACTAATTTGGCCTATATGTATTTATATAGGATTGGGTGTCAACATGAAAAAAGCTAGTGGCCATACATTAACGCTAGTGAACTCTCCATCTGATCACCTGCAGTGTCACTGGTTATGAACCACTGTTTGGCCTTGCTTGATTCAGAGATGCTGGAAAATCATGTATAGTTATTAGAATTGTGGTTGCCTAGTAACCCTGACTGAGCACAAGCCGCATTTCCCAGTTTTTCTGTGCTATTTTGAAGGCTGTTTGTGACTTCAAGGCCTGAAGGATCAAGACTCATCATCATGAGGACTTTGGCAGTTGATAGTTGGGGAAAACAGGAAGCACCAAACCAGCGACACTTGAAGAGCTCTTGACTAAGCAGGCTGCTTCTTTGTCTGCTGCTTCTCACTTCCACCATGTCCAATTGTGAGTAAGACTACAGAAAAACTTGGACTTCTCGGTGGCCATGTGTCCTTTTCTACAGAGGATGGTCCTCTGTTTGAAGGGCTGTCAAAGGACTATCCTCTCTTTTGAAGGCATGGCATCCTCTGTTTGAAGGGTTGTCCAGTACAAGTCCAGCATAAAGATAAAGACCCATCAGAAGAAGAGCTGGGCCATGAAGATGTCCATCAACAGCACCTGAGCAGCAGACTGAGCAAGGCACACCGTTCACCTGGTCACAGCCTTCCACACTATGGCGACATGTACTGTATTTCTATTTAAATTATAATATTTCTAAATGTGCATCTATACATATAAATTAGCGTATGCAAATTTCATGCAAATTGGTGTCCTCTTTTGTTCTCTCTTTGGTGATGCATTTCTACTTTTGGGGTGATTCATGAGTGGCTTCTTCTTGGAGACAGAAATGGAGAAGGGAAGGGATGGGTCACTGCCTAATACTAACAACTACTCTGTGCTTCTTTCCTGGGAAAAGATTTGAAGCTAAGGTATATGGATGGGGGAGTCACCTTCTTGTAAGGAAGTGTACATAGGGCCTAATAGGGGCTGAGCATCGAAATAGCAAACCAGACCAACTTCATGTCCAAATTCTGTCCTTTAAAAGTTTAAAGGTGCAGAATCCTTTCTTCAAAGCCTTGCACTCAGGCATTACTTGGTGGCCTTATTTATTTATTTATTTATTTATTTATTTATTCTATTTATACCCCGCCTTTTTTCCTGCAAGGAACCCAAGACAGCTTACATAATCCTCCTCCTCTCCATTTTATCCTCACAAAAACCCAGTGAGGTAGGTTAGGCTGAGAGTCAGTGACTGGCCCAAAGTCACCCAGTGAGTTTCATGGCCGAGCGGGGACTAGAACCTGGATCTCCCGAGTCCCCAGTCCAACACTCTCACCACTATGCTACACTGGCTTCCAATGTACCCTCTGTCTCCTCTGGTAGAAGTTTACAAGAGGAGTTGAATTCAAGGTGCTTGAATGGTTGGAGAGGTAGTGAAGCTTGGGATGATTTGCTTGAGGAATCTGAAGCCTCAGGAGTGCTGTTGGGCATTAAGTCCTGTTCCTTTGGGTAGCCTGCACAATGCTCGTCCTCAGGCTGCACCTTGCTTGGCTTGTGGTCTCTGAGTTCCCTGACCCACATCCAGTGCTCCAAGTGGGAGCAAAGTTGGATAGTCTCATTTCAAATAAGGCCAGACTCAGTTTCTGTCACTAGAAAAGTAGTGGAACTGGTTTTAGGTCTACCTGAAAGGAAGTGAGATGGCATCCCACCCCACCCCACCTGGAGCACTGTACATGTCTGTTTGAGGTTTCCCTGCCTAGAAATTATTGACTGGGTTCAGATGACCTGATAACCCACACTAAAGGGCTGAGTATGGGTTGAGTGTGGGTTGTTGTTGAAATGTGGGTTATCATGTTGTCTGAACCCAGCTGCACTAACAAGCCATGGCTTGTTAACCATGAACAACCCATGAAGAGAACCCATGGTTTGTTGTTGGGTTTTGAACCGTGGGTTGTTCACCATAGTTTGTTATCTCACCTGGGTTCAGATAACATGATAACCCACGTTCCAACAACCCACAGTTCAACGACAACCCACATTCGACCCATACTCAACCCTTGAGTGTGGGTTATCGTGTTGTCTGAACCCAGTCACTGTCTGACTCTGAAGCGTCTTGGAATTGGGACATGATATAAGGCATTGACAATCAGGGCTCAGCAAAAGCCCCCTACTCTTAATGAAACCTTTCAAGTCCTGTGAAAGGAACCCCTTTAACCAAGTTTGTGGGGGATGCGTAAATGAGGGTGAAACTGTTCATCCATTGTGCAGGGATGAGGGTGGGGAAGGGAACCTGTTCCTGAATGATTAGCTGATGCTGTGGAGGGGCTGTCAGTGGCAGAGAACAAGGTGCTTTGCATGCCCGAGGCCCCAGGTAACTTAGGAATGGACAAATCAGTCAATTTCAGTTTCTCTCAATTTCTAATTTTTCAAATCTTAAGTCTGGTTTCTCTCAAGTACTGAATTTTTTTTTTAAAGGTTGCATGAAAATCTGTGTGCATTTTTCCTAACACGTGCTTCTTTGTACACCACTTTGCCCAATATACTCATTTTTTGCAAGCAATTTTCCTAATATATATGCATTGGTAACATTATTTTCATACATATATGCACTTACCCCTAATATTCATTTTTGTAAACAGTTTTTGGTTGGAGAACTCCATCGCAACATTCGGAGAGATGTGCATTTCAAAGGATATCAGAAGGCTTGTGTATTAGTTCAAAAGTGTGAAATTAGGTAATTTCTCCCTCATCCCTACCAGGTTCAATATCCAGACTCTCCAGGTAGGGCTGGGAAAGAATCCTGTCTGAAGTGCTGAAGAGCCACTGTCTCTCAGTGTAGAATATTCTGAGCTATGTGGACCAAACATCTGACTCAGTTTAAGGCAGATTCCTATGTTTCATGTCTTGCTGTGGTTTCTAGTGAGGGAAAATAAAACTAAGCCCGCAGCATGGGAAGATAGGAAGCATGCCTTCAGTGTTGCCAATGCACTAGTGTGATGCTCCCTGTCTTCCTGCACTGCGCTGAGAGAGTAGCCCCTCACATCGCAGCATGGCAAGACAGAGGGTGTCAGCTTTCCAGTCATTTGATAGTGTGTTAGTCTGTTTGTAAACAGTTTCTCTGTTGAAAATGATTATGTTGCCCCTACGGAAAAGTCTTTTTACCTGAAACACATTGGCCCTTAATGAACTGATTGGAGCTTATTAATCTTTTTGGGTTTTGTCTTCTCTTTGTTCTCTGATTGGTTGGGATCACTCAGTATGACAGAAGAAAACATCACATACACGAGGAAGCAGAGCCGTTCAGCAAAATGGTTGCAAACAGCCACAAAAAGGACCAAAAGAGAGAGAGAGGTACATTTAGGGCAGTGTTCTCCAAACTTGGGTCCCCAGATGTTTTTGGCCTACAACTCCCAGCATGCCCCAGCCAGTGTAGCTGGCTGGGGCATGCTGGGAGTTGTAGGCCAAAAACATCTGGGGACCCAAGGTTGGAGAACACTGATTTAGGGTTTGGGGGATGGGGAACGACTTCTTCATGCATTAAAAAACAAAACAAAAAACAAACACGTTTTGTTCCCAATTTCTTTTGGTGGCCAAAATATGGTGCAGCCCTAATAATAAACAGCCACAGTTTTGACTAATTCAACTAACTTTAACTCACTGGAGTTAAAATGTAATGCATATTTTCCATTGTGATAAAAAACGTAGCAGCCGAGATTATGTGGGTGGGTGGGTGTGGGGGAAATAAAACACTGAAATTAAAGATAATTATCATCAGGAACACACAGGCCACATAATGTTCCTTGGAAAAAAAAATAAGTGTCATTAGAGTATACTTAACTTGATTAACAACTGGTGGATCTGGACTAACCACAGTAAGTTGAAGACTTAAAACGGAGAATAATTAGCAAGAGCATGCTCTGGCAGAACTCCCAAGAGTGCACTGTGCCGTGTCATAAAGGATTTTAGAAAACATTAAGAGCAATATCTAAGTTGGAAATGCAGGCAATATTGGAAGGGAAATCGGATAAATATGGAGATAGATTTTTATTTTGGAACAAATTGCTTTCCACTGGCCATAACACATCCCTTGGCACAGCTCCCCAATTAAATATTTAAAGCAACAAATGTAATGTCCTGTATTTTACAGATTAATTGATGTTGTCCCCACTCCTGCTTACCCCTAAATAGATATGTACCTGCTGCAAGAAGGCCGAGATTACAGAATGCCGATGCTGTTGCAGCACTCTCCAGTGGGAGACAAGGGGCTGTTGATCTGCCTAAAGCCTTGCCTGAGTAAAGAAAGGCCATATAGTTGAGCCATGAACTACTCAAATGAGTGGATGAGGCAGGTTAATTCTCTCCAGTTATTGGTAGTGATAGGTGGACTCTCAGTTTGAGGATGCATATAGACATCATGACCAGCTGGTACTGATAGACTTATGCTCCATCAATATGACTAATCCCCTTTTAAAGTCATATTAGAACATAAGAATCTGAGAGCAGCTGTGCTGCTGGATCAGACCAGCGGCACAACCTAATAATTACATTCCAAAATCGAGGGGAGAAATCCAAAAACCTGTTGGTAGTGGTGGGCGATCCTCCCACCACCCGACTCGCGGTGCACTCGGAGAGCGCTTCCGCCATGCCTGCTGTGCTGTGCCGAAAGCAAGCACCTGCTGAGATGAACACTGGACTTCCGGGTTCCCTCTGGAGCGCTTTTTACGCTTCCCCAGCTCAGCAAAGGAGAACACAAGTCGAGCTGGGGAAGCAGGTTGGTCGAGTGGAGCTCAGGGGGGTCGAGCCCAGTGAGTTCGTCGGACTTCCACCCCCTGAGCAAGATCATCACACATCCCTACTTGGGCAATACCTTTTTTATTTTATTTTATTTTTTAGCTATGGGTGAATCTGTCAAGCTCGATTTCACTCAGATTCTCATTTTTTCAATGTTAAGTTCATTCTGTCCCAATTCCACATTGGACTGTGAATTTTTTTTTAAAATACCGTCCACACAAAGATTTGTACAAGTTGGGCAATACCTTTTTTATTTATTTTATTTTTTTAGCTATGGGTGAATCTGTCAAGCTCGATTTCACTCAGATTCTCATTTTTTCAATGTTAAGTTCATTCTGTCCCAATTCCACATTGGACTGTGAATTTTTTTTAAAATAGTCCACACAAAGATTTGTACACGTTTTTAGGGATGTATGAGAAATTATTTTTAGTTCATGTTTGATCAGAATTTACCCAGTTTGCACCTCCTGGACCAAACATAAACTCAAACTCAATCTGCAGCCGAAGTCCGTACGGGATTGCAATGTGATTTGTGCACCAAAAAAATTGTGTTTGACAGCATGCATACAACTGAAAAATCTGCATGAAAAAAAACAAAACAGAGCTTACAATCTGATATGGACACGAGTTGGGGTGAGCTTCAAGGTGGAATTTGGAGAACTTCAATGAGCTTGTTTTCCTTGTATGCACGTCCCTAACACATTATATATAATATATATATATATATATATATATATATATAATTTATTTATTTATTTATATCCCACCTTTTTTCTCTTGCAAGGAACCCAAAGCAGCTTACATGGTCCTCCTCCTCTCCACAACAGTCCTGTGAGGTAGGTTAGGCTGTGAGTCAGTGATGGGCCCAAAGTCACCCAGTGAGCTTCATGGCCAAGTGGGGATTAGAAGTCAGGTCTCCTGAGTCCCACTCCAAGACTCTAATTACTCATCATCAGGCGATCACTCGTGACCGAGTAAGATTGTCTTCTGGGATAAAAGGAGGAAATTCTAAAGAAGATTGTGTAGACTCTAGCGATGGGTCCGTAAGTGACTGTGGAGGCCAATTCTAGATCCACACAGCTTCCCACAGTGAGGACACAGGTTACCAGATGGAAGATGGTCCTGTAAAGGATTCATTTGACGTGCTTTTCGCTTAGCACGTTTCTCCCTTTCACCTTGCACTCGGGCTTCTTCAAAGTCCATGGAACCTTTGTGAAAGGCCAACCTCCATTTAGATCATTCATGGGCCAGAGCTTCCCAGTTTTCGATGTTTATATTGCATTTTTTTAGATTAGCCTTATGAACATCTTTAAACCTCTTATATTGACCACCGATATTCCGCTTTCCATCCTTGAGTTGGGAGTAAAGTAACTGCTTTGGGAGACGGCAGTCAGGCATTCGAACAACATGACCGGTCCACTGAAGTTGGCGTTGAAGGATCATTTTTTCAACGCTAGTAGTCTTTGCTTCTTCCAGTACACTGACATTTGTTCGCCTATCTTCCCAAGTAATTTGCAGGATTTTCCGGAGGCAACGTTGATGAAACCTTTCAAGGAGGTGGAAGTGACGTTTATAGATAGTCCATGTTTCGCAGGCATACAATAAAGTTGGTAATACAATGGCTTCATAAACCAGTGTTTTGGTCTTCTTACAAATATCCCGATCCTCGAACACTCTATGTTTCATTCGAGAAAATGCGGCACTTGCGGAGCTCAGACGATGCTGGATTTCACTGTCGATGTTAGCTGTAACAGAAAGATAGCTGCCAAGATAGAGAAAATGATCGACATTTTCCAGTATTGTCCCGCCAAGCTGGATAGATGGCATCACCAAAGGATTGGCTTGCACTTGCTGATGAAGCACTTTGGTTTTTTTGATGTTAAGTGAGAGACCAAGTTTTTCGTATGCTTCTGCAAAAGCATTTAGGATAGTTTGGAGATCATCCTCTGAATGTGCGGAGACCACATTTTCATCAGCATACTGAAGTTCCACAACAGAGGTTGTAATTACCTTACTTTTTGCTTTCAGCCTGCTGAGATTAAAAAGCTTTCCATCTGTTCAATATATAATTCCCACACCGGTGGGAAGTTTCCCCTTGACAAGATGTAAAACCATGGCGATGAAAATGGCAAATAATGTTGGGGCGATAACACATCCCTGTTTAACACCTGATCCCACTTTAAATGGAGCACCATGAGAGCCGTTGTTGTCCAAAACCGTTGCCGTCATGTTGTCATGGAGAAGTCGCAAGATATTCACAAATTTATTGGGGCATCCAATTTTCATAAGGATAGTCCAGAGAGCTGTATGGTCTACAGTATCAAAGGCCTTAGCCAAATCGATAAATGCCATATAAAGGGGTTGATTTTGCTCCCGGCATTTTTCTTGGAGCTGACGTGCAGTAAAAATCATGTCTACTGTCCCTCTAGAGGGGCGGAAACCATATTGAGTTTCAGGGAGGATCTCTTCTGAAATAGATAGAAGACGGTTTGCGAGAATCCTAGCAAATATTTTACCTGCGGTTGCTAAGAGAGAAATTGGTCTTCCACAGTCTGTTCTATCACCCTTCTTAAAGAGGGTGATAATTATGGCATCCCTGAAGTCTTCTGGGATCTCTTCTCTTATCCAGATTTTTTCCATGAGTTTATGAAGATGTTGTACAAGTTCAGGGGCCCCTTCTTTAAAGATTTCAGCAGGAATCCCATCTGGTCCACTAGCTTTGTTGTTCTTCATTTGATTAATGGCTTTTTTTACTTCATCCAAAGTGGGGAGTATTGCAAGTTCCTCTTTAATTTCTTTTTGCGGGATTTGCGAAAAAATCTCATTATCCACCTTAGATTTACGATTTAAAAGGTCATAATAATGCTCTTTCCAACGCAGTGCAATAGACTCTTTGTCTTTTAAGAGTTTGGTGCCATCTTTTGATTGTAAAGGGTTTGTACCATAGGTTTTTGGTCCATAAATGGCCCTTGTGGCCTTAAAAAAGCCCAGTGCATCATGAGATTCTGCAAGTTGTTGAATTTCTTCAGCTTTCTTTTTCCACCAATCGTTCTTAAGTTCTCTTGTTCTTCTTTGGACCTCAGCCTTTGCGCTAGCGTAGGTTTTTTTCTTGGCAGCGCAGTTAATATCATTTTGCCTTATTTGGGAGGCTTTCCTTTTTTTGGTCAATTATATATTTAATCTCATTGTCATTTTCATCAAACCAATCCTGATGTTTCTTAGTTTCATATCCAATAGTTTGTTCACAAGCTGCAGTAATGGAGGTTTTCAGCTTAGACCAATGGTCCTCAATGTTGTCAGGAGGTTCCATAGGTAGATGTTCCTTAAGAAGTGATTGAAGACGAGTTTGCTTAATAGGATCTTGAAGGACTTGGATGTTCATTTTACGCCTTGGTTTCCTTCCTTGAAGCCTACGTTGGGGAGCAATGTTGATAACCATTGTGGACCGGATTAGTCGGTGGTCTGTCCAGCAGTCGTCGGCACTCACCATGGCCCTAGTAAGAAGTACATCGCGGCGATCTCTAACACGGACAATTACATAATCCAATGCTTTGACCGTGGGTGCTGCCATGATGTTTTAAACTTATTCTTTTGTCGAAAGAGTGTGTTTGTGATAGTGAGATTATGCTCTGCACATATAGACAAAAGTAAGAGTCCGTTCGGGTTGCTATTACCAACTCCATCTTTTCCAATAGTTTCTGGCCATAAATCAAAGTCACGCCCGACTCTTGCGTTAAAATCGCCCAGGAGGATAATTTTATCCTCCTTAGGTATCTCTGACAGGAGAGTGTCCAACTGGCTGTAAAAACTTTCCTTGATGTCATCATCAGCATCTAATGTTGGTGCATAAGCACTCAAAATAGTTACCTGTTGGTTATTGGCGAGCTTTAATCGAAGAGTTATCAGGCGTTCGTTAATGCCAGTAGGAACTTCTGACAAAGAGTTCACTAGTTCATTTTTGATGGCAAAGCCTACACCATGTATTCGTCGGTCCTGCTCAGGTAGTCCTTTCCAGAAGAAGGTATAACCTCCTTTTTCTTCTTTCAGCTGTCCCTCTCCTGCCCTTCGAGTTTCTTGAAGTGCTGCTATGTCAATTTTAAAACGTCTCAGCTCCCTTGCAATAATAGCAGTCCTACGCTCAGGGCGTTCACTATCTATGTTATCCAGCAATGTCCGTATATTCCATGTTCCAAAATTCAAATGTCTTTTTCGACCGCTAAAATGGTGACCCCACTGGACGCGGTAATCCAGTCGGGAGAAAGAGGTAGACTATGTTTAGGGCACCTTTTCTAGCCCCCTCCCCATACGGGGTGAGCAGAGTGGATCCTAAATAGGGCTGCTCAGTCATGGATACAGCTGCCGAGCTGCTTGACTACCTCGTTCCTTGAACAGGGCGACTGAGTCTGCATCCACCGCCCATGTGCTGGTCCATGACTAGGGGCTTCCAGATTCACAGTCCTGCCCCCGTTGCCATTCGCCAGTCGCCATGGGACTTTTTTTGTTTGGTTGGTTGGGTTGGGTTGGGTTGGGTTGGATGGGTTGGGTTGGAAGACGCCTGTGCGTGAAACTGTTTTATGTGGGGAGATCGGTGCACAACGAATCACCACACAAACTTGACAGAGTACGGCAGAGATCCAATGGCACGGTTACCCTGATGATTGGAAAACCATTCTCTGCTGCAGCCTTCATCCGCCTTCACAGCCGTTGTAATTTAGGTTTAATTATCTTCCACCTGTTCTGCCGTTGAGGACTTTATGTTTTGGATCGTTCTTTGTCTGGTTCCTCTCCCCGGACCTTACCGCCATGGGTGACCCTACTGGGAGTACATAGCTCCCGACGGCATTGCTCACAGGATTCATCGGAACACGCAAGCCCACTCACCACTTCAAGGTGACGATCCGGCGATGGCACTAATTACTACACCACACTGGTTGTCTAAATTTTCATTTTTTAAAAAACCTTTTTTGTACACATTTTTTCCCCAAATGTATGCATTTTTCACTACAGAATAAAGCATCTTGTCTACATTTTTGCAAATATACACATTTTTGTATGCATTTTGAACATATATATGCAATTTTGTACAATTGTGTGTGTGGGGGGGGGACGCAAACTGCATCACAAACTTCGAAAATGTACAGGTTTCAGTGACAAAATGCATTCCAATTCATTTTACGCCAGGAAGCGCAAATTTGGAGAGTTCACATGTGGATTGAATAATTTTTTCACTGACCCCTAAAATGTCCCTAATCAAGGAATTGCCCAGCTGTGGATGTCTGATTCCTCCACCCCTGCATGGGCTAGCGTGGCTATCCTTATTTTTTTATGTGCTCAGCGATATGCTGATGGCCTCATGAGTGTGCTTTCATTAACAGATGTACGAGGAGGATGGAGGTCAGCAGGCAAACCCAGCAGAAGGTATGACGTCCTGTGCATATAAATTATGAGCTATTAGCTTTAAATGAGCTGGAACAGTAAATGTGCAATCCGAAGACAGACACAGGCAACAGCCTTAAATTTTTTTTTTAATCCTTTCCCAGTTTCTTAGCTACATCTGTCTCCTCAATTTTTGATTGTGGCATATTATTTATACATGATGCTTAATGGAATTAGTTTGAACTGAAATGGGCAACAGGAACTGATATTCTAACTCTGTTAAATTCCTTTGGGAAATCCAGGTGTTTGTTGACAGTGAATATCTTATGTGTTCCCATAAAAACAGTAGGATTAGTAAGGCGGCCTTCATACCACTTCCTCAAATTCCTTGTGTCAAGATGATGGCAATCCTTGTCCTTTGAGCGTGAAGGATTTCTATATTTGTGAACAATTCTCCAAACTTCTCTATCATTCACAAATTCTAGCGTAGATGTGGTATGGTCAAGCAGACATTGTTGGTTGACTTTTGAGACACATGTAGAAAGCATAATTACAGAGAAATAACACTAATGACTTTAGTGTTTTTCTCCTTGACATTTTATTTTATTTTGAAACGAAGTTAAAAAAAATAAAAGCAACAAAAAAAGAACATACATGAAAATATAACAAGTCTAGTAACAGCACAATCCTATGAGGGTGCCCGCAACCCTCTGAACCTGGATGATATTTGTGGGCATTCTATGCAGGACAGGAGGAGCGCAGAGGATAGGATATTCTCTGCACTCCCCTCGCCCTGAAAAATATCTAGACAGCCTATTTTGGCCCAACATAATTATAGCTATGGTTATAAAAGACATCGTTCTAGATGTATAAAATACTACTAAAAGAAGATACTAAATATATTCCATTGTCTAACTCAATAAATTGCAGGAAATAAATAAATAAATTGCGAGGCTGTTAAGAAAGCAGTTCCTAGTGGGACCAGAATCAGGTTGTACATACAGTCGAAGAATGGCACTTAAGAAAGTGCAAAAGTGTCACGTACAATTATATAATTGCCCCCCTTTGGGGTGAAGGGGTTCCTGAGGTTTGAACAGAAGAAAATTACCAAACAGAACATGCAAAGTTATTTGTAGAAAAAAGGCTAAGGAATTGGGAAAAACAGGTATGCACATGTGCAAAGCTAACTGTGGAACTTGAACAAGATGCATGTAATCAGCTGAGTTTGGGGAAAATACTGGACAAAGAGACTTCCAAGATAGGCCTGAAAGGCAAAGGTCATATAATTCAGGAATGTTGCCAGCAGGTGAAGTGGTGGTCAAAGATTTTAAGGAAAAGGGGATCTCCTTTTGCAACAAAAAAGGGAATTTCTAAAAGAGTTAGGTCACGTAGTCAACAGACGTTTTTTTCCATCTCATGCATTTAAAGACTTGGGAGAAAGGGTACATAAGATACACCAAAATCAGCAAAACTCTGAGGAAGACACGAACACCAAAGAAGCAGCTGCACAGAGCGCCCCTGCTGCTTCTGAGCAAATGACCTGGCTGGCCACCGAGCTCCATTGCTCCAGCACTGGTAACTATTTGTGTGAATGCGACACGTGTGAATGGATTAAAGCTGACTGCATTTTAACTACAGAAAGGTGTTCTAAAAATTGCATTCAGGTTTTTGAGTCTCAGTCTGTATCTCACCCTGTAACCCCATTTTTTCATTTGTAACAGAAGTGGAAAGGGAATTCCCTTCCCCCGGCCACGTGCAACTGTGGGCGGGGATAATTTTGCATGCGGGGGAAAGGAGAGTGAGACCACTGTGGGGTGATCTCACCCTCCAATCAGACTTCAGCTGGGTGGGGCCTGAACGCCCCCACCCCACTGCCTCTTTCTTTTGTAGCTCCCTCCCTCCCTGTTCTCAGTGTGGGCTTTGCTAGGTCTTCCGGGTGAACATGGAGCTTTGAAAGCCGCACAGAAATTCTGTGGGGAGCTGGCACAGCGTTTCCTGGCCAGAGAATGTCTCAGGCTGGGGGATCTACTTCTCATTAGAGAAGCGAAGATCTGAGGTTACCCCCAAATTATCTCATAGGGTCATAAATCGCTTTTTGTGTGTCGTATGACAGATAAATGCGGTGGTGATCTGAGGTGGGGGAAAACGGCGCTGTTTTCCAGAGACCGGTTTTACCGATCATCAGAAGTTTGCATGTTCGCTTCCAAAATAAAGGAGTACATCTGGAGTGGCTAATGGGAATCTTTCGGCAGCAGAGTGGGATTTATAATTAACTGTAAGTAGACTATGTTTATCTGGGAGGCGAAAAAGATAAGAGAGGAAACCTGAAAGGAGGTCTATAAATCTTATATGTTTGGAAGCGTCTTGGAAATATCTATACGCAAGGCAAGATGTTTGCAGTTGCAGCATTTTTAAACCTGTGGAACGAAATGGAGAGAGAAATTCTAAACAGATTGGAAGTAAGGATCCAGGCTTGGAACGTAAATCTGAAAGTGGATCAATCAGAAGAACAACGTAAGACGGATTTCTTTACAGGACCGGCAGAGGAGAAGACAGAAGAAGTAAATAAGGACTTGGGAAACTTACCAGAAATTCACAGAGACTTTGAAGTTTTAATTGGGTCGAAGTGGCATGAGAAGACAGTTCAGGAAGATGTGACGCACTTTTTAAAATCTAAGATGGCGGAGCCGGAGATCGGTATGCAGGAGACCACAAAACAACAGAACAAGCTGATTTCATTCTTGGTTCAAAACCTGGAACTTAATGAATATCCCTTTGACAGAGGAAAGCAATGAAAGGGACTATCTTCACGGTCTTTTATTGGCAAAAGATAAAGGGTTGATGTATACTGAACTATATGTCTAGTTGGAATATAAATAATTTTTTGATTTTAAATATTAATGGCAAAGGTAAAGGGATTGCTTATATGACTTATTTGAATTTTAAATATTAATGGTGATGTAAGAGAAATTATTATAAGTAAGGTATAATTATATTTGGTTTGTTTGGAAACATTTATTTAAAAAATAATAATAATAATTTGTTGTTGTTGTTGGGGGTGTTGTTTGGTGGAGGCTTTGAAGTATTAAAGGGGAAGGTCTTTTGTTTTTTTTGTTCTATAAGTAGCATGATGGCTTATGTGCTTCTGCTGTTCTGTCAGACGTCACTTATTTCTTAATTTTTTAGACTTATCTTTCTTTTCTTTCCTTTAAAAAAATATATCTTGGAGATTAAAAGTGAAGGAATTTCTGTTTAGATAGAAAGGAATAATGAGTAATTGTAATAATACAAATGTGTTGATTCGATGGTTAGGTACTAGAGAGTGCGGGAGCGGTGGAAATACAAAATGCTTTTGGTATGTGGTCATTTGCTAATTAGTTTATAGTTACTTTTTACTTTTGGGATTCTTAATATACTGTATTTTGGAATTGAAAACAATATTTAATGAAACTCTAGGTTTTCTTTTTTGGAGTATCCATAAATGTTGAATTTAATAGATTAAATAGTTGATGTTTATTGGGGGAGAGTGGAGACCTCTGGTGTTTGTTCCTTTTAGGGTTCTTTTTTGCCATAACTGGAAGTGATTTTTTGTTAACAGAAAAGATTTTAAGATTAACTGTGGTTGATTAAGCTGTGGAGAAGATTGGAAGTCCATTATTGTGTTTGTGTTTGTTTGTTTGTTTTATTATGAATAAAAAATAAAAGTTGGAATAAAAAAAAAAGTGTGGGCTTTGCTGGCAGCCATCTCTAGGGGCCAAGTAGGAATTTTGGCTCATTGTCCTGATTGGCTGGGGGCAGTGTGCATGTTTTGCCTACTCTACACTGCGTTTCAGGGTTGGGTGTTTTTTATGTTGGGAATTGGTGATTTGGTCCAATCTGGTGGTCACATTTGGCTAGTAAGTGCGGGAATAGGCAGTGGGGTAGGGTTCGGTGATCATCCGATGGCACCGTTCAGGTGGCTGGTGAGACCCGAGGCTCCCCGTTTACTGAGTTTTGCAGCTTAGTTGTGGGAGATAAAGATCGTCAGTGAGGCTGACTTTCCTCACACGAATCGGTGTTTTGTGGCACCGTGAGGTGTTGACTGTGAGAAAGCCTCCCAGCACCCACGAGGGTGTAAAACTGGGGGGTGGCGAAGTGCAGCGCCACCTCCTGGCTTTGGATGTATCTTCCCGGGATACCGCACTGGCCAATGGCCGGTTTTTAGTTAGTACCCGCACTTTCTCCCTTCGCAGATCTTGATTATTAATAAATGTGGCCCTAATTTTATGCCATATATTTGTGTCTCCCCTCTTCTTTTCCCCTTTACGTGCGCAAAATCCTGCCCCCCTGTTATATCATCATCATTTGAAGATGATAAAGGTTTGGCTATAGCCACTGCTGTAGCCTGCTTTGAGGCCTTGGAAAAGGGAAAGAAGCAAAGGAAAGATGATCAGCAGCAAGAGGGCTGATGGGATTCATTTGTCCAATGAGGGCAGTGATATTTTCCTAGCAGATCTGCAGCAAGGCCTGTGGGATTTTATCTTGAGCAGGTTGAGCAAAAGGGAGTAAGCAAAGGCTTGTCCCTTTATTGTGGCAGGGCAGGGCAGGGCAGGGCAGGGCAGGAAAGTATATTATACATTATTGCTAGGCTGAATATCCTTCCTTCACAACTTTTGTGGGACCATTCATCCACTGTAAAAGGGGGGGGGGGTTATACTGGAGGTAAAATGAAAATTTTAGAAATTCATCCATTCCCACCCTCCAAGGATTACTCCAATATTTGAAGGTGTTTTTGCCCCCTTCTCACCTCCCCCTGAAAATTAAACAGGCCCAGCATTATTATAAATAGAACCATCAGTGAATGCCCTGAGGCACCATTATGGTGAAGAGGGCATTCCCTAGACTTGTCATTCAGGGCTTTGACCCAGGTAATGGAGGGGGTGGGCAACCGGACCCATTTGGGGCTTGCCTGAATCATACACCCAGAGTCTTAGGCCTTGAGAGGCAGTAGTGATTCCAGTGGGCCTCCCTCAACATCTAAAGCTGTGGCTGGATAGAGAGGAGAAGCAGGCTGTTCACTGCTTCTCCCTCAAGGCAGGGTTAGTCTCACCCTTATCTAGGAAGCAATGAAGAGGTTGCGAAGCAGCTCCTGACTCACCCAGTTGTTCATGCAGCTGATTAAGTTGCATCACAGATCTCTTTAGATAACATTAATAAAGCTGTGACCCTAGTTAACCCAAGGCATGCATCTCATCCCTTTATTCCGGGTGTGGGCACAGTTGACCTTACGTGTTGTATGTATCTCTCTATTAGTATAGCTACTTAAGCGCCAATTAATGTGTCAGAGCAAGATTGTGTGAATTATTGATTGCAGGGTTGCTAAGCTGAATGACGTTCATTGCCTGGTACTTTTAGCATCCCTTTATACCCTACTTGTAGTTTTCCATGCAATTGACTGACCAGAGTCTTCATTTAGAACCAATACTCCTGATGATAGATATTGCAATTAGAAAGTGTACACTTCAGCAAAAATTGAAGGCACAGTCATTAAGGATATTTTAAAAAGCAGCATTTCAGCATCTTACCAAGTCCTGAGGTTGGTGCTACTCAAAAGAGATAAGAAGACTCTTTAATTCATTTATGTGTGTTTTTCCAAAATGGTCTTGCCTAAAGTTGTCTGGACATCCTCTAGAGTTGTATGTGCAACAGGACTGAGTGGAAGAAGAGGAAATGGCCCCCGTTTCATTCCTTGATGGGGTGACAATTCAAAAATATATTTCCTGTCCCAACCCTTATGCTTTTGTGAAGTAGGCTGAGCGTTACATTTTCCTTGTTTCTGTTTAACATTCGTGGCCTTGTAAAAGAACTCATTGTCTTGGCTTTTTTGGATTGGTTGGTTTTATTGACCATATGCTGAATAGATGTTAAATACGCTGCTGTGCCGATTGCCTCAAACTTACCTTTCTATCTCCAGATAACCAGGCATTCATTATTATTTGGCACACTGTTGTGCTGCACTCTGTTTGGAGAATCAAGTTGGACTGCTGCCTTTAAGAGTTGTTAGCATGGGAGACTATCGCCGGCTCTATGAGAAAGCAACCATGTTCAATCAAAACTTGGAGAAAAGGACCTAAAACCACAGGCTCGACTCTGCATGTATTCAGAGTAGGGTTATTTCAAAGCATCCACATTCACATATTCCTCCCCATTTGTATCTGCTTCGTTCTTTCTCCTCCTGGCATCATCTGCAGTACAGGAATAATTCTGCAACTTCTGAAAGCTAAGATAACCAATAATCTGACTCTGGGATCCATGAGAACCACAAACAAAAACATCTAAAAACAAAGGTCTGTGTTGTAATTTTCAACCATGTCCAGAACAAATGAATGGAGGGCATCTTTTCCTGTTTTCTGGAGCAGCCTCAGTTTTGGGGGCTTACTGGAAGATACCTTTTGGTCTTTTGGTCTTATGACTCGTGCACCTTTTCCAATGGACTCTTGTGCTAGTTTTGGTGAGTGTAAGGAAGCCAAAAACCTTCAAAATGTTTGCGTGTGTAAGGGCGAGATAAAGAAGAGGCAGACACAGGGTATATGGTTTCAAATCAGGGCCACATTTATTGAATTGAAGATCTGTGAAGGGTGAAGTGCAGGTTCTAACCTAGCCCGGCCCTTGGCCGGGAAAAAAGACCAATATTTGGCGAATGCATCCTAACTGAACCGGAGGCGGGATTGCCCGCCACCGGCCAGTTGCCCTCCATGTGGAGCTGGAGGGCCTTACCATCGTCACCTTACTTTGGCGCCTCCAGGCTCCCAAAATAGGTGAGAAAGGTAAAACCCCAAAGGCGTCCCAATCTCCCTCGTGCCAAGCCTCCTGGCGTTGGCGAGGGCAGCCTTGGGTAAACGTCAGTCACCTTGAAAGGTGCCACTGGATGATCACCATAACCCTAATTGTTCCTGCCTAAACCCCACTTCCTGCCAATGCGACTAATTTAGCTAAGATCCCCTGGCGGGATCACAATCGAATTCAAAAATTCCCATACCCTGCTTCACAGTAGAGTAGGCGAAACACGCCCAATGCCCCGGCCAATTGGGACAATGAGCCAAAATTCCTACTCGGCCCCCAGGAAACGGGCGGCCAGAGAGCCTACACTGCTCAGAGGGCGGGTGGAGGGAGCTGGAAAAACACAGGAGCAAAGAGGCGGAAGGCGGGAACCCAGAGCTTAAATAAGCTCTTACCTGGGTCCCCGCCTTCTGAGCCATTGGCCTCTTCCATGACCCACCAGACCAGGTGCTTGCCTCCTCTCTCCTCCCCCACGCGCAAGCCTTCTCCCTGTTTCCACATAGGGGCCATTGGAAGTTCTTTGCGCGTGTAAGGGCGAGATAAAGAAGAGGCAGACACAGGGTATATGGTTTCAAATCAGGGCCACAGTTATTGAATTGAAGATCTGTGAGGGTGAAGTGCGGTTCTAACCTAGCCCGGCCCTTGGCCGGGAAAAAAGACCAATATTGGCGAATGCATCCTAACTGAACCGGAGGCGGGATTGCCCGCCACCGGCCAGTTGCCCTCCATGTGGAGCTGGAGGGCCTTACCATCGTCACCTTACTTTGGCGCCTCCAGGCTCCCAAAATAGGTGAGAAAGGTAAAACCCCAAAGGCGTCCCAATCTCCCTCGTGCCAAGCCTCCTGGCGTTGGCGAGGGCAGCCTTGGGTAAACGTCAGTCACCTTGAAAGGTGCCACTGGATGATCACCATAACCCTAATTGTTCCTGCCTAAACCCGCACTTCCCGCCACAGGGAGAGACAAGCTATCGCTTAGTCGAATCTCCCCCACCTGCACGATGGCCCTACAAATTTCGCCGTTCACCTTCCTAACCGCCCTATTCAAGGCCTTAGGCCAACTGAGGCGCGGTATGATGAACGACCATAATATCCGAACCCCCGGCCACCGGTGTCGGATGGATGCTAGGTCGTATAGCACCTGGAGAATCAGGGCCTTGCCTTTCAGCAAGCCCAAGTCATTCCCCCCCAAATGCAGTACCAGGACATCGGGGGGGGGGACGAAAACTGGTCAGTCCGGAACAAACTGTGGAGGAGGTGCTGCCATCTCATGCCTCGGCGACCCATCCAATGGACGTCCGCCGAACGCTCGACCGCCATTGGCTCTTCCCGTGACCCACCAGACCAGGTGCTTGCCTCCTCTCTCCTCCCCCACGCGCAAGCCTTCTCCCTGTTTCCACATAGGGGCCATTCGAAGTTCTATCTTGCTCTACTGACAGTAAATGAACATATCAGGATGGACAAATCTGTTTTACTTTCTATAACATTTGCATTTTTAAGGCACAAATTGATTCATTCCATCCTGTCTCTGTATCAGTTTGCATTTTTTTAAAATTAAGCATGACACTTTGCATACATTTTTGTACAATTTCCCCCCTAATATACACATTTTGCAAGCATTCTCCTAATTGCATTCCTTTCTGGATGCAATGTCCCCTAATGTATGCATTTTTATATGCATTCTTTGATCAGACAACTGCATCCCAAAATTCAGAGGTGCAAAAACCGCAGGATAATTGTGTTCCATTTCTTGTATTTGTTTGGGAAGTGCGAAGTAGGTCCACCCAAACAAAGTTCACCCCCACGTAAAGAAAGCTCACCATTACTGTCTTTCAGATGGAATAATTTTCATTGTGCAATGCTCATTTGTTCCACAGCTGTTCTGTGGGATTATGACTGAGGCCCATTTCTTTGTAAACAGATTTCTTCTCAGTGTTCCTGGATAGTTGGCTGGGATCTCATCTGTGGAAGCTCAGCTAATGGCTAGGAGCTGGTTGCCTGATAGATGGAGAACCTCTCCGTGATTTTGAATACCATACCCTTCAGAGCCTGGGGAAAGTGACAACCCTTCACCTGAGTTGAAATGTCAACGTCTTGTCCGTGAGAAACTGTAGCTGGAAGTTTGGAAGCAACTGAGGCAGAAAATGTTTGGGGTGGGGAGAGAGAGAAAGAGAGGAGAGTTTCTGGGTTGGTGGAATCAGGAGTGCAGCTTTGGGGTGGGGAGAAGCTGCCACAGTTGCTCTTTGGGATATCAACTGCCTTGTAGAATTGCTGTTTGCCTCCACTTATGCTCAGCTTGTATATTTGTGAATAAAACAAATATTTGAAAGGCACCAGAAGTCTCCAGTGCTGCCTCATCCAAAGGCACTGCCCCTGGAAGTTCTCAGTGCTCAAGGCAATGGGGATCATGCAACAGTATTATTTATTTATTTAATACATTTTTATACCGCCCAATAGCCAAAGCTCTCTGGGTGGTTTACAACAGTTAAAATCATAAAATACAATATACAATATAAAATATAAAACCACAGATTAAAAACAAACAGCAGAGCTAGCAGCAGCAGTTACAATAACGGAATTAAAAACAATTACAAGATTAAAATGATTAAGATGATTAAAATGCCTGGGAGAACAGTAGAAAAATATATTTCAGTGCAGTAGCAGAAAACAGGTTTAGAACAAGTGATGAATGTTGAGGTCACTGCTCATGTGCTGAGCCTTATGGGCTACACTGGTGAAAGCTGCTGGTATCATCAGTTATCAGAGGACTAGGAATGCAGGAATAGAGGACCCAGCTGGAGAAACCTAGGAATAACAAAAGACATTTCTGCACAGCTATTATCATGTACTTTCTCTCCCAGAGCCTGGATTCCTTTTCTTGCCTTGTGAGGGCGAAAACAGACACTACTTTAAATCTGTGTCTAGCTCTAGCAGCTTCATTTCTCCCTACCAGGCCCATTTTTTACTCTATGGTAGGTGCAGGGCCCATGATCTGGATCAGGACCCAAACATGGGGAGTAAGGGGGCTTTTAAGATGTACATTGGCCCCCTGTGCCTACTCTAGAGCAAAAATGAAAAGAAGCCATAGCTGCTAGACACACATTTAGAGTAATGTCTGTTTTGTCCCTGAGCCTCACTGAAGCTGCTAGGAGAGCCTTCTCCAACCTGGTGCCCTCCAGATGGGTTGGACTACAACTCCCACCATCCCCAGCCACCAAGGCCATTGACCATGGTGGATGATGATGATGGGAGTTGTAGTCCAACACATATGGAGTGCGCCAGTTTGGGGAAGGCTGTTTTAGGATGCTTTCAACAATATGGCCATGATCTCCAGGAGTCTGTTCAGGAGTCTGCAGGCTGTTTGTTTTCTCTGAAATGCCAGACATCTAAGGGGTTGCTGCTCAAAGACCCATTTGGCAGACCCGGAGAGCATCCGTGCAGACTGGAAGTGCTGTCTTGGACACACAGCTTGCAATGGGGAAAAAAGTAATTTACAAAGAGAAGCAAAGTTCCACCAATTTTTATGGAGCAGCAGAGAGGCTAAACGTTAAATAAGACATCCAGGGGGATGCGTGCGTATGTTAGGTAGCCATAAGTAATTCCAGCACCACCGCCTAATTAGCCTAGATAAGAGGAAAACCTCAGATTTTGCATTTTCCCATGAATATTTAAAAATCCTGTTCACTGAGGCAAACACTGTACTGAAAATAACTAACCATCTCTACTCATGCTATGAAATAGTCCTGTCAAGAGCACCCATCTCCCGGCAATGATGAGCAGGAATAACATTCTCATTAGGGAAAAGGATTGCGTTTGTATGCTTATTTCCTGGTGTCAGAGCTGAACACTGCCGGTAATGTATTATTTACATATTGACTTTCTCATTAAACAACAGGCAGCTAGAGGTATGCATTACAGCATAATTAGTGCCCCACAAAGGAGATACTGGACCAAAATAATCTGGAGCACGGGTGAGTACATTGGCTGTGCCTTCCCTGATATCATGGGAGGACTGAAACTGCAACTGTGAATGGAAGGATGACATTCCCTCATTAGGAGATGATCTAGCAGGCAGCTGCTTGCACAAATGAAGGCAGATATATTCCTGTTTAGTGGTATATGAAGGAATGGCACTGGAAAAATGAGTGGTGAATGTCTTACAGAGCACTGGGTTATTAATACACTCAGCATTGCTTGTGGGAGACATTTCTGGTTTTTGTGTGTTCAGGAACAGTGAGCCGGTCAGAACTAAAGGAGAACATTCGCGAACAGACTCATGTGAGCTGAACAAGGCGAGTTCGCACTTGCTGAACGGTTCACCGAAGCAAATTTCTGGGGGGTTTTGCATTCAGGAACGGTGAGCCGGTCTGAACTAAAGGAGAACGTTCACGAACAGACTCATGTGAGCCGAACAAGGCGGGTTTGCACTTGCTGAACAGCACTTTCAAAATTCTCCTACATGCCTAGCGGGAGTCTGGGAGACAAAAGGGCAATTCCCAGCCTGCTGAGTAAGCATTCCCTGTATTAGAAGAGGAAGATGTACACAGGAGACTTGATTGTCTGCTGTGACACTAAATGGCAGACAGCTGGTCTCTGAATCATCAAGTTACAGCCCAGCCCTAGGCTTGGCCCTACCCACAGTCACATGGTCCAGAGGAGTGCTCACCACGGGATGTACAAAGGGAAGCTGGCTAAGACTTTGCCCAGTTGGGCTGTGCAGCTTCCCCGAGCTTAATTCATAGATAGAAATTCTGTGCTATAGCTGGGAAACGGTCAAGAAATGATCAAGCAGCTCGCCTGTTGTCGGGAGCTGCCCCTTTCAGAATGCAACTGCTTTGCTGAAGGAACTGCACTGCCTACCTATTCGCTACTGGGCCAGGTTTAAGTTTGTGGTACTAGTGTACAAAGCCCGAAACAACTTGGGACCAGAATACCTGAGAGAGCGCCTCCTCCCATACCAGCCTGCCCAATCACTGAGGTCATCGGAGGACATTCTCCTGGTGGTTCCACATGGACCCAGGGCCAGCGCTACCGCTAGGCAGACCCAGGCGGCTGCCTAGGGCGCGGGGCGAAAGAGGGCGCAGAGTTTCTGTGCCCCTTCCTCTCCTCCGGCGCGCTCCTGCCCTGCCTGCCGCCTCCGCCGCGCCTCCCCGCCCGCTTGCCGGCCGCTGCCGCCGCCGCTGCACCTCCCCCCCTGCCCGCCCGCCCGCGTGCCCGCCCGCCAACCACCTACCTACCTTCCCGTCGTAAAGTGTGGGGGTCCCATCGCGTCGGAGGAGGAGGCGGCGGCAGCAGCAGCAGCAGCCAGCAGCCAGCAGCGGGGGCGGGGGGAAGGTAGGTGGTGGTGGCGGCGGCGGCGGCGGTGGCGCGGGGTTGCAGAGCAGGGCTGCTTTGCTCCGGAGCCCCCCCCCACGGCACGAGGGGGGGGCGCTAAATATATTTGGCCTAGGGCGCCAAACAGCCCTGCACCGTTCCTGCATGGACCTATGGCCTGAGTTGAGTCCACCAGGACAAGAGTCTTCAGTGTGGCAGCTCCATTTCTGTGGAACTCCCTGCCTCTGGGGGTCAGGCAGGCTCTGACATTGTGCTGCTTTTGGCGCCTGCTGAAGACATCCTTGTTCTGGGAAGCTTTTCTTGCTGACCAGCCACAGCTTTAATATTACCTTGTTTTTAATGCATCGTTTTTACTCTTTTATGTTTTTTTATCTTTTTATTGTTCACTGCTCCGGAATCTGCTTAGATATAGAGTGGTATACAAATAGTGTAAATAAAATAAATACATAAATAGGAGTATATTAAGTATAAAAGTGAAATGTGCCTCAGTATTGATCTGAAATGGAGAAAAACTGTCTTCTGATATAATGTTTTGAAACTAGATAATTTTGCAGACTTTCTCACACAGTAACATGGACTGCGACATAGGATAAACAAACAGTGACATTCAGCACAGAACGATTCAGCACGTCAAGTGTATTTATATTACACCCCACCCTTCAAATATATCTTGAGGCAACTTACAAGTTCTGTCTCTTCATTTCAGTCAATTAACTTGCCCCACTCAGACAGACTTATTAGTGTATTCCACTGTACTTATTCACCAAATGTGAGAATATTCTTGAGAATCAGCTAGTATTGTCATGTCATCTTCCAGAAAGGACAAGGGTGTCCCTGTTGCAATTTGCACTGGAGCAATATACTTGCAGGTAGCGGCAAGTTGTGGTTTGGGTTATGCCTAGGACAGAACCATTGGAAAGCCTCTTTGGTTTCTTCCAGTTCCAAGGCTCTCTGATTTTATGGCTCTTCTGGATTCCAGTTCAAAGGGTGCTGGTGAAAGTCCTTCACAGCCTAGGACCTACATACCTGAATGGCTGTCTGTCCCCTTATATCCCCCTCTCCAGTTAAAATTATATTTAGGGTCCCTGCTTCATATGCTATCATTGCATGAAGTCAGAGTGGCCTCAGGAAGAAATGGGGCCTTTAACGTCGAGGTCCCAAGGCTGTGGAACAGTCTCCCAGTTCATTAGGGGGTTCATTAGAGCACATTTCTTATAGCCTTCAGGAATGCATTTGGTGGCTGAAGATGGAGGAGACTGTCAAGGCTTTAATGCTAGCTTTCTGATGCTGCTTCTGTTTATGTTCTTATTCTTGTTTATAATGTAAGTGCTTTTGTTTTGGTTTTTGGAATGGGATCCTCCCTTTGTTAAGTAGCTTTTTTAAAAAAAAGTAAGATGAGATTTATTCATGTATTTGTTTATTCATTTATGTATTTCAAGGCTCTCAAGGTGACTTACAATTTCAAACCTACCAGTACAATGACAATACAATAAAATGCAATACAATAAAACAAAGTCACATTAAATCATCTCCAGCAATGTCCAATTTAACAGTCGGCAGCAGCATCCTGAAAGAGCATAAATTGGGGCAAGACTATACCTACGGTATGTGCAATGGTATCCCAGTGGCCCCATTTTTACAGGAAAATGCTGCTTAAAGGGGGGGACATTGGGGTTAGCGAAACAGGAGATGGGGATGATGAAAACAGGCATGCTGTTTTCTCCATCCTATTTTTTATATAGCCACCTGCCTCACTTCAGGAGGTGAGGGTGTTTTGTGGAGAGAAGGCTTTCTTGGAAGATCTCTCTTTCCTTAAAAAACAAAAGTTGCAATTACACGAAAAGGGCAAAAAATAGTAATTGCATAAATGGAGTAATTTTCAGCCTCCTTGTGACCTAATTCTGATTCCAGAATACAATGAACGGACACCATTTCAAGAAAAAGGTCTATTAATTCTAGGTGTCCATTTCTTTTAAAATGTGTTTGTCACTCATGTATCCATGTTTTATAATGTTTTACAGTGCAATCCTATGCATGTTTAGAGAGAGAAAAAGTCCTACAACTCTAGGACTTGTAGGACTTTTTCTTTCTAAACGTGCACAGGATTGCATCTTTAATGTAGTTTATTTTGTGGATATTGTGAACAATATCAAGCTTAAGAATCAGGGCATAAATGTTTTAAAGAAATAGATAAAATGTATATGTTGATGTATTATATATAGCATATAGCACAATCCTAAACTTGCTTAGTCAAAAATAACTTTCATGCATTCAATATGTATGTGTGCATAGGATTTCAACCTTAGGCTGTAATCCTTTATACACTTACCTGGGAGTAAGTCCCATTGAACTCAACGGGGCCTACATCTGAGTAGACATGAGTAGAACTGCAATAAGATTTCACTGCTAATCTTGCATACCCTTTTGCTGCATGCCTTCATATTTACCTTCAACTTTTATTCTGCACAGCCTTCCATGCTAGTAAAAATTCATAATTGTCAAAGACATCTGAAGAAAACTGGCTTTCTATATATCTTTAACATCCTTATCAATTTGCTGTTTTACAACAACAACAACAAAATTCTTCAAGATCAGCACTTCCTCTCCTCAAAAGGGACTTGGGACATCTTCTCATACTCATTTTATTCTCTAATTGGGAGTAAATTTTCAACTTGGCAGAAGATATTCCATGAAAATCTCATTAACATTAATAAGGGATGTGCATATAAGCCTCTGCTCAGGAAGATTAAAATTTACTCCTTGCTTTCAAATGTGTGCTTCAAATTGGTTCCTTTGCAGCCAAAAGTTATTTAATGCTAGGGAAAAAATATGACAGTTTAAACGTTGAGGAAAGCATCTCAAGTTGCATTTTTTGTTCAGAAGGTCATTTTCATTTTCAGTGGCATACCTATATGATAAAAGGTGTCCGTTTGTTTGTTTTTAAAAAGAGTGTTTGATAGGCAAGAGCTGACAAATGTATGAATAGAACCACAGTGCAGAGTGCTCTGAGATAGAAATATAATGTTGTCATAGGCTTATCTTCATCATTTATAGAAAGTTCCCAGTAGGAGGGAGGATTTTGCCTAAAACACTGCCTTGTTCAAAATCCAGGCTTCTACCTTTTGTAAGACTCTTATTGCTCCTTGGAGAAAATTGACCCTACGAGGGCCCTTTCATCACATCAATATTTAATTCTAAATGTACTAAGATAAAAATCCAAGTGACAATTGACAAAATTGTTCTCTGTTGGGTTACAAGGACACACTCACACATGGGTTTTAACCATAGTTATCTGATTATTATTATTTTTTAAGGTAAATGTTGTTCCCAGATCCAGTAATCAATAATGGAATGCAGAATCACTGAGCATTTAAAATGATTTTTTTTTAACATTATTGTCTTTCTTCCCTTACAGGAACTAATAAAAAAAAACCCAAGCTGTCTGTTAAATCCTAGCACATCTCCTGTACTCTCAGGAGAAGAACAAACTCGAACAGCTGCCAGGATTATAAAGGCTCATCGGTTCTTATCTGATGGATAACTTGGACTCTTGCTAACATTACGTACACTGGAGGCCCATCTTATTTTTTACAAGTTGGGCTGCCTTTAAGCAATGAATAGCACAGACACACAGTTCTGTCCACCAGAACAGAAACATGTTATTAAAGAAATTTAATTGTTCTGTTGAAAATGCTGCAATATCAAGCATTTTCCCTACTCATGTGTTTGCGTAAGCCCATGCTTACATGCATGCATGCACACATGCACGCACACACACACATGCACACACACACACATACATGCTCACAGAAATGCATGTTGTGATATTAATAAAATAAAGCACTCAGTTTTATTCCAATACATACATTTTTAATATAAAATATTATAACACCTAAAACACACACACTGACCTGGTTCACATGACATGACAACCCACCACGGGTGATCAGCCATGGTGCATTGTGTCATCTGAACCCAGTGCGGTTTCTGCAGGGTGGCTTTTCTTTCTGCAACCCATGGCTTGTTTTTGCGTTGTTGATACCCATGCTGGCTTGTTGTATCATCTGAACCTGGTAGGACGATGTCATTGTGAGTTGCTGGGAACTGCTAGAGAGCTGCCTGGCCAGAGAGGCAAAATCCCCTGCCTCTCCTTGCAATCTCACTTGTGCTGCTGCCTTCTTCCCTCGCCAGTGACTGCCCCTCCACCGATGACCAAATGGCACTTTGGAAGGACTGTCACTTGTTCACCACCTTTTAAAAATTACCTTTTCCGGTGCTTTGGGAGTATGCAAATGAGGCCATATATATATATATATATATATATATATATATAAACTCTCCATTCTTTCGCAAGTGTGCAAGAGCGCAGATTTGGCTGTCAGATGTGTGTAGTCTTGCCTTGTCAATTTTCTTGAACACCAAAGGTGTGTGTGTGGTGCATCTCTCCCACCTGGCAATGTAATCTTCCCGCTAGTCAGTGTTGAACTGACACTTGTCAGTGTCCTTCCCCCTTTCAACACTAACCCAAGTCTCCAGCAAGTCCACAAAGTTATGGGTGCCCCACAATTTTGGCAGCTTCTTTTCAGAGCAGTTACTGCTGCAGTTACTCCATTTCTAAGGTTTTTAGGGTGTCTGGAATACTTGCGCAAATGTATAGGCTGGAAAGTAAATGGAGGGGAAATTTGTGCAACTGCAGTGACCGCTCCAAAAAGGAGCTCTGAAACATGTGTGTGTGTGTGTGGGGGGGGAAGCCAATAACAATAATTGATGTTTTTAAAAGTCCTTTGCCCCATTCTCTCTTTTTTATCTAATTTCTCAGAGCTCCCTGAAAGACTAGTCAATATCTCCTTCTTTCTCTGAACTCCCGTGAGTTGTTCGAAGCGCCGTTTTGCATCAGTTGGTTCTTTTCATCTCACTTCATGCATCACCTTCTGTTTGACTTGTCTTGACCCTGTACTGTGTCTGCTGCTATTGGATCTTCAAGATGGTGATTAAAATGCTGCTGTCCACTTGATCTTTCCACTAGTCATTCTGAGATCTCTCTCTCTTTCCCTTTATTTTTACCCACTAGATCTTTCCCTTCACCATTCTGGGCTTTTTAGCTTTGCCCTCTCAATGAGCATCAACATTCATGAAAGCTCACCTGATGCACCTTGCAACATTTATATTGAAGAGTGAATCTGGTCTGAGTTTGATTGCACAGTAGTATTTCCTGTGCTCATACACTCGTAATGTGATAAGCTGAACACCTGTCTTATGAACTACTGTTGGAGAATGGGGAAAAGTGGGTTATTATGGCTGCGACAGCGTCTTCATTTCAAAAGGATTGGCAAATGCTGTTGCTGTCAGTCTTAGCGCCTTCTCCTTTGCGTCTGGATCTCTCTTCATTTAGTAGTAGGGAATGATAATCAAATGCCACTAACATCCCAAGGCTAAACTCATTGGACAACCCAGAGAGATAGAGAGATGCCGATATGAGTGGCCTATTAAAACAAAGAATAATTTTAATTGTGCAGTTTTTGTAGAATGTACATCCTGGCATTTTCAGAGATAACTTGCTGGAGCCAGTTGATCAGATCAGATCCATGCAGGAGTTCAGCCTGCTCACACGAGGCTTAAAAGTGGGGTGCGTGTGGCATGTATGCAAGCAAGCCCCACCCCCAACATCACCCTGCACCTGGCGCCTCTAAAGACCTTCTCTTGCTTTTAGCACTAAGGCCTGAAGAGGGTTTGTAAGTGGGTTTGGCTAAACGTACTTACAACCCCAGTTCAGACTGGCTGAATGCCCACGTGCTTGGGGACATTGGGGGTGGAGCTTGCATGGGCAGCCCCATCCCACTACACTGTTTGAACTTGTGTGTAGGCAAATGCCTGCATAGGGCTATTGTATTACACTGATTTGGAACAGCTTCATTGGCTGCCAATTGTAAAATTGCTCTGGAGATGGGGGAGGGGTGTTGGTGACAACACATGCGCTAGCAAACCTGTGCCATCCAGTTAGATTTCCCCCCATTCTAACTGAAACACACTGCAGAATGGAAGTTTGCCCTAAGGGACAAAAAGATACAAAGTGCAACGAGGGTACTACGTTGTTATTTTTATTATTATTATTATTATTATTATTATTAAGAAAAAACACACTCCTCCTATACCTACAACAGATGTGAGCCTACTGGTTTACCATTTTTTGCTTTCACTTCATTCCATGATCTGTCTTTTCGCCTGCTTTCCAAGGCCTTCAGATCCATTATAGGTCTACAACCCAAGGCCCCTTCTGCTCTGAACAATTCTGAATGAATCAGATTTCTTACATTCTGATGAACCTTTCCTATCAGCCTGCCCAGTCCTCATGCTTATGCCTTCAGGATTGCTGCTTTCCCTTATCCAGCTTCCAGACTCTCTTCTCTTAAAAACTGATTTGATATATGTGTAAGTAGGAATGAAACAGAGCTTCTTCCTCCAGCTACTTACTGACTACTTAACCAGAGGAACCATCTAATTGGTGCAGTATATTTCCTAGATGTGGCTATGCTATTAAAACTCCAGTTCTTACCTATATACTATGTCACCAGAGATCAACTGTTATTGCATGCATTTGTAGCATAGTTTTTTCATACCCTAATGAGTGCAGTCCTATACATGTCTACTCAGAATTCAATGGAGCTTTTCCCCATGTAAGTTGGTATAGGATTACAGGATCAAGCTTGCATAGCACGTTCCTTTAAGCATGCATAGCAACTTTTATTTACTCTCCTACAAGCGTGCAGATCCCTGATTTGGATTGGGAACATGGCACTTCAGGAGAGGAGGGTTGAAGATTTCCCCCATCCATTTTTTTGTCCTGAAATCCTGCCCCCCAATGGGGGTGTTAAAAAAAGAAAAGAAAAAGGTCTTCCTTGTTTCCAATGGACATTTCAATTGTATCTTCTGACTGCCATGATCTGTCTTGAGTACAAAGGAAGGATATGAGCCAGCACAGAGTTAAGCATATTTCAGGTATATAGTTGCTATTTACAATGAATGAGAGGGCAGGTCTCTGCCCCAAAGGGCATACATTCTAGAAAGGATGAAAGGGAGACAACAGTGGAAGAGGAGGGAAATGGAGGTGGTTTAAACAGAGGAGGAATATGTGTCCCCACCCCATTACATGTACTTGGACTTAGCTCTAGTAGGGGGGGATAGGATCAAGGATTTTTGGGGAAAGTGGGTTGTTCTGATTTGAAAGAAGAGAGGTGGCATTGTAGAGGCATTCTGGGAGGCAGCTCCATGCATAAATCAGAGGGATTCAAGCATGTTTCAGTATGCACTGAATTTTAGCCAATGTGTCTAATCTAATCTGCAATGGACAAAAAAAAACATGTTTTCAGCTGCAACAAAGGGCATGCTTAGGAGCAGGTCAATTACTGGCACAAGCATAGCAAGTTCAAATTCATTATTGTGTTAGGAAACTATTCAAAGATTTAATACTGCCAGATAAGAACTTCTAAAGACAGCCTGGCTTGAATATATGACATCAGTTAAAACAGCCCTTTTAGATGTGAGGGGAACCAGTTTGCCTTGCAGGTTTTCATTTGTTAGCTTAATATTTCAATAAGGAAGTAATAATTTGTATTAAAAAAGATAAAAGATCTCTCCTTCTCCCCCTGCATATCCAATAACTTACTGTATTTAGAGCAGTACCTATCACTCTAACCCTTATCAAATGAGATCACAATTCAACATGTAATTTCAAGACATGCATATTCTTGAGAATACAAGAGAGGCCAATTCAAACATCCAAGAATCAGTCCTATGGCATGACTAAAAGTGGGTGCAGAATACGTCCACCCGGATATTGGTTGAGGCTGAGAGATCAGCTCATGTGACACCAATACTATGGCAGCTACACTGGTTGCCAGTGTTTTTTTGAGCCCAATTCAAGGTGCTGGTTCTAACCCTTAAAGCCTGGAATGGTTTGGGCCCAAGTTACTTGAAGGAACACCTTCACCTCTACCAGCCTGCCCACACTCTGAGATCATCAACAGAGACCCATGATCTGACTTACCTGCTGCCAAGGGCGATTAGGCTGGTGAGTACAAAGCAGAGGGCCTTTTTCGTAGTGGCCCCACACCTCTGGAATGAACTTCCATTGGGGCTTCATCAGGCCTCTTCTTTGCATGTCTTCAGGAAAGTTCAGCACACCCACCAGTTACGGTCACTTTCCTTTTGTTAATTTGTGAGCTGCTGGTTTTATTTATAAGCACCATTTTTATTGCATTTTGTTGTTTGGATTTATTTTTTTTAATCTTGTATTGTTTGTTTTCGTTTTGTCCACTGCCTTGGGAGAGTTCCATCCTTAAAGGTAGACTAAAAATAACACTAATAAATAAACATACTCCCTCAGATTTTATGTAGAGAATTGCTTGCTTGCTTGCTTGCTTGCATGAGAATCCCTGACTGCTGTAGAGCCAATCACCTGAAGCTGGAATTCAATAGGCAAGAGTGTGTGTGAAACAGTGAAGGTGGTGTGAGACCCAAAGGAGTGGAGAAGAAGTAGGAACATTCCAAATTCCCGTATAACTTGATCTGGATCGGAACTTGGTTATCACCAGATTTTACATTTCTCCAGTTGTTGCAATGTCATTCTCAACAGTTTAAATATATCAAAATATGCATTGAAATATGCATTATGAGAAAAAGTACACTTTTAAATAGTACAGTCAAGAACTCCATTTTCTTTTCTGTCTCCTAGCTGTAAGTTTCCATTTTGCGAAGCTGGAGACGGCATGTAGTGATATGCCACCTGTGTGGGGGTTATCTCGTGGTGTCTCCAGGTCCAAGCCAGGTAAAAGCAGGGCCCAGTTAATTGGACTGAGTGATCTCACCTGCGCTCCTGTGAGAAATCTTACAGCACACACCCGGGGGTGGGTGGGGGTGGGAAAACTGTGCCAACCAGCCTATGATTGGCTAGCAAGGATCATCTGGAAGTGTCAGGGGCTTGAGCATATAATCAGGGGGGTTGCAGCTGTCCATTGTCTTCATCTTTTGTCCTGCTTTTGGTTTGAGACTCTGAAGTCTGAATCTCATCTTTTGGGCCCTGTTCTATGTGAAGACCCATGCTTAGGTACATATAGACAGTTTAGGTAATTTATTTTTTGTTATTTTCTGCCTAAGTATCGTTTCCAAATGTTACTCTGGTTCTTGTATGCTTTTTATTCCTTTTTTACCCTTTCCTTTTGTAAATATACTTAATACCTACCTCAAAGATTGTGTGTGCTTCCTTCCACATAAGCCTTAATACAAAATCCAGAGCCTTCTGCTTGCTTATTGCTACTGTTTAAAGTTTCAGGCGTAGGGCTTTGAAATAGAGGGTGCCAGTTGGGGCTTTTATTTCATGAGCCCTATCTTGTAAGGTCTGAGAATCCCCTGGCTCAGGCTGAGTTGGATGCCAGGAGTGGTGGTAGCCTACCTTGCTGGGTTGGCGTTCGGTCCGAGCAGCCTTTTGTCCCTGCCTTACGCTGCCAGGAGTTAGGGCAACCCCCTTCCTCCCTTCACAAATACTTTGAGAGAAAATGGACGTTTTTGTATTAAAACGCATACTTAAATATATATTTTGAGAGGAATTTAAATACATTTCACAGATTAATGTAGAAATGGAACAGAGTGTGCAAATAGGCGAAAGTGACATGGTCTGGAAACGGACACTCTTCCCTGTGTCAGTATCACACCCAGGTGGTGCAGCAGCACTACCGGCATGGGAAGAGGCTGCAACACGGACTCCCACACACACTTGACATAGGGCTTCCAGTGTTACTGGGAGGGTGTGGGAAATACTCACGCTTAACACAACCTTCCCCAGCCTGGTGCCCTTCAAATGTGTTGGACAACAACTCCCAGCATCCCCTGGTGGTCACCTGGCTGGGGAAGGCTGCGGTTGCAGCTCCTGTGCTGTTAAGGGAAATTGGCCCCTAGCTTGCACTGACAGAGGTTTTAATAACATCACACTATTAAAGCAGTGTTCTCCAACCTTGGGTCCCCAGATGTTTTTGGCCTACAACTCCCAGCATGCCCCAGCCAGCATAGCTGGCTGGGGCATGCTGGGAGTTTTAGGCCAAAAACATCTGGGGACCCAAGGATGAAGAACACTGTATTAAAAAGGCACTATCATGAGTGACTATCTCTGGGGGAATTTACCTAAAACTAAGTCCTGTTGTGCGAATACTACTATCTAGGAATGGATTGCTAGAAGCAGACTTGCCACTGGAAAGCAACCATATCAATCATTAGCTTGCGGTAATGAAAATCTCTGCTAGTGGCTATCCTCTTATTGACTACAACTGCTACAGGAAAGCCATTTATCAGGATGAAAACAGACTCGTTCAAAAAATAATGTATGCAGGCTTCCTCTACATTGTGGCACTCCGAGAAACTAAAGTGTAATTATTTGTATGTGATCTATCGCATCCCATAATTAAGTTCTGGAGAACAGTTTTCACATTAATATGCAGCTATGAATGAGGTCCTTTGTAACTTAGTGAAAATGCAGGTCAGGTTATTAATCACTAATCATAAGTGCATCGGAAATGATTTTGACAATGCAGCCTGTTCGTTGTGCGGCACGGCATAATTTTATAATTTTAAATCCAGCAAACGTATCCATTGCTGTCTGATTTCTGCAAACACCTATAGGCGTATAACTCGCACCGATAAGATGGACTGAAAAAGCTCATTAAATATATCCAGCATATATTTGTATATATCATGCTCTTTGAAAGGGTTTGGTAAATGAGCCCCACTGGCTCCAGTTTTATGTGGAAAAGAGAATTGCTCCCATAGAGCTTCCTAAGGCACTCACAAGTTTCATGGGATTCTTTTCCTGAGTTGCAGTCATATGTCTAGAAAAGAGTGACTGAAAGGCAGTGCTGTGCCAAACCCCCACCTGTCCATTTGGCGGCCGCTTCATTTCCCTGTGAAAGAGGCAGTCGTTTTTCTGCCTCTTTTGTGGTGATTTTGAGAATTTCGGAGACATTTCTCGGTGTGCAAGGCTTCAGTGCTTACCTTACTGTAAAGAGGTGACTGAGGGGTGGTACTTGTGGTGGTGCGTGCACTCTATATGTTGCCATTTTGATCCAGTTCTGCCCTTGCAGCCTCTCTGGCTGATTAAGCTTTCTGCAAAGCCTCTTGGAGGACTATACCAGGACTTGCTCCCTTGGGGCTTCCTAGGGCTGATGCCTGCTGTGCTGAGTGAGCCATTTTTTTTTGTTGTTGTTGTTGTTAACAGTCATTTTAATAATAATAATAATAATAATAATAATAATAATAATAATGATGATGATGTATTCACATGCAAATGTTCCCCAAATTTTGCAATGGAATTCTCCAATAATATATATATATATATATATATATACACCCAAAATGTATTTATTAGGGGAAAGTACACAAAAATGTATATATGCATGAAAATAACATTAAAAATACATTATATAAAGAAAATCACTTGATCACACTCTAGTCATGATCAGGAGTTCACCTGATCATCACCCTGCCTAGCCCAGATGACACCTAGGAGCCACCCCTCCCCTGCCTAGCCCAGATGAAGTTCATCCTGATTGGCCAAGGATAGTGGTGTCCACGAACCTGTTGGGGGGGGGGGCGCCTCGCCACGGCCTCTCCTCTCCATGGCGGCGCCCCCCCTGCCTCGATCTTCTGAGCAGCATGGACCAGTTCTGTTTAAGCCCTGTTGCCCTGGTTTCTCCGCAAAAAAAACGTAGCGCAGGGGTCCAGCATGCTGGTGCAGGGTCCTGTTCGCGTCAATTCTGGCCTGGGACCAGCGCGGGTGGCGTGGGCAGCTCGCCGCGGAGAGGTGAGCCTGCCCCAGGGACCAGGTAAGTCTCAGCGAGCCTCCAGCGGGCGTGAGCGGGGCCGATTTTGGCCTGGTACGCCCACTGCAAGGCGAATCGTCCACCCCTAGCCAAGGACAGCCAGGCTACTGAAAGGATGGGTGGGGGAGAATCTATACTACCAGCCATGGCTTTTGGGTTTTGTTGTTGTCTGGACACGAAGGAGTGTGGAGTAGGGCTTTTGCTGAGCAAGCCCTAAGAAGACCAACCCCCCAGGCAAAGAGTAAGTGCCTGGGTGTTTATATAGTAAAGGAACTAGTTTTGTTGTTTTGTAGCTCTACTTGTGTATACCAAAATGTCTCCCCACCATTTTCCCCTTCCCTCATTCCCCACCCTTTATTGTAAGTGGTTTACCTTAAATAAACTTTCCTGGTTCTACCCCACACTGTGTGTGTGGTTCCTCTGTGGTTCAGTGTTAAATCCAGTGTATAGACTAAGGGTAAAGTCCTGAGAGAATCAGTGTCAAGATGGCAGAGCTAAGGCTGGCAGTTTTGCACCTTTGATCTCTCGTCTTGAGGAAAGGGCAGGTTGGCAGCCCTTCACAAATAATAATAGAAGAACTACTTAGCTTTCAGGCTGAGATTTTATTAGGCATTGCTCACCCATTTTCAAACTTAAGGGCTAGAAACCTGCTTTCTTATATAGTGAAAACTGAGAGTATTCTTAGACAGCTGAATTCTGAATCTGCACCCATGATCACATTCCCACCACCGTCCCCATGATTCCGCAGGGTGCGCTAACAAGCAAAGCAACGATAGAAGTTGCTTGATGATTTATCAATAAAAATAATGGAAGAGGAAGTTGAACAAACATGAAATGGGAGTGGCCTGTTCATTTCATTAGCAGGAATCAGTGGGAAGGAATTTGCATTCTTAATCGGTATGCGGGAAGGTATGGAGCTCTGTGAAAATTTAATGACTTTTTAAAATGACAGTAAAGATTGCTCAGTTGCACAATAACAATGCCAGTTGGAAACTTTCTTATCTCCAAGGTTTGGTTGGTGACAGTGTGCTGAAAATAGCAATGAGAACAACAAGGAGAAATGCAGCTTTTTACAAAGGCTTGGAATGAAAACAAGGGATCAATGAGTACTTTGTGGAGCTTAACACAGGAGCACTTCATTAAGGCTTGCTAAGCAATCCAGATTGCAACCAGATAGCGCTGGCCTATGACTGGGCAGGCATAGAAATTCAAGTATATTCTGTTTTCTGCATGATAATGATTTTTTTTGTATCTTACCCTTGAAGATGTGGGCCATACTGAATTGTCTCTGGGTGATTTTCCCATTCAGTTCATCTTAGTGTGGAAAATACTTCTTTGTGTACTTGACTAGCAAAGCAAATCTCACCTAAAGAAAAAATTCAAAGCGAATTCAAAGGTCTTTGCTTGGATAAAACTTCTGAGAAATGTTAATAGAGGGTTAGATAGTTACAATAAAATTAGGGTTTTTACTACTTGAGAGCCAGCAAAAACACTGAAGCAGGTTTTTACTCAATCTCTCTGCTGATTCTCTTACGCCCTGCCACTTGCGCAATGCAATTTGGCAATTCTGGGTCAACCTGAAATGAGTGGAAATGCTGGTGTCTGGAAGGAGGCAGGTCGGTGGAGTTCACATAACACTTCCAGGAACACGTGTTTCTGCTCATTGTGGGGCTTCCCCTAGGAAACACTAAATCTCCATTGTGTAAGTGATGGGTCCACCTTGTGCAACGGAATTGGCAGGACCCACTGCTTATGGAAGGGAATCAGTGGGGGGGGGGAAAGGAATCGGTGGGGACGTAAGCGTGCCATTGGATTCTGCCTTCAGAGCCCTAAATTTATGGGTGGATCTTAAATAGTGAAACCACCAAATCTCAGAATGGGCTGTGGGTACGGAGTTGATTCAGAAAGGTGAGCTCAAGAGTTTGCCCCAAGTCTGAGACCATAACAACACATTGCACAGACCTCATTGATTCACACTGACTTACATTACACTGCATCACACTGACTTGCACTACAAAGACACCATTGACTGACACTGACTTGCTGGGCCTCATCTGGCTTTAGTGAGATGACCATATAGTCCAGCAATAACTGACACTGATACCTAGTGGACTCCACAATAGTAATTTGGGATCTTTTCTGATTCTGATGGGGCTTACTCATCCTACCCAAGTGTTTTTATGTCTTCTTTACCAAGGCTCGTCCTTGAGGAGATTCATTGTGTGGAACCAGAAGTAGAAGAAAACAAGGTAGCAGAGGACCCATTAGAAGAGAAAAAATTGTAATAGCCACCTGCAGAGCCTGCATGCCAGAAATGAAGCTCCAGGCACTGAAATTTAGTGGCAAACTGGCCAAAACATCACAAATGTTTTGGAGAACTGTTGAAATTACAGGTGAAACATAGGATTTAGATATGTTTTGTGTCAGAGAATGTATTTGATTTGGAAGTTCAGAACAGGGATGGACATTCTGGTTTCTTTCAGTTTCTCAATTTTCCAGTTTTTAGTTCAGTTCATCCCAAACCCTGAGAAATTTCTCCTTAAAGTTTGCATGAATATTCATATGTTTTTTGGTGTGCATTTCTCCTAATACATGCATTTTGTATGCAGTTTTGCTTGGTTTACACATTTTTTCAAGTGATTTTCTTTATATAATGTATTTTTAATGTTATTTTCACCGAGGTTGGCCGTTGAGACCCTGTCCAAGTGCCTGGAGTCAGTGGCTGGCTGGATGGGAAGGAACATGCTGAAACTGAACTCCGACAAGACCGAGGTACTTCTGGTGGGGGACAAGGGAAGGTTAGGGGATGTTGACCTGGTGCTGAATGGGGTACATCTACCCCTGAAGGACCAGGTCCACAGCTTGGGGGTCATTCTAGACTCCCAGCTGTCCATGGAGGCTCAGGTGGCAGCTGTGAGCCGGGCGGCGCTGTATCAACTCCATCTGATATGGCAGCTGCGCCCCTACCTTCCTAATCACCTGCTCCCATCAGTGGTTCATGCCTTGGTCTCCTCTCGCCTAGACTACTGTAATGCGCTCTACGTGGGGTTACCCTTGAAGATGGTCCGGAAGCTTCAGCTGGTACAGAACGCGGCGGCTCGCCTGATTAAGGGCAGCCACCGGCGTGATCACATCACGCCAGTGCTTAATGAGTTGCACTGGCTACCAGTTGCTTGCCGAGCCGAATTCAAGGTGTTGGTTTTGACCTTTAAAACCCTACACGGCTCCGGCCCAGCTTATCTCAAGGAGTGCCTCCAGCAACATCAAGTAGGCCGCTCAACAAGGTCTGCCACGGACGGCCTTCTCCTTATCCCATCAGCCAGAGCAGCCAGGCTGGTGGGGACTAGGAAGAGGGCCTTCTCTGTGGCGGCCCCCACATTATGGAACTCCCTCCCTAGTGACCTTCGCCATGCCCCCTCCGTGATGAGCTTCCGCCGTGCATTAAAAACATGGCTGTTCAGGCGGGAATATGGGGTGGGTTAGGTTTTTAATGAGAATTTTTAATATTGTTTTAATTGTTATATTTTATTGTGTTGTTTTGTTGTATTTTAATTGTACATCGCCCAGGGTGGCCGGGTGACCGGCCAGATGGGCGATTGATAAATATAATAAATAAATAAATAAATAAATTTTCATGCATATATACATTTTTGTGTACTTTCCCCTAATAAATACATTTTGGGTATATATATATATATATATATATATATATATAATTGGAGAATTCCATTGCAAAATTTGTCAAAGTGGGACTTTCTAAAGATTGCTGAGTTTGGGTTTGCATATTTACTCAAAAGTGTGAAATTAGGTAAGTTCAGAACCTCCAGATGAAGGCCTTGGTGCAGACATTGTGGTCCTGACACAATCTGGCAGTGTTTCTGCCGCGGGAGCTTAAGTAAATGGAGATGTTCCATTTAAGTGACAGGCAGCTCAGGCTGTGCTTCTCATTTCCTAGCTTTGCTTCTATTGTTGGGTAATTGCCTGACGTGACAAGAGACAGGATGATTTGTCATGTGATAACTGATGATGGCATTCCTTAAATTCAAGTTATTAAACAATCAAGGATGTTATCGTGATGATTAATGTAATGTCGCCCTTGTGAGGTATTAAACCTGTGCAAAACGGTATGTTTTCTAGAGCATCTGTTGAAACACTTCACATTATGATGGGATGGGATGTGCTTCCTTTTTCCAGAGACCTACTAATTTCTATAGGGACGACATTTATTTATTTATTTATTATTATTATTTATTTATTATATTTATATCCTGCCTTTTTTCCTGCAAGGAACCCAAGGCGGCTTACATACTCCTCCTCATCCCCATTTTATTGACACAATAACCTTGTGAGTTAGGTTAGGCTGTGAGTCAGTGACTGGCCCAAAGTCACTCGGTGAGCTTCATGGTCAAGTGGGTACTAGAATCTGGATTTCCAGAGTCCCAGTCCAACACTCTAACCACTACACCACACTGGCTCTCCTACACCACACTAGCTCCTGTCAAGGTTCCACTACTGCAGGGACCCCTTGACCTGCCTTTGGAAGATCTCTGCCTCTTCTCAAAGCTTCTCCCGTTCTAGGAGATCAAATCCTTTGCCTGTTTCCAGTAGCATGGGAATAGGCTTCAGGCGTGGTGAATAAGTCACTCCAACAACATGGGTTAAACAACAACAGTTTACTTATTACATTAGGGTATTTACACAATAGAGCAGTTATAATTCAAAAGCAAGTATGATAAAGTTGAACAGACAAATAACACAAGGTTCTCTAACTTAACTTCTGTCTACCTCTCTCCTCTGCAGTCAGTCTCTCTCTGGCTCTAGCTGACCACACACCCCCCACACAAAAAAAGCCTTCCCAGGATTGGAAGGTTATAACCATGTGACCTTGAACAGGAGAAATAATACTTAACTTCTATTGGGTGAACTGAAACTCACAAATGCCAACTTCCATCCTGAAATGTTTGGGCCTTCAGGCTTCAACTAACCGAAGCCTGTGTAGGCCTCAATACTTCACAGCTCCACACTGTGGAGCCACTACACCACAATGAACCACTGAACCACTACAGCACACTGAAGCTGACACCATTGAGATGGGGGAAACCTGCCCCCAACCCTGCCATCTAGGTGACCATTGGCTGGAGTGTTGCCTCCACCTGAAATGTTTGATCAACTACATCTTATACTTTTTTCTACAGCAGGGGTGTTGGACATGAGACCCATGGTCCATATCTGTCCTATCTGGGGTCCCAATCTGGCCCTCTGAGGTTCCCAAGATGGCTCCACCCCCTTCCTCTGGCTTCACTCCCTTTCCCCTTTGTCCCATTTGGCCTCGCCCCTTTTGCCTTTGGCCCCGCCCACCACCAGAATGCATTCCCTAAGAGCTTCCCTGAATTGAATTTGGCCCTCAAGCTGAAAGAAGTTTGATGCCCCTGCTCTATAGGAATAAATGTCAGCTTTCACTTCTGTGGGAGACAGATGCATTTGGGGACACAGTTCAGATGTAAAAAAAACCCCCTGCCACTTCATTTTGAATCAAGGTCCCAAGCTTAACCACTTACATATTATTTTCTAGAAAGAAATCAGGATAACAGTCTTAGAACCAGAAGGCACAAGCTAGAATGTGATGGGAAAATAGACTTGAAAGTCCATGACTAAAGTATCCTCTATACCAGGGGTCCTCAAACTTTTTAAACAGGGGGCCAGTTCATTGTCCCTCAGACTGCTGGGGGGCCAGACTATAGTTTGAAAAAAATATATGAACAAATGGATCAAGTAAAAAAAAAAGGACCAGGGTCCTTTTTTTTTACTTGATTAAATGTAAAGTTATTATAAATTAATAATAAATTAATTATAAATTAATTTGCTGTCTAAAATTGAAATACATTAAATTTTAAAAAGGTATAGAAAGGCTTGATTTGCACACTGCACATATCTTATTTGTAGTGCAAAAAAACAGGAAAAAACAATACAATATTTAAAATGAAGAACAATTTTAATCAACATACCGGTAAGCTTATTAGTATTTCAATGGGAAGTATGGGCCTGCTTTTGGCTAATGAGATGGTGAATGTCCGGTTCCATATTTGTCACTGCTAGTCGATGCAAGTGTGCATCAGTTAGTCTGGATCTGGTTGGAGATTTCAGATGTTTCATTCGGGAAAAAGTCTGTTCACAGACATAGGTGCTGCCAAAGATGGTTGCCATTGATGAGTAGTATTTCGTATGAGTAATGAGCAGTATTTCGTATGAGTAATGAGCAGTATTTACCAGCCAGAGCTGGTGGTCCACATCTTGCAACTTTGTTCCACATAAATGTGCATAAGATTACAGCCTTACAGCCTCATCTTATGCATGTCTACTTGGAAGTAAGTTTCACTGAATTCAAGGAGACTTTCCCCCCAGGTAAGATTACAAAGGATCACAGCCTTAAAAGTACACACATGCACACACATGCAGATTTGTGTTGTGAGCCTGTGCCCCGGGTCTTTTAAGTACCTAGCAATTACCCTGCCTCTGGGGCAGCAGAGAAGAAGACTTTTTATCTTCTATGTGACACCCCTTCAGGTATTTGAAAAGTGTGATCCTGTATATTCTCCAATGTAAACCTTGCCTTCTCCAATGTAAACATGTCCAATTCCTTCAGCCTTTCCTTGTATGACTTGATAAAAGTCATATCAAGTTGTGCCAGCTCAGCTGCAACTCCTCCCCTTCCCCCCCACAGGAGACGCAGGGCAGCTGGGCAGGCAAGCGCCCCGCACCCCGCCACTGGTTCAGCCGCCCCTCCTCCCCTTACTGACGCAGGGCGGTGAGCGGGCAGGCGCCAGGAGATGCAGGGGGGCGGGCAGGGCAGGCAGCCTGCGCCCTGCCGCTGGTTCAGCCGCCCCTCCTGCCCTTACCGACGCAGGGTGGCGGGCGGCCCACGGCCCGCCACCTGCTCATAGTGGTGTAGCCGAGCAGCCCGATGGACATGAGTGAGGCCCGAACTGGGCCTGCTCGTGTCCGCGCGGGCTCTCAGCCACCCACACGGGTTTTACCTGGGCTCTCCGCAGAGCGGAGAGCCGTCCTCTTCTGTCCGATAGGTCCTGTCGTGTCACTTCCGGCGCGGAGGAAGTGACGCGACGGGACCCTGCTCCGTCGCACTGGACCCCCGTGCTCTGTTTTTGGCGGGAGGAGCCAGGGCAACAGGGCTGTTTAAGCCCTGTTGCCCTGGTTCCTCCCGCCAAAACAGAGCGCGGGCGGGGGTCCAGCGCGATGGAGCAGTGGCTCCGGCAGCGGCGGAGGCAGCGGGGGCAGCGGAGGCGGGGAAGGCGGCAGAGGCAGCGCACAAGACCAGGTAGGGGTCCTGTGGCAGCAGCGGCGACAGCGGCAGGGGGCGGGTCCGGCAGTGGCAGTGGCGGTGGGGGGGCATGCGTGGGGGATTTCTCTGGCGGCGGCTCGAGCGGCTCGAGTGGCACGGAGAACACTCCGCGCCGCTCTGAAGAGCGAGCTTGGGCCACCGCCGCCGCGGAGGGCCGAACCCGAAATGAGCCGCCAGCCGCCGCAAGGCTCGCCCCCACGCCTACCTGCTCAACCTCCCCTTACCCCACAGGGAGGCAGGGCGGGCGGGTGGCCCGCGCCCCACCACCGGCTCAGCTGCAACTCCTCCCCTTCCCCCACAGGGAGCCTCTAGATCGGCCGCCGGGCTGGATGAAAAGACCCAGCAGGCCGGACGTGTCCCACGGGCCGTAGTTTGAGGACCCCTGCTCTATACTAATTGTAAATTTATTCTCCAAATGTGGATCCTTCTGTAGCCAAAATGGCACCATCCATGTATAGGAGGGAAGTATCAGCAGGTTCCGGGGAATGTTTAACCTTGCAGAAGTACAATTATTTTTAATAGAAGAAACCTAGGTGAGGGGTAAAAGAACCCAATGAGAATTGTGCACGCTCAGTGGGATTGTTGTCCAATTTTTGGGTGGAAATGAGAAAATGGGTGGGGAGGGGGAATAGTGGCCAGAGGTCATAGCTGACTGGAACTCTGAAAAAGAATTCTCCACACTCCAAAGTTCTGTTACATGCCCAGATGCACTAAATGAAAACTCAGGTCATGAAACTCACTGGGTGACTTTGGGCCAGTCACTGACTCTCAGCCTAACCTACCTCACAGGGTTGTCGTGAGGATAAAATGGAGAGGAGGAGGAGGATTATGGAAGCCGCCTAGGGTTCCTTGCAGGAAAAAAGACGGAGTATAAAATAAATAAATAAATAAATAAAGTTATCTTTCAAGGGAATATTCCAAGGACTCAGTGACCTCAATCTAGCTTGAGAGCCAGTGTGATGTAGCAGTTAGAGTGTTGAACTGGGACTTGGGAAATCCAGGTTCTAGTCCCCACTTGTCCATGAAGCTCACTGGGTGACTTTGGGCCAGTCACTGACTCTCAGCCTAACCTATCTCACAGGGTTGTTGTGAAGATAAAATGGAGAAGAGGATGATGATGATTATGTAAGCCACACTGGGTTCCTTGTTGGAAAAAAGATGGGATATAAATATAATAAATTTAAAAATATAATAAAGTTAGTAAGTCCTACTGAATCCCATTGATTTCAACAGGACATAAGCATTACTATTTTTAGCTGGACAGAAGCCAGTAACATTGATAGGGAAACAACACGTTCCCATTGATCTCTTCAAAAGGAGATCGCCAGTGATGTATTTCCATCAGCTGGCATGCTGAAGGAACACTAATGTGCACAAAATGTTTTGATGTCCCTTACTTAGAATTTTTATTTAGAAAAGGCACCTGACTTCACTTCTATGCTTCTCCTTTTCAAAGGAGCTAATCTGAACCCAACACATAGCATATTTGCATAATAAACAATGATATGGCTCACGAATACAATCCAGACAAAAAAAAAGGCGCTTTCTTTCTGCAATGGGGCAATACAGGCTTCCGCAAGGGCACCTTGTACGGGCTCCGCATAGTGCTTCAGATATGGGGCTAGCTCTTCAATGATCAGAAATGCCACCTCGTTTCTGTGTTACAGGCACTGAATCCATTTTTGGGTTCTTTTACATTCCCACAGCTCTCAAAAATGGCAGAAAGAGTTTAGGATGTAGTTCAGGCAATTTAGGAGAGATTATTATTGCAGATTGGAAGTGGATCAAGCCGAAGTAGTTGTTGGTTTTCTCTTTCTTTTTCCTGGGCATTTCAAAATGCACTTGCAAACACAGTTCCAGATCACCCTGAGGTCTGCAGCCTAGGATTTGCCTGCTTATTTGAAATCACTATGTGAAGAGTATTCTTGGCTATGTGTATGCCTTGCCTCTTTGCCCATTCTCTCTCTCCAAGTTGTACATCTTCTCTCAGATTGGATTTCTGGCCTTAGCCTCTCCCTTTGTGTCTCCTTCTTCTAAGGGCCTTAGATATCCCTACTGAGTAGGCCTACTCCCATTGGTCTGCTCGTTGATCAAGCCCCTGCATCTTCTTCCTTACTTCCCTTTCTTCTTCTGTCTGTCCCTCCTTCCCTAGATGCTCCAGCCTTCCCTGGTCTTCTGTAGGACCTAAGCAGCTTTACCAATGATAGCCAATGGCAGCCAGGAAGACCTCTCTGCCTGCTGTTCTGCCCCTTCTGTGACATTAGGGCAACTCAACCAATCACTGCCAGAGGCTTTACGATGACCACCACAACACCTTTTAGCACATCACACTATTTTTTATTTATTTATTTAATACATTTTGCAACCTTTTTGGGCCTGTGGGCACGTTTGGCAATTTGGGAAACCACCACAAAATGGCTACAGTGGGAGGTGTGGCTAAGCACAAAGGACAAGTGCCCTAACCCTGTCCATAAGACTGAGTACAAGGCAGAGATGGGGTCTGAACTCCAACATACTAAATAACTCCTTTGAACTTACCATTTTCAGCACCAACAGAAACTTATTTCACAGAATGCAAACTCTTTTTCTCCCCGTCCCCTGCCAGCCAACTTATTTCCCCTAGCTCTCTTTCTCTCACACTCTGGCTCTGTATTTTGACTCGGGGTGTGTGAAATCCCCAGCCCATGGGCCTGAGCTGGCCCACTAGACTCCCATGGAGACTCTGGGCCCTGCTACCTAGAGAACCCCCACCCCCAAGGGAATCCCCACTGTTAATACGAGATCACACCAAGATTTCCCCTGTGCACTGTGCTCCCTCCCATTTGTTTCTTCTATCAATATCTCCCAGGTCTGGTTATTAGTAGAGCCATAGCGTAGAGTCTTGGTTGGGAAGGGTAAGGTGGGGTTGCTATTATGGATTAGGTACATGATGCACTGCCTGAGTTTATCCACAGGTTTCTTCTTTTCAAAAGACATGCTGCTGATTAGCAGCACTAGAACTCCTTCAAACAGAAACCTGAATAATGGAAGTCCATTATGGCATTGTAGCCCTGTGCTCTTGACCACTGTTTGGTGACCCTCTTCCTTTGTCATTCAGGAAGAGGGTCTCCAAACCTTGATTGAATGGCCTTTGCATTACTAATACCTAGTGACAAAACTGAAGGAGATGTCAAGATAGTGGCTTCACCGCTTGAGGACAAAATGCCAAACTTAGCATTCAAAAGCAATAAGAACAAAATGATAGGGAAATGGCGTTCTCTCAGAGTGCTCATCTAGTTAGCTAACACTGTTTAAAACCCAGTGTTAGATCCCTAATTAACAATATCAGGGTACGGATGGATCTCAGCTGCAGTTGGACAAATCATCAGGCAGTTTCATTTGGCAGGAGTAAAACTGGAAAAGCTGTCATATTGCTGGTACAGGACTGAGCGTTGTGATAGTCCATCTGTCACACTTCTGGTAACACTGACTCATGAGGTCTCCTAGGTGTTATTGCTTTTTTGGACTCTCACTTCTAAGAAGGGGCAGCATGGCTTTTGTGGCAGCTCCTGTGGGATAGAGTATCTGGGTGGCCATATGTTCTCTTTTACAAAGGACACTCCTCTGTTTGAAGGGATGCCAGAGGACTGTCCTCTATTTTGAAGATGCACTCCAGTCCGAGTCTGGTTTTAATATAAAGAACCATCAGAAAGGCTAGGCCTTGGAGTTGCCAATCATCAGCACCTGGACAGCAGACCAAGCAAAGCACACACAGCTCACCTGGTCACGGTATTTCGCACTATGGTGAGATGTACTATATTTCTATTTGAATTACCGTAGTATAATAATTTCTAAATGTGCATCACTACATTTAAATTAGCACATGCAATTTTATGCAAATCGGTGCCCTCTTTTGACTCTTTTTTTGGTGATGCATTTCCTCTTTTTGGCAGTTCCTAAGTGGCCACCCTATAGAGGATGTATGTACTGCCTCTTCTGACCCTTTCCCAACAGTGTTCTAGGCTAGGGGTGGGCAACATGCAGCCCTTGCTGTCCCTCAATTTACCTGAAATTGGTAAAACAAATATTTTAAAAATGCATCCATAGTGGCTATGGGGCACCAAAAGGGTCAACATTGCCTTGTTTGCAAGCTAACGTTGACCCATTTATTTATTATTTATTACATTTATACCCCGCCTTTTTTCCTGCAAGGAACCCAAGGTGGCTTACATAATCCTCCTGCTCCTCTCCCTTTTATCCTCACAACAACCCTGTGAGGTAGGTTAGGGTGAGAGTCAGTGACTGGCCCAAAGTCACCCAGTGAGTTTCATGGCCGAGCGGGGACTAGAACCCGGATCTCCCGAGTCCCAGTCCAACACTCTCACCACTACGCCACACTGGCTCTCTGTAGCTGCTGTGGAGCATCCACAGGTTCAAAATGAGCTTGCAACCTAGTAAATGTTGTCCCTTTTGGTGCTCCATAGGCTAGCTGCTACAGATGCCTTTGTTTGTTCATTTATTTATCTATCTATTTGCCATCAGAAATCTTTACATTTACAGGCTTGCAATCCAATTTGTGCACTAAAAAAGATTGTTTTCTAAAGACAAGTATGTCTGAAAAAAGTGCAAGAAAAAATTGCATACCTTTGAAAAATGCGCACAAACACGCCTTAGTTAGTTTTCAAAAAAAGATGCATCAAATTTGCTTCCATTTAGAAAAATGCGGATGAAAATATGTATGAATTTCCATGGCAGCTGAAACCAGAATTTCAGTCTGGTTGACAAGGTGATGCCTACGCACTGTAGGGATTGGGCCCACTGTTCGGTATCGAGCAGAATCTGGGAACAGAGTCTGAGTTGAGGAGATGGAGGGGAGGGAACCTACAGCTGGTTTGGCAAGGCCAGAGGACTTAGAGATAAGCCAAACAGTCCGTGAGGATCAATCAGTGTCAAATTCCATGGAAAAGCAGTCCGACCTCTCTGATTGGAAGGAGGGTGTCACTAGTCCCCGAGTCAGATGTCAGCTAAGGAGGGTGGACCAGCTGAGAAGTGTCAGGTGCTCTGAGAGATTGGCCCTTAAGAATAAGAATCCGCCTTAGGGGTGCGTGTAATTTAAGTCTGGAAGGGAGGAGAGGTTTCCAGTTTGGAATCAATTTCTCAACAATAGGTCGTTCTTCCTGAGTGGCTAGAATTCTAACTAAACTTGTTTCGTTTGTGACTGATTTTTGCAATATACTTCATTTGTAGTTTTAAGCCAGTTTGCTTGACTTGCATTAACTAATAAAGCTTTTTAGTTAGAAGCCCTTGTTTGGATCTTCTTGGAAGGAGGAGGGGAAGTACGGCCTGGACATGCATAACTCTGTGAATGCAAAATTCTAGGCATGCAGACACAGAAACAAAAGAAGACCTTGTAAACTCTTTGTTTTTGTTGGATACCTTTCACTTTCTAAGGGCTAGGGATGTGGCCAGGATCCTTGGAGAGATGCAGCCAACTACATATCTACTTGCTGATTGCCCACCTTGGCTTGTGAAATCAACTCAGTTGGGCTTAAAAACCATATTTACTGAAGTGGTGATTGCTTCCCATAGAGAAGGTGTTCTTCCTTTGGAAATGCAATACAATGTTCATTGAAAAAGGATCCCTCATTGGATCCCTCTGATTGTAATAACTATTGCCTCAAGTCAAATATTACTTTTTTGGGACAAGGTGTGTAAGTGGGTGGCAGCATTTCAGTTGTGCTCAAGGGGTTTCTGGATGAAATGGATTGTCTATATCCTGTTTAGTCTGGTGTTCTGCTTGAGTGTGGGACTGAAATGGACTTGGCCACCCTAGTGGATGACTTCTACAAGGAGATGGATTTTGCGGGTGGAGGGGGTGTATTGCAACCTTGTCAGCAGCATTCGATACCATCAACCATGATGTTCTCCTCAGGTGACTGGAAGAGATGGATACTGAGGGTGCTGATCTGGCAGCACTCATTCCTGGGAGGTAGGACCCAGATGATGGTGCTGGGAGACTACTATGCTTCCTCTGGGCCCATGGCCTAGGCATTCAGAACACATTGCACCCATCTTGTTCAATGTACTCTAGTTGCTGGTTTCTTTCCAATTTAATGCTCAATTGAAGGCACTGGTTTTAACTTTTAAAGCTCTAAACCGTTTGCTTCCTGAGTACTTTAAATACCACCTTCTTCCATATGTTCCTCTTCACATGCTCTGCTCAATATCTGAGGCCTTTCCCCAAGTTCCATGGCTGAACAAGGTACAATGGTACTAGGAGCAGGGTCTTTTTGGTTGTGGCCCTCACATTGTGGAATACCCTCTCCAGAGAGGCCCCAGCATTTTATTTTTTTAGGCATCTGGTCAAAATATGGCTGTTCCAGAAGGCATTTAGTTTATTGTTCTTTTACCATTGTCATGTTAGTCCTGTTCCTCCAGGATTGATGTTTTGTGACATTTGAATTGTTATAATGTTGTAATATATTTGTATTTTATTATTGATATATTTGTGTATATTGTGATGCTTTTATTCTGTAAACCACTTGGAGTTCACTTGGGGTATAAGTTTTTAAACAAACAAGCTATCAGCAGGACACCATTTGCAGGCAATTCAAAGCTGAGGTGACTGGTATAATCAGCTGTAATTCTAGTTGACATTACAAGGCTGCAGTCCTACCAATTTGAATGTTAAGCTCATTGAAATTATTGGCAGTTACTTCTGAATAAACATAGTTTAGGACTGGGCTGTAAAAAGACTAATGGAAATCAGCCTAAATCCAGCAGGGCAATAAGCTAAGGCTGCAACCCAGCATTTACTAAAGTACCGTAGATGGTAAGGCATTGATTGTACAAATTGACTGTAATGGAGCTGTTTGGCACACTAAAAACTGATAGTTGAATCCATAGTACTCAAAACTCTATTTACGGATGCTGATTTCATATATATCTATAGATCTATCTATCTATCTAATTGCACCATTTCTGGTGCTTCCAAGTTCCAAAGGTGATGCTTCCCTCTGAAGTGACTGGAACTGAAGCTGGACCTTGCATGAGGCTTCATTCGCAATTCAGCTCCAGAAAGGCAGACAGCATGTCTCCAAAAACAGTGCCTTTTATATTCCTTTTGTTAAACCAGGGATGGGAAACTTGTGGTCCTCCAGATGTTTTGGCCTACAACTCCCATGATCCCTCCCCATTGGCTAGGGGAGTTTGAAGGACTGACAGGTGCACCTTCTAACCATAGGGCACATTTTACCAGGAGATCTCCAAGAGCTGTGCTTTGGAGAAGGGCAAGGATGGGACCATGAGATGGACATTCTTCCAACGCTACCAAGCTTCACTATGAAAGAAACCTTAAACTGGTTTTCAATCATCGTAACTCCCTAGACCATGAAACTTCACAGGTTTCTTGCTTGAAGACACTTCTGGGATGTGCCATTTTCATACCAATTTTCCAGAAAACCATGAAGGGATTGACGAGAGAGAGAGAGAGAGAGAGAAGAGAGAGACCTTATATATTCCATATACTAGCTTGTATAGCCATTTTTTAATTAGAAAGTGAGCTTCTCCTCAGGCTGTCTCACTCTAGCTGTACCACAAGCATATCCATGATGTACTAAGACTGATCATCATAAGTGTATTCCTTTATTTATTTTTTTACTGATCTTGTTGTGTTGTTATGTGCTTTGTTGTTGCTGTTGCCTATATTTTTAACTTTACTTCAAAATAAAATAAAATTCCATGGAAATGTCGATGGACGCTTTGTTAATTTCAACACATTTGCTGTTTAGCTTTTAAGCCTGCAATCATAGGCATCCACTAAACAAAATGCGGCCTAACTCTTAAGGATGCTGCTTCTTATCCCAAGCAACAGATGTTGCCCTTTAAATCCCGCAGCTGAAGCAGAAGTGAAGGCATCCACATGGCTCGTCCATGGCTTCTCCTGACCATTTTTTCAGCTGTCCTATTGCTCACCACTCTCCTGCACCTGCTGAATTGCAAGCAGTTGTCCAGGTGTACCACAGAGCAAGGGAGGGAGGGACAAGCAGACAACAGGACCATAGAAGGAATGGATGGCAAGTGCCACTGCTGCCTTTCCCTCACTCCACCTGAGGATTTAGAGAGCAACAGCCAAAATTAAGGGGTGCTGCATGCTGGCTGGGGCATGCTGGGAGCTGTAGGCCAAAAACATCTGGGGACCCAAGGTTGGAGAACACTGGTCTATAGGATGAACATTCAGTGCTTTTAAAAAGGGGGATCGGAGGGGGTTGCAATGCCTATCCCTTTCACCAAAGAACTTGCTATCTCTCTGTCACAACATTGATCAATTCATGTGTTAGAAACACGTAACAAATATTGAGAGTGCTGCTCAGTGCCAGCTCCAGGCTTCTGAAGGCCCTTGGGCAAGATATCCTCAATGGGCCCCCTCCCTCAGTGACTCTATCTTCTCCCTGCCATTGTCACCAGCTGCTATCGCTCTTCCTCCTCTTTTTCGTCATTACTACCGCATGCTTGCCTGACAGGCAGACATCCAGTGAGCAAGCAGGCAGTGACATCTACAGCACCTCCTTCTTACCATCACTGTTGTCTGTGCAAGAGGCAGGTGAATGAGTAGGTCGCAGTGGTGAAGAAGAGGAGGAGCAACTCCAGGAGACTTTTGTCAGTGGGCCCCTGGTGGGGATGTGGGTCCTTGACATGTGCCCAACCATGTCTACCCTTGATGCTGGCCCTGTGAGTGCTACCCCCTACTTACTACTAAGTAAAAACGTATGTAGGATCAAGCTCCTTGATGGATGGATAATCCTTCCATTTCTCTCTGAGCAGATCATCTATGCAACAAGCTTAACTGGCTCAGTAGTTATTCTGTCTGCACAGAGAATCCTGTTCTGTGGGGGGTACCAGAAACCTTTAACAGAACAATCCCCAGGATTCTTTGGTGAAGTTAACTTGGTATCAAATGTATACAAGTTGGTGATATACGTAAGTCCTCAATCTTTCGGCTAGGGTATTAACAGATCTCAAGCAATATGTAACTTGGTCTGTCTAGCTCTGTATTCCTTCTCCCCTTGTAAAGGGATCTTGAAATATATCCAAAGGCCTTACGTGCACTGCTGTGATGATTCAAGGAAAACTTGCTGAGCGTATGGGACACAAAGAAAACCCAATTTGCAAATGGAGAGGAATGTACCAATGATTTACTGCATCTCCCCCACCCGGGTGATCTTTTTCCATGATTTGAGCAGCTATATTGGGTCGGTAAAGTGCTTTATATTCATAGCAAAAATGACCTGTTTTATGGTATTGTTGCAAGAATTTCCTGAGCTGTTTTCAATATCTTATAGATTATTTGCAGAGAAGCAACTGGGTAATTTTTCATCTGCCAAAAATGGCCCACAAAAGATTCAGCAGCTCTGGTTCCCTATTGTCCTTACTTTATTTCCTTTTTGTCACTGTGAATCCTTTTATTTAAATTCAATTGTCCAAATCTGCTTCTTTGGCTACCTCCTTAGAAAAGTAACATCTCAGTGAAAATTCCATTCCAGGGGTCTGAGCCTATCCTCCTACTGCTAGGGATGGGTGAAAATTTTGTTTCAGTTTGATAACAAATTACCAAACTTCACAAAGATCTCTGAGACAAAAAGAACTTGAGCTTAAATGATGATGATGATGATGATGATGATGATGATGATGATGATGATGATGGAGAAAGCGAAACTGTCAAATTTGTCCATTCAGGCTCAGCACGTTGAGTGCTTTGCTCTTAAAAGTCTGGGTTAGAATCCCTGTGTATTCAAACATGTTTGTGCTGAATTAGGGCTGCCAGCCACCTCTATTTTTCCTCAAAGAAGTTCCTCATCTTTAACAGCTCTGTAGCATGCAGCTATAACACGGATTTCTCCATGCTGGAAATAGCTGTTCCTAATGAAATTGGCTGGTGCAGATAGGTGAGGATTTAGTTTCACTTCATTTCTGATAAGAGTTTACCAAAATTTGCAAAGTTCTTCATATTTGGGAGAGGAAACTTGAGATTTTTTTTTTTTAAAAAATCAAATGCTAGAGAAAGTGCAATTGACAGATCCATGTATTCCTGCTATACAGACACCAGGTTAGGAATTGCATCTCGAGGAGTCCTTCTTCTGGAAGAAGCCTTCTTCCATCAGATGCAGGAAAACTTTGGATTCAGTCATAGGTTTTTACTTCCATTTGCACATTTTTCAAGGTCTTGGAGCATCCAGTGCTATAATCTTAATCAATGGAGATCAGGTCAGTGCTTAGAAGGGACACCACTGGCAGCCTCATGTAAGTTGCTCTGGGCTTTCTGGAGGAAGAGTGGAGTATTTGTAAAATTAACAAATACATTTTCATTAACTGTCTACACATTTCTTAGGCAATCAGAGTTTTTGCATAGCTAGTCTAGAAGAGGAAAAGCAGTCCCTTTGGATTGCAATATGCTCGGAATCCCCTGAAGTTCTACACTTGGAACTGCTATTAGAGATGGATGAAAATTCATTTGGTTTGCATCATCAATGCAAACTTACTAAATTTTCACTTTCTGAGCTGAAACATAAAATGGAATGCAGTTTGCAATCAAAATCCATACATTTCCAATGTTTGTGATTCAGTTTGCCAACCTCCCACCCCACAAAAAAGCATGCAAAATGTGTCTGTTTGAAACAGTGTGCACAAAAAATGTGTGTATTTTTAAAATGGACACAAAATGCTTTACTCAATGGAAAAATCACTTGAACAAATGTGTGCACAAGTGCACACAAAAAGTGAACATAAAAGTATATACATCTGGGGGAAAAAGCATACAATTATGTATATATATATATATATATATATATTTAAAAATGCACACAAACACAAATAATTTTGTGTGGACTAAAAAAAAACCTAGCAATCCAATGCAGAATTGTGATGGAATGAACTTAGCATTGGAAAAATGAGTACCTGAATGAAATTGAACTTGACAGATTCATCCATCCCTAGTTTGGCCATAGATTTCATAGATCATAGAGTTGGAAGGAGCCTACAAGGCTATCAAGTCCAACCCCCTGCTCAATGCAGGAAACTAGAGGAGGGGTCTCCCATCCAAGTAATAACCAGGCCTGACCCTGCTTAGCTTTCCACACTCAGACAAGCTGAGCCAGCGTAAGCCACACAGATTCTTTCAGTGGAACTGGGCAAGGATGTGGCCACATTTGGAATACTGTGTACAGTTTGGGGCCAATCCATTTCAAAAAGAACATTAAAGAATGAGAAAAGGTGTGGAAAATGGGCAAGTAAGGCTGTAATCGTATAGGACAGGCGTAGGCAATACATGGCCTGTGGGCTGCATGTGACCCCCATGAGGGTTTTGTGCCCCCTGCCACTGCTGCCATGCCACACCAGCAGATGTAGGGAGTATATGTCTTGTTTCCCAGCAGAATTCTGCTCCCTCTCAGCCTGTCGAACAGCTCTTTGGTGGGCTTTGATTTATTTATTTATTTACAAAATTGATATACCACTCCATATTCCAGAATGGAGATTTTGGAGCGGTTTACAATAAAAGATAAAAAACAGATAAAAGAATAAAACAATATGTTAGAAACAAAATCAATAAAACCGTGGCTGGTTCATTCAGGAAGGCTTCCTGAAATGAAAGGGTTTTCAGGAGGCGCCAAAAAGAATACTGTTGGTGCCTGCTGCACCTCCAGAGGCAGGGAGTTCCAGAGAAACGGAGCTGCTATGCTGAAAGCTCTTCTCCGGGTGGACTCCAGTCGGGCCATAGGTCCATATGGAACCACCAGGGCCATGCCATCTGATGACCTCAATGACCAGGCAGGTTGGTAAGGGAGGAGGTGGTCTCTCAGGTAGATTCTTCTGGGAAACAAGGCCTGCTTCCCGTGAACCTTGTTTCCCATCAGAATTGCTGGCCATGTAGCCATTTCCGGTGGCAGCAAAGCCAGTTCCAATGGCATTGGGGGTGTCAGAGGAGGGAGGCAGCCCATACTGGGTTTCAGAGAGGGCAATGCACCCTCCCAACCCACCAAAGTTGCCCACACACTTGCTATACACACTTACCTCATGGTAATCCCCATTGAACTCAATAGGAATTACTTCTGAGTATACTTGTATAAAAATGGTATTGTCAAAGGGATCAAAGCTTTACATGAACATTTTACTCCATGAAGAAAGTCTAAAAAGGCTGGAGGGAAAAATGAGAAGAGGATTTCTAAAATTATGAACGGTGCGGTGAGAGTGGATAAAGAGAATTTTTCATGTTCTCTTGCTACAATTTGGGATTAGCAATGATTAGCTCTCAGAACAGACCCCCCCCCCGTTGGGCAGTATCCAATGGGGTGCTGTTCTCCTGCTGATTCCATTCTGCAAACAAGACCCACCGCTTGTGCAACGGAGATTTAGTGCTTCCTGGACCAAGCAGAAACAAGTGGAAACACCCATTTCTGGAAGGGGACAGCAGGTCAGTAGAGCTCACGTAATGGATCTCTGCCAACCTGTCCCGATCCAGAAACTAGAGTTTCTGCTCATTTCAGGGCTTCCTGCAGGAAGTATTAAATCTCGGTTGCACAAGTGGTGGGTCCCGCTTGTGCAATGGAATTGGTGGGAAATAGTGCCCACTGTTAGATAGTGCCCAGTTTTCACACAATATGTAATTCACTTATGGAAGTCAGTGCCACAAGATGTGGTGATGGCGACCAATTTAACAGGATAAAACAAGAGTTCTTTTGAAAGACACAAGGGAACTTGGGATAGAAGGGAAAGGAGGAAAGCTCCAGGCAAGAATACAGATTAGGGATGCTTAAGGAATTCAATATTTGCAAATTCCAATACAAACTGATGTGATCTGCATTCTCTGAACAAATATGTGGATTAGAACCTAGTTATTTGCACACTTTCCATATGTTAGATTAGAGGGTGTGCTCTGCTTTAAACACATGCCAAAATACATTTACAAATTCTATTTTGAGAGAAAAATGCCTTTGCACATGTACATTTCAAGAGAAAATACACTGAGAAATGCATATTTTGAGATAGACATTAAAATATGTATTTATTCATATGCAAATTTTCATGCAGTTTTTTTTAATGCAGATGGATGCAGAAATGGGACGGAATACACTTATGGGTGAACATATGCAGAAGTAGTATGGACTGGAAATTGGCTGATTTGCCCATTCCTAATTGCACAATTAGGGTTGAGGGATATGACAGTAAAACAAAGGGAATTAAGAAGAAACGGAGGGACCTGTGCATCTGAGTCAACAGGAGCACTGGTTTATTGAATGGAATATCATTTTATTTATATAGTTACCATAGGGTGGGCTCTTTTAGATGTTCTTTCTTATCTAGGAATAGGAGAATCAGTTCAGTTTGAGTTTGTTGAGATTCTCCTATTTTTACCCCTGACCTTGGTTCATCTTATTCCCATTCCCAAATGCGAGCTTCCCCCCCCTTTTGAACCAAAAAAATGGGGATTTTGGTGTGCATTTTTAAAGTGCACACTCAAAACATGCACACCCCCCCGAGACTAAACCATGAAAGTACACTTTAAAAAATGTAGATGTTTTGAATGTGATTGCAAGTTCACGAACTTGGGGGCTTTTGTGGAAAATCGTGTTCCTGTTCATGTTCAGGGTTGTGAACTGGGCAAATTCTGACATCCTGTCCCTTCCTCACTTCACCCATCTTCCTGGCCAGTTTATCATTGCATATGCCATATGAATTTCCCCCCCTGAATTTTGATGGCTGTCATTTGGCAGTCTTAGACTTGAAACACTTCCAAGAAACAGAAAAAGAGGCAAAAATTGGCATAGAAATGAAACAATTGTTATATCTCAGAGCAACGTTGAATTGAAGGTAACTCTTTTAGTCAAATGTTATGGAAATCAAGGACCGTTGCCCCATCAACATGCTGGATATGTTCTAAAATGGTTGCACCCCAGGAGCCCACTTTAAAATTGTCAGGTGTTGCCTGGTATGCTGTTTTACTTTAAACAGCATCATCTTAGAAAGTTCTTGGAATATGGCCAAGGATAATGCAAGGTAAAAACCAGCCAACAAGTCTGAGGACCCAGACATACTTTACTTGTAGACTGTGCCAACAATAGTTATTGAAGGTTGGTATGATAGTCATGCCAGCATACAAAAGTTTCGGTATTTGTAGAGTAAATGTAGCAGAAGATCCACCAAATAATTTGTCCTTTCGTGTGCACACCCCAGGAAAGACTTTCTTACTCCTTACTTCTTGTAAGAATTCTAAGGGTTCAATCCTATGCATGGGGAGTGCTGGGAGTTGTAGGACATTTTTCTATCTAAACATGCGTAGGATTGCACCGTAAAGGAGAAAAACAAGATTTTCTGCATCTTGCATAAAAATCTGTAAGACACAGGTTGCCATTTATAGATGCACATAATGCTCTCAGTGCATCTTTTCAAAGGACTATCCATAATGGCACTAAGATTTATTTCTGAAGTGGTAATAGCTGAATGAGATCCAAACACAGTGTTTGTGTAATGTGGGTTACTTACCCAATGTATCCCCCTGCATTTATCAGCCTCATATACCTTCCTGTTTTTCCTCAGATTTTATCCAGTGCAGTATGATTTCATTGTTAGAGGGTTTTTTTTTCTTGTGGAAAGGCATATAGAAAAAAGAAAGATTTCCTTGACCCTTCCCTTCCAATTTTGTATTGTATATTAGAGTAGACTGGCATGCAAAGTAATATTATGTTATAAAGAATAGCACAGAACCTGGACGGACATATGCTGATGCTAGTAACAACAAAAGTAAGAAAATTATGCATTTTACACCCATTGTTTATTTCTCAGTCCCTTTAAGTTTAAAGGAACTTGCTTCCATGTCAGTGTTTAAGATCACAGCCTTTGTCAAACTGGTTACCAAAGATATCTATTTTATGTTTCCCTCTGTGAATCTTACAATGAAAGGAATGTAACACCATGCATCTCCAGCTAGTGCACTTTTGTACAAGTGTCATTCATTTCTGTGATGTTGCACCACTGGAATGCTTTGAGGATTTAGTAATTATTATAGTCACTCTTAAGCATAGGGCTGTGTCTTGGTGGAAAGCTCAAATAGGTTCATGAAGTGCCCTTAAAACACATTCATAGGGTGTTTTTTGAATGAGACAACTAATGAGTTTGCCTTCCCATTTAAGAAAAGTAACATTAGCTTTGAATGAAGCATCATCTGGCATTGACATATATGACTTGGCTCTCAATGTTTTCAGCCGAAGGCCATAACAAGAAGTGGAAAAACAAAATACAAGCACATGAAATCATATTCAATGTACGTGTGTGTGTGTATGCGCACCCCCTATACTTATAAAAGCCAATTCCCAAGCTTTTGTCACATTCCACTGTTACCAAGAAATGGAAAATAGGATGAAACCATAGAGATAAAAGATTAGAACTATGCAGGTAAGGCATAGTTGGGGAACCTCTTTCAGTCCAAGGGCCAAATTCAACTTCAGAGAAGCTCCTGGGGGCTGCATTCCAGTAGTGGATGGGGCTAAATGCAAAAGTGCTGGAGTTGAAGGCAAAAGCCCCCCCCCCTCAAAGAACAGCATGTTGTAGCTGCCAATAACAAAGTTGTAGGAGAGGCATTTCAACCTTTTAGAATGAGGAACTGCACAAAAGCCAGGAAACCAGCAAACAGTCAGTGGTTGGGGAAAAGGGGTGCGGCCATCTCAGGAATGCCAGAGAGCAAAATTTGGCCCCCAGGAGGGCTGGATCTGGCCCCCAGCCAGGCCCAAGAAAATTAAACCCCGAGGGAAGGGTTGACTTGGAACTTAGTGGGCTCACATTGAGCTCTGTGGGACACAGCAAATGGGCTGCGATCTGGAAGACGGTGGAGAAGAGTCAAAACCTTCATCACAGATACCCAGCGGTATGGGGACATTTTTACCCACCAGCCTGAGGCTGAGGGTGTCCCTGCATGGCCTTGTGACATGGTTTTCCTACACTCACACACATGAGAGAAAAGAAAACACTGGAATTTTGGACAAGCAGAAATCATCCACCCTTGAATCCCTCACACTGGATGGTCTGGCTTCTATCAACAGCAATCCTGTCATCATGGCAGGGCTGACATCAGGGGTTGGCATTGCCAAGGCACCTGCTGGGGCCAATGCCCTAGCAGAGGGCCCACTGCTGCCCCCCCCCCAGCTGTGCTGCTGCTCCTTCTGGCTGCTGTTACTTATTCACCTGTCCTTGCTAAGCAAGCAAACGAGCAAGCAGAGGAAGGGCCGCGAAGACAGAACAGCATCCTGCACTCACCTTGCCCTCTCCATGCAGCCTTCTGTGCAGATTGGGCCTTGCAAAGGGAGAGAGAGCAAATGAGGGCAGTGGCAACAGAATTGAGGAGGAGGATGGCCCGCTCAGGGAGCGGGGGGGGGCGCTGTGCACATCTTGTCAAAGGGGCCTCCCAGAACCTGGAGCCAGCGCTGGAACATACAATCTCTGAATTCTCAGAATTATGCGCAGCTGCCCCAGCAAACTGAGATACTCTTTGAGTGGTTGCTTTGCCTTGCATTCACTAGAAGATGCAATTGGTGTGGTCATTATCTCTGCTAGCTAATCTATCAAGAAGAAGATCCTGTCTCTTGAGACCAGAAACAGGCCAGAGCAAACAAGAGAGTGGGTTGAATCCAGTCTTAGCCATCATTATTTTATAATTTACTTGCTACAGTTATATATCACCTTTTCCTCCAAGGAGCCCAAGGTGGCACACCTGATCCTCCTCCTCCTCCTCTGCTCCATTTTATCCTATATTCTTAGAGAGCAGACCCAATGAAACCAGTGGGACTTTAGTGAGCCATGACTATCTTAAGACACTGTGATTTCAATGGCTCTACTCTAAGTATGAATAAGTCTGGATCCAATCCTAGGAAAATAAAATAACAAGTGATTGAGGGCACAATCCTATGGGGATGCGTATAACCCTCCGAACTCGGAGGATTACAGCCATCCTATGCAGGATGGGAGGAGTGCAGAGATGAAGGTCGCCTCCGCACTCCTCCCACCCTGCAAAGCAGCTAGAAAACCAATTTATTTATTTATTACATTTTTATATCGCCCAATAGCCGAAGCTCTCTGGGCGGTTTACAACAGTTAAAACCATAAAATACAATATAAAATAAATATAAAATTTAAAACCACAGATTAAAAACAAACAGCAGAGCTAGCAGCAGCAGTTACAATAATGGAGTTAAAAACAACTACAAGATTAAAATGATTAAGATGATAAAAATGATTAAAATGCCTGGGAGAATAGAAAGGTCTTCACCTGGCGCCAGAAAGAATACAAAGTAGGCGCCAGGCGAGCCTCTTTGGGGAGCTCATTCCACAACCGGGGTGCCACAGCAGAAAAGGCCCTCCTCCTAGTAGCCACCTGCCTCACTTCCTTTGGCAGGGGCTCTCGGAGAAGGACTGCTGACGAAGATCTTAGTGTCCGGGCAGGTACATATGGGGATATGGGAGGAGACGATCCTTTAGATACCCTGGGCCCAAGCCGTTTAGGGCTTTGAATGTTAGTACCAGCACTTTGAATCGGGCCCAGAAACAGACTGGCAGCCACTCAGTGTATTGCAGTGCAGTGCAATTTTGGTTGTCTAACTGCGGCGCTTCAGAGCTGGAGGGAAGGCGCCACCAGGAGACCTCATATACTGGTGGCACCTGTCTCTTCCCTTCCTTGCCCCCTGGAACGTCCCCTAAACCCCTTCTCTGTGGCGTCTTTTGTGACCTTGGAGAAGCAGCCGATGCGGTTCTTTCCATGCTGGCTGTGGGAGGAGGGCACTCCAAGCACAGAGTTGTTTTCCAACATGAAGCTGGGACTCCAAAAAATCCTATGGCCCTCTACTGGGTTCATACAACACGATAAGCTATGGTGGCTTATAAGCCATGTTTGTTTCAGAGTGGCTTGTTGTATTGTTGGAACCAAGCACCATGGTTTGTTAACCACACACAAGTTGCACTGGCCAGGTTCAGACAACATGACTAGCCACTCGGAAACAAACAAGGCTTATAAGCCACCATGGCTTATTGTGTTGTGTGAACCGAGTCACTGTCTCGGGGCCATAGAATCGTACTGTGAGTGGCTTAATATACATATTCATCCTGGTCTTTGAAAATGCAAATGCTGTCCCCAAACTGGAAATGTTTTGTTGTGATGTGTTGCAACCACTCAGTGCAGAATAGTACATTAAACTACAAACGTTGTTGTTGTTTATTAATAATTCTTCTAAACCACTTGATATAGAAAAAATTTCTAAGCGGTTTATGTGGCAAACATGATGTAAGAGAAATATAGGGACGGGGTATGGATAGCAACATTAAGCTCCTTCCTTCCTTCCCAAACAAAAGTGAGACCCAAGACTCCAAGAGCAGTTGCTACAAGTTGCTTCCTTTAACTCCTGAGCCAGATTTCCAGAAAACTAAGCACAGGTTGTAAGCAGCAGGCCTGTTTTATTGGGCAAGTATGTAAAGGTTATTAAAAGTGGAGAGTGAATTAAAAGAAAGTTAATCTCTTTAGTGCTGGCTTAGCAGCATTAATGGCACCCCCTATAGCTAATCTTTGGTCACACTATTAGTCTATAGCACTCGGTGCTGTAAATCTTCTACACTGCCGTTGCCTTTGCCACTGCTTTGTCTTATTTTTCTTTTTCTCCTTAAGTTCTAGCTGATAGGAAGCATGTCACGATTCTTTCCAGAGGGTTGCTTGGTTTCGGGGGGAATGGCCCCTGCTGATCGTGCCGTGGATTTGCCACCCATCATGGAAGAATGTTTGTAGCAGAGTGATGTAAGATTAGAGCTGCAATATCTGACCATGAATTATGCTTTCTTTGTGATTAGCAGCAGCCAATCTAACCTTTCTCCTTGCCTACATTTCATCATTATTTGACATCAGCCCTCTGCATCTTCAGGCCTGTCATTTCTGTACCATGCTGAGGTGAAGGTGCCATCTCCAATGATTCCTGACTCTGACTCTGGGGCTGCTCTTGAACTGGATGCTTTTTATGGATTTAGCTCTAGCTAGGCTTCCAGTCCTCATGATACTGGCCCCAGTGGTGAGAGAAGGAGGGTGGGAGGAAAGGTGCCTCTAGCCATGAAATTACTGTGGGCTGCCTTGCATCCTTCCCTTGTTCCTACCTTCCCCCCACCGCCCCAGTGTGAAACAGGCTGGGATGTATGTGAAGCAATCTCTTAAGAAGCGATGCATTTCATTTGTTGAGAAAAGCCACGTAAACCATAGTTTCGCCTCTTCTTCTTCATGGTAAAAAACATTCATGGCATCATGCAGGGTTGTTTTTTTTTGTTTTTTTTTTTAAAAATATCAGAATGATATCTGCCTTAATGCACCCATCTGTAACTACACTAGCCTTGCCTAACCTGGTGCCCTCCAGATGTTTCAGACTTCAACTCCCATCAGCCCCAGCCAGCATGACCAATGGTCAAGGATACTAGGAGTTGTAGTCCAAAACATCTGGACGGCGCCAGGGTAGCGATGGGAGAACCAGTGATGCTAAAGTTTGTTGAGATTCTCTGAACTCCACTTCATAGCTTGGTTTGTCTGGCTCCCGTTTTTGTTTGTGATCTGTTTTTCTTTCAGTTCAAACAGGAAAAGTGTGCATTTCCATGCACATTTTTCAAATGCCACTGCGTGTTTGGGGATTTGCAAACTTTCCCAAGTTTGAAAGAATACACTCATGTTTGGGAATCCGAGTGGGGTGTGGGGCAAGTTCGGGTGAGTTGTGAATAGAACTGAAAATTCTCATACATTCCTAGGCTGATCTACACCATAAATATACCAGCTTATTCTGCATTTTTAAAGCATCTTTCTAACTTCAAACAAGTTCCGCTGTGAACATAATTATACTCTTCAAGCCAGCTGTGACGAAAAGTTCAAGATCACTAACCCAGCCACTGTGAATTCTCAACATTTATTTATTTATTTATTGTATTTATACCCCACCTTTTTTCGTGCAAGGAACCCAAGGTGGCTTACATAATCCTCCTCCTCCTCCTCTTCATTTTATCCTCACAACAACCCTGTGAGGTAGGTTAGGCTGAGAGTCAGTGACTGGCCCAAAGTCACCCAGTGAGTTTCATGGCCGAGCGGGGACTAGAACCCGGATCTCCTGAGTCCCAGTCCAACACTCTCACCACTATGCTACACTGGCTCTCAATCCCAGTCTAGTCCTGATGAGGTGCCAGTGCCCTTGCCCATTTTGATTCCTGATCTTTAATAATGAAGAACTTGCCTTTGATAATCATCAGAAATCAATTTTGCTCAGTCATCACCATGCATTGAAGTCAGCTTGCTAAGGTTTCTTTCCACTAAAGCAGGGGTCCCCAACTTTTGTGAGTCAGTGGGCACATTTGGAATTTTAGGAGTGTGTTGTGGGTGCTCTTACACAACGGCTGCCATGGTGGGCATGGTTGGTCACAAAACACTCCTTTTCCAGAAGGCCAACTGGTAAGACCAAAAGAAACGTAACTTGCCCAAGAACCTAAGTACAAGGCAGAGGTGTGGTCTGAGTTCCAAAACACAAAACCACTTTTTAAAACCCAAATAAAGATGGCGCTGGAGGGCAGTATATTGTGTTGCAGCATGCCAGCATCTCAGTTAAAATAATAATAATTAAATCTTAAGAAATAAAATAAAGATTAGGAAGGGTAAGGAGCCTGGTGAGTGCCAAGAGAACGGTCTTTGGGCACATTGGTGCCTATGGGCACTAGCACTACGTCAGAGACCCCAGCACTAAAGTAATGAGCTAGTTTTGGTGTGAAGAAACTCCGAGAAACTCCACAACTCCGAGAACCTTTCCTGTGTGCCTCAAATATCATGTCTCTTTGAACATGACAATCTGTTGAATATATCTTGCACAACCCATTTAAGCCATTGTATAACTTAAAGCATTTGAGTGGGGAAAGAGTGACTTCTTTGTTCATGCTTGTTCAAAGGAAAAGCAAGAAACAGAAACATTTGGCTCCTGTCCTGTCTCCTTTATATGTTGAGTATCCATTGATTTCAACAATCATAAAGTTGGAAGGGGCCTACAAGGCTATCGAGTCCAACCCCCTGTTCCATGCAGGAAACTAGAGGAGGGGTCTCCCATCCAAGTAATAACCAGGCCTGACCCTGCTTAGCCAGGGGAAGCTATTGACTCCTATTTTGGTGGGGTTCCTTGTCCATTGCAGGTTTTGCAGTTTCATAGGAGCTATCCATGGTGCTCCATGGCTGTGAACATATTGGGGAAGGAATACAGCACTATGGATAGCTGCCATAAAGCTCTGAACAAAACCTGCAAAATCTGCAATGGATAAGGAGCCCCACCAAAATAGGAGTCACCAGCGTCCCCTGTATCACCAAAGCCAAAATGTTCATTTGGGATGCTCTAGTTAAACATGTCAAAATCTGATCATATGTCAGGCTGGCAGTCACTTGACAGCAGATGTTATAACTAATTTAAAGACATCTACCTAAATGAGAGTGCTGTAAGGCTGCATCAATTTTTCATGCTAATGCACTTCAATGCATTTAAATGGGCTTTCTTGCTATTCTCCTCCCACAGATATGCAGAAAGAAAGGGCTAAATAAAACCAGTAGTTAACATGAAGGTTAAAGAAGACACCACTAAAAGGACATGAGTTGGAAAGAAACTCCATGGATGAACGATCTAGAGTTTGAAAGATCAGTTCATGGCATCCTCTCTGTGTCAGATGTGAATATCGAAGGCACGTGGAGAGGTGTTCTTCATGGCTACTGCCCAGATTGCTGCCTTTCTAGCTCACAGATGGGAAGGTTTGATTTTGATGAATTTCTGCTCCCATGTTATCATGCTCTTGTGAGTAGATTGCTCAAGTGAGAAGTTATTTGTGGAAGTGATGACTGATTTGATAGCTGGGGCCAACCTTGGCCTACAAGATTGGTGTGTCAGATTTGTGCCTGACTGTTTAGTCATCAGGAAGGTGTGCGTGGCCAGTGATCTTTTCCCTCCTTCCTCCCTTCCTCATGCATTTAAGATATATGAGAGCCAGTGCGGCGTAGTGGTGAGAGTGTTGGACTGGGACTCAGGAGGTCCGGGTTCTAGTCCCCTGCTCAGCCATGAAACTCACTGGGTGACTTTGGGCCAGTCACTGACTCTCAGCCTAGCCTACCTCACAGGGTTGTTGTGAGGATAAAATGGAGAGGAGGATTATGTAAGCCGCCTTGGGTTCCTTGCAGGAAAAAAGGCGGGGTATAAATATAATAAATAAATAAATAAAGGAAAAGGAATGTCACATTAGACATTTGTCTCATTTCTTCCATTGGATGAAGCACACTACTAAAGCACTGCACCATCAAACCATTCTCTCCATCTAAAATGTGCTAGTTAATCTGCTAGTTGCACCTATTCTAGCACAGCCTTTCACTGGCATACTATATGTTAATATTCCTTGGATGCTCAAAGAGCAAAAAGACAACTCAAGCACAAGGCAGGTGTCATGCATCCAAATGGGCAATGGAATGACAAATCGACTTCATGCAGAAATTAAATATCTGATAGGGTTGGATGCAAAGGAGGCCTTCCTGATGCAGAATGAATGGAAAGGCTGTTTTACACCTCCCATTACAGCATACACGAGAAAACTGGAAACCAAGTCAAATATTGTTTTGCTTGTGCAAGCCCTGGCCTTGCACAAGCATGAGCTATGCTGTAGAGCTCGCCTAGTATTATAGCACTGTGTGCAAACTCTTTGCCCCACAATCTGGAATGAAGACACCAGACACAGTGGGATGGATTGAACTATCTATTCTTTAAACTTTATTCCATAATCCTGTACTTCTCCCAAGAACCCTCGGGGCAGCGAAACTGGAGGATCATGACATCATCCAAAAGAGCCCATAAACAACTGTGAATAATGAGTGCACAATAAATGCCTCATGTAGAAAATCTCTCTCCCACACACTCTGCCCCCCCCCCCCCCCATGATAGTGGGCTGGGGAACATTATCCCACTGGCACTTATGCATTGGTAAACAAGCACTAGTATCTTTTTTGTTTCTCCTGGCATTCTTTTGGATTCAACTCATAGCAATTCTGCAGGTGAAAATAGTTACCATTACCAGAAAACTGTTTGACAATCCCCTAACTCTGACTCACTGAGACACAGAGCTTCTGCTCCAAGGATTCTTCTTAGACCCATATTCAAATTTGACTTCAAGAATCCATCCAAGGCTTAAAGTTCTTTAAAAAATATTATGCTAGAGCAACAGAGTATGCATCTGTTCATTCAAATATACAATGCACAAGATGATAGATAGCTGGCATATATCCTCTGAAATCACATTCACGGTGATGTTTGCAGCATCTTTAAATATGGAATGGTTCAGGCATCTGTTACACAACTAATGTCAGGAGAGTATTAAGCATGGCTGATGGATCAAACATAAATATATTGTTAAGGAGAAATCAGACCTTGAGCAAGAACTGGCTGTTTTAAATTTAGTCCATGTAACAAAGAGATGGGGATCATGGAATAAAAAACTTTAATGAGAAGGTGCAAAGGTATGACCTTGGCCTCCAACCTGATTAGCGAGATCCTCCAAAGTCTCACAGCTGTGTTATTGTCCTTTGATTCTGATTAGAGAAAACCTCATCACAGTCTAGACAAAGGGTGGCACTTATTATGCTTTCTCTGAGATGTGTTCACTGTGATCTGTAGGGTTGAAGTCCTGAGATGAGGCACCTGTAATTCTCTTTTATCACAGCTGAATTTCATACTGATTAGCTATAAGGTTAGCTGCATATATTATAACAAAATCAAGCATATCTTCTGTTAACCCAGGTATTCCTTGCATAGTCACTCAGTCAAATCTTGACTGGGTGGCACAGATCTCCTGCAAAATGCTTTCTTGTTATCCCATATATTCAAGGCTGTAGAGGCAAAATTACTTACAGCCTGATCCTACTGATGTTGATGCAAAATCCACCAAGTTCAAAGGCTTACTCTTAAGCCTTAATCTTAGGAAATATGCCCACCCCCCAGCCCCACCTGATCTGGAAGACATTCTGAGGAATTCTAGCCCCGATGTTTCCAAACATATCTCTCCCAACAGAATAAAGAATTTGGTACAACATTTCTATTATTTGAAATCAGCAATGGAAAGAGAGCTTGCCATATCATAGCAACAGGGACATGTTAATGCTGAACATCTTTTTCAGCCTTTTGATTCTGTGATACAAGAGGGTATAATTTCTGATTATATGATGACCTAGGGCTGTTTCGGTGGCTTAATACAAAAGTTAAGATCCTGAGCACATTCCTTAGACGTATGTGTCATCGGAGTGTCATTGCAATGGAGCAGCAAGAGTGTTAGGCCAGGAAGGTCAATGATTAGCTATGGGAAAGTCATATATCTCAGCCTAACCTAGCATTCTGGGTGCGTTTGCATGTCTTGCCAACGACCCACCCTGGCAATAAGCCACAGTGGGCTTGTTGTTGTGCGAACGATCCACAGTGTACCTGAGAGACAATTGGGCTCACAGTGGGGTGTTGGTCCCTCCCTTCTCATCCCCCCCAGTCCTCCCTGGAGTATCCCAGGGGACACTGTGGGAGGACCGAGTTGTCTCCCCCCTTCCCACCACAATCATGAGCCGTATTAGGCTCACCACAGCTTTTTTTCAGTTTACCCCCCTTTTCCCCCTGGAGATCGCAAACGCTGGGTGTCAAACTGGCTTTTGTGATCCCTGTTTTGACAGCTACAGACAGTCCCTCCAAAGTACCCTAGCAACACCTTGGAGGGGCTGACGTGGTCACCAAACATTTTTTTAAAATGTTTTGCCCCCTAACTTTCACAAATATTTGCAATTGTTTTTTTTTTACAGTTTTACCCACACTTGCACAACTGCGGACTTCCGCAGCTGCATGGGCACAGGAATTGTGAGCCTTGGATGGGCAATGTGCAGCGGCGGGTTCCTACTGGCAAAATCCAGCATCTACCCACACTGGACTTGCACCACTGAGGCTTCAGGTAAGTTTATTTTCCTCTTTCATTCCATTTGACAGCTGTCAAAAGGCAAGCAGTCAAATGTAACCAAAGGTGCAAGTGATCTTAGCTTGCGAAAGTGGGGTGGTGACTCATTCCCCCACCCCATTGTGGCAAGAGCCTTGTAGGGTTTTTTTGGGGGGGACTCATGTGTCCCATGGGTGTCCTTTCTTTTGTACTTGTTCCCGAGATTCTACCACCTCAGGAACATGAAGAAGTGTGATCCACCCCATTTACAGGAGTAGTTACTTTTGACACCTGTGAAAAGTAAAGCTCCATTTTTAAAGTGGGATTTAAAAAGGTTAAAAAAATGGGGGGGGGATGAAACTATACAGGTACAGTATATAGTCTTTTTGTGATCTCAAGGAAAAGCAAAAGAGGTAAGTGAAAAAAAGCTGTGGCAAGTCTGAAATGGCTCACGATTGCAGTAGGGGACAAGAAGCCAGTGCCAGCTGCCCCCAAGTGCTGCTTGGGTACCTGAGATTTTTTTCTCTTTCATTTTTTTAAGCACTGGCAGGTGCCAGGGCATGCTTGACAAGAGCAGCAAGGTGTTGTTGTTTTTTTGCCATTCTTGCCAAGTGAGTCTGTAGCCGATTCCGTGTACCCACTATGGGGTTGGTCACCCAGGTTTGGATGACATGACAACCCATCATGGGTACAATAACCCCTAGAAAAAAGCTATGGGTTGTCAGGGTGGCTTGTTGCTCTCAAACAAGCCACCCTGCGGGAAACGGTCTGGGTTCACACAACACAACAAACCATTGTGGGCAGCAACCCATGACGGGTTGTCGTGTCGTGCAAACTTAGTCACAGTGAGGTCTTACTCAGTGTATATTTAAAGTGTGTTCAATGGGGCTCACTTACTCTCCTGGCAAGTGTGTGTAGCATTACATTGTTATAGACTTGTGAAGGTCAAATGGAACCCACTTTTTTTTCTTGGAAGAAAAGTGGGATACAAATGTGAAAAAAATGGTACTTCTAAGTAGGTGCAATACAGTGAATGAGGATTGTAAATATTTTCAGTTCATATAGTTGATGCCAGATTTGGTGAGCAAATACTCAAGGTGAGGCTTTATCTTTTTATACTTAAAAATACAAAGCCCACCTTTTAGCCTTTAGCAATTGCAAGTACTAAAATAACACAATGTACATTATAATGTTCCACATTTTTTTTTAAAAAAAAATCACCCATCCTTAAGAGTAGCCTCCTTTTGTTCATCCAATGTCCATCTCTTTGTGTGTCAGATGCAGTGCAATTCTAGTCAGTCTTCTGGATATATTCATTTATTTATTATTAGATTTATATCCAACTTGGCCCACATGATCCTCCTCCTCCCCATTTTATTTATCCGCACAACAACTCTGTGAGGTAGCTTATTCTGAGTGATAGTGCCGGATCCAGTGTCACTGAAGTGAGCTTTATGGCTGAGTGGGGATTTGAACCTGGGTCTACCCAATCCTAAACCAACACTCTAATCCAGGAGTGCAGAGCCTCATGTCCAGGGGCCAAAACTTTCCTCCATGGGTTCCCTTGAGGGCCAGGCCTCTTCCCTTGGCCTCACCCCCTTTCCTCCACCCACTGATTGTTTGGCAGCTTTTGTGCAGTTTTTCACCCAGTCTAAAAGGCTGAAATGTCTCTCCAAAGGTTTAGTTATGGGCAGTATGCAGATGACACGCAGCTCTACCTCTCCAGTCTCCTTCAAGTCCTCACTGAGGTTGGCTGTTGAGACCCTGTCCAAGTGCTTGGGGTCAGTGGCAGGCTGGATGGGAAGGAACATGCTGAGGCTGAACCCTGACAAGACCGAGGTACTTCTGGTGGGGGACAAGGGGAGGTTAGGGGATGTTGACCTGGTGCTGAATGGCGTACATCTACCCCTGAAGGACCAGGTCCGCAGCTTGGGGGTCATTCTAGACTACAAGCTGTCCATGGAGACTCAAGTGTCAGCTGTGAGCCGGGCAGCGCTGTATCAACTCTATCTGATATGGCAGCTGCGCCCCTACCTTCCTAATCATCTGGTCCCATTGGTGGTTCATGCCTTGGTCTCCTCTCGCCTAGACTACTGTACTGCAGCTCTACGTGGAGTTACCCTTGAAGACGGTTCGGAAACTACAGCTGGTATAGAACGCGGCGGCTTGCCTGCTTAAAGGCAGCTGCCAGCGAGATTGCATCACACCAGTGCTCAAGGAGCTGCTCTGGCTACCAGTTGCTTGCCGGGCTGAATTCAAGGTGTTGGTTTTGACCTTTAAAACCCTGTATGGCTCCGGTCCAGCTTATCTCAAGGAGTGCCTCCAGCAACATCAAGTAGGCCGCTCAACAAGGTCTGCCATGGACAGCCTTCTCCTTGTCCCATCAGCCAGAGCAGCCAGGCTGGTGGGGACTAGGAAGAGGGCCTTTTCTGTGGCAGCCCCCAAGTTATGGAACTCCCTCCCTAGTGACCTTCACCATGCCCCCTCCCCGATGAACTTCCACAGGGCTTTAAAAACATGGCTTTTCAGATGAGAATAAGGGATGGGTTAGGATTTTTTTTTAATTCTTATATTGTTTTAATGGTGTTTAATGGTGTTTTAATGGTGTTTAATGGTGTTTTAATGGTGTTTTATCCTGATTGTACATCGCCCAGGATGGCTGGGTGACCGGCCAGATGGGCGATTTAAAAATTTAATAATAAATAAATAAAAAGTAAAATATTGAAGCTAAAATATGCTGGTAATTTTTGCATTTTTATATTTGGGCCCCACCCTTTTCATCTTTGGCCTCACCCACCACTGTAATGCAGCCCCCGAAAGCTTCCCCATAATGGAGTTCAGCCCTTGAGCTGAGAGCGATTCGGCAGCCCTACTATACAAATCCTATGCCACACTGGCTTTCACTCTAGTTTTGTATCACTTTAGGCCAGTGTTCTCCAACCTTGGGTCCCCAGATGTTTTTGGCCTACAACTCCCAGCATGCCCCAGCCAGCTATGCTGGCTGGGGCCTGCTGGGAGTTGTAGGCCGAAAACATCTGGGGACCCAAGGTTGGAGAACACTGTTTTAGGCATAATCTAAAGCTTTATTCACCAACATGAAAAAAACAGTGGCCAGGCAAGATGTTTGATACCAGTTTGGAGATCAATGTCTGTATTTTGTTTGAAAATGTGACCTCCAACGGAAGCTGTCCTCATGGATTTACGGGTTTTGACTTTTATATTCAGCCGAGTTCTTTACCCAATGATAAATATAGATCAGCGAGATTTGGAAATGTCTAAACTCATCCATTTTATCCCTGTTCCCTTAGCAGATTTTGATTCCTGTGGTCTTCTTTGCTAAGATTACCCTAATTGTCATGTCTACTTTGCTATTGTATCCCAAAGCGCATTAATTTCCTTGGAATGCCAATAAAAAGTGTGTTGCAGTTGTGATGGCATTAATCAACTGTTGCCTTGAAACACATTATTTAAATAGTTCTGTCCTTTGGAATGGACAGTATCTGAATATGTATGACCCATTCAGAATTGCTGGGGAATTGTTCCTGAATGTGTAAATTAGGATTAGCAATGCAGAACCATTGTGGTTTTCTCCATGCCTCTTTTAAATGCCTGGGAGAAGATTTCTTTCTTTTTGTGAACACATCTTGTTTTAGCCTAAGCTACCATATCTTTTCAAATTTACAATTCAATCCACTGGTTTTTAATTGTGTAAATAATTCTTTTGCAAAAACCGCCCTTATCTCGATTCTCTTGCCTCAAAGAACTAGCATGAAAAAAGGAACTAACTGCAACATGGCCAGATGGTTTTCTTTGTGCAAGATAATAGTGGACATCAACTGCAGGAGGACTTTTCTAAATGTTTTGCAGATGGATTGCTGCAGGAAACAAACAGGGCCACATATATCCTGTAGAAGGCAAACAGAAAAATGCCCTAAAATTCTGCGAGACCATACAAGCAAGTTTTATTAGAGCATGGATCCAAAGAACCATGAGCAGAAGGGGTCTCACCCTGGGGTTGTGTTACAGCAAGAGTGCAGAACTGCATGCCTGGGGGCTAAATCCAGCCCTCTGGGGGTCCCAATCTGGCCCTCTGGGGGTGCCCCCTGAAGGTCCACACCCCTTTTCCCCAACCACTCTTTCATGGTTTTCTGGCTTTTGTGCAGTTTTTAAAATCATTCTAAAAGGTTGAAAAGCCTCTCCTAAGGCTTAGTTACTGGCAGTAAGAGCCTAAAGCTAAACGATGCTGGTATGTTTGGATTTTTGGGCTCCATCCACTTTGCCTTCGGCCCCACCCACCGCTGGAATGCAGCCCCCGAGAGGTTCTCTGAAATGGATTTCGTCCCCCAGACTGAAAGAGGTTCTGCACCTCTGTGCTACAGTATGGGAAACATGGGGTTGGATCCAGACTATGTTAGTTGCGTTCATGATTTTAGTCCCATTGATTTAAATGTGAACTAATGTGGTCTGGATTTAACGCATAGTGAATAAGGAAGATACAGGCTGCGCTACTGAAATTTAAGTGTGCTCATAGTTAGTACCTGTTCTGGAAACTTATCTGCAGCAGTGAATATTTCACACTAGGACTGGTGGAAAGTTACAAGCGTGCACACAGTATCCCTAATGGCAACTGTGAATGCCTTAGAGCAGGGATGTGAACTACCATCTTGGAGGCTCATTTTTGTTTCGAACCTGTAAGAACACAAGTACACAAATTTTAGGCATATGATGCTTGCGTTCTTGCTGGCCTGACATTTTTCGTAAGCTTTGTCTCATGTGCTTGCAGCAAAGTGTCTGTCTGAGTACTCCATCACACACACACACACAGATTGATCCAGTGTGCTGTGACCCTAGAATGGATTGAGTGGTAGAACAGTTAATCACAGTTTGTGCTCATGATGGAATGCTCAAAGGATTGTGTTGCCAAGAGCACACTTGAATCTGAGCGCATGAAAAACTTCAGCCTGGTTAGAGATGTAGCATCTAGCCACCCATGTAAGATTAATGTGAATTGGCCATAACTTGGATGCTAAGCTTTGGTAAATCTGGGTTGCTCTCACATACAAGTTGTCTCTGAAATTGCTGCTGACTGTATCTATGCGCTGCCAGTGCACGCTTTTCTTTTCTCTACATCAGGGCCCCCAATCTGGATTGGGACCCTAGTGTTGGGGCTAGCGGAGCTTTAAAGATCCAGATCGGGGGCTCTGTAGTGACTCTAGAGTAAAAATGAAAAAGGTGCAGGTGCTAGATACAGAGCAGGAAGAAGAGTGTTTTGGCCCTGCATGGCCTGGTTTAAAGTATGGAAGTAGGAATCTGTCTGTTTTGTCTTTCTCCCACATTCCTTTTTTTTAATAAAAAAAATCTCAAAGTTCTTTCCATCCCATTTCTGAAGAAATTTGTGAATTTTGGTAAGTACTTATTTAAAAAATAATAATGAACTGAATGAAATTATTACTCATCCGCATCAGCCAAATTCAGTCGGTGCAGCCATTTGCAGGATGGAGAGGATCATGTTGTACCTGCCTGCTGTGTTAAAGAAGAGGGGCCTGTCAGAGAAAAAAAAAGGAATGGCAACCCTGATTCAGCACCATGAACATGGCTGAATATGCAGGGATTCAGACCCAGACTTTTGAGAGCTACCGAATATACTCGACTTTAAGTCTAGTTTTTCAGCACATTTTTTGTGCTGAAAAATGCCCCCTAGACTTATACGTGGGTCAGCGGCCCCCCAGGACCCCCGCCGCCACCGTAAGGGACCGCCAGGCACCCCCCTCCACCCCCAGGACCCCTGCCGCCACCCCCAGACACCCCACCCCCACCCCCGTACCTGCACCCGCCACCGCCGAAGCCCCTCCCCCGTCGAAGCCGCGCCGCAGCCCCCCAGACACCCCCATGCTACCCCCAGACACCCCACCCCCACCCCCGTACCTGCACCCGCCGCCGCCGAAGCCCCTCCCCCGTCGAAGCCGCGCCGCGCCGCAGCCCCCCAGACACCCCCATGCTACCCCCAGACACCCCACCCCCACCCCCGTACCTGCACCCGCCGCCGCCGAAGCCCCTCCCCCGTCAAAGCCACGCTGCGCCGCAGCCCCCCCAGACACCCCCACGCTACCCCCAGACACCGTACCTGCTCCCGCCGCCGAAGCCCCACTTTGGAAGGGGAGGGGCGCGAGCGATCCTCTTCCCGCCCGAACCTACGTTTGAATCGCGGAGGCCCCTTGAGAAAGCGCCTTTCGCAGCCGGCCAGCCGGCCGGCCAAGCTGGCTGGCTGGCTGGCGGGGGCCAGCTCGGAGCGCGGTGCCATCGCGCTGGGGGAGGGCGCACGGAGGCCCCCTCTCCGCCGCTCTCCACCAAATACCAGATCCAGGGGGGCGCCTGAAGTTTCCTTCCCCCCCGCCTCTCTCTCTCTATTTTTCTTCCGGCGGGGGGCGGCGTTTGCTTTCCATGGATCTAACGCCGTCCCCACTTGCCCGGGCGCTGCTTGAGCGGAAGGGAGGAAGGGAGGAAGGACGAGCCCCGACCGTCCGCCCCGCCTCGCCTGGCTCCGCGGCTCGTCCTTCCTCCCTTCCTCCCTTAAAGTCTTAAAGTCGAGTATATACGGTAGCTCTCAAAAGTCTGGGTCTGAATCCCTGCGTATTCAGCCATGTTCATGGTGCTGAATCAGGGTTGCCATTCCTTTTTTTTTCTCTGACAGGCCCCTCTTCTTTAACACAGCAGGCAGGTACAACATGATCCTCTCCATCCTGCAAATGGCTGCACCGACTGAATTTGGCTGATGCGGATGAGTAATAATTTCATTCAGTTCATTATTATTTTTTAAATAAGTACTTACCAAAATTCACAAATTTCTTCAGAAATGGGATGGAAAGAACTTTGAGATTTTTTTTATTAAAAAAAAGGAATGTGGGAGAAAGACAAAACAGACAGATTCCTACTTCCATACTTTAAACCAGGCCATGCAGGGCCAAAACACTCTTCTTCCTGCTCTGTATCTAGCACCTGCACCTTTTTCATTTTTACTCTAGAGTCACTACAGAGCCCCCGATCTGGATCTTTAAAGCTCCGCTAGCCCCAACACTAGGGTCCCAATCCAGATTGGGGGCCCTGATGTAGAGAAAAGAAAAGCGTGCACTGGCAGCGCATAGATACAGTCAGCAGCAATTTCAGAGACAACTTGTATGTGAGAGCAACCCAGATTTACCAAAGCTTAGCATCCAAGTTATGGCCAATTCACATTAATCTTACATGGGTGGCTAGATGCTACATCTCTAACCAGGCTGAAGTTTTTCATGCGCTCAGATTCAAGTGTGCTCTTGGCAACACAATCCTTTGAGCATTCCATCATGAGCACAAACTGTGATTAACTGTTCTACCACTCAATCCATTCTAGGGTCACAGCACACTGGATCAATCTGTGTGTGTGTGTGTGATGGAGTACTCAGACAGACACTTTGCCGCAAGCACATGAGACAAAGCTTACGAAAAATGTCAGGCCAGCAAGAACGCAAGCATCATATGCCTAAAATTTGTGTACTTGTGTTCTTACAGGTTCGAAACAAAAATGAGCCTCCAAGATGGTAGTTCACATCCCTGCTCTAAGGCATTCACAGTTGCCATTAGGGATACTGTGTGCACGCTTGTAACTTTCCACCAGTCCTAGTGTGAAATATTCACTGCTGCAGATAAGTTTCCAGAACAGGTACTAACTATGAGCACACTTAAATTTCAGTAGCGCAGGGGCTTCGGCGGCGGCGGGTGCAGGTACGGGGGTGGGGGTGGGGTGTCTGGGGGTGGCGGCAGGGGTCCTGGGGGTGGAGGGCTGGGGTGGCGTGGGGGTGGCATGAGGGTGTCTGGGGGGCTGCGGCGCGGCGCGGCTTCGGCGGGGGAGGGGCTTCGGCAGTGGCAGGTGCAGGTATGGGGGTGTGGGTGGGGTGTCTGGGGTGGCGTGGGGGTGTTTGGGGTGGCGTGGGGGTGTCTGGGGGTGGCGGCGGGGGTCCTGGGGGGGCTTTGGCAGTGGCGGGGCTTCGGCGGCAGTGGGTGCAGGTACGGGGGTGGGGGGTGTCTGGGGGTGGCGGCGGGAGTCTCCCCTTGTACATTTCCCACCCTAGACTTATACTGGGGGCAATAAGTTTTCCCAGTTTTGGGGGGTGAAATTAGGGGCCTCGACTTATGTTAGGGCCGACTTAAAGTCGAGTATATACGGGTAAGTACTCAAGTACTGTATATACCACGTCACATTGGAGGTGCAGGATCACATAGTATCTTGCACATAGCAAAGAAATCCACGCATATATGTAGAAAATCAGCTAATGAGGAAGAGGACTAGTCTGGGACATTTCTCCTTCCTGACATCTTTTCTTTTCTTTTTTAAAATTGTTTTTAGTAATAATTTACATGTAATAATTTACATTTGATCAAAAAAAAGGTGCATCCTAAATAAAGACCTAATATTAACAGATTTAGCTTATCTCATATTCAGCACTAGCTGTTGCCCATGGCTTCACTCGCATGGATTTTAGGATTTGGGACGCCCCACACACAACAGTCATTCAGTCATTCAGTCATTTAAAAAGTTTCCCTCCCTTTTCACCCCCTTAGAGAACATTCTAAATGGCCTAGGGGAGATTTGCATACCCACTCCTATTGGATCCTGCAGGAATTCATAGGAACATTCTAAGTGTTGTATGGGCTATTTGCATAACTGCTCCTATTGGCTCCTGCATCAATTATGTGAGGCAGATCTGCATAACTGCTCTCCTGTTGTTTTGCCCATAGGAGATATGAGAGTGGGGCGATTTCCCCCCCTTTTCCCACCCCCTTAGGGACAGAATTTCCAAAAATCTTTCCTTAGTGGGTGTCTACATCATAAAAACAATGTTCCTGCAAAATTTCACGTTCCTAGATTAAACGGTTTGAGCAGGGCATTGATGAGTCACTCACTCAGTCAGTCAGCGAGTCAGAACTTCTTCTTTTATATATATAGATATCCATTGTTACTCATTTGCCCAGTCTGCATTGGTTCCAGTACTGAATAAATGAAGTGCAGTTTTTTGGAAAGTCATGATCAATTGTATATCTTTCCTTCCTATAACAAGTTGTACATTGAAATTTGGGTCTATGTGCAGGCAAGTATTGTATGGAAGAGCAGATGTATAGCCTTATCTTCTGTTTACGTGAACTAGGATGACATCTTTTGGAATAATTTGTCCCTTGACTTTATTTGCATGTATCCGGTTGTGTGTGCGTGCGTGTTGTATGGTAATGGCCAGTTATTATAAAGAAGAATGAACATTGGTATTCAGAAGCTGATGCAGATGCATGCATATTAATTTTTTTAGTAATTAAGGCAAAGCAGATGGTTTGTTTGCAGCATTTTAAAATTTTGCTCCATTTTATTTTGATTCATTAATGGCGACCATAAAATGGTACAACGAATCACAGAAATCAAAAAGCCAAACATGGAAAGTCAATGATAAATAGTGCTTATATTACCCAAACCCATAAAAATTAACTAGTAAACATAGAAAACATAACTGTCAAATTATTTATAGAGTTTCTCTTCACATAAATATTTCCGAACATTGGCTGTATATAACAGGTGCGTTTGTCAATAAGCCTCTGTGAATCACGGCACTTAGAGATAAAAGGGAATCATTCAAGCTCAGAATGGTTGGCAGGAGAAAATTACTAAGAACGGGGTGGGGGAGTTCTTGAATGCTTTTTACTTCAGGTTGTGGACTCCATAAATGGATATGCTCCTTGATTAAGATTAAATAAATGACAAAATTACCTAGAGTGCAGTCCTAATCCCTCAATGTTGATGGGGGTGCTCCAGTGCAGAAAGTTGCTGGTGGCATTTCTCCCACCACTGGTAGCACTTGGAAAGTCCTGAAATGGGCTGTTCTGTGGGCGATGAGGAACTGTCTTTGGATCTGTTGGATCCGAAGCAACTCCATTTCCCTAGACCAGAGGTCGCCAAATTTTTTGGGTTGGTGGGCACATTTGAAGTTTTGGAAGAGTGTCATGGGCACTCTCACAAAATAGCTGCAGGGTGTGTGTGTTGCCCATTCATAAAATGGCTGCCATGGCCTGTCACAAAATACCCATTTCCTAGAAAGCAAATTGGTGAAACAAACAAAAAAGTAACTTGCCCAAGAATCTAAGTATAAGGCAGAGGTGGGGGTCTGAGTTCCAAAACACAAAACCCAAATAAAGATGGTGCTGAGGGTAGCACTTCAGCTTGGTTGGGCACCAAGAGAGATGTCTGTGGGCACATTTGTGCCCATGGGCACCATGTTGAAGACCCCAACCCTAGATGGACCCAATCCAGGCTCATCAGCTCTGCCTTCCCTGGAGCTGGTGTAGCTAAAACTCGTCATTGTTGTCAGTGGGGGGAAATTTGTAAATACATGGAACTGTCAGGCTGAACAACCTCATGAAACTGCCCCTCCCCCCCCCACACACATGCCTTTCTCCCTGGTCAGAGCAAGTTGGCAGAGCTGGGGATGAGGTGGTAGATCCACCTCGTCATTCCCCACTCTCTGCCTGCCATTATCAACTTTATATGCAAATCAGTTTAACTCAACATTGAGTCTATCCCCTTGCACATGGATTTCAGTGAATATTTTGAGTTGTTAAGCTGTGTTAACCCTACAAAGAACCCTAAATGCTGCTAGAAGCTCCTTGCCCTATGTAACTCATGCTGCAGGTATGGGTGGAACATTGCCCCAGCAAAATACTGTATAAAAGATGGTATTAACTATTTTAATCAGTGACAATATTCCTAGAAGCAAGTGGGACAGAGTCAATTTATGCTGCATTGTTTAGTTGATTAATGGAGTGGGGATACATTGTTTAGTTGATGAAATGACTAAAATGGTGCCCCCATGTAATTGGATAGCAGATTTTTTTTATTTTTTTAATACAAGCCTGTTCACCTGGCCCCTCTAGCAAGTATGCAGAGAAGGAGCAGCACCCTCCCCTTGCCCTCTCTTTCTGAGCAGCTGTCTTGATTGTGTCCAAAGGGAGAGGGCAAGTCAGGGCCAGTGGCACAACAGCAAGGAGGAAGTGGGAATCTTTCCCAAGATCCCCCCTCCAATCTGGAGCCAGCACTGGGGTGGGGTGCGGGAAAGAGGCATATTTATGCTGAGTGGCAGCAGTTCTCCATAGTTTCTTTCAGGCAGAATCTTTCTCAGCTCTCTTATCTGGCAATTTATTTATTTATTTATTATATTTATACCCCACCATTTTTCCTGCAAGGAACCCAAGGCGGCTTACATAATCCTTCTCCTCCTCTCCATTTTATCCTCACAACAACCCTGTGAGGTAGGCTAGGCTGAGAGTCAGTGACTGGCCCAAAGTCACCCAGTGAGTTTCATGGCCGAGCGGGGAATAGAACCCGGATCTCCCGAGTCCCAGTCCAACACTCTCACACCACTACGCCACACTGGCATCTTTTAAGACAGGGATGGGGAGCCTCTGGCCCAGAGGCCTAATCCGGCCTGTGGATCTTCCTTAGATTCTTCTAAGGGTGGAGTTTGGCTGGAGGAACCCTCCAGTCAGGAACATCTGACTAGGGATCACAGTAGGGATCTTCCTGTGCCATTTCCCCTGACATCATCTGGCCCACGAAGGGCTGAATTGGGGGTAATTTGCCCCCATCCCAAAACTGTTCCCCACCCTTGCTTTACGAGGAGATACCACCAATTGGAGCTGGAGCTTTCTACATTCAAAGTATGGGCTCCACTAATCTGCTCTCTTCCTTCGATATTATGACCCAGACCCTGGAGAACCACTGCCAGTCAGAGTAGACAGTGCCAGGTTAGGTTGACTAATATATCTGACCTGATAAAAGTCAGCTTTGCACCTTTATTTACTTATTTAGTACATTTTATATCCCATCTTTCTTCAATAATGGAACAAGACAGTGAACAGGGGCCTCCCAGGCGGTCTCTCAGATCCAGACAGTGATGAGACCCAGACTTGCCTAGCTACATCGAGGTGGGTGCATCATGGGACCTTGCCCTGTGCATGAACAAAGGGCTAATTCAGCCTTCTTCCACGTGGTGCCCTCCATACGGTTTGGACTGCAACTCCCATCAGCCCCAGCCAGCACGGCCAATGGTCAGGAATGCTGGGAGTTGTAGTCCAAAACATTTGGAGGGTATCAGGTTGGGGAAGGCTGGGCTAATTATTAGAGAATTAATCGCCATATTTTGTGTGTCCCTTCTCTATAGCAGAAAATTAACACTAAAAGTGGTACACAGTATAATTCTTGTGACCTGGGAAGAAGATTGAAGGAGTAGAACACCTTTTCTCAGTTCTTTTCCTAAGTTCAAGCTTGTTGAATGCTGCGAAAATTTGCATAGCTAAATCTGAACAGAGACTTCAGGATTTAGTCCATGCTGCTTTATTGTCACAGTTGTGCAAAAAGTATGATTTATTGAACTCTTTATCTGTAATTGTTATGGTGTAACTAGAGGGTTCATAATTGATTAGCTTTATCTTTGTGAGTTAGGGAATGATGCCATAATGCACAAGCAGCTGTATCCTTTAACAAGAGAAGATGGATGTCTTATATAAAAACAAGCTATTATATGTACTGTTTATACAACAGCAGAATTTAAAATGTGAAGAAGAAGAAGAAGAAGCTGCCAGTCAAAATGCTGACAAAAAAATGTACAATGCTCTATGGCAAATTGAAGCAACTGGCAGTAGGCTACATAGTCACACAGTTTTTAATAAATATCTGTCAGTTCTTTGGTTTGAGGATAATTGAGCTATACAATGACAAGAAAATGGTCTGCAAGTAATCAATAGGGTGACCACTTACATATCACCAAAAAAGAGGACACTGAACTGCATAAAATTTGCACATGCTAATGTGTATACATAGCAGCAAATTTAGAAACACTTAGTATACCGGTAATTTACATAGAAATACAGTATATATCGCACCATGGCGAAGAACACTGTGACCAGGTGATCTGTGTACCTTGCTCAGCCTGCTGTCCATGTGCTAACTGTTGATAGGCCTCTTCAGTCTTCAAGGCCCAAGTTCCCTCTTTTAATTATGGTTCTTCTTTATCTTAAAACTGGACTCAGACTGGGCAGCCCTTCAAATAGAGGGCTGTCTTTTGACAGCCTTTCAAATAGAGGACCGTCCTCTGTAAAGTAGGACACCTGGCTGGCCATCCTATTAATCAATGTTTTGCAGGGTTGTTCTCTTGTACAGGAGTCAGACTTTTCTCTCCATGGGGATTGTGAAGTCTATGGGGCAGTGGTCTGTTTGTACTTTGTATATTGTTATGGGTAAACATGCCAACAAAATTCTCCTCATTCAAATCTCTCCCTGGATTTTGAGGTTCCAAATTACTTGCTTTGTTTGCAGAGTGGCACCAATGTATTGGTGATCAGGTATTCTTCCATTTTTGATTGACATACTTTTCTCAGATAGTTGCACATGCAAAATTTGTTCATCTGTGTCTTGCTTTTCCATGTCTTGTTTTCTTACAAGTTACTTTTGGCATGAGCACATATGTGTGTTGATTAAATCACACAGTACAAAAAGGAAACTAGATGTAATTGCACACCTGAATCAGGAAACCTTTTGGCTCTGTGACTGAATCAATGTACACACATGCACCAATTCCAATATCAATTCCAGAAATTCTCTGAGATAAAGTGGACGACAGATGGAGTAGAACCAAGGGCAGAGCAAACCAACCAAAGAAAACCTACCAAAGAAAAGAGGAGAACATTGTGCATCCCTCTTTATGGCTAAGGAACTGCTGTGTCAAATATTTGAATTGGACATATTCCCTTACAGGAACTAGAGATGTAGGAATTGCAAGAGGACCCAATCAGAAACAATGATCTGGTTCACACATAACACCAATTTGTGGGTTATTTAACCCACAAAGTTGTGGGGGTGAGCGGGAGTGAATGAGTGCACGCACTGCCTCTGGTGTGCTCCTCACTTCTGCTTTCAGTAAACAACCTATGATCTTTCCATTTGTAGGTTGTGAGTGTGACATCCGAATCCAGACACTCTGGGATATTTAAGGGTCAAACAACCCAAGGTTAACCCAACAACAACTCATAGGTCAACTCTGGTTTAACCCCTAAACAACCCAGAGTGTCTGGGTTCAGATGCCATGTTCACAGCCTATGAACGGGGCAATTGTAGGTTGTTTACTGAAAGCTCCCACTTGTGCCTGACAACCCGTAGTTTAAACAGCCTATAGGTTGTTGTTACATGTGAACCAAGTCAGTAGCTACCCCCCTTTTTTTCTTATTAAAAGCCCCCCCCCAAACACACACTTTATTCATATATGCTTTTATATGCAATGAGCCCAATAACTGGGACAAGGTGTCAGAAGTGATGAACATGGAAGAGACTGAGATTTGTTGGAGATTCATGTTCAGAGAGAAAACTGGAAACTAAGAGTACATGGAGTCAACACAATGAACAAAGACAGTAAGTAAGTATTCCAGACATGCAGACATTGGCTAAGTAGCTTAGAGCTAACTGTGGAAGAGTTGGCTTGCAATCCTCATCTAGCCTGCAGCTAAAAAAAACATTGCACAGAATTGGAGCAAACTTTTAAACTATATCCAACAATACCAAAAGAAATAAGGGAGAAAAGCATTTTTCTCTGTATGCATGCAAAAGCTAATGAAACCACACAGCAGTATGTCAAAGAAGCCACATTTACCCAAATGCCCAATGTTCCTTTGGCGACCATATCTAAGGATCTATCCACTGTTCCTGTTCTGCTGCCTTTGATATAATCAGTGACTCTCATTCCTTCTATCTTCACCGACTCTTGGATCTCATTATAATGTCCTGTTTGGATTCTCCTCCTTTTAGTATGTTTTTTTTTGTTTTCAGATTTCTGTTGAATGTGTCTTCCTTGTTCCTCCCCTTCTGTTGGTGTCCTTCAAGGCCCAGTTCTAGGCTGTCTTCTCTTTATTTTGTATGCAGATGATGAAGCACCACATGGATGGCCACTTATAACTATATTGAACAGCACTCCAGGGGAAGTGGTCAACTGTAATGACAAGTCTTGAGGTGACCTTATTGGCTCTTTCCACTTCCACATGGATGCAGCTGCTGTATAATGAGACTCTGATGAAAAGCAGTCACCATTCATGCTGTGGTCATCTATATATCCCCAACTTTATTGAGGGGAGCCTGACTTCTTGTGAGGGAATCTTCTTATGTAGCAGAATGTGCTTAGAGCCCCCAGACCACTCTTTGTGTGGAGAATGGAGCAATCCTTAAAAATAAGTAGTAGACTATTGTTGGCCCACACTTTGAATCACCTGTAGTGTGCCTTCAGTTTCTGTGAAAATAGTGCTGTAATTTTCTTTATATTTGCTTTCCTCTTCTCTCCTCTTCTCTCCTACAACTGGATCTTTCTTTAGTATTAAATCAGACATATCCTAAAATTACACTGAGTTAATGACCCAACAACAGATGTACTCTTTTATCTCCTCAGGAAGCTCTTACTTAATTAAAGGTTTCTATACGGGTTTTGCTAAGCCCTGAATTAATGCTGCAACCTGCAAATGACTGTTCCGTCCATTTTTGTGTTACATTTCCCCCCTTACTTTGCATAGGCTCCCCCCCCCCTGTATTATTGGCCTTAAGAATTGCAGGGGACTCTACCGCTATTGGGTGGTATAGAGATGATGATGATGATGATAATTAATAATAATAATAATAATTCCTCTACCACCTCATGACTGTACTGCCTCATTCTGCTGCATCTGTAAACCCAGCTTTACTTGCGAGGTAACAGTCTTCTTACAGTAAAAAATGTATGGGTAAACAATCTGATGTTGAATATCCACAAGCCATCAATTGGTAAAATGCAGCATGGCTTATAGTCTTTCATGCCAATATTCAGGCAGGTCCTTAATATGAGCACATCCCTGTACTTTTAGTACTTAACCACTTGTTGCTGTTAAATGAGGCACAGCAATGTTAACACCTTTTTGACTACCAGGCCCAGTGCTACCATTTGCTTAAATACAGCAGCTGAGCTGCTGTCCCAGAAGAGTTTGTGTTTGTCTATGGCACAAAGCAACCACGCACATTATGCTTCACTGCATGATTAATATAACGTAACACGACGTTATTGTATATAGCATCTTTCGTGAAAAAAACTGTATTCCTGTTGCTTCCTCCAGTTAATAATGGACTATGGTGGAGATTAATAATACGCAAGAGCAGAAGGGGAGAGAATGTCAGAGTCACTGCAGGACAACAGAAAATGGTAAATTAAGAGTATTTATTTAGCCAGGGGTGTGAGTGTGTGGTCTGGCTCTATATCTTAGTTTTAACTTACAAGGCAACCTTGGAAAATGGAACTAGGGAAGTACATCACTTAGATGCCTTGGATCCCCAGTTAGATCCACATGTCAGAGAGTTTTACATCTCTGTAGCCAAAACTATTTTTCTTCTGTAAAGCATGGTTTTCCTACTCCACAAAGAGGGGCAAGAAAACACAGGCCACAGAGATTAAGAGTTTTGTTCTTAAAGATGAGTTTGTTTTAAAAAATGAGTTCGAAGTGCACATCCCAGGATTTATAACCCTTTGCTTTGTACGTATGCACTTTCTTTTACGGCTGTGCAATAATAATACTGCTGTGCTCCAGTGGCAACCATACCTTGTTTCAAACTGTCTGACACCCTCTCAACCTTCTATTTTGTGGGTAGGCAACGTGCTGCCCATGGGAACGAGTGTGCCTCCAGATACCTTTCTTGGTGTCCGCTGTGGTGCCCTACCCCTACCCCTCCCACTAAAACAATTAACTTCCCCCCCCCCTTACCAGCAGTTGGGATCGCTTCAAAGCAAAGTGAGCGCCTCCAACAGCCGCTGCCATCTTCATTCCCCATGCATGCCTCTGGGCCACATGTGGGGCTCAGAGACATTCTTAGGAAATGAAGGTATCAGGCGGCTGCAGGCTGACGCTTTCCTGTTGGGTGTGTGTGTGCTAAAGAGAACAGTAGGGGGCTAGGGGGAGAGGTTGTGGGAAGGTGGGAAGGCAGCAGCAGTGCAGGCTGGTGGCTCTTACATCAGCGGGGCTGTTTACGGAGCTCTCCATGGTGCCAAACTGATTTTGGGGGATAGGGTTCAGCACCGTGGATAGCTCTTTGAAGGTTCAGAGTGAAATCCGGAGTGGATAGATAGCCCTGCTGACATTGGAGCCACCAGCCTCCACTGGGCAGCAGTAAGCAGCTTGTGTGAGCAGGGCAGGGGACTCCGGGAAGCCAGCAAGGAGGAGGGGAGAGGGAGCCGCAGGAAGCCAGCGGGGACTGGCGTCATCAGCTTGGAGCAACCAGCCGGGATGGGGAGGATTGTGTGCTTGAATGGACGAGGGCCGCTCGTGTGTGAGAAAGAGATAGGGGGAGAGAGAAGGCATTTTGGCGGGATTTTGGAGAGATTCCGAAAAAAGCGAGTGTGATTTCTGTGTGCGCTTGCAGGGAGGAAGAGGGAGGGACCTGCGTGCATGTGTAGGTATTTGTGTATGCATGCACGCATGATGGATACATTACATGGTGTGTGTGTGTGTGTGTGTGTGGAGGATGTGTGAATGGATGGAGGATGGATGGCTAGGAGTGTGGTGGGTGGGAGAGAGGGAGAGAGAGAGAGAGAGAGAGAGAGACTGTATGGATGGTGATCCAGAGAAAAAGAGACAGGAGGGAATGAGTTGACTGGCAGTGGGGGTGGGCAGAAGAAAAAGAGTTTGCCTTCCGTTAAGTAGATTTCTGGTGATGCTGAAAACTGTGGGTTCGAAGGAGTTGTATAGCGTGTTGGGGCTCAGACCCCACCTTTGGCTCATACTCAGTCTTTTGGGCAGGTTACTTGTCTATTGAGACAGCCACAGATCCCACAGCAACCATTTTGTAGTAGTAGTGGTGTCCAGGATAGTTTCTCCAATGGCCAAAAGTGCCGACGGGTCTAAAAAGGTCGCAGACCCCTGATTTGGGTTCCACACATATACATGTTGCACACTGGCAGCCTTGTTTTCCCACCATCTCATTAGTCTTTTGAGAGCGAGAGCCGTGGTGCCATCTGCCAGAGCGCCAGGACAATTGACAGACCCTCCTTGCCCTGGCAAGTGAATTCACTGATAATGAGGCCATGTATTTATGACAGATAAGCATAGACGGAAGTCAGAATATGAGAAAAAGAACTAAGCAGAGGCTGGATACTTCTTTCCTTTTCTTTGATGGGGTTCCTACTTCATTCTAGCACAGCGGCAAGGGAATCTTTTTTGGCCCAAGAGCTGGATTACTTCCCAGGAAGTAATTACTTCCCTATTGCGGGGGGGGGGGGAGTGCATGCCAGCAGTGGTCCTAACCAGAGCCCAATGTTCATCTCCTTCATGATGCACTAGATGGGGGTTTTAAAGTTCCTTGCCCAGCACATCATGATGGGAATGAAGATTACAGTAATACCTTGGATTGCAAGTAACTTGGTTTGAGAGCATATCTTGCAAGACAAGCAAATTTTTAAATATTTATTTATTTATTTTTGACTTGATATACAAGCGACGTCTTGCAATACAAGTACTGTAGTACGGCTTAAATTAAAAATCTCTGTACAAATTTTTTTGGGGGGATTTCATTTTGATATAAGAGTGTTTTGGATTACAAGCACATTTCCGGAACGAATTATGCTCTCAATCCAAGGCATGACTGTACAAAGAAAGAGCAGGTGTGGGAAGGGGCATGACCTGGGAAATAGGCCAGATTGGGGAATGTCATGGGGCTTCTTCTAATTAGAAATGCAAACAATTCTGAAAATAAATGTGACCAGTTTAAATGGTCACATTTATTTTCAGGATTGTTTGCATTTCTAATTAGAAGCTAATGGTTGCATTTCAGCTGGCAGAAGATCTTTTGTTCAAGCTCAGTGTATTTTACAAGTGGAACTGATGAGGTCAAAAGTAAGCACCATGAGTTCGATGGAGCTTTCTCCCAGGTAACTATGCATAGCTTTGCAGTCAGGCTGATCCTAATAAATTAGGAATTATGCTGTGTGCTGTGCTCTTTGTCATGATGAGCTCTTGCACTTCAAAAATTTGCCACTACCAATGGCTTGTTATATGTTCAATTAGGGCAGCATGACCTTGACTTCATCCATGGCAACACCACAGTTTTGTTTTGTTTTTTAAATGGGGTTCAGAAATGGAACTGCTGCTGCATAGTTAATGTAGATAGACTGGTCTGTATTTGGGAAGGCATACTGACAAATATTTGGAAGCTCAAAAGAAGTTGATTTCTGTAACAGTTGATGTTTTGCTTTCTGGTATCCAGTGGGGGTGGAAAGATCCAAGAGGGAGGCACTGCCTTATCCAAAGCCCTGCTGGGCTTGTGCTGGCAAGGTGAAAGGGAGGAGCAATGCTTGTTTACAGTATATATTTTCTTCTCCTCCTTTTCAGTCCCCCCCCCCATAATTTTCCTCCCGTTGGAACAGGCTGGCATCAGGGCCGGTGCTACCATTAGGCCAACTAGGCGGCCGCCTAGGGCGCCGGGCTAAAGGGGGCGCCAGGAGCATAGGGCTGGAGGGAGGGAGGGCTCAAGTGGGAAGAGGGGGGCGCTAAATATCTGATCTTGCCTAGGGCACCAAACTGCCTTGCACCAGCCCTGGCTGGCATACATTTCCCCCATGTTGGGTGTGTGTCTCGGGACTGAGAGAGCTGATCCACGCATGACATGCCCCCCAATCCAACTCCCTTTTTGCCTCTACCAATGTCAGAACTCCAGTGGTGGAGAGACAAGGGCCTCAGAGGATTCTGCAGGAGTTGAGAGTGGGCATCTTCCCCTCTCTCTGTGTGTTCTATCTATTATCATTGGTCAACAAAAAGTTGTGCACTTTCCCCAGGCTGCTGGCTTCAGATGAGTTTTATTTTATTGCCTATCATAGCTGACCAGGTGGGTCACTATTTACAAACCTGATTTAAATCTTAATAACAGGATTTTTTAAAAATATAACTTTTCCTTTGGACTTTAACATTTCCATATTTATTTACTCATTACAATTATATCCTGCCTGTCCTTCAAGGAGCCCAAGGTGGTGTACATGACCCTCCTCTTCTCCATTTCATCCTCACAACAACCCTGTGAGGTAGGTTAGGCTGAGAGTCAGTGACTGGCCCAAAGTCACCCAATGAGCTTCATGGCTGAGTGGGGACTAGAACCCGGATTTCCAGTGTCCCAGCCCAGCACTCTAACCACTACACCGCATGGTTCTTAGTGTGGTGAAATTTCCTTCTATAATTAGTTGGGTGAAATGTCTTTCTTGGAGTCTGTTAAGAGAGCTCTCTTTGAGATGAGTGTCTTCTTCTGACTGCTCATTGGGTCTCATCTCTGGAGCTCTGTTGTGTTGCCTGCAGCTCTTTCCTGTACCAAGCAATCAACCCAGGCTCTCATTTGATGGTTTGTTTCCCCAGCCCTGTTTAGAAAGAAAGAGAGTCTGTAACATTAAGACAATGACAGAGATTCTGTAGAGAGTGCAATGAGTGGAACTGGAAAAGATGAGTGCAGAATTACAACGTAACTAGAAAAACTAGACTCGGAGCACCATCTCCCCCCTGGCTGACTTTGAGAATTAGAAGAACTACTTCAGTTGACTTTTTGGATTTAAAAAAGGTGAAAGCTCTTGTAGAGTGTGAGGAAAAAACATCAAAAGTGATGTGGAAGAGTAGGCTGCTATTCCCTGAATCTTCAAGGCAGAACTTTAATTTCAGATGCTGCATACATGCCCTGTGGCTTCGAGCAGCAGACATTTAGTACAATAACTGATAATGTGTAGAGGTTGCCTTATAGTTATTAAAGTGCCAGGGAGATAAGATATTTCTTCCCCTTTGAGCAGCCGATACTCAAATGTAAGTGTAAGGTGCAACACTTTACTCTACTTCCTCCTGCCAATAGACATTAAAGTAAAGATTTTTGAAGAGCAAGAATAACCCCTTGCCTGAGAACCTGGGTTAGTCTGTGTGGAATTTGGCTCACGCTGGCTCAGCTTGTCTGAGTGTGGAAAGCTAAGCAGAGTCAGGCCTGGTTATTACTTGGATGGGGGGTTGGACTTGATGGCCTTGTAGGCCCCTTCCAACTCTATGATCCATGAATTTTCCTCCTTTTGACCTGAAATGATAACCGAGAAAGTTGGTTCAGCAGCTTCTTTCAGCTTATTGTCAATTGTTGGTGGGCTTAGGTTACTGAACAAGTGTTTCCCTTCCCCCAACCCAATATGCTCTACGACTGCCTTCCCCTACCTGGGGCACTACAGATGGCCTGGACTACACCTCCCATCAGCCCCAGCCAGCATGGCCAATGGTCAAGGAAGATGGAAGCTGTAGTCTAATACACAGGGTGCCAGGTTGAGGAAGCCTGCTCTATGATTATATTTGGGCTTTTTTCTTCTGAGGTGTAATATGAAAGGCAAAACTATAGCAAAACATACATTGAAATATGACCAAAATAAGGTTTGGTGTCTGTCCTTAATAATGAGAGCCATTCCTCACATCAGGGGTCCCCAATGAGGTGCCTGTGGGTGCCATGGCGACTGCAGGCACCTCCAGTGGAACCTGCATGTTATCCGTGGGCACCCGCAAAAACTTTTTTTATATTTTTAATTTTTTATTATTTTTTCTGTTTTTGTTTTTTTTAAAGTGTGTGCATGGATTTATATTACAAGCATACAAGTTTCTAGCAGTTATACATAGGCTTCATCAAAGGCAGACCAAATATCCAAATAAGTATCCATTTGATGGTGGTGTCTATATGCCTCCCGTTCAAATACTGAAATCCTTGTAAGGCCCTCATTCCATTGCATTAGAGGAGGTGAGTGTTTATCCTTCCAATGTTGTAATATCAGTCTTGTATTTGTCAAAAGGGCGCAGAGAATCCATTTACGCTGACCATTTGTTAATCTCCATGAAGCAGGTAAATAATTTAAAAGAGTGTGTACATCAGTGAATATTAAAGACTGTTCCAGTACAAAATTTATCTGTGTAATAACTTCCTCCTAAAAAGAAGCAACTATTGGACATTGGTAAAATGTATGTTTAAAAGAAGCATTAGCTGTATTCCACCTCCAGCAATTAGCCGAATTAGACAATCCTTTATTAAAGAGACATTGCAGTGTACAACAGACAGGAAACAAAAGTTTTTGCTGAAGAAGATGTAGTCTGAGATCCATAGACATGACAGGTAGATGCCAAAGTGGCAATCCTCTGATTAGGCATTTTGTGGTGGTGACTACAGCTGTTTCTCAAATTCCCAAATAAGCCCACAGGTCCAAAAATGTTGGAGACCTCTGCCTCACATTATGTGGAAGCAAACCCAGGTTATACACTCTGTTTATACATCCAACAGGGAGCTGCTGCCCCAAAAGGTCTCTGAAAATGTATCTACATGAGAACTTCCTTGCCTTATTTATATTTTAGCTACACACCTCAAATGGAATATGTGGAGCTGCAGAAAACTAAAGACTATTTAACTTTTTTAAAAAAAATTCTTAGCAAAGATATGAAAAAGATGGAATACCAGTTATTTTGGCATGTGCCTATTCTAGCAGGCTTTAAGACTGAGAAAGAAAAGCAAAAAAAGAAGAGGCTATTTCAGACACTGCTTTCCTGAGCATATGGTCACCATAGTAAATACATGAGCGATTTTGGTTCAATATCCCATCCTGAACCGGTTCATGAAACCTCATTTTATTGTCTCTCTTAGGAAGCCCAGCAATCTCCATTAGCTTCCTCTGTTTTTCCCCACCTGTGGAGAAAAGGGCTCATCAAAAATTAATTATTCATTAGTTAATTATCAGAGGTGAGACAGTTTAAATCAGAAGATTGCATTTAAATTGGAGGGAGTCTGTTTTCAGAGTGTTAATATCACAGTACCCCTATGTATCACACCTATATTTAAACAAAGGTAAAGTGTGGCACCAACTATTCTTGTGACTATCACAGTCTCACTGATTCTCTGTTCATTCTTCCTCATCCAATCGATGCTGTATCACATGAACATTTCTTTGCATCTTGGCCTCTGTATACAAAGAGGCTTTTAATTTAGACCTCCCTTTCTACCCCCTCTCAAAGCTGCTTCTGAAAGTTGGGGGACCTCTCCCACAGTGCCAGGAGGGGAATATTGGCTGCCTTCCCATAAGCATGTGCAAAGGGTCTTTTCAGTAGTGGCACCCTATTTATGGAACAACCTTCCCAGAGAGGTTCACATGGTGCCATCATCGCTGTGGTCTTTTTGGCCTCAGGTAAAGAACTTTCTGTTTTTCCAGTTCTTTTAAATAACTCATGTAATTCAGACCTCTCAGTTTTAAAATCTGTGTGCTTAATTTTGGGGTGCTGTGTTTTGTTTTGTTGTCATATTTTATGTTGCCTTGGTTTATATGTTTTTATGTTCTGTGTTATATTTAAAATGTTTTCATGTTTGTTTACTGTAAGCCACCCAGAGGCCTTTGTTATGCGGTGGCATATAAATATTGTAAATAAAAATAAATATAAGGCCTTTGTGCAGGCACACAGACCTTTCTGAATCCAATCCAGAGTTCATTACTAAACCGGTCTCAGACAGTGACGTCAGCTACACTCCATCATAGATACACTGAAGTGGGGAAAAAATAAGATCAAAGCATCTTTCTACCATGTTTGCTGTTACGACAGAGGCAGGCACATAATGAAATACCTTAAACTGTGATCCTGTCAGACTTCTGCCAGTTGTTTTGTAACTACGTTCCCTGAAAATTTGTCCTTTGCAAGTTTTCCAAATACAATAATTTTTTTAAAAGGTAAGAACAAAAAGCTGTAAGCCACTTTTAAAGTGGTATGACAAACAGAATAAAGGGACAGAAACAGCATCTGGTGTGAACTGTTTTCAAAGTAAAACATTATTAACAAGGTTTCCCCCACCCTCACAGAACCTCAATGATACAATTTCTTCATTGCTTCAGGAATGGAGTGTTCCCAGGAGAGGGTAGGTTAGGAAATCAGGGTTACAAATAATCTGCCAAACCTGATTAAAATAACAAAAGGAAGTAGCAAAAGCTTGAGGCTTTTTTAAGAAGGTCAGTAAATTTTCAAAGTGATCCCTATATTAAGTAACTGAGCAGTTTGATATTAAAAATAACCAAAATTGGCTTTTGGGGGGGAAGGAGGAGGTCGGTAACAAAACAACAGGAACAAGCAAAGTTATGCGGCTGGGAGGATTCTTCCTGTACTTTAATAGAATTCAGTCATCTAATGGAGGGACCATCCTCAAGCTCTATACCAGGGCTCTCCAACCTTGGGTCCCCAGATGTTGCTGGACTACAGCTCCCAGAATTCCTTGACATTAGCCATGCTGGCTGGGTATGCTGGGAGCTGTAGGCCAGCAACATCTGGGGACCCAAGGTTGGAGAGCCCTGCTCTAGACTATCTGGTGGCATTAGGGACAAGCTGTTGCTGCAAATTTGGTTAAACTGGAAAAGTTTATATGATAACGAAGCTCATCATCAGAAAAAAAGCTGGATTTCACCCCACGTTCCCCTTCCTTCTTCCCTCCCAGACTTATTGCTTTATGTAATTACTTCAGGTATTCAAGAATATAAGCAGAGCAATGCTGGATCAGATCAAAGGCCTATCTAGTCCAGCATTCTGTTTGCACACTGGCCAACAGATGCCTATGGAAAGCCCACAAGCAGATATGAGGGCAAAAATCTCCCTACCCAATTTCTCCACAGCATGCATACTTTGATACACCTGTATCATGTCCACTCCTTACTTGCCTTTTTTCTAAGCTAATGAGCCCCAAACATTGTAACCTTTCTTCATAGAAGAATTGCACCACCCCCTTGATAATTTTGGTTGCCCCTTTCTCCACCTTTTCTAGTTCTGCAATATTTTTATCTGTATACCACCCTTCATACAAATATATCCTAGAGTGGTTCACATTAAGAATTTACAATAAAATACAATTAGTACATAACTAAAATACTATTCCAATAAACAAACAAACAAACCCATCCATGATTACAACAAAAGTGCTTTCCAAAGTTGCCACAACTGCAGAACCAGTTAACCAATGGATAACTCAGGTACACTGTATAAAATCTAGCTTCCTTTCCCCTCCAATCTAAAAAAATAAAATAAAATAATTTAAAATAGCTGAAAGCATAAACAGACAACAACATAGTTACCAGAAGAGCTTATCTGGAGAGGGAATGTTACAACCAGGATGCCACTAATGAAAAAGACTTCCCTCTATCCCCCCCCCCCCCGCCAAAGTATCTGTAAAATTTATTTAACTCATATTAGGGAAGATCTGGCCTATTCAGAATTCATTTGGAGTAAGGGATTAATTCCCTGAACACCTTTTGGATATCTGGATAATTTATCTAGATTCCAAAGAAGTCTGAATTGGGCTGAGTCCATAGGAATGTTGGAGAACTCTGCAACAGACTCCAGTGATTTCAAATGTCTAAAAATCCACCCTGCAGATTTCACAGTGGACCAACTTATCTCTAGTCGTGCAAATTCCCCGGGCCTGCGGACTGTTTTGTTTTGTTTTGTTTTGGCTGTACTTTCATACAAATTTAGTAGTAGAAAAATACAAACAAAACAAAAACAAAGAAACCACACACAACAAAAATGTGCATTCCCCCCATAGGCTGAAGCGTGAAATACGCATTTTTCAGGGATTACTGTATTTTGGGAAGATCTGTGCATTTTCAGGAGTGCGAATTTGGGCATGTGCGAATTTGCGCAAATGCATACAAACGCATTTGTGCAAAAAAAAAAAATCCACTTCTGTCAACGAGCGGACGATGGAACGAAATGCACCTGACAATCCACAAAATGTAGATTGAATGGAGTTTACAATGTCTGTGCATCCCTACGTCTTCCACAGGCATTTGCTGTGAGAAGGCATCCTACTCACTACTACCCCAGTCAGTTTTACCTACCAGATGTTGAGGGATTGAAGCAAGGTCACCAGTCCCAGCACTGACGGTCACAGCAAGGTCTGACTGAAGCGCTAGACACTGCTGCTGCTGTGTGTGTGTGTGTGTGTGTGTATGTGTGATACATCTAGGGACAATGGGATAAATGGAAACTTCATTCCTGATCGTTCCCAGCATCCCTGAATGTACCACATGTGTGCACATGTGCAGCAGCTTTCAGGGCGTCTGCCCCTGCTGTGGCTTTTCTCGGTGGGAATGGCATCATCACTTTGCCTTAGAGATGCAACATGAAAGGAAGCGGGGAAGATTCCAGTGGTTCCATAGGTCAGGGGGTGGGCGATGTGATGCCCGTGGGCACCAATGTGTCCCCAGACACATTCCTTGTTGTCTGATGAAGTGGACAAGGTGCTTTCATCTGTGAGGCCGACCACCTGCTTGTTTGACCCTTGCCCATCCTGGCTCATCATGAGCTGCAGGGAGAGACTGGGTGAGGGGATCAAGGCGGTGGTGAATGCCTCCCTCGAGGAGGGAGTGATGCCATCAGCCCTCAAGGAGGCAGTAATAAGACCGCTTCTAAAGAAGCCCTCCTTGGATCCCCAGGATTTAAACAACTTTCGCCCAGTCTCCAATTTACCATTTCTGGGCAAGGTGATCGAGCGGGTGGTGGGTGCTCAGTTGAAGGCACACTTGGATGAAGCCGATTATTTAGATCCGTGCCAGTCGGGCTTCAGGTCTGGACATGGGACGGAGACGGCCTTGGTCGCCTTGGTGGATGATATGAGGAGGGCTTTGGATAGGGGCGAATGCTCCTTTCTAGTCCTCCTCGATCTCTCAGCAGCTTTTGATACCGTTGACCACGGTATCCTCCTGGACCGTCTGGAGGGGTTGGGCTTGGGAGGCACTGTATTGCAGTGGTTCCGGTCCTTCCTCTCTGGAAGGTATCAGAGGGTAGTTCTCGGGGAGGAGGCTTCGGACCCTCGGCTGCTCACTTGTGGAGTGCCGCAGGGTTCCATCCTCTCCCCGATGTTATTCAACATCTACCTCAAGCCGCTGGGAGCTATCATCAGGAGGTTTGGGGTGCAGTGTCATCCGTATGCGGATGACACGCAGCTCTACCTCTGTTTCAAGTCCTCACCGAGGTTGGCCGTTGAGACCCTGTCCAAGTGCCTGGAGTCAGTGGCTGGCTGGATGAGAAGGAACATGCTGAAGCTGAACCCCGACAAGACCGAGGTACTTCTGGTGGGGGACAAGGGAAGGTTAGGGGATGTTGACCTGGTGCTGAATGGGGTACATCTACCCCTGAAGGACCAGGTCCGCAGCTTGGGGGTCATTCTAGACTCCCAGCTGTCCATGGAGGCTCAGGTGGCAGCTGTGAGCCGGGCGGCGCTGTATCAACTCCATCTGATATGGCAGCTGCGCCCCTACCTTCCTAATCACCTGCTCCCATCAGTGGTTCATGCCTTGGTCTCCTCTCGCCTAGACTACTGTAATGCGCTCTATGTGGGGTTACCCTTGAAGATGGTCCGGAAGCTTCAGCTGGTACAGAACGCGGCGGCTCGCCTGATTAAGGGCAGCCGCCGGCATGATCACATCACGCCAGTGCTTAATGAGTTGCACTGGCTACCAGTTGCTTGCCGAGCCGAATTCAAGGTGTTGGTTTTGACCTTTAAAACCCTACACGGCTCCGGCCCAGCTTATCTCAAGGAGCGCCTCCAGCAACATCAAGTAGGCCGCTCAACAAGGTCTGCCACGGACGGCCTTCTCCTTATCCCATCAGCCAGAGCAGCCAGGCTGGTGGGGACTAGGAAGAGGGCCTTCTCTGTGGCGGCCCCCACATTATGGAACTCCCTCCCTAGTGACCTTCGCCATGCCCCCTCTGTGATGAGCTTCCGCCGTGCATTAAAAACATGGCTGTTCAGGCGGGAATATGGGGTGGGTTAGGTTTTTAATGAGAATTTTTTATATTGTTTTAATTGTCATGTTTTATTGTGTTTTATTGTATTTTAATTGTACATCGCCCAGGGTGGCCGGGTGACCGGCCAGATGGGCGATTGATAAATATAATAATAATAATAAATTGTTGCCAGCCGACACACTCTACTCCTCCTCCTCCTCCTCCCAATTTTTATTTTAAAATATTTTAGTATTTTCTCACTGGCAGCTGGGAATCGCTTCAAAGCAAAGTGGAAGCTCCTAGCGGCTGCCATCTTAATTTGCCATGAAATGCCTCTGGGCAGGTTACCTATTCTTCGTGACTAGCCATGCCCACCCACGGCAGCCATTTTATGGTTGTGTCCAGGGTGGTTTTTCACATTTCCAAATGTGTCCACAGGCCTAAAAGGTTGCCTACCCCTACATAGATGGTTGTGGCAGGTACTGAAGCTCCTGGGCTCCGGCAGACAGCCATGCCATTGCCATAGGGCAGGGTCTAGAGCAGCGGTGTAGAACCGCAGGCTGGGGGCCAAATCCAGCCCACCTGGGGTCCCAATCAAACCACCTGGGGCTCCCCAGATGGCCACAACCCCTTCCCCTGGCCCCTCCCCTTCCCCTTCCCCTTGAACACCAACCATTTGGTGGTTTCCCAGCATTTGTGCTATTTTTCCCATTCTAAGAGGTTGAGTTGCCTCTTTGAAGGTTTAGTTACTGGCAGGAAGGGCTTAAACTAAAATATGCTGGTATTTTGGGTATTTTTGCCTGCTCCTTTTGCCTTTCGCCATGCCCACCACTGGAATGCGGGCCCCAAGAGCTTCTCTGACATGGAATTTCTCCCTTAGGGCTGAAAGAGGTTCAACATCCCTGGCCTAGAGGCATCAAGGGTGTTAATCCAGTTCCATCTTGGAGTGAAATCAGACCCAGGATAGTCTGAATCCAGTCCAAAATGAATCTGTAGGAGGCAGACAACTGAAATCTAGGTTGAAAATCCAGTTCTAGTGTAATTTGCTGCCACTTCTAACTCACATTTCATCCACAAGAGATTCAGCAATGGTATTCAGATCATGTTGCAATTTATCTAGTACCAGAAGACTGTGGTCTGTGATGTCAAAAAGGCAACATGTTCATGGAATAACATCATTAATTCCTGTTGTACTTCATTGTTGAATGATGGGAGTTTGACCAGCCACTATATATTCCTTTTTGTACTTGTTTTCCCCCAGTATCTGTGATCTGTCCTGAAACATGTATTATCTGCAACTAAGCTTCTGTGGCAATGATTCACAAATGGTGGATTTGAAAACGCCAGTATATTGCAGATATTTATGAATTAGCCTCTGGGAAACTGGCAGCACACTTTTGAGGCAATGTAGTTCAATGGGTTAAAGAAGATTGATTTGTAGATCTGTATTCCATCTAGGCAAAAGTATTTTTGACAAGTCCTTTGAGTAAAATGTTACTCTAAACCATTGCCTGGCATTGTAAAGCCATCTTCTCTGAATGGGTCCCTACAACCCTCTAATCCTTGTATTTATTACACCTGTATAAGGGTGGCAGGGTTACTTCCTAAGGGGATAAGCCATTTTTCCAGCACTGAATGCTATCACACTTTATGAATGGAATCTACCCGCATTCTGTTTGATTCACAGCCGTGAACCTTGCTTGGCTGGAGGAAGAAAACACTGCTGGCTGCTTAAGCCCAGGGCATTTATAAAAGATATGTAGTGCAGACTGTCCTTGCAAGCATCCTAGCTTCTCTCTCACACACAGCATAAATCCTTTGGTGGGTATGAGAGCTGCAAGTAATATATATCTCAGGTGCTGGAGCCTGTAGGATCAGAACTGGGGCTACTCAAGTCTGGAGATGGAAACTTTAGAGACAAATACACAGTCTAAAAGACAGCTGTAAAAGTGTTGAATTTGGCTCACCTTCCTCTGATGAGTTGTGGGACATCCCGGGCCATGACTGACAAGAGGAGCTAGAGTTGGGGGAGAAATTCATTTGGTTCACCTTTTGATGCAAACTTACACAATTCTGCATTTCTGAAACAAAACACAAACAAAAATCCAGTTATTCTTCAACATTTTCCCATGAAGTTCCCAAATATATATATTAAAAATGCAGACAAAAATGTGTTTATTGGTGAAAATAACATTAAAATGCATATGTTAATCGAGCCTTACCTGGGCTCGAGGCTCTCTGCGGCTCATCCTTCCGCGGTGGCGGCCCTATCTCACTCTTCTGAGCGGCGCGGAGCATTCTCCATGCCGCTCGAGCCGCTGCCGGAGCTGCCGCCGCCGCTCAAGCCGCTGCCACCGCGTCACATCCTGCTGCTCTGGTGCACTGGACCCCTGCGCTATGTTTTTGGCGGGGGGAACCAGGGCAACAGGGCTTAAACAGCCCTGGTTTCCCCCACCAAAAACATAGCGCGGGGGTCCAGCGCGCCGGAGCAGAGTCCCGTCGCGTCAGTTCCGCTGCTCCAGAAGTGACGCGATGGGACCAGTGCGGGCGGCGCGGGTGGCTCGCCGTGGAGAGCGCAAGCTGGCGAGGAGGCAGGTAGGCACGCGCTCGCCGCGGAGAGCCACGAGCGGGCCGAGTTCGGGCCTCACTCATGCTCGCGCGGGCAAAGGTAACATCACTAATATGCATTTACAGTAGGGTCATTGCTTGCAAAAACTGTGTTAGGCATGCAAAATTCATGCATTAGGAGAAATGCACACAAAAATGCATACAAACTTTCATGCAAGGTTTTTTAAAAAAAAAATATCATCATTTGGGATGAACTAAATTTAAGATTGAAATAATAAGAAACCAAAACTTTCATCCATTGTCCATCCCCAACAGGGACCATCTCACCCACCAGATCAGGACAATCCTCAGTCTCTTGCAGATATCTCCCTTTTTATGGATAGGTTCTCTGTGCCTTTAACATCTGCGTGACCAGCAGGGCTTCAAGCCTTCTCTGGCAAGAAGATGCTATGATGGAAATTCAGCACATGCTGATTTTCTGTCTCTCATCCATCATATGAAAGGCACATAACCTTTAACAGCTCCAAATAGTACATGGGGTGGTGGTTATGTCACCTTTTTAAACCAGTCTACTTTTTATAACCTTGGTCTTAGTTATTTAAGTAATTTTTAAATTGTTTTAAATGTCTAGTGACATTTTATGATGTTTTTATTGTTTGTATTTTATACTGTATTTTATTGTGTTTTACAATTGTTGTAAACTGCCCAGAGAGCTTGGCTATTGGGTGGTACAGAAATGAAAATCATCCTCATCATCATCATCCTCATCATCATCCATTGACAACCACAGCCACCACACAAGGGTTGCCCTGCTTGTCTCTGGTTGACCTGTCTACCTTAACCCTGACTCATTTCCTCATGCATCTCTTCTTAAACACAGATTACCCCATGAGATTTTGAGGTCACCTACCACTGGTCTAGTTTGTAGAGCAAACTTAAGTTCTGTTTGGAATTGGTAAATTCATCCTCTATAAAGCCAGCATTGCTAGCATTGGGAATTGGATTAGATGAATCTTGAGATACTGTCCAACAGTCTAAAATTTGCTTGTGACAAGACATTTGTACAATGATATGGGAGTTGGTTTAACAGAGAGAGAGAGAGAGAGAAAGTAAACTATCCCACGGAGTGTGCCTGAAGTAGTTCTTCGGCCCTCTAGAATACATGCCACTTAGACGTGCGTTGCATCCAATTCAACATGCATCAGAACAAATGTAGGCAGAATGAAGAGGGACAATGTCCAACTGCAAGAATGGTTGAATAAAGAAATGAAGGTGCTTGCAGACATGGGTTTTATTGTCCCTGTTTCATTCATGAAATCTTACAGCGAATTCAGATGACAACACCTTCGACTTGTAAACTTGCTGTGTTTTCCCACTACTTGTTCTGTCTTTTTTCTCACCAGAACAAAAAAATCCATTAAGGAGGAAAGGCAGAATAGCTGCACAATGCCTTTCGATTGGTAGAGCTAACAACCCTCCATCTGGAAGCAACCTGAGTTACCCAGGGAAGGGAAGAGCCTTCCTTAACATGGTGCCTTTCGGTGGTTTTGGACTTCAAATTCCATCAGCCTCAGCCAGCATGGACAATGGTCAGGAATGCTGGGAGTTGTAGTCCAAACATCTAGAAGTCATCAGGATAGAGAAGGCTGCTGTAAGAGCATGGGTTGGGTGTGGATTAGGTTCAAGGAGCCTTGCTAGCATTGGGAATTGGATTAGATGAATCTTGAGATACTGCCCAACAGTCCAAAATTAGCTTGTGACAAGACATTTGTAAAATGACATGGGATTTGGTTTGATAGAGATAAAGTAAACAATCCCACTGGGTATGCGTGAAGTAGTTCTTTGGATCCTGGCCTATGTTCATTGATCTGATGGCAATGACCCAATGGTTCCTGGCAAAGCTTTTGGGGATGTGCTTGTGTCCAGAACTGGAAATAAAGAGTTGAGATACAGGCAACTGGTGTTCAGCTAGGGCCACATTTTTTTAAAGCTACAAGACCTGCAGAGGAGAATGATTGTGCAGACACTAACTCATAAGGGGTCATCAGGGAACTAACCTGTGAGTTATTCAGAGATGCCTACTCCTGCCCAGGGTGAGAGGTGGCAGTTTTCTCCACCCCTTCCCTTAGGCCAAACTTTTGCAGGTACATAGGGGAGCCTTCCTGATTCATCCCCTCTGAGTGGGTGATAAAGGTTAGCCTCAAAGTTGATTAGTACCTGCCTACCACAGGACCCACAGCCATGAGCTGGGTAATTGCCAATCACCGTAAAGGTGTCTCAGGGTGCCGAGACACCTAACATCAAACCTGACTGATAATTTTCCATACACCCTTGCCACGTATGACCAAATACACCTAATCAGCAGGCACAGCTGCACTACTTGCTACTCTGCACTCTGACTTACACTACAGAATAGGTGGGGAAAATGGCCAACTAGGCCAATCTGTAAAATAAATAAATAAATAAAATCTGTAGGCAGGTTAAAAAAAAACATCCATTCTTGCACCGCTGCCAGTGGTGCGGAAATGGGAAGAGGCTGTACACATGACGGAGTGGGCCTAAATAGCTTCATGGGCTCTACTCCCACTGGTGTCAATGTGGCATGTATCAGCTTTTTGATACCGTCACTGTAGGGATGTATGAGAAATCCATTTCAGTTTGGATTTATCCAGTTTGCACCTTCCTGTGACCAAACCATTGAAGTCCGTACATTTTTGAGCTTGCAATGTGATTCATAGACCAAAAAACAATGCATTTGACTGCATGCATACATCTGAGGGGGGGGGGAATGTACTTTTGACAAATTTGCGCGAATACGCTTTAATCAATGGGAGAAGAATGTACACATTTCAAAGATGCACACAATGGATACATACATTTGGGGAAATATGCATGAAAATTACGCACAGATTTTCATGCAAAAAGACACATTTCAAAGATGCACACAATGGATACATACATTTGGGAAAATATGCATGAAAATTATGCACAGATTTTCATGCAAAAAGACAAAAACAAAGCTCGCAATCTGATACAGACTTGAGTCAGAGCGAGCTTCAAGATGGAATTCATAGAACTTTGTTTGGCAAGCTCAAAAGTTTTGCTGATACGCACATTGCTAAGTGTGCAACACTTCTTTCCAGCCCAAGCACAACTCCACACACCCCCACATCACAAGAGGGAATGGCTTCCTGTCCTAGTGATATAAAATGGAATTCTTATCTGACTAGACTGGGTGTGGGCAACGTATCATTTAAGGGCCATATGTGCCAGGCCAGCCTTTTTGTGGCCTCCACTATCCCTCAGTGGCAGTGCTGCCACCACATTTGCTGTGCTGGTGGCAAAAAAGCAGTGATTGCGTCGCCGCCGTGCCACTGCATTTCAGTGGTAAATTTGGCAGTGCAGCAGTGGGGGCAGGCAGGGATGTGGTCATTGGTGGGATCCAGACCCCCAATGTTGCCCACTCCTTGACTAGAGGATGAGATCTTGGTTAGACTGTCACCATCACAACCAAAGTGACCAATATCTTCCCACTGAAGGCTTGTTCATATGGAAGGGAGAAGTAGCAATGGTTCACTTGCCACATCCAAGAACCTAAACTGGATCTACTTCGCTTAGGATTACAGACAAGCATCAGAGCTTTGATCTCTGCAGGCACAGTGACTGCACTTCTTTTCAAGCTTCAGTCTTTTTCAAAACAGCCACAGAAAAGCACACCTCATAATAAATAGAAGCGACCTGGCTGCTGCTGTATCTACATTTGTGTTTTAAAAGTTCCACAGGTGGTATACATTTTTCAGACTGGGTGTGCTACAGCTCTTCACAGGGGGATCAAAGAGAGATGCAGCCAATACCCCTTAAAAGAAATCCATGGGCACAAAAACATAAAAGTTCCACATTACAAGATTATAAATGAAGCAAAGAAAGGAAGCCTTTGAAAATCAAAGTGGAACTGTCTTCATGTCATCACATTAAAGAGCTTGTACACTTTCCTCTTGGATTTTTATTATTTATTTATTTTTACCACTGGAGCAACATCACACAGACAATGTTTACTGATTTTCAAATGTGGTTTGAAGTTCTGCCCCTGAAAATCAGTATTGCATTCTGAGGCTGCCCCTGCCTTTCTGGCTGGTCCCAAGGCGATGGAGATGTTCTCCATTGAGTACGTCCCTAGACGTCGGAGATCATACGTATTCAGGGATTGTGAACTCTTTTGGCCATCCTGGGGCAGTGCTCTACAAAGCATCTTTGAATACCAATATACAAGCTGCTGCTGCTGCTGCTGCTGCTGCTGCTGCTGCTGTAAGAAGGGGCCTGTGCTGGCGCACAAATCTGGCTATTCATTGAAGGGTGAGAGGTTTCCTCATGATTATCAAAAGGACTAGATAAAGAATGTCATCAATTGCTGCTGAGCCAAATGCAAAACAGAATGGTCGCTCAGAGGGCTAACAAGCATTTTGTATGCTGAGTTAATATTTTCTGTGTTGGCTTGGAAATTCCTCCATTCTTTTTACGGTACAGAGCTGCATGAAAAGCATCAGTAAGGTCCCTCATGGTCTGGGTTCAGGGTCTACTTTCTCTCTGAGAATCAACCTTCTGAAACACTTTGGTCTTCAGATGAGGCCCTGCTTCAGATACCTTGGACCTCTCAGGCTGAAACCCTAAGCACACTGACGAGAGCAGGGATGGGCAACTTGTAGCCCTCCAGATATTTTGTCCTATGACTCCCATGATCCCTCACCATTGGTGATGCTGGCTAGGGCTGATGGAAGTGGTAGGCCAAAACATCTGGAGGGCCACAAGTTGCCCACCCCTGGACTAAAGAATAATAGCACAATCCTTTGCATGTCTACTTAGAATGAAGTAACCCTCATTCAGTTCAATAGGTCTTACTTCCAGGTAAGTGTGTATAGGATTGCAGCCTTACAAAACAATCCTAACTCACATTTATGATGGAGGGGCAGAGGTGGTACCCAGATCCACCTGTGGTACAGCCACCACATCCATTGCCCTGCCATTGCAGTGTGGGCAGGGTGGGAGGGGGAAACTTTATATTCTGCTTTCCTGCTGACTACAATGGGAGTGAATTAGTTACACCAGCCCCGTGGCTGGCATAGAGTTGCAGTATTTCTGTGAGCTTATCGGGGAAACGAAGGGATTTGATGTATATCCATTCCCATCGACCCCAACATGCTCCAACATGCTTCCCAGAAGTCAATTGGGAGCAGTTAGCACTAGCAGTACAGATTTCAAGTGGGGAGAGCATTCCACAGATAGGGGGCATTTTTGCACAATGGTGATTTCCCTACATGTCACTGCATCCCTATATAGTAGGGTCTGGCATGGAAAGCTTAGAGGACATACCAAACAGGAAGTTAGACAAGAATGTTACCCCCCCCTCCTCTCTCTCTTTCTCCCCAGCAAGAACATAACAGAACAGCAACAGGAAACTCCTGCTGGAATTAGGTCCAGTGCCACCTAGTGACCACTAAACTACATGATGACTAGGACTGGCCCAAGACATTTTTCTGCCTGAGGCAGAGCAAGGTCAACCACCAACCACCCAAGTCAAGGTGCATAGTACCCAAAGCCAGCCAAGTTATTTTGGCACACAAGGCAGAAAGCCCTACAAGTACTTCACCCCATCCCTGGCAGTAAAAATACAACAACAAATTAAATTATTTATGTAATAAATAAACAAACAAATAAACTAACTATTTGCTGCCCTTTCAGGACACCCAAAATCTGCTGCCTGAGACAGCCACTTCATTCTGCCCAAGGGTGGGGCTGGCCCTGATAATGACACTATCCACACTGACCACACAGAGCTCTGGTTCTCTCCCTCTTTGTAGTTGCGTGCACAGAGTGTCCACATTCAGGAAACCTCCTTTACAAATTTAGGGAGTGTCCCCTCCCCCCCACACACATGTAAGGTCATCTAAGAAACAAAATATCGGCCTTAAATCTGTTTCTTGTTTGAGTGTGGGAAAGTATAAATTAATCCATGTGAGTCAGTTTTTCAGGTGACACATCCAACATCTTTTCTTTTAAAGCAGGGATGGGCAACTTGTGGCTCTCCAGATGTTTTGGCCTACAGCTCCCATGATCCTTCACCATTGGCTATGCTGGCTAGGGCTGATGGGAGTTATAGACCAAAACATCTAAATCAGAGGTGGTCACAAGTTGCCCACTCCTGATTTAAAGAACTTCTGCTTATAGATTTTTCATAGACTGTACTGAAGCATGAGATTTTCCTCCCTTTAAATTGTTTTTTCTGTACTGCCAAGTTAGCTTGTCCTCAGACATTATCACAGCTTGTTAGCAAAGTTCATGAATTCATTCAGCATTTGAAGTATATATCGAAATGTTCTTAGTGCTGAAGATTTAATGCAATTGCTTAATTTTTCACTCCTTTCTTTAAATTATTATTTCTTTAATAATTATCATGTATTTTAGTGCTCATGAAAAGATTTACAGTGCACAAATTGGGCCAGAACTACATAAAATTCTTCATAGAACATTGCCAATATTACTTTACTCTGGTCTGTGCTAAAATTATTAACATGCATTCATTCCCCAGAAAAAGGAAGGCAGTTTTCTGAAATTGTTTTTTTTTTATGGGGAGAAACAATAAAGGTTACGATAAAGCTTATATCATACTTGATGTTTGGGCTCCGCTGCATACATGAGCCTATACATTTGCTTAAATTATATGGTTTTAAATAAGGTTCTGTCCTGTTCTATGCTTCTTTCTCTTTCTTTTTTCAATTACAGTATAAAATAAATTCACATTAATAGCAGGCCAGCCTAGATAGAGCTAAATGCCTTGATAAAGTAAGGGGCTATATAGTGTAGAAAGAGACTGAATATGTATTTATGCTGTGCTGGATTTCTCCTCACCACACACACACTCACACACACACACTTCTTTTGACCATGCTCATTCAATTTGGTAGAAAAGAAATTAGTTTTGAAAAGAAATTTCAACGGAGAAGAAAATTTTGGAGAAATTCTCTTGGCCTGGGCTCGGAGTTCTTGTGCTTACCTTACTTATGAGGTGGCTGAGGAATGTGCATGACTGTTCTGCCTTCCACTATACAATCATCATCTCTCTGGCAGCCTGCACCCTCCTCAGTTTCCTGCACTTCAATTAGTTTTATATGGTGGCCGCCTTCCCTCTCTTCCCCAACAATGCCCCGGAATGACCAGTTCCCTTATTTTCGAGAAGTTTCCTCTTTTGATGTCAAATGTGACTGTGTTGGTCTTCCTGGTCAATTTTCCACTGGAATATATATTAAATTTAACAGCACTGTGGTCACTGTTTCAAACTTTAAACATGTGCATCTCGTACTAGGTCCTGGGCAACACCACAGCATTAAATCCAGGGTTGCCTCCCCTCTGGTCGGTTCCATGACCAGCTGTTCTAGGGCACAGTCATTTAGGACATCGAGAAATTTAACCTCTTTATCGTGACTGGAAAATACATTTATCCAATCAATATGGGGGTAATTGAAGTCACCCATCATTACAACACTTCCTCGTTTGGAGGCCTCCCTGATTTCGTTTTCCATCTCAAGATCACCCTGTGCTTTCTGGTCTGGGGGACGATAGCATGTTCCTAGTACTAAATTAGTTTTGGAGCCTGATACTGTCACCACACTGTGCTTCTGTGGAAGAGTCTGCCCCTTGTAGGTTTTCTAGTCTGCTCAACAGTATGTCCTCTTTGACATACAGAACAACACCTCCTCCAGTACGCCCTTCCCTGTCCTTTCTATAGAGTTTATATCCAGAGATGACTGTATCCGTATCCCACTCGTTCTCTCCATTCCACCAAGTTTCCATAATGCCCACTATATCTTGGTTCTCCTTTAAAATCAGCTCTCACATTTTGGCTCAGTGGCTTCTTGCATTTGCATAGAAACACCTATACACGGTGTCCCTCCCCAGATATCTCTGGCATGTGCTATGGCACTTAGGCCTCTTTGATTGTCTATCATGTTCCACCATATATGCATGGCCTGTTTCCTCCCCTTCTACATTTGGGCAATCAGAAACTTTTTCATCTTCATCCCCTTGGGATGATTTAACCTGAACCGGATGCTTCCCAGCTCCTGTTGGTTTTCTTCCAGGGTTCAGTTTAAAAGCTGCTCTGCCACCTTCTTTTGTGTTTCATGCCTGTTCCATTTTGATTCAAGTGGAGCCCATCCCTCTTGTATAAGCCCGGCTTGTCCAAAAATGTTCCCCAGTGCCTAACAAATCTGACTCCCTCTTCCCTACACCACTGTCTCATCCACACATTGAGATTCCTCAGCTTTGCCTGTCTTGCTGGCCCTGTGGAAAAGGTAGCATTTCAGAAAAAGCCACCTGGTGGCCCTAAATTTGGCTTCCAGGACCTCACAACTACATTTCCCCATGTCATTGGTACCAACATGGACCACTACCACTGACTCCACCCTGGCACTATCTTCAGAGCTTTCTAGACAGCGCATGACATATGCAACCTTTGCACCAGGCAGGCAATTTGCCATGAAGTCTAGATGGCCATCACAAAGCCAGCTGTCTATAAGTCTAACGATTCTCCCATTGAGTTCCTTCAAAGGGATCATTTCCCTCTTCCTCAGAATGATGCCCTCCTTCACTGAGACCCCCATTCTGCATGACAGTGGAGGAGCTGTCACCCAGGGATTGGGACCCTGCTATTAGGTCTCTGAAGGTCTCATGCACCAACCTTTCTGCCTCTCTTAGCTTCTCCAGGTCAGCAACCTTGGCTTCAAGGGAATGAACTTGTTCCCTGAGAGCCAGGAGCTCATTACACCACCAAGCACAAACCCACGACTTCTGTCCAGCTGGCAGATAGGCATACATGTGGCACTCTGTGCAATACACTGGATAGACCCCAAACACCTGCTGGCTTTCTACCTGTGTAACTGTATTTATTTATTTATTTATTGCTATTAATGAATTTGTTTACCTGGAAAATTAAGTTGTTTACTAGGAGAAAGTGGGGAATTTATTTCTAGTTATTTGTTTATATTTCTAGTTATTTACAGTTACTTACTATGAGAAGGGAAGGAAGAGTCGACTGCCCTGGCCTTCTCGTGCTGTTGCTAAACTCGCATGGGTGCTTAACTTGCATGTGTGCTCAGGGTCGGTGCAAGGCAGTTGGTGCCCTAGGCAAGATCAGATATTTAGCGTCCCCCTTTCCCACTTGAGAGCGCTGTATTTTTTTTCAAGGCGTTTCTGGCGCCCTCTTTAGCCCTGGGCCCTAGGCAGCTGCCTAGTTGGCCTAATGGTAGCACCAGCCCTGTGTGTGTTGATGCTTTGTCACTGGGGTTGAGACGCTTCATCACTGGGGCTCTTTGTGCATGGACCATCTGTTCAAAGACAAGAACTTGAGGCAAAACCCCCCACAGCTTTTTCATTTTGTTATAAAATCCAGATCAAATGGTTATTTGAACTGACGCTAGCCATCCAATCTACAAAGACCAGTGTTTCTTTTAACTCCTGACTTGTTGCACTGCATGGAGTATGTCGTGTCTAATTCTAATTTTAAGCTATACAGGGTTGTCCCCCCCCCCCCCCCGCTTGCTGCTTTCTTGCACTTGCTCTTCTTTTTGACTTTCATATCATCCTATTTTATGGACAATGGGAGGAAAAAATGAAACTCTGTTCTTGTTTGCTTGTTTGCTTATTCATGCATTTATTGGGAGTGTATTTGCTTTGTGAAATGCTGAATGAAAAGAACATTGTGAAACTGTCTGGCAGTTGATTACTGTGGTCAGTTATCCCATTTGGCAGCTTAGGAGATGATGGAAAAGGAGATGGGAAGCTAAGCTGGATGCCACAAAATAGTTTGTGCTCGTCTCTGGAGCAAAAGTGTGTACTGTTATAAAACATGGGGAAGAAGACGTTTTAAAGTGACATGTCTGCTGTACTGTAAGCTCATGCCACAATATAACTGTTAGTGGGGACAAAGGTTTACAGCAGGGATCACTCCTGAATCAGTGGTCCCTGAAGCCATGATCATATCAGAAAAATGTTTGCAAGCTTGAAGAAATAGGGATTCCATGGTGTAATGCTAAATCTATGAAGGAACACGGGAAGCTGCCTTAGACCAAGTCAGATTCAGACCATCAAGTTCAGTATTATCCATTTCTGGTAGGGAATTTTGTTTCAGCTCATTTTTGATCGAATTTACCCAAATTCACAAATTTCTTCATATTCAGGATGATGGAAAGCACTTGAGATTAAAGGAATTCAAATGTGGGAGAAACCGAAACTGACAGATCCATCCAACCAACCAGGGCCGGGGCTTTGAGTGCTTAGCTCTTCAAAGTCTAGGTTTGAGTTCCTGTGTATTATTCAACCATGATCATGGTTCTGAATTAGGGTTGCCACTTTTTTTTTTCTGACAGGCTCCTCAGTTTTTTAACAGCTGTACAGCAGGCAGGCACAACATGGTCCTCTGCATGGTGCCTATTGAGTTTGGCCAGTGCAGAGGGATGAGAATTTAGCTTTTTTTGGGTGAGAATTTACCATAATTCGCACTCATGTTCAAAATGGAAATAACTTAAGATTTTTAAAAAAATGAATGCAGGACCAAGTGAAACTGATAGATTAGTCCATCCCTGACATCTGGCATTGCCAACTGAACTCAGCACCTGCGAGCAATGCTACACCCGTGAGGCTGTGGCAATGGGCTTGCCAGGCTCTTGCTGCCTCCCACCAGTCCTCTCTTCAAGTGAATGGAGCAATTTCCCTGCTGCCAAAAATGGATGGGGTATGGCCCTACTCCCACCAAGACCCCTTGGGGGCAAGAGGGTAATTGGCCTTGGTTGGGATCCCCACCAGATTTTTTGGGGGGCGGGGGCAGTCAAGCCTTTTCCTCCTACGTTAGTGAATGGAGAAACTGTTCCATTCATTTGCACAGGGAAAGAAGGCTTCAGTGCTGGGGGGGGGGAATGGCTGTTGTGGCAGGGAGGGGGGCCGGAGCCCTCTCCCTCGAAGGACCTTTGGGCAACAGGGTTCTTGATGGGGGTGGAAAGGCTTTTCCCCTCCCGCTGTAGTAGCACAGCTTCCCCTCCTCCCCACTATGCAAATGAATGGAGAAATCACTACATTTGCTTGCATGGGAGGGGGGGAATACTCTCTCTTTGTTTTTCTCTGCTCTTGTTCGGTGTGTGTGTGTGTGTGTGTGTGTGTGTGCCAGCTGTACCTTGAGGCAGAGTGATGCTGATGCCTCAGGTGGCAGATGCTGGAGGCTGTGGGGGGTAGCCCCCTAGCTATTTATCCCAAGCACACACACACACACACACACACACACACACACACACACACCCCAGCAGTTTTCCTCTGTTGGAGGACAGAGCTTTGTGTGCCACCCAGAGAGGGCTGTGTGTGCACTCCCTAAGCTAGCTTGCTGCCCTCAGGCATGGTGGACGATGCTGCCATGTCATCCGTGCTGAAATAAGATTCACTTGGCAGTCTATTCAGCTTCTGTGTGCAGTTTGTGTGTGTGATCTTGTCCTTTGGCTCAGGCAGTGGCTTTCTCTCTGCCTGTGTTTTCTCTTTGAGAGAGGAAACACACACACAAAGAAATCACATGCGGAGAGGGCTGTGCTCCAAAATGTTTTCAGGCCACTCCCCCATGGCTGCCTTTTGGTGACTAGCCATGCCCCCACAGCAGCTATTTTGTGGTCACCCCTACAACAGTATTTAAATGTGTCAATGGAACCCCAAAGCTTAGGGACCCCTGGTCTACATTGACTGGCAATGGCTCTCCAGGGTTTCAGACAGGGGTCTTTGCCAGACATAAATGAAGAAGCATGGAATTGAACCAGGGACCAAACCAGGGACCAAACCACTGACCAATGGCCCCTGCCGAAAATCTCTCTTGGGTCAACTTGTCCATTGCATTGGTGCAGGCAATGAACTTTGCCCAAACACGAACTCCTGATATGCCACTTATCAGTATTGACAGCATGACTGTCAGGAGTTGCCAGAACTAAAAGCAGGAACCCACAGATCTGTATGCTGTTGTCCCTGGTCACTTTAACATTCCTAGTTTCCAGAATGACTGAGACTGCCCATTGGAAGTTTGAGACTTTCCCTGACCTGGAACGACTAGGTCAGGCTGGGATTTTGCCTGAGCAACAAACAATATCCACTGTGTATGGCTTCTTTCTTTGTGATTGCCTCTGAGTCCTCGCTTTGTATGCTCAACCTGGGCTAGTTTGGTTGTCTGAAAAGGCTTGGGAGAGGAATGAGAACATCGTGCAATATCCAGAGGAGTAACTGTGCTAATTTTTTGCAGCATGAACAGCAAAAAGACTTGTGGCATCTTAAAAAGAAACAGGTTTATTATGGCATTTATGGACTGGAGTCTACCACATCAAAATACATGCTGTGATATCCTCATTTGGCAGGTAAACACATACAGTACAGTCTGTTAAATTTTTATAGAAAGCAGAGTGCCATTCACAATAGGAGTAGCAAGAGCTAGCAAGAGCAGACGGTACAGTTTGGTGGTTTCAAAAAAAAAAAAAGGATACGCTTTTCCCTTAAGTTTTTTTGTGGGCAATTACTATGAAAATGAGATACAGTATAGCGGTGGCCCAAATTAAGAGCTCTGACCAAGAGGGGGGGGGAATAGCCATCACACTAATGGTTATACATTACACACACACCTACACTGCCAACTAAGGATAACATGTCACACATCTGATGGACTGGACTCCCGTCCACAAAAGCTTATGCCATAATAAACCTGTTTCTCTTTAAGATGCCACAAGGTTCTCAGTATGATGATGCAAAAAGAACAGCACAACTACCCCTCTGGCAGTCGCTTGACTATTAGGTTTGCTGCAAACCTCTCTCCTTTCTGGCTTTCTATATTTAACATAGATAATTAACCTGGATGTTTTAATGGTTGTATTGTTTATTAAAGGAGAGATGTGCTTTCATGGCAGGCCAGGGAGCAGGGCTGGATTAAGATAGGGGCTATTGGAGCTGCAGCTCCAGGCCCCTACCACAAAATAGGCCCACAATAGGGACACGCCTCTGTCCAGCCTGCTCCCCGGAGGCTTGCGGGCCGCTCGCCCCGCCGCGCCCCGCCGCCAACAGGGCGGGGCCAGTCCAGCTCCACCCCGCCCGGCCGCCTGCCTGCCTGGCTGGCTCCGCCCCCTGCGCTGCGCGGCCGGACGCGCTGCCGCCTGCGGGGGCTGGGGCGAGCGGGCGACGAAAGCGTTGGCCAGCCGCCTCCGTCGCCCTGTGGCACCAGCGGCAATCGGGCAGCGCATCCCGGGCAGAGGCAGAGGCACAGCACCCACCCACCCACCCGCCCGCTGCCGCCGCCGCCTCCCCCCTCTCCGGCTGCCTGCTCGATTCGGCCTTTTGCGTGCTCTCCGGGGCCGCGCTCTGCGGTATGTTTTGGCTGTGCGGGATCCCTCCGGGCAGGCGGCGCCTTCCGAGGGGCATCTCCGGGGGTGAGGGGCGGCGCTGTTGCACGGGGACAGGGGAGGCCTGGTCGGTGTGTCTCGCAGCGTGCCGCTGGCCCGCTCCACACGGAAGCCCCGCCGAGGGCCCGAAGCGCGGGGGGCCCTGTGGGGGAAGCGCCGTGACGCGGTCTGGCCTGTGCAGCGGGCCCAAAGCCAAGGGCCGGCGAGCGAGGGCGGGCGGTAGGGAGGCGGCCGGCCTTGTCCGCAGCGCCTTGCCCCGGGCTCGAGAGCGGGACTTGCTGTTGCGCGCCGGTGCCCGCCCCCCCTGCAGGTGGGCCAGGCAGCCGGGCCGGCATTTCCCGGGATGGGCCCCGCTGCTGCTGCTGCCGCTGCACGGCCTGTTTCTTCGCCTGAACCCTCAAACACTCCCTGATCAAAAGATTGCTCCGCGGGAGGCCACCTGCTACCCTCCAGATGTTTTGGACTACAACTCCCATAAGCCCTAGCTAACATGACCAATAGTCGGGGCTTATGGGGTTGCAGCAGTGCAAAACATCTGGAGGGCCCCAGGCCTGCTCACTTGCCTGACACCCCCTCCCCCTTCTCACTGACCTAGCCCTAACCCCGGCCCGGTTAAGGGCAGGGCTGAGAGGGCTGTATCAGAAATATGCACTCTAGCAGCTGATAGTCTACGTTCCAGAGCCACTACACTAGTGTCAAAATATCCTGAAGATCTTCTTGAACCCCTGTTTGCAGACGAAATTGTACAGTTTTCATCTATTTTTAAAATGTACCAATCTTCCACTGCAAATCAAGACATTCATGGGAGTCAAGAAACACAAATGTACAAGTTTATGATTGCACAATCTCTAGTCGGTGCATTTCCAAATACATTTGTGATCCTCCGCATGTATTTGTGTTTAATGGTCAGCAACTGCAGTGGTGAGCGTTCATTTTCAGCATTAAAACATGTGAAAAATGAACTAAGGTCTTCCATGGGTCAGGAGTGTTTAAATGCGCTCTCTCTGTTGTGCATTGAAAATGGTTTGCTGAACGAGCTTAATCTTGATTCTACAATTGAGGAATTTGCAAGTAAAAAAGCAAGAAAAGTCAATGTGTAATTTTATTTTAATCTACCAGCTTGATTCATTTAGTTTAAATGCAGGTTAGAGTTCAGTGAATAACCTGTTTGTGTGTTTAAAACTAGTGGTTGCTATTTATTTCAAGAGTTACTCTCTGCACCATAATCATAACGCAGGCTGTATTGATTATGATGCTTTAATAATAATAATAATAATAATAATAATAATAATAATACTTTAAGGAACAAATTTTTATGAGCCAAACATCATACACTTATATTTAAATTGTTTATATGGTTTATGTTTATTTAAAAATGGTTGTTGTGAATGTTCTATTTATAACGGTTTTATTGAGTTAACAAGCTTATTGTTTACAAAAAAAGAAATATTTTCAATATGTTTCTGTTTTGGCACTTTAATGGTAATTAAAATATTTAATTTGTTTTAATATAAAATTGTGTCTTCATTTTATTTATTTCCATAAAAAGCCTCACCAAAATCCTCAGCACCAGGCCCATAATGCTCTTAATCCGGCCCTGCCAGGGAGTAGGATGTGCCAAGCAAGCAAACGGCCTCACAGGGGAAGCCTAACCACTGGCAGACTCCCTGTGTCAGTCAGAGGAAATGCTGAATCGGTAAACCTGCCTGATCTCTTTGTCCCTTGAAATTGGAGCAGCAAGACAGAAGTGCTCAGCTAGTGACCTTGTGGTGACCTTTCATCATTTGCTTGCACAATGGAGAAATTGAAATCTTGAGATGGTGAGTGTGGAAGGCATTTACTTTGGAAGTCCACCTACTCATCTGAGAAAGGCAAAAGTGTTTATCTGATCAACTGTAAAATGTAGCCCTCACATAAGAATTGCTGAGTGACAAAGGCCTTTATTATATAAAGTTTAGGGTTTTAAAAATTAACTGTTTGAGTTTTAATTGATTAAGAAATTAACTGATGATATCTGCATAAGCTTACATATGAATAATACAATAATGTTGAAGTGGGGAAAAGTATATTTTTGTTGGTTTTAGAGATCCATGTATGTGTGGGCTGCTGAATGGCTTAAGAAGAGGCATTCCCTCCTGTGTGTGAGAGAAGGGGGTGCCTCTTAATTGTATCTGCGTTATCTGCATTTTAAAAGAAGTACTTGTATTTAAAATGATTAAAAAGGGTTTGATCCAGACTACGTTAGTCATGCTTTAGTACAATGGAAACAATGAAATTTAAATAAATTAAATTGTGGACATCATTTTAGTCTATCAGTAGGTTTTTAATTGATTAATCCAACTGCTTAATTGACTAAACATTCCAGTCTTAAATTATTATATGTCAATAGAATGTTCCCCAGCATACAGTAGATGTTTTGCATGGGGGGGTGGGGTGTCCCTCATTTATGCTCATAACAAGGCTTTGTGAATGACAAAGACTTGTCCAAGGGCACCAGAGTTAATTCTTAGTAGCTGTGGTATGAGTGTTGGTGAGGTGTGTGTGTATCTATGCAACTGAGGGTTTGAGTATATGGATGTAATGAGCCCAGTGGGATGCTCAATGATGTTACTGCATTATTGGATAAACATGTTAACAGCTGTTTGGTCGGTGGGGCACACCATAGAAAGGAGATCATTGGTGGTTTCCTGGAGTTTCAAGAAACCTTGATAAGTCAGGAAGATGGGGAAGCAGGGTACAACTCTGGCAATATGACAGTCTGCATTGTCACTCACTACATGGACAGTTGCTAGGGCCATTTACCCTCTCCCCCAAATAGAGTTGCACCTAATTAACCAGCCACTAGGTCCAATTATTTTAACAGTATCCACTCTTTACTGCATGGATGGGGAACCTGGGACAATTTGGCTCACCAGACTTGGCCCCATGGGCCAATTCAGCCCACCAAACAAGCCCATCTAGCTTGAGGGGGCCCTGGCAAGACTCCTCCCCTTCCCCAAACCCCCACCCCCTCAAAGGGAGAGGGAGAAAAAAGCCCTCCATAGGAAAGGTGGAGTAAGAGTGAAGTCAGTTGTGCTTGACTCAGCTAGCTTCTGGAAGTACTCCATTTGCCTTCCCTGTGTGGGGAAGGCAAAAGTAGAGTGAAGCGGGCTCCTTAACCGATGTGCTGGCTAAGGAAAATCCACTAGTGATTTGGCCAGGGACCCAATGAGGTCAGGGGTGATTTCATCCAGCCCATTGGTGAGTCCGGGAGAGGGGCAATTCAGGCCCTGGACCCAATATGGTTCCCCACCCATGATTTACTGGCTGGTTCTCTCTAGGAACTTGATGAAGATATTGGCTAAGGTGATACTTCAGTTTCCTCTGTGTGTGTGTGTTTTAATGTGTGGACTGCAGGATGATCAGTCCAACTTTTATCCCTCTGAGAACTGAGTGGGTATCAAAGTGCAATGGCCAATTATTGTTTCTGATTGTGTCCCAAACCATGTTCTCTTGGTCACAAGAAATAATTCTTTCCCTGTGTACCTAACTCCACTGTGCATGGTCAGGGTTATCTGATGCTTCTGGAAACAGTTACAAAGTCCATTGGGCAATGTATATGATCCCTGCTTCTGCTTTTTCTATTAGCTGTAATACTGTGGATATTGGAGATTTGTGTCCATGTATTCTTTTGCATAGAGACTGGCCTGTTTGTCCTACGCATAATGAGGTAGGGCATTGCTGCTGGCAAATGTTGGCACATATCACATTGAAAGATGGGCAGGTGTATGAATCCCTGATATTGTGGGTTAAGTTATTAGGTCCTGTAATAGTGTTTTCAGATCCTATACCTGGAAGTAAGCCCAATTGAACTCAATGGGACTTACTTCTGAGTAGGCATGTGTAGGTTTGTGCTGTTAGAGACTTTTTGCCCACCCAGTTTTTACAAAGATTACAACAGTAAAAACTTTTATGGATGTGCAGTAAAAATGACATTACACAAAAATGAAAGAAACATAATTCATTCAAATAAGATGAGATTATAGGGTGATTATTTCAACAACTACGTGGCCAATCTCGCTTTTGAGATCAGAAAGAAACAGATGAAATTTGAATGCATTGTGCTGACTCTAGAAAGTGTTTGTATCTCGTTCCCATTTATATTTATAAATTCCTTAAATTATGGCGGCAATCCTGTGTTGATAAGAAAATGCCTTAGCCACAAAATGGTTCCCCACACCATATCAAGGTGAGTGAAAGTAAAATGGTAAAAAAGCACACCTCTGTTGATAGACTATTAATAAAATAAAAGGTAATTGTTATTAGAGCATATACCATTCAGCATGTCTAAGTCTCACTGAGTTAAATGCAGTGGTGACATCGGGTGCAATCCTATGCAAGTTTGGATAGAAAAAAGGCCTACAAAAGGTTGTACGCCTTTTTAAAAATCCAAACTTGCATAGGATTGCACCTTTAGTGATATGAATGGGAAATTTGCAAGTGCATAATCCTGGAATTTTCTTTCCCCAACAGAGTCCATACAAGATAAGATCCTATTAGATTTTTTTTCCTCATATGAACTAGCTCATCCACACTAGAGAATGTGGGCATTTGGGTTTTTTAAATGATATTGTTATCCTTATTTTAATGCTGTTTTTAATTGATTGCTTTACCTGCTTTGAAGAATTGAAAGAAAGGTGGAATAAAAATGTTTCAGATAAATATAATAATTGTGAAAGGACTGCCAACCGGTCCTTTTCTCAAGACCAGAGATCAAAGGTGCAAAACTGCCAGCCTTAGCTCTGCCGTCTTGACCTGATTCTCTCAGGACCTTGCCCTGGGTCTAAACACTGGATTTAGCACTGAACCACAGAGGAACCACACACACGCCTGTGGGGTAAAACCAGGAAAGTTTATTTAAGGTAAACAGATTACAATAAAAGGTGGGGAATGAGGGAAGAGGGAGAAAGGTGGGGAGACACTTTGGTACATACAGTAGAACTATAAAATAACAAAGCTAGTTCCTTTACTACAGGGGTCCTCAAACTTTTTAAACAGGGGACCAGTTCATTGTCCCTCAGACTGTTGGGGGGCCGGACTATAGTTTGAAAAAAATATGAACGAATGGATCAAGTAAAAAAAAAGGACCCGGGTCCTTTTTTTTTACTTGATAAAATGGAAAGTTATTATAAATTAATAATAAATTAATTATAAATTAATTTGCTGTCTAAAATTGAAATATATTAAATTTTAAAAAGGTATAGATAGGCTTGATTTGCACACTGCACATATCTTATTTGTAGTGTAAAAAAACAGGAAAAAACAATACAATATTTTTAGTATGAGTGATGAGCAGTATTTACCAACCACAGAGCTGGTGGTCCACATCCTGCAACTTTGTTCCACTTCCACACTTGGAAGTAAGTTTCACTGAATTCAAGGAGACTTTCTCCCCAGGTAAGTTTACAAAGGATCACAGCCTTAAAAGTACAAACCCATTCCCTTGGGTAGGTCATGAAAACCTGGTACCCAGAGAACATAGTGAGAGCCAGTGTGGCATAGTGGTTAGGCTCGCTGGGCTCCGTGAGGCTCGCGCCCCGCCACCGCCAGCTCTGCCGCGTCTCACCCACCGCGTCTCCCCCACCATTATGTAGGTGGCTTACATAATCTTCCTCCTCTCCATTTTATCCTCACAACAACCCTGTGAGGTAGGTTAAACAGAGTCAGTGACTGGCCCAAAGTCAGCCAGTGAGCTTCTAGGGATGAGGGCCCGAAGTTCTCAGCGGTGGCCTGATCCCACTCTTCTGAGCGGCACGGAGCATTCTCCGTGCCGCTCGAGCCGCTGCTGCTGGACGCCTGGGCTGACCGACCCGACCCCCCGACCCCCGCTGCCGCCGCCGCTAGACCCACCACCGCCGCCGTACCTGCACCCGCCCCCGCCGTTGCTGCCGCCAAAGCCCTGCCACTGCTGAAGCCCCGCCGCCGAAGCCCCGCCACTGCCGCTGAAGCCCCGCCACCGCTGCTGTCGAAGCCCTGCTGCCGCCGTCGCTGCCGCTGAAGCCCCGCCGAAGCCCTGCTGCCGCCGCCAAAGCCCCACCGCCGTCGTCGCTGCAGCCGGAGCCCCGCCACCGCCGCCGAAGTCCCGCCGCCATAGTTGCTGCCTCCAAAGCCCTGCTGCCGCTGCCAAAGCCCCACCACCGCTGTCGCTGCAGCTGAAGCCCCGCCCCCGCCCCCGCCCAAGCCCCGCCAAAGCCCTGCTGCCGCCGCCAAAGCCCCGCCACTGCCGTTGCTGCAGCCGAAGCCCCGCCACCACTGCCAAAGTCCCCCCGCCGCCGCTGCCTCCGAAGCCGCCGCCGCCGCCACTGCTCCGCCGCCGCCCCGCTGCCACCACCACCGCCGGAGCCACATCATTCTGCTGTGCTCCGTCACCCTGGACTCCCGCGCTCTGTTCAAAAACAGAGCAAGGGAGTCCAGCGCGACGGAGCAGGGTCCCGTTGCGTCACTTCCACCGCGCCAGAAGTGACGCGACGGGACCAGCGCGGGCGGCGCAGCCCGTGCAGCTGGATCTCCGCGGAGAGTGAAGAACATGGCAAGCCCGTGCGGGCGGCTGAGAGCCTGGGCGGGCCCAGTTCGGGCCTACGGAGCCGGGCCGGATGGAAGGGCACGCTGGGCCGGATCTGGCCTGCGGGCCGTAGTTTGAAGACCCCTGCTTTACTATATCACTACCCAGGCCCTTACTCTCCTTTAGCTGGGGTTTTTGTCTTCTTCAGGGCTTGCCTCAGCAAAAGCTCTCCTCCCATGAAAGTGACTGTGCAGACAACAACAACCAAAACTAAATGCTATGGCAGGCAGTATAGATTCTTCCCCCCACCCCTCCTTTCAGTAGCCCAGGTGTCTTTAGCCAATCAGGATGAACTTCATCTGGCTCAGGCAGGGGAGGGGACTCTTTGCAGCATTTGCATGCGAATAGCTGTGGCACAGACTCTGCTGCACCATCAGAGAACTAGGTACATTTGCATGACTTTCTCTGCCCCCAGCTGGGATTATACTTGTTTACACGTGAGGAGGTGTGTGTGTGTGTGTGTGTGGTGCAGGAAACTTTGATGCTTTTTCTCCACAATAATAATAATAATAATAATAATAATAATATAATAATAATAATTATTATTATTATTATTATTATTATTTATTTATTTATTACCCACCTCTCCATCTAGATCGAGGTGGGGAACAGCAGAAAATATAAAATACATAAACTAAACAACACAATACATACTATTAATACAACTTAAAACATCCTTAAAACATCCTAAAAACATCTTTAAAATATCTTTAAAACGTTAAAGGCATCCTAAAATTCCGCCGGATAGGTCTGCCGGAAGAGATCAGTCTTTACGGCTTTTTTAAATTCCAAAAGACTGGCAAGTTGATGAATATCCTCCGGCAGGCCATTCCATAATCTGGGAGCAGCAGAAGAGAAGGTCCTCTGGGTAATACCTGTCAGCCTAGTAAATAAATGGTTTGCTCAGAACTCCTATAGCAAAAGTTCTTTAGAAATTAATGGAACAGCACTCAGTGACACAGGGCATCTGTGATTTGGCTTAAATGTAAAGACATGCATATGATATAGTCCTCTTGTGGGACTGTATCATTTCAAAAGGCAAATGGGACTGTGGTTACTTCTTTGAAAGCATTTCTCCCCGCCCCCTTCATTAAAAAATTATTTGCATGCTTGTGGAAAGCTAACAGATCAGAGGAGGCTTATTTCTCTTTAACATTTTCAGGATGGAACAGGGAGAATTTAATATGGGAGCATTTTCAAATAAGCAATGATGCATGTGCATTCTGAGAAAGTACATGAGAGGACTATACCACTTGTGAACTGGCTCTTCCTTTTCCTGATTTTGCAGCCTTTGTTTTCTGGATCAATATTAATTTCCATATCATTCTATCAATGAATGCAAAACTCTGAATGTAAGCATTTTTACTGGGATATGTGTGTGTGTGTGTGTGTGAGTGTGTATAAAACATTTCTATCCTGCTTTATTATTCATAGAAGATACTCAAGGTGGCTCACAATGCATCAAATAAAATACAGTAAAGTACATAAGAGTTAGTATATTTTAGCAGAGGCATCAGCTGTTTAAGCAACAACCTTTTTTGACCTAGCTCCCGCAAATAGGCAAGAAAAGGGTCGGACATGTCTCTGGGACAACAAATTCCCAAACCTGTGTGCTGCTACCAAAAAGACTTCGTCTGATGTACCCATCCAGTGTACTGCAGAGAGTGGTGGGACATGTTGCAATGCCTCACCAGAGGATCTCATCTTGTGGGTAGTTCATCTGGGATGAAAGTGGTCATATGCTGGTCCCAAGCCATTTAGGACAGCCTTCCCAGCCTGGTGTCCTCCACATGTGTTGAACCACAATTCCCATCATCCCCACCTAGTTGGGGATGATGGGGGTTGTAGCCCAACACATCTGGAGGGCATCAGGTTGGGGAAGATGCTGCCTTGAGAGGGTTCTACCCTTCAAGGCAGCCATATAAATAAAATAAAATGTAGAGCTTCAAAGGTAAGAACCAGCACAGCACTTTGATCTGGCCTCAGGAACAAACCAAGAACCAATGAATATATGATACAGTGTTGGTATTATGGGATTGGATAGGTTGATGCTACCAAGACACTATCGTACTTGGAGCTGCTGTATAAGAATGAGCATTTTTCATATTTGGACATTTTTAATTGTGTGTATTCTGGGGCCCTTCAAACCTTGTTTGTTTGTTTTATTTTATTTATTTATTTCATTTCTATACCACCCAATAGCTGAAGCTCTCTGGGCAGTTTACAACAGTGCCTGCTAAAAGTGTCAGGCTGAAAGGATCCCTAAGATTGTCCAGGTCTCCAGTCAATGCAGGCTTTTAACAGGGAACACACTGGATGTCTCTGCTTCACAGGCTTGCATGTAGGTTTTGCTTTCTTCTGAGATGGTTCTTCCTGTGGAGCATTCAGGGATGTTGCTTGGGAACTATTCTATGATTCTATGAACTACTGATTGACAGTGTTTTGAAAAACAAACAAACCCTTTAGTACTTGATGGTTTCTTTGCTCTGCATGTGTGAAAAACCAAAAGGATTATAGTGAGTATATAATTCCCTTAAATTACTTACAGGGGAATCCTAAATGGTGATGGGAGAGTTATATGGCAGAAGATCCATCACTTCCAAGCCCTGTTGGCTCACTAGGGCCAGGGCAGGGTATGTATGTGGGTGGGGGAAGATTTTCTCGCCTTTCCCAGCTTTTTTTCCATTGATAAATTTTCCTTTCCCTTGAAACTAACGGGAGGAAAAATTACTATGCGAACCTCAGGTCCAAGGGTCCAGCCTAGGTCTGTGTCCGGGGAGCAAGGAGGCTTTGGATCTGGTGGATCCAAGGCTGCCCCCAGAAGGCCATTTATGGGGCCCGCCTGTTTGTGGAAACACTGCTGGTAGTAGATCTATGGCCATGGGACTTTTCGTGGGTCTATTGGAAGCCCCAGGGTGGGTGATACTGGCCCGCCCAGTAACTGGCCTCCAGTGGGGGTAATGATTGCTGTGTAACTGTTCAGCTGGGGAACAATCTTTGCCCTTGCCTGTTTCATCTTTGACGGCAGATAACAAAATTAAGTCACTGACAACTTGGTTCAAAAAGCAATATTACTAACCAAATGCATGCTGAGCATGCTGTTGTTTTTGTGCCGGATGAAGAGAAGACAACGAATGCCCTTAGGCTGGGGCCAGCCCTACCATTAGGCAAGAGTGAGGCAGCTGCCTCAGGCAGAAGATGCCGGGGTGTGAGCAGCACTGCTGTGTAGGAAGAAGGAGCTGTGTGCCCCCCACAGTCTGCCCCCTGCCCCTTACTTTAGCCTATTGCCTTCGCGTTTGCTAGAGGATGCTGTCTAGTGTTGAAGGAAGACTCAAGTGTAGTCCAGTCAGCTTCTGTATGTGGAATGGGGGACTAGAGGCTATCCCATCCCTCACCTCAGGCTTCACCTTATTAGAATTTTGGGATTGTGTGGGGGGGGCGGGGGAAGTGGGCACTATGAGGGATAGCACATAATGCAGGCCACATGCTGAAGCTAAGCAGGTATGAGCCGGGTCAGTGCTTGGATGGGTGACTGCCTGGGCTGCCCACATCTGTTCTCCTGCACTGAGCGGAGGGTTGGCCTCGAGGTCCCTTCCAACTCTACTGTTCTATGATTCTATGACTCATGTGCCATTGAGTGGGAGGCCAGTAAAGCCTTCATATGGGGCCGAATTACTGCTTTTGCCTCCTATAAAAACAAAAATTTTAAAATGCAACAAATATCTCTAAGTGAGAAGTTGAAATCTCTTATAAACCAGTTTGCCATTTCTCCAACTGTACAGCTTTACCAGGAGCTGCAGAATGTTAAATATGAGTTGAATAATATCCTTTCACAGCAGGCAGAATTTGCCTTAACCTGTCTGTGACAAGCATATTGGGAAAACAATGAATGTCCTAGTAAGATTCTGGCGCATCGTCTTAAACAGCAAAAGCATTGAAATATCATTTCTCCTATTAAAGATGTGAACGATGTGACACATACTTTTCCTAAAGATATAAACTCACAATGTTTAAAGTTTTATTCTGATTTGTATAGTATTGGTAATGAAATATTGGAGCAGGATATGGATAGTTTTCCCACCCCCCTTCTGAAGTTAATCTTCCATGTTTAGATTCCTCACAACAGCAGTTTCTCTTGGCTCCCCTATTGAGGAAATTACAAAAGCAATTAGAAATATGAACATTGGAAATCACCTGGTCAGGATGGGTTTCCAATTGAGTGGTATAAAACATTTTCCAGCCTTTTAGTACCAAAGCTTTATTGTCTCTATAATTATATTTTTGAATCAGGCTCTCTTTCATCATCACTAAATGATGCTTATATCACTGTGATTCCTAAACCTGGCAAGGATAATATTTATTGTGCTAACTATTTACCTATTTTGTTAATTAATGTTGATATTAAAATATTAACTGCAATTTTGGCTGATAGATTGCAACAAGTTATTACAACACTAGTTTGACCAGATCAGGTGGGGTTTATTAAAAATAGATTTATAGATTTATAGATCATAGCATTGGAAGGAGCCTACAAGGCTATCGAGTCCAACCCCTTGCCCAATGCAGGAAACTAGAGGAGGGGGTCTCCCATCCAAGTAATAACAAGGCCTGACGCCCTGACCCTGCTTAGCTTTCCACACTCAGACAAGCTGAGCCAGCATAAGCCAGTCAGGGGGCTGATCATCTTAGATAACTTGTTGGTCTGATTGCTTTAAATACTGATAGACCAGACCTAGCTGCTATTATTTCTTTGGATACCAAAAAGACTTTTGACAAAATTCATTGCAAATTTATCTTTGTTATGTTGAGGAAATTTTTGGCTTTCCTGTAGAATTTTTGAAATGGGTCAAAATTTTATATCCAACCCCATGAGCTAGAGTTATGACCAATGGTCTTTAAAAAAAAAAAAAAACTTGGGAAAGGTACCAGACAGGGATGTCCGCTTGCTTCATTGATATTTGATTTATGTTTGGAACCCCTGGTGTGTGCTATTAGACAGAATAGTAGTATGCATGGATTTGTGTATGATTGTTTAGAATTCAAAACTTTTTCAAGAAAATTGTTTTTTTCCCCCTTTTCTTTTTCTTAGAATCATAGTAGAGTTGGAAGGGGCCTATAAGGCCATCGAGTCCAACTCCCTGCTCAATGCAGGAGAACAGATGTGACAGCCCAGGCAGTCACCCATCCAAGCACTGACCCGGCTATGATGTTGTTTTGTTTTGTTGAAATTCACAATTTTAAAAAATGATCTTAAAAAATCCTTCACCTCAGACAGCAAAATGCCTTGTGCTTGCCCTGACTTAGGCATGACATTTATATAGCTAAAACGTTGTTGCTAAGGAACATTGATGCTCCTTCAGTTAGGAATGCAGGCTAAACCTAAAGACCTGGGTGTCTGCTGGAAGGATGTGGCCAGCTAAGAAGAAAGAGATTGGGTTTTTGCAGCTGGCTTTCAAGAAGCAGCTTTGGGGGGACTGTAGTTTTTTTGTTGTTGTTGCTTTGGGGAAATCAATGCTGCTCTAAAGATTAGCATTGCCTGACTGGAAGACCAGCTCCTCCCCCCTGCTAATGGTGTACATTTGTAAATAAATAGATATTAGAAAGACACCATGAATCTTGGTACTCTTTCCTCACAAAAGGAAGGGCCACAGCTCAGTGGTAGAGCACATGCACTGCCTGCAAAAGGTCCCAGGTTTTATTCCTGCCATCTCCAGCTAGGACTAGTGAAGACCCCTGTCTGAAACTCCAGAGAGCTGCAGCCAATCGGAGTAGACAAGACAATACAGAGCTAGATGGACCAATGGTCCAGTATAAGGCACTCGGTATAAGGCAGCTTCATATTTGATGAGCAAACTCACTTGGTAAAATACTGCCCCAGAATTTCCTACCGCTAGATGAACTGGGGAGCACAGTACAATATGAAAGAAGTTTTCACATTTTGTATGATTCTGTACAATATAGTGCCTTGGCCCTGATCCACCGACCCTTGTGTGTAGGCGTAGGCAGTATGCACAGCACTGCATGGCTATATCTGCAGAAAAAGATCTCCCCACAAAACTGGCGGAAAGCACCAATCAACCGTAGTGGGAGAGAGGGAAGTGGATTCAGTTTCTTCTGGTTAATGGTTAGATTTTTATTCCCATTTTTATTATCACTGCTGTACCTCCGGTCTGATTCATCTGGCTGCTTTCTTTTATTGTATTATATTGTATTTATATTTCTATTTTAATGATGTTTTTGGTTTTAAGATTGTTTTTATCCTGTTTTACTTGTAAACTGCCCAGGGAGCCTTTTGGCTGATGGGCGGTAAAGAAATATATTAAATAAATAAATAAATAAATAAATTCTCAAAACTTGATTAGTGTTAACCATCTCTACTGCTGCTGGACTCACAGTCTTGATCTAGCAAAGGAAAACACACACACACACACACATACCCCTCTGGGTTATGGAAGTAGGGTTTAAAACTCTCCACTTAGCTGCTATATTAAGCTTTTCTTGTTTCACATTAGCTGTAACAGAAAAAGCAAGGCCATTAATTTTAATCTTGCTCCCCCCCCTTCCATCACAGTTTTATAGACTAAAGAACAGAAGGCACAACATTTGTTCTTTTAATTTTCTCCTGTCATCTTGATTTTAACCCCCCCAAAAAAACTCCCATAAGAACAATTCATTAATACTATCTGGTTCTTTCATAGTGGCAAGAAAAATATTTATGGAGTAAAAAAATCTGGGAACCTACACACCACACTTCATGCTATGTTGTAACTTACTACACTTTCTTTTGAAGTTAGGAAATATTTTGATAAATTTGACTGACGTGGTTTTCTTCCACTCTATGGGTCTGCCAAGAACTTTTACAGTACATAACAAATTTTGTGAGAGTTGAATTGGGTTAGTTTTGACATTTATCCTTGGGCTGTTGGCACTATTTGCATAAAATGTGATAAGTACTCAAAACAGAAAGCAAAAATAAACCGCTTTAAAAACACCACATGCCAAAAGCAAAATTTTCTTGCCTGCCTGCCCAGACCTTCCTCTTTGTCAAAGTTTTTGTGCTAGGAAAAAGTGAGATACCATTGTTTTTTCTGGCCTTTCTTTTGAACAATATGTGTAAAATAACAAAAAAAAAACACCAAGTGCTGTGCCAAAGATTTCTTGCACCTTTTTGCAACCATTCTGTTTGACAGAAATGAAATGGCTTTAGAAAAAAATTGTAAACTGGGGCTTTCCAGATGTGTTTGAACTACAACTCCCATCATCCCTGATCACTGTCCATGCTGGCTAAGGGTGATGGGAGTTGGAGTCTAACAACATCTGCCGTGCCACAAATTCCCATATCTGCTGTAACTACTAGGCATTCTCTGCCATTTCAGTTGTTCTTTTATGATTTATTGCTAGCCTTAATTTATCTGTAAATGGGCAGAATCCAATGGGGTGCTTACGCCCCCGTTGATTCCTTTCTGCCGGGCCGATTCGGTTCCGCAAGTGGTGGGTCCTGCAAATTCCATTGCGTAAGTGGGACCCACCACTTACGCAAGGGAGATTCAGTGCTTCCTGGGGAAGCCCTGAAATGAATGGAAATGCTCTTTTCTGGAAGGAAGCAGGTCAGCAGAGCTCACTTATGTGAGCTGTGCCAACCTGCCTGCTTCAAGAAACGAGTGTTACTTTCTGCTCATGTTGGGTTTCCCTGAAAGAGCTAAATCGCCATTGCGCAGGTGACAGGGGTCGCTTGCACAATGGAATCGGCAGGGCATAAGAGAATCGGGGGCGTAAGCACTCTGTTGAATTCTGCCCTTTGGCATTTCTTTTGTTAGCTGCTTCAGATGTTGTAGAAACAGAAAATAGAGAAATGAATGATAGGTTTGCCACAGATTTTATTGGTATTTGCCTTGCACCTTAAATGCAATGCAGAAACGTAACAGGTGAAGCTTCTCCTGAACTCTGGCATAAAAATAAAGGAATGGGCACACTTAATTTTGATCCATCAGGCTGCTATTTAAAGGAGCAGGAATTGGGCTAGTTAAGACAGAGTTGGCAACCCTAAGAGATGTGTCTGTGAGTCTCTGTGTTTGGGCAAACTGCTGCTACTTAAAAACATAAAAATAGGATACTTGGCTCCAAAGCTAGGGATGAGCCAACCTGTCAAGTCTGATCTCATTCAGGTTTTCATTTTCCCACTTTTAAGTTCATTCCATCCTATTTCCTCATGGGATTGCAGATTATTATTTTTTTAGTCCACATGAACCTTTGCATATATTTTCATGCATATTTTTCAAAATATATGTATTCTAGTACACTTTTTTCAAATGCACACACGTTTGTATGTACTTGTTCAAATGCACACATTTTTGCACATGATTTTTTTTCAATTGAATAAAGAGTTTCTGTTTGTGTTTTTCCAAATGTATGTGATGATTTTTGTATGCACTGCTTTAAATATATGCCGTTTGTGTGTGCCCTTTTTCAAATGTGCACATTTTTGGTACGCTTTATTGTTTTTGTGAATTACATCGCCAAGTTTGGGAAAGTATGGAATTCACTGCCTGACTGTGTTTAGCTTGAGGAAGTGTGAATTTGGTAAGTTTGCACTGAAATGCAAACCGAACACATTTGTTACCCTTCCTTATTCTAAGCAAATCAAAGTGCACTTGCAGTTGCACCTTCACTGAAGCCAACATCCTGGTCAGTTCAGATTTAAAAAAAAATAAGGATATTTTAAGATTTGACTAAGCCCAAGTGAAAGCTACTAAGGGCAGAATCCTATGCATGGAAGAGGGCCTTTTCTGTGGCGGCCCCCGTACTATGGAACTCTCTCCCGAGTGACTTCCGCCATGCCCCCTCTCTGCTGAGCTTCCGCCGCTCACTAAAAACTTGGCTGTTCAGGCGGGAATATGGGATGGGCTAAGATTTTAAAATTTTATACTGTTTTAAATGTATTTTATCCTGTTTTTATCTTATGTACATCGCCCAGGGTGGCCGGTTTGCCGGCCAGATGGGCGATAAATAAATGTAAATAATAAATAAATAATAATGTTCAGACAGAAAAAAAGTCCTACAACTCCCAGCATTCCCCAGCTAGCCATGCTGGCTAGGGAATGCTGGGAGCTGTAGCACTTTTTTCTGTCTAAACATACATAAGATTGTGCCTTTCATCTTCATGTTTGGCATTGTTGGCTTTCGCAGTCTACAACCTATTGGGAATGACACGATTCTGAATAAATACAATACATAGTTGTTCTTTTTCTGTAAAATATTTTGACAACCGTTTAACCAAGGGCAAAAAAATGACCTAAAACATATGCTCTAATGCATGCCAAAAGAGCACATGTTTAAACCGTTCCCCCTCATTTAGGATTCAGTGAAGCCTAGTCCTCGGAATTATATTTTCATCTTTACACATTGTTCAAGCAGCTCTGGAGAGGCCCTTGGCATGCCAAAGCCAGCAGATTTTAATTTGCAGAGGGCTCTGCCATACAAACAAACAAGCACACATCTGCAGTGTCTGTTTCTCCTGTGCTACACAATCCTTTTTTTTTTTTAATTACCGGTAATTAAATTTTTAATTTTCACATCTTACAACTACTAATGAATACAAGAACAAAAAAAATACAACATAAACATTGTGCACCCCCCCCCCACCTCTTGGGACCGAGTTATATTTCTCACCCCAATTTTTTTTGTGTGTGTATATATACAAGATATTATTCTATATTCCAAAAATATAACAAATCTTGACAAGGTTTGTTCCCCCTCCCCTTTACCTAACACATAATCCAAAAATTTGCCCCAAATGTTCACAAAGGTGTCTTTCTCCAATTGTCCTTTTTGACACTTAATATTACAAGTTAATTTATCATTTAACGCGATATCCCATACCTCTGTATACCATTCATTAATTGAAAACACATGTTGAACCTTCCAATTCCTAGTTATCATTAATTTTGCTGCTGTTAACAAATTCACAATCAATTCTTTTGTATTTTTTAAACAAACTAACTTTTCTGTAATTGTTAACAATGCTAATTTTGGGCAGACTTCTAATTCCATTCCAATTATTTCTGATATTTCTGCAAATACTTTCTGCCAAAATTCCAGAACATTTTTACAGCTCCACCACATGTGGGCATACGTACCTTTTACATTACATCCTCTCCAACACAATGCGGAGCAATTTTTATCTATCCGATTTAATCTTACTGGAGTTAAATACCATCTCCATACCACTTTATAAAAGTAAGTTCTCTTTTATCCTAGTTGACATAACTCTTACAATACATCTATCCCAAATATTTTTCCAACCTTGTTTCGATATTTCCTCATCAAATTCATTATCCCATAACACTTTAAGAGAATCTTTATGCTCTTCTTCATTTTGTAACATCGTATATAAAGCCTTTGTTGTGCCTCTTGTTGAAACATTACCTTCTATAGCTTCTCTAGTCAAAACTATCTTTTCAAAATTGGTTAGTTCTCTTTCGCTGTCCATTCTTGTCCTCCACTTCTTTAACCACAGTTCCAATTGCATTGAATTTAACCATGATATTCTCTCTCTTCCTACTATTTCTATTATATGTTCTCTAGTCTTCAATTTTTCCACCCAATCCATTAATTTAATCACCCTTTTTCTCCTTAATATAGCTTCTAGATGTCTTACATTTTCTGGAAAGTCCTCCATGGCCACTACCGGAGTTAACGGGGATACCTCTGGTATAAAAATTTTCCTCGTACTATTCCAACTCTCTAACATACTCCTCAAAAAGGGATTTTCTAGTCCTTTTATAATATTATTTATATTTTTCTAAAATAATATATTCACCATCATGTTTCCTAATTCTCGTGATTCTAATTCCAACCACATTTTGTCTTTCCCTGCTATAATGTCCAAAATATGTCTTACTTGATTGGCTAAATAATACCACCTATTTTTTGCGCTTTATACCAACTATATTTATTAATCCTTGATCATAGATTTCATAGATTTCATAGATCATAGAGTTGGAAGGAGCCTACAAGGCTATCGAGTCCAACCCCCTGCTCAATGCAGGAAACTAGAGGAGGGGTCTCCCATCCAAGTAATAACCAGGCCTGACCCTGCTTAGCTTTCCACGCTCAGACAAGCTGAGCCAGCGTAAGATCTTTTCCTTCCATTACAATATTCATTAATAATTGATTGCCAATCTTTAATTTCTTTTCCTGTAATCTTTACTGGTAACATCCTAAACAAAAAGTTTATTTTAGGCAATATCTTCATTTTTACCAACGCTATTCTGCCAAACCAAGAAAGTCCAATTTTTTTATACTCCTCTATTTTATTTTTAACCTCTATCTTTAACTTTCTAAAGTTTTGTTCTCCTACTTCATCAATATCTTGTGTAATTTCTATTCCTAAATATTTAATTACATTTGTAATTTTATGTGCTACACAATCCTATGTAGGTTTATGGTAGAGAGATTTGGTGGCCCCTCCTGATCACCCCGACGTAAACTGGGGTGCTCATACCAATCACCCATAAAGCCTCAAGGGATTCAAAAATCCCAATTTAGCAGCCACTTTCCCTTCCCTACTACCCCAACCACTTCCCCAGTCCCCCCCCCCTCAAAAAAAACCTTGCCTTGCAAAAAGGAACTAGTCTAGCAGCCAGTGGTGGAGAGCTTCGTGGAGAGCTTCATCCACGCAGGAGAGCAGGTCCTACAGGTTGTGTGTAGGTTAGATCCAAACTTAGTCATACTTAGAGTAGACCCACTGAAATAGAATAAGTTAAGTCCCACTGATGCAGTGGGCTTACTTTAAGTATGACTAAGTCTGGATCCATTTGGCAAATGACATACACACAGTATCAGCTCCTGCCTGCCAGAGATTATGAGGCTTGAAAGGTTATTCTGGGTCTCATTTCCCAACATGCAGAGCCCCCACTTCCTGTGCTTAGAAATGCCACTGCCAGCTCCTCCTCCCACCTCCCTATGGTAAGCCTTTTGGGGGTGGCATCTGGGGAAGAGGGTCTGGCACGGAAAGCAGAGGTAGGGTGAAAGCCCCATTGTGAGGAACGCCCATCATCGTACTGGAAGCAGGCAGGAAGTCTGTTGAGCTCAAACGAACAGGACTTCCCAATGTCAGCACATTCCTAAGTCAGGCCGTGCTTGTGTGTTTTGTGAGCAAAAATGAAATTCTCATTGATCCCTACCTTGGAGGCAGTGGGGAGGGAGACTATGCCAGCCTTAAACTGGGGCCATTGTATCTGAACAGCGTGTGTACATTTTCAAGCATCCCCACATGGATTTCACCATGCTTCAGTCAGGAATCGGACCTTGGGGACCAAAAGGTGTGGCAGGCTTAACGAGATATGAAATTCTCCTTGAGCTCAAGTGAAATCTCCCCCTCATCCCTGCCAGCCCCACCACCCACCAAAACACATTCTCCTCTTCCCTTTCAAGCAGGGCAGTAGCAGAATCAGCAGAGTTCACTAGGAGTTTTAAAAAGAGAGAGAGAGAGGGTTTTTTCCCTTCTCTTCCCCTCCTTCTCCCCAAGAAGCCAATTAGCAGATTCTGGAGAACTGAAGCCCAGGGTCTGATGGGAGGTGAAGTTCCTTAAAAACATCATATCTCATCAGTCCCTGGGCTTTTTCTGCAATTGCAGCAGCCCTAGGAAAAATATCACATCACATCAGCTGCTGGGCCAAAGGTGTGTGTGTGTGTGTGTGTGTGTGTGTGTGTGTTTTACCCTGCTCTGGACTTTGGTCAAACAGGTTTTGCAATTAAAAAAACCCATACTGCCTTATTTTATTATACTGCATTATAATATGCCCATTGGCTGCCCATTATTATGACTGGCATTTGTATTCCAGCCTCACAACAACTCTGTGACATCAATTAGTTTCCTGCATCTAAGTACAACACTACAGCTACTTGAGAATCATTTTGGTATAGTAGATAGTGTTGTGGGTGATGGGAGCTGTAGTCCGGCACACCTTGAGAGCACCATGTTGGAAAGATCGGAATACGTGCTTTGCATGCAGAAGGTCCCAAGTTTGCCTCCATCTATATGTAATGTGTGAAATGGCCCACACGCTCTTGTGAAACTGGGCAGGGTAAAAGGGATTGACTCAACATAAAGGGTGAGTCTGCCAGAAACTGGGAATCAATCATGGCAAGCCCTCAAAGTAGCTGTAAGCTGCATCTACTCTATGGTTCTCCGTTGGATCACAGTGTGGGAAAGAAAGCGATTCTGAAAACATCAAGGCCTACTCTGATCTCCTTTCTTCTGACCTTGTCAAAGAAAAAGCCACATGCAGATATAGTGAGAAGAACTAAAGATCTCACAGCAGGCACGATATATAAAAGCACTCAGATTTTGGGCACCCCCTGCTCACAGTGCACGTGGAGAAAGGCAGTGGGCCTGGAAGCATTTCAAATACTGGCTCTGCACTAAACAAGGCAATGGCTCTTAGTCTAAGACTATGGACAAAGATGACAGGCAAGTCACAAGTCTCTTTCACAGCACCCTCACTTTGTACAATCTCCTTTACAGCTTCCTTGACAATGGGGGTTGGAGGACGGACGGAGTGTATAAAACTGGAAAAGAACCATCTTTTGCAACAAACTAAACGAAAAAGGCTGCGTACTGGATTTTCCAACAGTGGATCAGTGCAGAATGTTTTAGGCTGCAATCCATTGCTCACTTACCTGAAAGTAAGCCCAATTGAATTCAATGGGATTTACTTCTGTGTAGACATGCATAGGACAGGGATGTTGAAGAGTCCTTGGTTTCGAGTCACGAGTCGAGTCACGAGTCTTTGGACCTGAGTCCGAGTCCTTGGTCCAAAATGGTGAGCCACGAGTCATGAGTCACTCCCAAAGCTGACTCCACGAGTCCCTATTAAAATCAATGGGGGGTTTTTCCCAACAAAATAAGGCTATTTCAGATGTGTGGCTTAAATAAATTCTAGGCACAAGTGTGCCGTTTTATTTCAAAACTCTGCAACTGATTTTGGCAAGAACAGACCAGGCAGACAAACCCAAAATAACCAGACAGGCAGGGGAGGCTGGGAACCCCAAACAGGCAGGCAGAGGCAGCCAAACCCAAAATGTCTGAAAGGTTGCATTTTAGAAAAATGATTTTAAAAAATAAACTTGCTGTACTTCCTAAAACCTATCCATGTTGCATTTGAGGAACACAATTTTGGAACACGAGTCCTTGGTCTCGAGTCCCGAGTCGAGTCTCAAGTCCCATTAAAAATACTGGGACTCGAGTCTGACTCGAGTCAGAGGGGGGACTCAGTCTGACTCACGAGTCGAGTCCTGGAGTCCGAGTCCCCATCCCTGGCATAGGATTTCCTGTTAGACACAAAGTTAGAGTCCCCATGCAGAGTTTGGCATGTGCTCAAGTAACTGTGTTAAAAACGTGTCAACTTGAAACTCAACACACATTGAGTTCAGCTGCTGAACTCAATCCAAAGTAAAGCCTGATAGACGGCGTTTCTCTCCTGGCCTGCAGAATTCTCAGGCAGAGCTTGGCTGCTCTTGCTTAATGAGTGTAAGGTGTAATTCGGCTGAGAGATCATCTTGCATTGGCAAACATTTCCTCAATTTTTAGAATAATACAAAGCAATTATAGATAGGCCTGGCCCTACCGTTACGCAGGCTGATGCACCCACATCAGGCAGTGGGGCAGGAAGAGCAGGGAATTGTGCCATTCTCTCCCCCCTGGCCCTGCCAGGAGAGCTGCCACTGCTTCCCCATTGCCTCCAGCGGGTGCTCTGGAGAGCCCCGCACAAGCCACTCTTCCACCGTGGCTTTGCCACAGCAAGAGAGCACGTTTCAGGGCTCTCTAGAGAAAGCACCAGCCACTTCTTCTTACCATGGGCGGCCACTGCTACCACTGCCGCCACCACCCGCCCACCCTACCTGCTTGGCTAGCTGGTTGGCTGCTACTTCACTTGCTCAGCCAGCTAGGCCAGCTGGCTGCTCGCTCCTGCCTGCCCAGACACTCCCACCTTGTGCCCCAGCTGCAGGGCTCCCGTGAGAGGTCAGCTGAACTATCACGAGAGGTCCATGACAAGGCCGGGGCAGAAGGCGGGAGTGGCTGGGCAGGCAGGAGCAAGTGGCCAGCCAGGTTGGCTGGCCAAGCAAGTGAGGGAGCAGCTGAGCCAGTCAGCCATGCAGGAAGGCCAGCCAAGCAGGTGGGCGGATGGGCGGTGGTGGTGAGGCAGCAAGATCTGTTCGGCTGGGCCTGATTCTTGACCAGTGTTCTCCAACTTTGGGTTCCCAGATGTTTTTGGCCTACAACTCCCAGCATGCTCCAGCCAAATGCTGGGAATTGTAGGACTTTTTTCTGACTAAATAAGCATAGGATTGCACCCGAAGAGTGCAATCCTATCACCCCCCACCCTCAATGCACGTATGCTTCTGAAATCAGAGGCTTATGTGCATCCAATGCACGGCATGAGGGGTGGCGGCAGCCGGCAACTTTCACCCTATAAATGCACGCTGCCTTCCATCTCGGCGGCCGTTTCCGGCTGTCTAGATGAAGCTCTTTGGGGGGGGGGGAGAAGGAGGCTGGGGTGCCATTTAGATGTGGTGCAAGTCATCAGCCCCAGCCTCTTCCCCTCCCTGCACCTCAGCACACCCCTTTTCCTCCTCCCCGAGCCTGACTTGTGACCTTGGGGAGGCAGCTGGCGCCGTTCTTTCCATGCCGGCTGCGAGGGGGCCATGGAGGGGGCTCAGCGTTCTGAGTCCCAGCTCTGAGCTCGCAGGACCTCAGAGCTGGGACTCCGAATAATCCTATGCCCCCCTCTCAGGCAAGGTCAGAGGGCCATAGGATTGCGCCCCAAATCTCTTTCATTTCCTTCAGAGGCTTTAACATTCCCCCCCCCCCAACTTGAACAGTCATGTTGCTGATTCAGGGCTCTTGGGCTTTGAACAACGGTATTATAAATAAGAAATGGAACAGAGCAATACGCTAAGAAGCCGATTTTACTTCAGGCTACAGTGACACCATTTGAAAGGTGAAATGTAAGGATCATATTGTGTAAGTATTCAAATATTTTTTAACATTAAAGAATCTTCCTGCGGATAAAATTCCTTTTGGTTGAGTCAGCCTTATGATAAGAAGGACAAAGAAGCAATGTGCCTTAGCCAAGGAGAAATGTGCAATACCCCATTTGTCCTCATCTTGGAATACTTGCTGACTTGGTCAGTTCATATACTACAGCAATGGCGAGCGTTGATTATAGAGAGAATTTGTTTTTAGCAAAAGATCTTGCTGCCTCTCTGTCAATTGCCTGTGGACTTAACACCACACTGAACCTACAGATATATTCTTGATTGAGCTCTGTCAGTATAAAAAGAGAAGCTTCCTCACTATTTAATGAGTCCCCGTCCCTCACCAGCTGCCACCTATTTGCTCTTGTGTGTGTGGAACCCATATAGAACTGGGTGGTGCTAAGCAGGGCTCAAGGATTGCTGGTGGGACACTTTACCGAGGCCCAGATGTTCAGGGCAGTCCAGCCTAGGCTGAAGAAAAAGAAAACCACACGACACTAAATTGTAGATAATTCTTGAGGATGTTCACACAAACTTATTTCTTTATATCTATATGGGGTGTTCAACTGTTGTAAGCTCTTGTGAGATTTGCTGGATCCAATCAGATGCTGTATTATAAGGACAGAAAGCAACATTCTGAAAAGTCCACTGCACTGGGGTTGTGTTACATGCTTATACCAGTTCACATATGCACACTTTTCTCTTGGTGACTTGTCATGATGTGGCGTCTTGCATCTGTGAAGACGACCTCACCACAGTTCACGTTCACAGATGGAACTGTCATTATCACCGGATATCACCATTCAATAGAGTCGGTTCGCACACAATCAGCTGTGTGCTGAATAATTAAGTGATGTGTGTGAATGGATGTCAGGAGCTGCCGAGGCTAGAACTGGGATATCATCGCTCCATGCACAGTCGTCCCATCATGTAGTGACCCCTCACCCCAGGGATAGATGGTGGAAAGTGGAGGTTTCCCACCCAGGCTGCTCTCCTGAACAGGGAGGGCTCTAAAGGTTAGTGTCTTGATCCGGGTGCTGCCCTTCTACTCCCTCCCTGTCCTCCACTGCTGTTGTAGTAGTAGGGTGGCCACTTATGCATTGCCAGAAAAGCAGGAATTGCATCTCCAAAAAAGACAAACAAGGACACCACTTTGCACAACAATTGCATATGCAGATGTGCATGCATAGGTGCAAATTTAGTCATAATAACTATAATTTAAATAGTAATACAATACCATAGTGGGGAAGACTGACTGGGTGATCTGTGTGCCTGCTCTGAAGTCAGATGTCCATGTGCTAACTGTGGGTGGGCAACCAAGGCCTGTGCGGCGGCGGCTGCGGCGGCTGCCCCTCCTTACAGTTCTTTGAGTTCCAACCAGGCTTGGACTAGACAGCCCATCATCGAACGGAGGACACCTTGAAATAGAAGACTGCCCTCTGTCAGCTCCCCAAAAGAGAGGACTGCCCTCTTTAAAGTAAGACACCTGGCCACCCTAAGTAGTAGGGAAGTTCACGCAATCCCCCCCCCGCATTGAAAGCATGCATGAGAGGTTGCAGGCATGAGGGCTAGCCAGCCCCCTGCTGCTGACGTGTGCCACAGGCGTGTGTGTGTGTGTGTGCACACACATACACACACACGCCGTTTACGTCACAAATGCTTTCCTGCTGTCCGCACATTCAGGCAGCACGGGAAAGGGCTGTATGTGCATACTGATGTACATGCCTGGAATTCCTTGACTCAGTGAGGGACTGAGTCCAATCCGCTGCGTGAAGGAGTTCTATGCCTGTAGATCAGTATGGGTGTAGAGCCTTCCCCACACTGGCTGAATGTGTGGACGGCGGGGAAACATTTCTACTGGGGTCATAATTGGGGTGGGGTGGCATGGTTACAGCATTCTTCAGCAGCAGGGGGCAGGGTGGACTGTGTGGACCTCCCTAGTGTGGAAGAGGAGAAACATCCAGACAAGCTGTGTAGGGTGTGTGAGAGTAACCAGCCCCTAAAAAACCTGTTTGTATGTACCGCTCATGCAATTTACTCTGAATTTCTCTATCAACGGCAGCTTTAGGAAGAAAGCCAACAACTCAAGCTGCACGGAGGATCATATTTTGTTTTTTGGGATATCACTTCTCCTCGTCCTCTTTTTGTAATTCAGCTCCTCCGGTCACCAGAGTGCCAGAAGCTAGTATCTGATCTGCAACACAAACACCTTTGTTGGGTACAGTGATTTGGATCTAGTGGAGGAGGTTATATTCTAAGCTGGTGCTTAGAGTCTAGCATCTAAATTGCAGATCACAAGGTAATTCTCCAGTTGATTTGCTAGTCACGGGTGCTTGGGTTCTGAGTTGCACAGACCCAAACACCTTAATGGGATGCCATCCATACCGCAATGTTTGCAGATCAGTTTCCATTCAATTTTGATATGGACCATCTCAAGTAATTAATATAGAAAGGGATAGTTTGCCTGGAAGTAAATGTGTGCGAAAATCTATATAACTTTCTAATCTTAGTGGCACCCTTCAGCATATTCTCTTCCTCCGATTCCTTCTCCTTCACATAATGCTTCCTATATCTGTATATTGTGATATATCTTGCATTGGGCAATATCACCCAGTTTCTTGCTCAGGTTCACATGCATTTTTCTCAAATTCCATTTGCAGCAGGGTGCAATGTGTTTCTCTGTTAGCACACAGAGGCACCCCAGTGCTCCTTGCAGTATTCTATCTATAAATTTGAACTGTATTAACTTCCTTGCAGATGCAAGACAGCTCACGAGTCCTCCCTTATCAACCTGCTCGGTCACTGAGGTCATTGGATGGCATGCTTCTGGTGGTTCCAAAAGGACCTATGGCCCGACTCAAGTCCACCCGAAGAAGAGTCTTCAGTGTGGTGGCTCCATTTCTGTGGAATTCCTTGCCTCTGGAAGTCAGGCAGGCACCAACATTGTGTTGTTTCTGGTGCCTCCTGAAAACATCTTTATTTGGGGAAGCCTTCTTTGGTTGTCCAGCCACTGTTTTTATCGACATTCTGTTTTTATCGACATTCTGTTTTTATCGACATTCTGTTTTTAATAATGTGTTTTATTCTTTTTTAAATCTTTTTTTTTTGTCTTTTTCATTGTTCACCACTCTGGAATCTGTGTAGATATGGAGCAGTATATAAATGTTGTAAATTAAATAGAATAAATGTGCAAACCAGCCCTGAGACAGATTCTTGCACTTTAACCATTTGTAAGACTGGCATGATAACAAAGAGTCTTATGGCACCTTAAAGACGGACACATCTATCATGGCATAAGCTTTCATGGACTCTCTAGTCCAAGGGTGCTGAATTTCTTTCTGCCCAAGGGCCGAATTCAACTTTAGAGAGGCTCTCAGCAGGGATGGGGACTCGGACTCGAGGACTCGACTCGTGAGTCGGACTGAGTCCCCCCTCTGACTCGACTCGGACTCGAGTCCCAATATTTTTAATGGGACTCGAGACTCGACTCGGGACTCGTGACCAAGGACTTGTCAACATCCCTGGGCTGTTGACGAGTCTTCTGGCTGTGCCAGGAGCGCGATCACCGGTGAAGAGTGCATGGAAGCGAGGAGCGCCACTGCTCGGCCACTATGGACAGCTACCAGGAGCGCAGCCCCAACGATGTGTTGAGATTTATTTTGATGTGTTGTTGTGGGGGGGTTGGGTTAGGGTCAGACATTTTGGGTTTGGCTGCCTCTGCCTGCCTGTTTGGGGTTTCCTGCCTCCTCTGCCTGCCTGGTCTCTTCTTAACCAGTTCCACAGTTTGAATTGTCCAAGACAAAGGCCCCTGCCTGCCTGCTTTGGGGTTCCCTGCCTCTGCCTGCCTGGTTATTTTGGGTTTGTCTGCCTGGTCTGTTCTTGCCAAAATCAGTTGCAGAGTTTTGAAATAAAAAGGCACACTTGTGCCTAGAATTTATTTAAGCCACACATCTGAAGTAGCCTTATTTTGTTGGGGGGAAACCCCATTGATTTTAATAGGGACTCGTGGAGTCAGTTTTGGGAGTGACTCAGGACTCGGGACTCGTGAGTCACCATTTTGGACCAAGGACTCGGACTCGGACTCGAGACTCGGGTCCAAAGACTCGTGACTCGACTCGAGACTCGAGACCAAGGACTCTTCAACATCCCTGGCTCTCAGCAGCCACATTCCAGTGGTGAGCGAGGCTGAAGGCAAAAGGAGGCAGGGCCAAAATACAAAAACAAAACCCCAGCATATTTTAGTTTAAGGTTCTTACTGCCAGTAACTAAGCCTTAGCAGAAGCATTTCAACCTTTTAGAATGGGGGAGGGGGGACATGCAGAAGCTGGAAAGCCACCAATCAGCAGTTGAGGGAAAGGGGTGGGGTGGGGCCATCTAGCAAACCCAGGAGGACAGGATTAGGACCCCAGGTGGACCAGATTTGGTCTGTGGGTCTGAGGTTCAACACCCCTGCTCTAGTCCATGAAAGCGTATGCCATAATAAATTTGTTAGTCTTTAAGATTAAGACAGCCAGTGAGGTGTGGTGGTTAGAGTGTTGGACTAGGACTGGGGAGATCCGGGTTCTAGTCCCCACTCAGCCACGAAACTCACTGGGTGACCGTGGGTCAATCACTGACTCTCAGCCTAACTTACCTCACAGGGTTGTTGTGAGGATAAAATGGAGAGGAGGAGGATTATGTAAACTACCTTGCAGGAAAAAAGGTCGGATATAAATATAATAAATAATTTTTTAAAAATGAATATAGATGCCACAAGATGATTTCTTGTTTCTGCTGCAACTACCCCCTTGGACATTACATGATTTTCTCATCATACCTCTCCCAAGCGGCTCTGCCGTAATTCCGGGGAAGTTTTGCTGGTGCAAGCTGCATGATTCCCCGCCGCAAACAGTAATCAGATGAATCTCTACTGTCCAGGAGCCTTCTTATTGTTGCACATCTGTGTCTTATTCAGTTTTACCGCTTATTTATCCTATGAGGAGAAAGATGTTTTCAAGTTCTGTGCGTGTAGTCAACTTCCCTCTTTGCTATTAAAGATAATGACTTTAAAGACCTGCTTTCTCAAACCAAGATTTGTTGGCTTTCAGGAGGCATTTAGGATACTGGGCCTTGTTATACTGAACACTAATCTTTGATTGTTGCCTAAGACTCAGAGGCACTAGATGACTACAAGCTTTAAATCGAAGCGGCAGATGTCTGCAGTGGCTTGATAAGAAGCTCAACAGCTGAGAACCTTGCTAAGGTTCATAAAATTGAAACACAGGAGAATAACAAATCCTTTCGTTCCCACTTATAGCACTTCATTTCTGAGCAAAGGCTATACCATACTTACAGGATTACAAAAAGCTCTAGGTGCCATTTAAATTCCATGAAGATATTTCTTGCTGACCAAGAGTAATATTATAAAATGACTTTTTGGGAGATGCAAATTGAATATATTAAGGCTATGCCTAGGCTGTGTGGTTTTTTTGGGTTTGTTTTTTTTTTTGCAGCAAACAGCCAGTTGTTCTGATGATTAAATCGAGTGATGTGTTTTCCTGATCATTGCCATATGAATGACAAAGCCACCTTTATGTACAATTTTTGTCTGAGGTGTAGAATTATTACTAACAAATACATGCTTTTGATCTTTTCAGTGATTGAACTGATGAAGGACTGTGACAGGAGTGTCTAATGCTTGCTTTTCATGCATGACACATTTTCATGTGTGATAATAAAGTTATATTTATATCGCTCGTATCTTTTGGCTTCCCAAGAGAGCCAATTTCTCTCAAGCACAATATCCTAATAGGAGAGAGGTGGTTAGACAATGTGTTCCTATCTAAAAATACAAATGCAGCTATCAGGGTAGAGGTGGAGAAAATATTTAATCATAGAAAGAGTTCAAGGAACAACAACAGTGATGATGATTTGGACTTCAGCTCCCATCAGACTCAGGCAGTATGGCCAATGATCAGCAGCATGGGAGTGGTGGTCCACAACATCCTGGATTGCACCCTGTTGGGAAAGGCTGTCTTAGAGTACTAAAAGCACTTGGTGGTTCATTGCATCCCTATCAGGTAGGTCCCCTGTATCATCCCCATACTGCCACTGTGGGTGGAGGGAGGGAAGGGGGAAGATGCTGAAGATGGCTAAAGTTTATAAAGCTGAAACACTGAAGAATAAAAAAGCCTGGACTTTCATAGATCATAGAGTTGGAAGGAGCCTACAAGGCTATCGAGTCCAACCCCCTGCTCAACGCAGGAAACTCGAGGAGGGGTCTCCCATCCAAGTAATAACCATTATACATGCTTTTTGTAATCTTACAGCTCTATTTGTGTAATTACCCTAAGTTAATGTGAATCTGCTTTACCAATATTTACTAAAGTAAACAGTTATTGTTAACATTCAGTTGTTGGAGTGTCTTTTGCACCTCACCTAATGCCTCATCCCACGTTACTGGGAAGAGAAAGTAAAAGGCAGAACATTGGCATCCTGATACAGGAGGGGCTCTTAAAGAGGCAGATATCTTTAAGGAGCTGATCAAGGTGTCCTGGTACAGGTGGAACCTTGACAACAGCCAGCTAGGGAGTTTGTTATGGTGGCAAGATTTGAATGGGCCCCCTCCTGAATCCTAGATCACTCTCTCAGAAACAGTGCTAGACCCTTCTAGAAATGATAGCAATGTGGGAATGTCAAGTATCAGCAGTTTATACAAAGTCACACAACTTCTTTGCCACCATCATTGCCAAAGAGCAGTCTCTGATGAGTTCCAGCCACTCTGATACTCACAACTTTTCCTTTACAATCATGTAACCTGTGATCTAAACCAGCCGTCCTCAATCTGTTGCCATCCATGTGTGTTGGACTGCAGCTCTCAGCATTCCCAGCCCATGGGAATGCTGAGAGTTGCAGTCTGACACATTTGGAGGACAATAAATTGGGGAAGACTGACCTATAAGCTGTTTAATTATGCTCTTGCCCAAGACAGAAGAATAGACCATGTGTACAACCAGGCAGATATACAGGATCAGATACCATTTGAGACAGGGTTGTCATAGAAGGCATGGATTCCTGAGCCAAACTCAACAAGGTGGATGTGGATGTCCCCCCGGAGACATCCACATCCCCCCGGAGACATCCGAAGTCTTGTCCCGGAGAGGGTGTCTCCAACACCACCCGTGAGACCACCTCCATCAATGCAGGTAAGAAACTGTTAGGCAATGGGGAGGAGGGTACACCAACAGAATTCCTGTTGCTGCAGGACCGAACACAGTCTACAGCCTCTCTTTTTTGAAGATGGAGTGGTACTTTGCAAATACAAGATATTATTTATAGCAGGTGTGGGGAGCCTCTTTCAGCCCTGAGGGCTGAATTCAATTTCAGAGAAGCTCTTGGGGGCTGCATTCCAGTGGTGCATGGGGCCAAAGGCAAAAGGGATAAGGCCAAAATACCAAAATACCTTGGGTCCCCAGATGTTTTTGGCCTACAACTCCCAGCATGCCCCAGCCAGCATAGCTTAAAGTCCTACTGCCACTAACTAAATGGTGTGTGTGTGTGATTAACTGTGTTCTCCAACCTTGGGTCCCCAGATGTTTTTGGCCTACAACTCCCAGCATGCCCCAGCCAGAATAGCTTAAAGTCCTACTGCCACTAACTAAATGGTGTGTGTGTGTGTGTGTGATTAACTGTGTTCTCCAACCTTGGGTCCCCAGATGTTTTTGGCCTACAACTCCCAGCATGCCCCAGCCAGCATAGCTTAAAGTCCTACTGCCACTAACTAAATGGTGTGTGTGTGTATGTGTGGGTGGGTGGGTGTGACTAACTAAGTCAGTGTTCTCCAACCTTGGGTCCCCAGATGTTTTTGGCCTACAACTCCCAGCATGCCCCAGCCAGCATAGCTGGCTGGGGCATGCTGGGAGTTGTAGGCCAAAAACATCTGGGGACCCAAGGTTGGAGAACACTGAACTAAGTCTTAGGAGAGGCATTTCAATCTTTTAGAATGGGGGAAGAAAAGGCACAAAAGGTGGAAACCACCAAACAGTTGGGGGGGAATGGGTTGTGGCCTTCTGGGGAACCCCCGAGTGCTGGATTTGGACCCCAGGCGGGCTGCATTTGGCTCCCAGGCTTGAGGTTTTCCACCCCTGCTTTATGATGACCAAAATTTGTCCAGCACTGTTAGGCTGAATCCCTGGACTCATTACCTTCAGTAGATCTAGGAGTTCACCTAAGACTTATTGAAAAGACAGAGCTTATTCTTAGAAAGCAGCCTATAGTTAATTTTACTGCAGCTGAATCCTGATTTTCTCTTACCTGAGACACTTACAGTTTGGTGCAGGGTCAGGGCAGTGCCTTGTCTTACCTTTTTACTGAGACAGTGTCCATTTCAAAAGAAGAACTACCGGTAAGTGTCAAGGCAGACATTGCTTTATATCCACATCTAGCAGCTGCACCTTTTTTTTCCTTTTCATTTTTACTCTTAAGTAGGTGCAGGAAGACTTATCTGGATTGGGACCTTAGCATGGGTGGTAGGAGGGCCTTTAGTTTTGGACTGGGCCCTCTGTGCCTACTTGAGCATACAAATGAAAAAAAGGGGAAAAAGATGTAGCTGCTAGATATGGATTTAAAGTGATGTCTGTTTTGGCCCTAAACTGCACATGCTGTATATTTCTACCATTCTAATCTACATCTTACCTTTAGGGCATATAGAGTAGCTAAAATAAACAAGACAATTAAGCCTATCTGATCCTTGCAGCTCCTGTGCTTCCTCCCCGGGCCCCGATATCATACGAACACATAAGTCTAAATGAAAACTGGAAGGATAAGTTAGCAAAGGATTAACATGTGTTGAAACGACTGGGGGAAGGAAGCATATAGATCAGAAGAAATTGCATGGCATTGGAATTCTAAAACAACCTTCGGCGTATACGTGGGCATACGTGCTTCTTTGCGTTTGGAGTCAGATATCCACTTGCTGGGCTTCAGAATAAGAAACTGGAATGATACTTTAAATAAATATATATATGAAAAACGGATTTCAGATTACTTTGTATTATAATTCTATTTCCCCTCCTCTCCCATAGAGCACCTGCATAGATGTGAGTCACTACATCCGGTCTCCCCTTAGCAGGGATTCATACCTCAGTGGTTGACCACATGCTTTATATACATAAGGCCCCAGGCTCATTCTCTGAGGTCTGCAGTTGAGAGGCTCTCAAATGTGCTTGCAAGTGTGGGAAAGGCCTCTGTCTAAGACCCTGGGGAACTGCTTCTGGTCAGAATAGACATTAGTAGGCTAAAGGTGCAATCATATGCACATTTAGATTGGGGGGAGGGAAGTCCTACAAATCTCAGCATTCTCCAGCCAGCCATGCTGGGGATTGTAAGATGTTTTCTTGTCTAAACATGTGTAGGACTGCACCCTAAAGGGACTTCTGGACCGATCTCATATACCTTGCCTTCTGTGCCGTTGCAATAATTTAAAATAACAATGCCCTATATTAAGTAAAAATTAGAATTAGGCAGCTGCGTTGGTGGTTCATTAAAACAAAATTCACAGGGCAGTAGACTGTTACCCTTATTAAGACCAACCATTTCAGCAGTAGTCAAAATGAAACTGGACACACAGTACTAGGATTCAAAGATTACAACTTAGTTGAAGAGCTGCATGCCATCCAAGCCAGGTCAGCCAGGGAAGAGAGGAATCTACTTATCCCAGCTAAACCATTCACTTCCAAACCTAGGCTATCTATTAGGATTTCACATAGGCAAGGCAACCCCCTTGTCATGCCCAGCTTTCAAATCACATTCCAGGGGTGAGGGACCTATTAGGATGGTCCGCCCCAGGCGTCTTATGGATCCGGATGGATTCCTGAACGCGCTTGGGGAATTGGAGTACACAAACGGTAGCTCGGTTGAGACCCTGGTGGACGACTGGAATGCTGCAATCACCAGGGCATTAGACCGAGTTGCTCCGAAGCGCCCTCTTCGCCTAAACAGAGCTCACGCGGCACCATGGTTCACTCCGTCGCTGCGAGCTCTGAAACAAGAGGTGAGAAGGCTAGAGCGCCGATGGCGTAATTCCCGCTCCGAAGACAATCGAACACGGGTTAGAGCTGCATCTTCAGCCTACCGGGTGGTGGTGAAGGCAGCAAAAAAGAATTTCTATGCTGCCTCCATTGCGTCTGAGGAGTGCTGCCCCAGGAGGCTGTTTCAAGTGGTCCGGAGTCTGGTCGGTTCAGTCACTCCGGACCCACTGGAACAGTCTAAAGCCTCCTGTGAGGCTTTAGCGAAGCACTTCACTGATTAAATCGATCGGATTAGGAGTGGGATATTGTGCGTCGTGGACACAGGGAGTGAGCGGGAGGAGGCCAATGGCAGACCGGTTTTGTGGGATCGGTTTCGGCTTCTTCCTTCTGATGAAGTGGACAAGGTGCTTTCATCTGTGAGGCCGACCACCTGCTTGCTTGATCCTTGCCCGTCCTGGCTCATAATGAGCTGCAGGGAGAGACTGGGTGAGGGGATCAAGGCGGTGGTGAATGCCTCCCTCGAGGAGGCAGTGATGCCATCAGCCCTCAAGGAGGCAGTAATAAGACCGCTTCTAAAGAAGCCCTCCTTGGATCCCCAGGATTTAAAAAACTTTCGCCCAGTCTCCAATTTACCATTTCTGGGCAAGGTGATCGAGCGGGTGGTGGGTGCTCAGTTGAAGGCACACTTGGATGAAGCCTATTATTTAGATCCGTGCCAGTCAGGCTTCAGGTCTGGGACGGAGACGGCCTTGGTTGCCTTGGTGGTTGATATGAGGAGGGCTTTGGATAGGGGCGAATGCTCCTTTCTAGTCCTCCTCGATCTCTCAGGGGCTTTTGATACCGTTGACCACGGTATCCGCCTGGAGGGGTTGGGCTTGGGAAGCACTGTATTGCAGTGGTTCCGGTCCTTCCTCTCTGGAAGGTATCAGAGGGTAGTTCTCGGGGAGGAGGCTTCGGACCCTCGGCTGCTCACTTGTGGAGTGCCGCAGGATTCCATCCTCTCCCCGATGTTATTCAACATCTACCTCAAGCCGCTGGGAGCTATCATCAGGAGGTTTGGGGTGCGGTGTCATCAGTATGCGGATGACATGCAGCTCTACCTCTGTTTCAAGTCCTCACCAAGGTTGGCCGTTGAGACCCTGTCCAAGTGTCTGGAGGCAGTGGCTGGCTGGATGGGAAGGAACATGCTGAAACTGAACCCCGACAAGACCGAGGTACTTCTGGTGGGGGACAAGGGGAGGTTAGGGGATGTTGACCTGGGGCTGAATGGGGTACATCTACCCCTGAAGGACCAGGTCCGCAGCTTGGGGGTCATTCTAGACTCCCAGCTGTCCATGGAGGCTCAGGTGGCAGCTGTGAGCCGGGCGGCGCTGTATCAACTCCATCTGATACGGCAGCTGCGCCCCAACCTTCCTAATCACCTGCTCCCATCAGTGGTTCATGCCTTGGTCTCCTCTCGCCTAGACTACTGTAATGCACTCTACGTGGGGTTACCCTTGAAGACGGTTCGGAAGCTACAGCTGGTACAGAATGCGGTGGCTCGCCTGGTTAAAGGCAGCCGCCGGCAGGATCACATCATGCCAGTGCTGAAGGATTTGCACTGGCTACCAGTTGCTTGCCGAGCCGAATTCAAGGTGTTGGTTTTGACCTTTAAAACCCTATATGGCTCCGGTCCAGTCTATCTCAAGGAGCGTCTCCAGCAACACCAATTGGGCCGCTCAACAAGATCTGCCACGGATGACCTTCTCCTTGTCCCTTCAGCCAGAGCAGCTAGACTGGTGGGGACGAGGAAGAGGGCCTTTTCTGTGGCGGCCCCCGTACTGTGGAACTCTCTCCTGAGTAACCTCCCCCTCTCTGCTGAGCTTCCGTCGCTCATTAAAAACCTGGTTGTTCAGGCGGGAATATGGGGTGGGTTAAGATTTTAAAATTTTTATATTGTTTTAAATGTATTTTATTGTTTTTATTCTATGTACATCGGCCAGGGTGGCCGGTTGCCGGCCAGATGGGCGATAAATAAATATAAAAAATAATAAAAATAAATAAATAAATTCCAGGTGTTACTTCTTCCCTTGCAGGGAGAGAGGGTTGGGTATGATGCAATGATGATCCATTGGCAGTACCCTAGGAAAACTACATTTCCTATGGCCCCCAGGGCATTCCTTCCTGGCATGCTACGAGCACACTCAACTGGAGAGGAGGGATCAGATCTTCTTCTTTCCCTCTGTCCAGTCCTGCTACAGCTAGCCTCTGAGCTCCCAGGGAAGAGAGCTGTGGGGTAACTTGTAACAGGGTAGAATAGCAGTAGAGACAGCATAATAACATTAATCAAAAGCAGGTTCTGGTAGATAAAAACAAAGGGAAGCTACAAGAGTGTAAAGTCCTAGTTAGCAAGGTCCAAATTTAGGAGGGATACGGCTAAAACTAGGCAGAAGTGGTTAGGCCCTTGGATAGTGCACTGGCTGAAAGCTTCTCACCTTTAGCAAGGGAGCTGTTGCTTCAGCAGGGGACAAAGGCCTTCTGTGCGCTTATAAAAGCTGGTCTCTTGGATGAACTGTCACAATATCTTGGGGAAAAAGGTGAGATTTCAGATGATCACAGTATGAGGTCTCCTCATACAAAAATTCTTGTGAGTTTTTGTAGCTGTTCACCAAGCATCTCTTTCAGGCTGAAGGCAACCGCACATCTCCCCTCCTCTACAAACACTGCCACAAAAGGTCGAGGACTCATTTAAACACACATTTCATCTTATCTCACCCTTCCTTCAAGTCATCCCCCTTTTTCTCACAACTAGCTTGTGAGGAAGGTTAGGCTAAGAGGTATGGTTAAAACACCTCACACAACCATGTTAATATAATCATGCATATGATCACATCAGGATGGCTTGATTGCATATATCAATGAACACGTGCATTTTGATATTGTAGATGGGTGGCAGCAGGGGCAGAGGAGACACATATGAACAGAAGGAACTGAGAGCTGTGGCAAACTGTGCAAGTAGAGTGCTATTTACAACATTCAGAAATCTAAAGAAATAACTCAGGAATGGAGAATTTCTAATATTTATCGATTACATTTTATCCTGTGCTTCCTCCAAGAAGCTCAAGAATCCCCCCAACAACAATCATGCAGGTTAGGGATGATGAGAGTTGTAGTCCAACACACTTGGAGGGCACCAGGTTGGGGGAAGGCTTCTGTAACCACTACACCACACTGTCACCCTACTTGGCAGGATGATATAGATGACGAAGCTACCCTGGCATAAAAGAACCAAAGGCATTTTGTCCACCAGGATGGGTTCACTGTTAAGTCATTCTCTAACAGTGCAATCCCTTACATACCTTCTCAGAGGTAAGTCCCATTGAGCTCTGTAGGGTATAGTCCTAGGTCAGTGGGTACATGATTTCAGCCTAAAGCTGTAATTCACAAACTATTTACTCTTTGTTAGGAACATAGGAAGCTGCCTTATGCCAAATCAGAACTTTGGTCCAGTATTGCTGGCAGTGACTGGCCGCAGCTCTTCAGGGTTTCAGGCAGGAATATTCCCAGCCCTACCTGGAGATGCCAGGGCCTGAACCTGGCATGCAAAGCATTGGCTCTACCAATGGGCCACAGCCCCTTCCCATGATTAATCACACTGGAGCTACACAGAAGTAAGTGTTTTGAAGGCTGTAGCTGAAGTACCTAACCTCCTGCCTAAACTCATTTTTTTCATTTTTAACTTTTTTATTTCTATAAAAAAACAAACAACAAACAACACAAAACATATAACATATAACAATAATTAACAATTAACAAAACTAAAATGGACTTCCGAATTTTTCTACAGCAAATATAGGTTAATAATTTCTCTACTCGATAATCAAAAAAGAAAAGCTCTCTCTTTTCTATTGTCTCTTCTTCTTCTTCTTCTTCTTCTTCTTCTTCTTCTTCTTCTTCTTCTTCTTCTCTATTGTCAGTTTATCCTCTTATTATTCCACAAAACCACAATCTTGACCAACCATTCTTCTGTTGTAGGCAATGCTGGAACTTTCCATTTTTGTGTACGTAAACTCATTTTGTGGAAGTAAATCCCGATATTTCAGTGGAATACATGTACGTAGTGCTGCAGCCTGAGTTTGGTAGATTGAATCTAGCTTTAAATGAGTAACTTCCCATTTGAGAGTGTAAATTGAAAACCACTAGCATACTATCAAGAAATCTACGTACAAGAGGAAATGCAGCGGTTCAAAAATATTACTGAGGATTGGGATTTCAAATGAAGGCATGTGGTTTTATAGCTCAGTTAGTGTTCCAGACATCACAGATCACTATTAGGATCCTTCCCGCTGCAGCCTCTGATATAAAAGCCGTGAAACTTCACTGAAATCAGCAATCAATAAAAGGCTGCAGACAAGAGAACATAAGCTTTAAAAATAGGAGAGGGTTTTTTTTTTTTTATGGTGCTTCTAAAATTAAACATAGATTATTCTGTTCATGCACAAAGTCATTGAGGTGACAAGTGGAAACTATCAACGGTGAAACAGAGAAAAATATTCCATGTTCATAAATAATTGAAACACCTGAAGGCAAAAATAGTCCGTTTGCAGTAGATGACATCTAATAAAACCAGAAAGATTTAAAAAAGAAAAAAAGAAAGACTGAATACTTTGAATAATATGACCTAGATGCTTCTCATTTTCACCTGGTCATATGAGAGAATGCAAGGGATGAGAGCAATCTTTCTCATTGTTCTAGTTTAAGTATTGCCATAGAAAAGCTGCTACGTATTGTAAGACAAAAGCCACTTTGTCAAAGCACTAAAGGCCAATGCACATGTTTGCAAAAGTGGGTTTAGGTATATTGAATATGTGGTAGCATAGCAGGATGTTCATACCTTAACTGCTACTGTTCTTCACCATACATAGGCTCTGACATCTGAATGCCATGTGCAATCTTAACTGCTAAGGTTTGTAGGCAAAGAGAGCAACATGCCCAAATGATGAAGGCCCCCCGATCTCACAGCCCATCCTATGCCCTGCTAGGCTCTTCCTGACAGGGAGGGAGGAGTAACTGAGGCTTTGAAGCAGTTTCCATTAGACAGGCCTTTCGCTCCCAGGGGAAGGTTATGGTGGCTGAGAGGCCTTTAGGTGAAGGAGCCATAGCTCAGTGAGACAGAGCACCTGCTTTGCATGCAGAAGGTCCCAGGTTCGATCCCTGGCATCGTCAGCTAGGGCTAGGAAAGAATCCTGCCTGAAAGCCTGGACAGCCGCTGCCAGTCAGTGTCGACAATACTGGGCTAGATAAACCAAGGTCTGACTCAGTATAAGGCAGCTTCCTATGTTCCTATGTTTGGGTCCAGCAGATCCATGGCCTTTCCCTTCCCTTCCCACTGGTCTAAGCCAACATACCAATTTCTTCCCTTTCCAAGATTGGAGTCCTGATCTTGGGAGAGGGAGCTACCATGGGGATTTCCACAGTGGCTGGGAAGGGTGGGGAAGTCTCCCAGTCAGGTCTCCTCCTCTGAGATTGGAGCTCTGGCCTAAAAAGGGGAGATTTGTGGCATCCTATGGCCCTTCAGACACTGACTAGGGGGCATAAGATTACTCTCTAAATTTTGCAGCCATGATCCAATGGAATGAGTATATATCAGTTGAGGTTGTGTGCATGTCACCCCTTTTAAAAAAGAAGAAGCTAGGATCCTACAAATCAACAGTTTGGTAGTAAGAGTGAATCTGGTCTCCTGCTTGCTTTCACAACCAGCTGGTTGGTGGGATTCCAGTATTTCAAAACGGGCCTGCACAGTCCTCACTGCTGGATTGAACTGGAAGAGGGTATGGCATAGCTGTCTGGAACCCTGAAGAGAAGCACTTCACGCTGCAACATTTTGTTGTGGGTCCCAATTGCCATACCTAATGCAGAGACGCAACAGAACGACTCATGCTTCCAAAATTCTCCACATCCAAATTTCTCCCTAGATATAGGAGTTTTGAACTTCCTGGTCTTGTTTCCTAAGTAGAATCAATGCATTAGGAGTCCTCCATTTTTAAAATTTCTGATTTACCATTATGCTTATGGTTGGAGTTACAGTTCACACACAGTTTGCCACAGCTTTTGGTTCCTATCTGTGTCTTTCTCCCCCATCTAGATCAATGATACAGACAGAGATGCATGGTGATAAAACATTGCAAAAAAGAAAAGAAACCTTGCTTATTCCTTGTGGTTTGGTAATAGTCTTCTCAAAATCCATTCCAGGCTGCTCTGGCACACAGTTTGGGAATTACTGCTGTAAGCAATTGTCACAATTGGTCCAAGGACGTATATTACCAATGCATACTTATGATTTAAACAGTGCACACAATTCTGCAGGGGAATGACTTCACTTTCCCCCAGCAGAAAACGTGGTTCAATCTGTATTTCTTAAGGCTGTAATTTCCTTCTGAGAAAGGGTGAGTCACTTAGATTGCAAAATCAATCTGTTCTCCATTTTACAATTGAGGATTAACAGCCGCCAGGGAACTGGTGAATGCAGTTGTTCTCTTCTTTGCCACCTTTGCCAATTTCAGACTTCATGAGCCTTAGTAACGTGGCTAGTAATTTTTTTTTTAAAAAAAATACGGGGACGTTAACCTCTAATGACATGCTTAAAAGCATAGTTACAAAGGGCAAAAAATGCTACCATTATAATTATATTGTTATGATATAATGGGGTTATAAGGGGAGAATTGAGCCTTTCTTTCTCCTTACTTTTTAACTTAAAATATATATTTCATTCTTTTCTTATCCAATCAAATCATACAAAGTAGCATATATATATATATATTTTAAAATATGAATGTAGATAAGAATATGCTGGTGATGAAAGATAATGTCATGGAATGTCTGCCAGGCTTGAGTACATCAATAACGATGATACATAATTAAAGTAATTGAAAATGCCCTGTGTGTGTTCTCTGATAGAAAGCAGTAAAAGATCTTTGAGAACCAAGGTTCTTTCAAAACATTGGAGATATTTTGAAATCAATCTCTTTTATTTTTAAATCTTTCTTTCACCATGAAGCCAATCCTGCATCACCGCCTTCAGCAATTGCTTTTGGGAGGAACTATCTTGGACACTTTTATATTTGAATCCAGTGGTTCGGTTAAATACAATTTAAAGGTCTGTGAAATGGCTAGAGCATGGCTGGCACTTATTCACTATGGGTCACTCTAGTCTTCTAGACAGATCCTGGAATGTGTGTATTCTCTGTACATCTGGACTTGACCTTTGGAATGCCATCTAAAGGCTTGTCTGTATTTGTATCTTATCAAATAATAATCTTGATTTTATTTGAATGTGTTATAAAGAGTTAATGAATTAATTGGTACAATAAATCAACTGAAGTTTAGTCTCAGAACAAATTTTGCCCCCTGATGCATCAGAGGAGCTGACAACAAAGTATCTGGGATTTTGGTCTCCAGAAAGACTGGGCACATCCAAGCAGTGGTGTAGCGGAGTCAGGGCTCACAGGGATGCAGCGCAGTCACTTTTTTTTTTTATTGGCAGGGATGCTGACATCATCTGCCACCCCCCTCAGAATTTCCTGTCTCACAGTATCTGTGGGAAATGAATTTTCCCAGCAATATAGTTTCCCCTGTTGTAATGCAAAGTATTTTTCCATGGCTTCATCTTGAATAGGAAATTAAGACCCATTTGCTTTACAAACCCCTGCCTCCTGCTCCTGGTGGAGATAAAACTGCTAGAACTGGTTTGTTGAGATGGGTCAACACAGCTGCCTGAATTTTTGTGCTCTCCTTGAGGGTGTGGCTATGGAGACTGTCATGATGAATGCCTACACTTCAAAATTTTCCATTATACCACTGCATATAGATCCTATTATTCCTTGCCTTTGAGCCAAATCTGATGAAATTACCCATGGAGGAGCAGGACCGATGAACTTCTACCAAGGTTTGATTTGCTGCTATGATTGCCTGACACATAAGTCTTGAAGGTGGACTTCTAGTGCGATTGAAGAATGCTATGATCCCTCACATTTATATTACATTTGTCTTCAGCCAGACAGAGTTCTTTCGTGTCCTTTGCCAGGCCCTAATGCTGGAGCCATAACTAACCAGTCCCCTTATTGTTTCCGCATACCACTGGATGCTTTCTAGGGGCTGCTACGGTCTATGGATACATATAACTGACTATTACACACACACACACACACACACACTTCGTTATGAATCATACATGTATTTTTAAAGCACAGTTTCCTCTTCAACTAGGACAGGATGAGGCCCTAGTTCGTTAGTATTTTAAAGTGTAGATTTTACAAATCAGTTTCTGAGTTTATTATGCAAGTGTCTGATTTTGGTTGAAGTGTTATCTTTTCACGTAATTGTCCATGCTTAATGAGAAGCTGATTTACAATATGATGACCTTAGAAATATTTAAATAATGGCAGATTGTATCCTTCCATATGTGTTGTTAATTCATCATGAGAGATTACACCATTATAAATGACCAGAGATTGAATTGTTAGATTAGTTACTTCCAAACTGAAAAATATCCTGATGATTGATTTACATTACTAGTAAGTTTGTTACATAATAATGTAATTGGAGATAATTTGGGATAACACACACACTCACACATGCACACACACACACCAAACTTTTATTGTAGGGGAGCTTTCAAAGATGACAATGATTTTACATCATGTAAGAAATTTCATGAATGAAACCAGAGTGAATCTATTAATCTTTCTCTAAGGTATTTATATTCAGCTGTAATTAATTTATCCGATCCAGACCACTTACTTACAGAGTGATCCTATGGTCCCTAGACAGTGTCTAGAGGGCCATAGGATCATTCAGATTTCCACCTCTGAGGTCAGAGAACAGCTCCTACCATGGAGCTGGGGTTATGTGCTTGGAGCACCCTCCCCCCTCGCAGCGGGCACGGAAAGAACCACATTGGCTGTGTCTCCAAGGTCATAAGAGTGACCTCAGAGAAGGGTAAAGGGGGCATTCCAGGGGGCAGGGAGGGAAGGAGACTGGCACCACTAAGATATGATGTATCCTGGTGGTGCCGTCAGCTCCTTCCCTCCCACTCTGAAGTACTGCAATTAGATGGCTGAAATCAGCTGTCTAGCAGATTTGCAGGGCAGATGGAGCTGGAGCATGAAGTCATAGAACCATAGAATCATAGAATAAGTAGAGTTGGAAGGGGTCTATAAGACCATTGAGTCCAACCCCCTGCTCAATGCAGGAGAACAGATGTGGGCAGCCCAGGCAGTCACCCATCCAAGCACTGACCCGGCTCATACCTGCTTAGCTTCAGCCGTCCTCCAAGTTCGTAAGGTTATGGGGCAGCCTCACTGGGTGCCCTTAGAGATTCCAATTTTGTAGCATAATTAGGGACTCTCAAGCCCTCCTTATATTTTTGAAATATCTTTTTGACACTGTGCCATTCTTTTTTAACAAAAAAAAAAAAGGTTAATGGTGGAAAGGGTGGGGCACCTCAACAGGTGCCAAGAAAGGTGTTGGTGGATGCACTGATTCCCATGGGCGCCTGTCAAGGTTCCGCTACTACAAGGACCCCTTGATCTGCCTTTGGGAGATCTCTGCCTCTTCCCAAAGCCTCTCCCTCTCTAGGTTATCAAGTCCTTTGCCTGCTTCCAATAGCATGGGTGTAGGCTGTAGACGTGGTGAATAAGTCACTCCAAACTCTCAGGGTAAACAACAGCACTTTACTTATAATATTAGGGTTCTTACTTAATAGAGTGGTTATAATTCAAAAGCAAGTATGAAAAAATAAAACAAACAAACAATCCAATGTTCTCTAGTTAAACTTCAGACTACCTATTTCCTATGCAGCCAGTTTCTCTTTCTCTCTCTCTGCTTCTCTCTGCTGTTTCTGCTTCTGCTTCTAGCTCTCTCTCAGCACTAACTGACTGCTAGCTGACCACACCCCACATATATAGCCTTCCCAGGAATGGAAGGTTATAACCATGTGACCTTGAATAGGAGATCTAATTCTTAACTTCTATTGGGTGAACTAAAACTCTCAAACTCCCCCTCCCATCCAAGTGTTTGGGCCTTCAGGCTTCAACTACTCGAGGGAAGTGTTTGGGCCTTCAGGCTTCAACAAACTCAAGCCTGAGTAGGCCTCAATCCTTTACAGTGCCACCTTGCTTATCCCTGCTCTAAAATGATTATTTTGTCATATGAATTTTATCAAATTTTGTAACATAATAGATATTGAGGGGTTAACTATCAAAGGAATGTTGATAATAAGAGGAGGCTTGGTAATAAATTCATAATTACAGTGGCAATTCTTCCTAGCCTGGACAATTGATATGAAGATCAATATATTTCTGCTAATACTATATGTTTGTTATGATTAAATTCTGCAAGTGTATTTAGGCCTGAATGTAGCCACATCCCTGAATACTTACCTGGTAATACTGTTGCTTTTGCATTGAATATTGCTCCTACAAATAATCACCACTTATTTTATTTGAAATATGAATTACTAACCACTCTGATTTAGCAATATTTATTTTATAACTGATACCATACTGAAGTGATACAATGTGTTTAACAATTCTGGAAAGGATTCTTGTGGGTTTAACAATGATAAAACTATATTGTATGCACATAAACATATCTTAAATTCAGTCTGTCCAAGCTGTACTCCAGAAATCTTTCTATTGCTTCTTTTGAGTTGCAAATTTAAGGTATGTTTATATGCATACAATATAGTTGTACAAAAGATGCATTCCATATTATCAAATGCCTTTTCTGCTTCTGAAAATATGGTTGCTGACTGTTTGTTTTTATTTTGATTGTGATATTTCAGTGCAGCCTACTAAATCACCATGTTCAATTTTTCCACAATTCCTCTGAACTGCAGGTTATACCTTCATGTTTCATGTATGAATTTTTGTAGTTTCTTGTCTATTTTGTTTAGATCTGATTTATAAGCTGTTCTTTCCTTCCCAGCTCTTTTATTTCCTTGGAAACATTATCTGTAGACACTTCTAATCGGTTCTGGTTTTTTTTCACATTTTTAATTACTTGTCCCTGATCAGCTATTTTTTTTCTCCAGATGTGTCATTTTAAATTTTCAGATGACATTTTTTTAAAAAACTTCAGCTTCTGTTGTAGTCTCTATCTTCCAAAGTTTGGTTTACTCTGACCTGAATATTTAAAATGTATGTTGCCAGAAATGTTTTTAAAGAATTGAAAAGATGAATAATGTTAGTTTCTTCCTCTCAAAAATCAACAATTTAGTTTAGGATTTTGCATTGAAGTTGGATCTTGCACTATAGATGGTTCAAATAATTCAGCTGAAATGCTTCAATTATTCTTATTAATTGACTCATCTTGGGCTTCATGCTCTTTGGAGTCCTGTATTTCATTGACTTCTGAGGTTTTTGACTCAGCAGTCTCTTTTGTATCTGCTCTGCTGTATCTTTTACTGATTCCACATCTTTAACATTTTGGTGTTTCAGTTCTTTTGAGATTTTAGTTAGTTTTGAGCAACCCCTTTATTTTTGTTTTTTAGATTCTTTTTCATGGGTGTTCTTTGACCCATATTATTCAAATATTTAATGTTTTTTACACTGGTTATAAGTTAAATCAATTAATAATGGTTGTAAGTATAGATAATTATATCAATTTTGATTTTAACAAGCATTTCCTTTCTCCCTTTGTTTTAGCATAAGAATGAATTAAAAAGTGTATCTATATCTATACATTACTCTTAGGAAGAATCTCACCTTTGATTATTGTGAGAATTAATTAACTCCATTAGACACTAATTGTTTTTAAACAAGTAGTTAAAAGGCAAGAAGAAAAGGTAGAGAAAAAAGAAAGAGCAAAGTGAGTTACCCCTATTAACAAAAGAATCCATTTTAAAACTCAGATTAATTCTTATAAAAGACAGAGAGGCCCTGATTTTCATACAGATTCTTATCCATTGTGTACACCTGTTGGGTATTATATACAGAAGGCTTTGACATAAGTTCTATAGTCAGGCTCTCCATTGTTTACCAGATGTGGGTACAGAGGAAGTCTGAAGATAAAGAAGCCTTGCTTCTTATGGGTCAGATATTGCACCAAGGATGGCTCAAAGAACATCTTTAGCTGCTGTCCTTTGCCACTTGTCTTAAGACACAGTACCTGATGTTATGGTGGGAAAGCTGATGTAATTGCCTCCCCACAGGTGCCTGCAGTATGTGGCCTCTAGCTGCACTGCCTGTTATGCTGATGTAATTGCCTTGCCATAGGTGCACCCAACTCACCTGTTGATTCCTCCCAATTACTTTGAACCTAGGGCTGTGTTCTTGCTGTCAGTGGGCCAGTCAGTGTTCTGAGGAAATAGATGGATTTCTCTTCTCCATGTAACTAAAGCCCAACCAAGTATAAAATATCCACACATAATATCATTTCTGAAGGATACACATTTTTAATTTTCTTCTTCGATTTTCCTCTTCCAAGTACTGAATGGGACAGGTTTGGGTGCTAGCTTGTTAATGTTTTAAAGTTTAATGGCCATGGCAAGCACATACTTTTCATACAGAAGGTCCTACATTTGTTCCATGGCATCTCCAGCTGAAATTATCTCAGAGAGCACATGGGAAATTTTTCAGCTGGAGATGCAACAGTCAGAGCAGACTGCACTAGGCTATATGGACCAATTACTTGACTTGATATAAGGTACATTCATGTGGTCATATGAAAAGTTACAATTTGTACACAAGGCATGTGTGACCTTCATACCTAATGTGATCTATGAAGATTGTGTATGTATCCCTCAGGAGTAGTAGGTGATCACTCGTGACCAAGTAAGATTGTCTTCCAGGATAAAAATTACAAAAATAAATTTTTTAAAAGGAGGAGATTCTAAAAAAATTGTGTAGACTCTAGCGATGGGTCCGTAAATGACTGTGGAGGCCAATTCTAGATCCACACAGCTTCCCACAGTGAGGACACAGGTTACCAGATGGAAGATGGTCCTGTAAAGGATTCGTTTGACGTGCTTTCGATTAGCACGTTTCTCCCTTTCACCTTGCACTCGGGCTTCTTCAAAGTCCATGGAACCTTTGTGAAAGGCCAACCTCCAGTTAGATCGTTCATGGGCCAAAGCTTCCCAGTTGTCGATGTTTATATTGCATTTTTTAAGATTAGCCTTATGAACATCTTTAAACCTCTTATACTGACCACCGATATTCCGCTTTCCATCCTTGAGTTAGGAATAAAGTAACTGCTTTGGGAGACGGCAGTCAGACATTCGAACAACTTGACCGATCCACTGAAGTTGGCATTGAAGGATCATTTTTTCAACACTAGTAGTCTTTGCTTCTTCCAGTACACTGACATTTGTTTGCCTATCTTCTCAAGTAATTCGCAGGATTTTCCAGAGGCAAAGTTGATGAAATCTTTCAAGGAGGTGGAAATGACGTTTATAGATAGTCCATGTTTCGCAGGCATACAATAAAGTTGGTAATACAATGGCTTCATAAACCAGCGTTTTGGTCTCCCTACAGATATCCTGATCCTCAAACACTCTATGTTTCATTCGAGAAAATGCTGGCACTTGTGGAGCTCAAACGATGCTGGATTTCACTGTCAATGTTAGCTGTAACAGGAAGATAGCTGCCAAGATAGAGAAAATGACTGACATTTTCCAGTATTGCCCCGCCAAGCTGGATAGATGGCATCACCAAAGGGTTAACTTGCACTTGCTGATAAAGTGCTTCAGTACAAAATATGTCATGATACACATTCACAGAACTGTTGGGGAAACTGAGTTGAATTCCCTAATTCGGTATTTTTGAATCATAGTGTGAAATGCCCTATCTTATGTATAAATTTCTTGCAGCCTTTCTCATAAGCTACTTTACTGACATTGATGTCAGCAGTTCAATATTATGAATAACACTCCTAATTGTACTCTGAACATGTACTCATTAGATTCATACTGAAAAACAAGTCACAAACAAAACCAGTACTAATGTATTTCTGAAACACCAGAGGCAAGAACCTAACTGATTGAGAGGAGATAGGGGAAAGTATGGTTTCAACATTTGTGTTTGAGTTTTCTTTTTCTTTTTTTTTATTGGTGTTTTCATTTTTCAATTACAAACATTAACTCAATACATAGCTCAGCCAGAAGGCAAAGATAATAATACAAGTGATAAAATACTCCCCCAAGGACCAGAGGAAGAGCAGTAAAATATCAACTTGTCATCTGAAGCCAAAATGTAACAAGTAAAGATTAAAAGCATTAGTGTGATTTTCCCAGTAAGTTTAAACATTTACATTCACAAACATGGATTTTCTCTTTTTAGAATGCACTAGCCTTAATTCTGCATTTCCTCTCTCTCTGGAAAATTTCTTCATAATACATGTGCTTGCTATCAGTGCTTGCTGTCAGTGATGTGCTGAACATTGGAGAGGGTGTGTGCAACTCTGGGACTTTTTGCCAGCAGGAATAGTGCCATTATCCGCTTAGAGCACCAGGGTGGCTGATAGAAGTTTCCAGGTTTCACTATTGTTTGTGATGGATTAGCATATAGCAAAACAAGAGAATGAGAAAAATAATTAAGCAGAGGCTGGATGCTTCTTTTTGATAGGCTTCCTACTTCATTCCAGCAATTTACATGGAAACAGTTCTTTCCAAGACAGTTTGCATTTTTAATTAAAAGCTAAAGGTTGCATTTCAGCTGGCTCAGAGTCTTTCATTAAAGCTCAATGCATTTTACACTTTGAACCTATGAGGTCAGAAGTAAGCACCACTGAATTCAGTGGAGCGAAGTCCCAGGTAACTATGCATAAGATTGTAGTTATGCTGATCCTATTAAACTGGGTATCATGTACTCCTGCTTTTTGTGGCTTGTGTGTACACATACTGTTGTAATGACAATGTACTTTGGTACCACTGCTTGCTATGGGAAGGCACTTGCCTACCTTGGCTCTATCTCGGGGAATGTGGGGAAGCGTCTCTGGACTCTATTGCATTTGCCAGGCTATCCTGTACCACTATTCACTAAAAGTTGGCGGTACATTAATAGTGCTAGATTCTGAATGCTTGTACCTGTCACTGAAGTTCTGATGAAACTTAAGATCTGTAAGGATGCTACAGAAGGGAATGGAGCAGGTGTTAGGGTGGCCACCATTTATTTATTTATTATATTTATATACCCCACCTTTTTTCCTGCAAGGAACCCAAGGTGGCTTACATAATCCTCCTCCTTCTCCTCCTTCGTATTCCAAGGATGAAGAGACCATGTTGTACGTGCCTGCCACGTAGCTGTTAAAGATCAAGGGTCTGTCAGAAAACAAACCCTAATTGTGAAGAAGCTGAGCACTCAAGTGCCCTGGACATGGATAGACAAATCTGTCAGTATCGGTTTCTCTCATCTTCGGGTTTTTTTTAAAAAAATCTGAGGTTCTTTCCATACTGAACATGAATCAATTTGGGAATTTATTTATTTGTTAGATTTATACCCCGCCTTTTTTCCTGCAAGGAACCCAAGGCAGCTTACACAATCCTCCTCTCCATTTTATCCTCACAACAACCCTGTGAGGTAGGTTAGGCTGAGAGTCAGTGACTGGCCCAAAGTCACCCAGTGAGTTTCATGGCCGAGCAGGGACTAGAACCCGGATCTCCCGAGTCCCAGCCCAACACTCTCACCACTACGCCACACTGGCTCTTCATATTGGCAAATTCTTATAAACAATCAACTGAACTGAAATTCTCTCCCATCCCTACGATGGACCAATGGTCAGACAGTATAAGGCAGCTTCATATGATCAGAGATGTATCAGTGTGTTGTGTGTAGTATATATAGAACAGCCTTTTCAATGTACCATCTGCTTTGCAATTTAGAATTATTATCTAAATTGCTGTTATTGTTGTTGTTGTTGTTGTTGTTGTATGATTTCGGGCTCTGCCACAACAGTCTAGTTTCATGTGATAATTCACTGCTTTGGGTCACACATCAATAAACAAGGTGTTATTTGTTCTGAGTCCTACAAATTAAAAAGGTACAGTGGAGGGAGTCACTTAAAGAAGAAAGGCCATCCAAAGTGATTTTACCAGTACATTCAATGTTGATACATTTCCTTTTCAAAGACTATTATGATGGATTCCAGATAAAACATTTGGATGAATTGGTTTCTTATGGCCAAATATAAACTCCCAATGACAGCTGGTTCTAGGAAGCAGAATTAAGTTGACAGCAGTGAATGGAATAGTGAGAAGAACTGTATGTTTGGCAGAAACTGTAGCCATTATCATCTAACTCAGCTGCTAAAACACATACATGTTTGTTACCATGAGACTGCCTATTTAATGGATTCAAACTTAATAGCATGGGCAAGAAGCCCTAGCGGCTCCTGTGATGATGTATTGGTTAACAGCTTAAACCTGTAAGGCAGATATTTTCTTTGGCAGAGGCTCTGTGCTTTTAACAGCACAGGGGCTGGGATCAATTTTTAATCCCACTGGTTGCTGGCAAACGAGTTTCAAAGGGTGGTGATGGTTGGTTGCTCATCTTCTCCTCATAGCTTTCTCTGTGTAGTCTCTCAGGGCATAATCTCATCCCTGCCTTCTCATTTAATGTGGATATTAGGCCAAAAGTGAATTTGTAAGGTAAATTAAAGTACAGAGCTCTTAATACTGCAATGGCATCCAGCTCCACTTTATCTTTCATTGGAGTTGTAGTCCTGCAGTTTCTAAGGTTATATCAATTTTTTATTTAACCACTTGGCAATGGCTGGTTACCATTGGCATCCAGGAATTCCATGCAGGTGAGTGCATGGGATTCCCTCCATATGCATGAGTGGGCTGGTGAAGGAGGATCTATCCCTCCTTCACTCGCTCAATCAGCTTATGTAATGGCCATGGAGGAATGGAAGCTGCTTCTTCCAGAGCCAGCATGGAAAGGCACTGGTGAAAATAAATAGGGACAGATCAGTTTGTTTCTCTTTTGCCAGCCCACTTGGCTTCTATACTGGTTATGGAGGAAGGACATCTCTTCCTCTGTGGCCAGTACAGAAGCTGAGCAGGCTGGCAAAGGAGAGCTCCTATTTCTCCTTCATCAGCCTATGGGCTTCTAGCCTTCAAAATTTACTAGCCTGCTTTTTTCTCATAAGAGGGCCCCCCTCTCACAGGTAAAAAGTAGGCAAGTAATGATTTTTTTGCAGACAAGTAACTTTGGAGGCTTAGTAACAAGGCTCAGTTATATTGACAGGGAGGTCTAGCCCTTGTGAGGTTACTTCTCTTAAAATTCTGAATACATTTTGCATGAAGTCAAGACTGACGAAATTATAGTGTTAACTAGCCATCTGGTTTAGCATTCCATGGTCAATCTGTGTGACAGCCTTAGTAAGTGGGCAGAGATGGAATTTTGATTTTGTTGGAATTCTATGGCTAGAATCTAAAGAACTACTGTAAAGTATGCCTAAGGGCTTCAGCGTGCCTTGTGGGACATGGTGGGCATGGGTGGGAGGTCGCTCTTTGACATAAACAAAGCCCCTTTTGGCATGTAGAATTAGTTTTGCAGTTCTCCAATCCAGGTCTACATTCTAAACATATTAACAGCTTTTAATATTTAAAATATAGCTGTGAATACAAACCTTTTAGGATTCTGTATTATAAAATTACACAGGGACACACACACACACACACACACACACACACACCTGTCTGTCTGTCTGTCTGCCTATCATCTCTCTCTCTCTCTCTCTCTCTCTCTCCCCCTATCCCTTTCTCACCTATCTATGACACACACACACATACAGTTACATATAAATTAGTGCTGTGCCAAATATTTTGATTCTTTCATTTTCAGCAATTCATGGGTGGTTGGGTGGGTGGGGGTAAAACAAAAACTCTGGGGAAAGAAGCTGGGTGTGTGTGAACATTTTATCTTTGGGGAGGGGCAGGGATTCTGTTTACCTTTTTAAGTGCAGGAGGTGGCTGAGGGGGGTCTTCTTTCTTTCTTTCTTTTTTTCCCCTTCAAAAATGCCCCGTGCACTTGCAGCAGTGCAGGATTCTTTACAGAGAAGCTTCTCCAGTGTGGCAGCTCTTCCCAGATGCCTATGAGAGCACATGACATCACGTGGCCTCATGGGAGTTCAAGAAGAGCTGCCAGGCTGAAAGCCTTTGTGCAAAGAGCCCCTCGATGCTGTGAAAGTGCATGGGGGGATTTTAAAGTTTAAAAAATAAAGAGAAGACCCTCTCAGCCACCTCCTACACTTAGGGCACAATCCAATGGGGATGCTCATAAGTCTCCGAACTCGGAGGATTATGGACATCTTATGAAGGGTGGGAGGAGCGCGGAGGCGATCTTCACCTCCCCGGTCCTGCTTTGGGCAGGGAGGGAAGGATGTTGGAGCACCACCAGGATACATTGTATCCTGGTGGGCCCAGTCTCCTCCCCCTGGAATGCCCTCTTTATTACCCCTTCTCCGAGGTCAGTCTTACAACCTTGGAGAAGCAGACAGAGCAGTTTTTTCTGCACTGGCTGTGGGGGGGGGGGGAGGGCAATCCAAGCACAGATCCCCAGCTTCAAGGTTGGAGCTCTTTTCCAACCTCAGATCTGGGAATCTGAAGCATCCTACGCGGTCCTCTAGATGCTGCTTAGGGGCTATAGGATCGCTTTGTTAAAAAGTTAAGTGGAAGCCATGCCCCCTTCCCCAATGAGAAAATTATTGAAAATTTCCCTCCTTCCTGTGAAAGAGGCAGGGAAAAACCCAAAAACAATTCATCTTTCACAGGGAGATAAATTTGAACTAAAATAGGGGGCAGGGGTTGGAACAGCACTGATATAAATGCAAAACAGCAATAATAAAACAATAGTGCAATTGTCTTCAGATTTATCAGGAAAAAAGGGTAACACATCCTACATCAATTAAACATACATAGACACATGGCATTTTGAGATTCTGCTAAACAATGCAATAAAGAAGGAAACATTTATTATTCAACCAGGATTTCTGTTTGTGAAATACATTGTTCAATTCTTGCTGCTCCTACTTGTTTTAAATTAACATTGATTTTCATTTGTTTAACCTTGTTCCCTATAGGCTGCAGATAAACTCCATTTTTGTGTGTGTGTTACAAATTGTTAGCTATAGACTAGGTAAATCTTTGAGAATGGGGGCAATTTTACAAAGGAGCAAGCAATGTCCTAGTATTATCTCTTCTGTGTGACAAAAAGGTACTGAGATGTGAAGTACCATTTTGTGCCCCATATTGTCACTGAAATGTACAATAAATAATGTTATTTTCTGGATATAGTGTAGAGTTCTGAGGCAACATAAGTAGTCAGATCCATTTTCACAGAAAAGCTGCGGTAGTATATAGATCTAAGGTCCAAAATAGGGCTATAATAGATTCATAGATCTGGAAGGAGCCTACAAGGCTTCGAGTCCAACCCCCTGCTCAATGCAGGAAACTAGAGGAGGGGTCTCCCATCCAAGTAATAACCAGGCTTGACCCTGCTTAGCTTTCCACACTCAGACAAGCTGAGCCAGCATAAGCCACAGGCCTGATCCTTCTGCATAGGTCCAAAATAGGACTATAATAAGGATTAGTCTTTCCAACACCAAAATGCAGGCACTTATAAGATTATAAAATTGCAAACTGTAGGGGTTGGAGCAATATGACCACAGTTGGGAAGATCAGAAATGTTTCTAAGTATGAGTGAGAGAAGATGACACTTGAAGGTGAGATTCTAGAATAAAGCAGGATCATTTAGTAGGCTTGACTTTGAAGTTGGATTGCCAACTATTTACTAGTGCCTGGCTTGAAAAGCATCAACATCCAGCGTGGTTCGGCAAATGCCAGGGCCCACAACTCCTGGGTGTCCAATGTGGCTGATGCTGGCCTCTTTCAAAAAACAAAATATCCTCTTTTTAAAATCATCCTGGTGCTGTAAAACCGCTGGGCAAGAAAGCGATAGCCTCTGCCACCACCATTATCCTTCTCTCCAACTGAGCACTGCCTCCAAGGTGTATATCAGGAACAGGTTTCAGAGGTGCTAGGGAAAAGAACAGTGGCGGTGGCAGGAGCACTGTGCGTGGCCATCAGTGGAGGAGAAGTGCCTTCATCTGCAGTACTCTGGGTGGGGGATGATAGCTATAGAAAATCAGGGAGCCCACAGTAGCACAGGTGGCAGTTCTTCTCCTCTGCTACTGGCTGTCCCTGCTGCTTCTGCCATTGCTGCATTCCCATCCCAGCGAGCCGTAGTAGGCAACCTGCATATTGGTCCCTCTGAGACCATATTGCATAATGGTTCCCCAGAAGGAATGTTGCATTCCTATTATATTTTTTGTATAATTAAAAAAAATAATCATCTCCTTTTGGTTTTTCATTGGTGGGGGGCATACTATTTAACCTTGGGCTTGGGCAATTGCTCCTGAGTAATTCAGTCCTTCCTGCTTCTGAATAGAGATGCATAAGCTGGATATTTATATTGTGCTGCTTCTCGCTGTTACTTCTGAGGAGTTATGCAGGGGGTGACTGTGGGGACACAGTGGATTTAGGATGCTTTTCTATGTGGCTCTGAAGATATTATTATTATTATTATTATTATTATTATTATTATTATTATTAATGCAGAGGGGTGGATTTTGGATGCTCTCAGAACTTGCTGCTGGGATCCAAGAACCGTTTTTCTGTATGGCTCTGAGGATATCATCATCATCATCATCATCATCATCATCATCTTGTGTGGCTGTGTGGATCCCCCCCCCCCGCATTTTGCACTCATGACCTCAGTCACTTGATTCTCTGTGCAATTGGAATTGTTGGTGGAACAGAAGAATGTGGGTCCAAAGAAATGCTTTTGTGTGGCTGTGTGAATCCCTCGCTTTTTGCACTCATGGTCTTAAAGTTCAAGACTGCTCTGTCTCTGGTGACCTTGCCCTCTACCCCACCAGCTCCAATGGGCACCAGCCACCATCTTAAATGCTGTTTGAAACTGAGCAATTTCAAATGGGCAGTGGGGCGGCGGCAGGGGAGGGTATTCAAAGAGCAGAAAAAGAAAAAAAGGGCAAAAATCTCATAGTGTTCTATTGCAAGTCCTTGCATGCGCCTTACGTTGTTCTACAATTGAAACAACGTGCTGGAAATCTAATGCTATGTGTATATAACATATCACATTCACAGATGGTACTTTGTTCTTAATTAATTATTTTTTAATATTTAATTGCTTAATATTTAATAATTAAGTGTTTAATATTTATAATCACCTTTCTACCTGAGTGATAATTTATCAATATTTAATAATTAATTGTTTAATATTTATAATCACTTTTCTACTCAAGTGATACCCAAACAGATGAAGAAAGTCTTACTTATCAGTGGTTTGATACTAACTGGGTTTGTGTGTGTGTTTGTTTTTGTTTTGCCTTCTGAAGAACATACTCTAGTGTGTATTTATTCTTCAGGAAAAAAAGAAAGGAATGCACACCTAGGGTGTATAAGAGCTTCAATGCTCTAACAAGCATGAGTGCATGTTCATCCACTTTATTGCAAAAGCATCTATTTGGTACTTGTCTCATTTCCTTTGTTCCTCATGAAAGCTGATAGATCTTGTGGAGTGTTAACATCTATAATGAGCTTGTCTAATATGATAATAATAGCTTCAGAGGAACCAGTGGTGAGATCATTAGTGGCTCATTGTTTGCAGGGAATGTTAATGTGACTGTTGTGTGTCTCTTGTTGGGGTAAATATGACAATCAGCAGTTTTTATGTCCCCAACTTTAGCAACTCTAAGGTTTCCCCTTGACTGTATTATCTAATTCAGTATCATTCAGTGGCGTAACATTTAGAAGGGTGAATCTTCTTCTGCAGTTCTACTAAAGCAGCTAATAATAAATGGGAATTCTATCACATGTAAGCCTAATGGCACTCCTTCACTGCTCCCACAAGGGTGCATTTTTCCTCCCCCCCCCCCAGCTTTGGGAGGAGGGAAGACCCATGGAGGGGTACATTGACATCCCAGCGTGAGGACGCTCATTAAATCAAGTAGATGGATATACACCTTTATAAAGTGGCCATGCCCTCCACATAGTCCTGTCATCCTTGGGTGTGGCTCCCCACCTACCCACTCTGATAACCATGTGGGCTAGCTAGTTACCTGTTCCAGGAGATGAGTAGGATTTTTGGTGCATCCTGATGGGCACACTGGGCACATCTTTTTCAACTACTCCACACTGTTTGGCTATCAGGGATTGTTTCAGTTCAGCCAGTTGGGTTGCTAATTTGGTCCAACTTGGGCAGGTACCATGGCCATCCAGCAAGGTAAATAGGTTACCCTGGTGAGCACCCTGAGGGCACCTAGGAGGTGAAGAGTAACTAGCGTAGCCTACCTTCTATTGCCAGCTAGCTCGAGAGGATGATGGAGGAAGGAGCAGCTCTTGGGACTGTAGGCCTCTAGTCCATTCACTGGGGATGGGATGGAGCACTCAGGGTCCCCTTCAGCCTAACTTCATGGTGGGCAAGTGATGAAAGGCCCAGATCAGCTGCTGACTGATCTGGTGCCTCAAGCCAGGGGACATAAGCAAAGGTCTCCTGAGATTAAGGGGTGACTGTGAAAGGGCAATGACTCAGCCCTGAAGTCTTTTACAACCAATCCACCCTGTAGGCCTGCCGGTCTTGTGGAAAAGCAGAGCGTGAGATGGAAGATTTAAGATCCTGCCTCTGTGTGCAGCTGCCCATAAATCTACAGACAGAAGTCCAGACCTGTATCTGCCATCAGCAGCATTCCAAGCGTCTCGGATTACAGCTAGCTCGCAGCCTCCTCTTCCAGCAGCTTTCAGTAATAAGGAAATAACTCCGTAGACTACAACAGGTTTCTTGCTACCTGTTTATTTCTACATCAGAGTAAATACAATCTCCTACATTACAGTCCATATTGCAGATTATAATGCATAGCACGCACTAGTCCAGAGGAGCAAGTCCACCACAGCACAGACGTTACATGTTTGCAAGTCCAGCAAGCAATTAGTCAGAGCATCAGAGAGAAGAACAAAAAGCAATCCATCTCTCTACTAAAATGGCTACAGAAACGAAACCTAACAAATCATACAACGTCATCAGAAAGTACAAACCATGTGATCAGCTCGTATTTCTTTCACATCTACTTTTCCCATGAGAACAGGACAGTAGTGACAGACTCAACATGACTTGTTTTTCCAGCCATTCTGTACCTTTCCAAATGAAAACAATTGTGCCACAGCTGTTGTTTTGTTACATGTCACAACATCCCCCCACAGCCTGTGATACATCTTGTTTACATTTACTCAATGAGGCCTAGTGCTGTCATTAGTTTCCTGTGTCTTACTACAGGCAATGGTTTTGTGAAAAGATCTGCCACCATATCCCCTGTTGCACAGTACTTGAGTGTTACCCACCCTTTTTGTACACAGTCCTTTACATGAGAGTAACGAACATCAATGTGTTTGGTTCTTGGCCTACTTTTTTCATTTTGAGCCATGCTAATGCAAGCTTGGTTGTCCTCAAAAATTGTAACAGCCTTGTCTACTGGTATGTGCATATCAGCAAACAATTGTTTGAACCACTCAATCTCATTACATGCTTGAGATAAACTGATGAATTCAGATTCTGCGCTAGAAACAGCCACACAAGATTGTTTACGTGTATACCAGTCAATTAGACTGTTTTCATACATTAAAACCGTTCCACTTGTGGACTTTCTATCTGTTGCAGATCCCCAATCAGCATCAGTGTACACACAAAAACCTCCATCTGTGTGTGATGACAATTTCAGTTTGCAATTCATGGTACCTTTTAAATATCTTAACACTCGTTTCACAGCTAGCCAGTCATAGTTAGAAGGATTTTGCGTTTTCCTGCTAAGTATGTTTACAGCATTGCTGATGTCTGGCCTACTCACATTTGCCAAATATAGCAGGCTTCCAATAACACTCTGATATTTGCCAATATCATCAAATCCAGTGTTATCTGTGTGTTTCTGATATTCAAGAGTCATTGGAGTAGTAACTGGGTTACAATTCTCCAATCCATGAATTTCCAGCAATTTCTGAATTTTCCCACTTTGTTCAACCATGAAAGAACCTTCCTCATCTTGAGATAATTGCATTCCAAGATAGTGTTGTACCAAACCCAGATCTTTCAGTTCAAAGTGTGCTTGCAATTCTTGTGCAATGTTGTCCTTTTGACTTACTGATTGTGTCACCAGTAATATATCATCAACAAAGACCAACAAATACACCCAGTTTCCCTGTTCTGTGTGATTTGTATACAGACAGTGATCAGCCTTGCTTTGTTTGAATCCCAAACTAATCAAAACTCTGTCTAGCTTTTGGTTCCAGCAACGAGCTGCCTGCTTCAACCCATATATGGACTTGTTCAGACGACATACAAGACCAGGATTTTCTACAAAACCTTGTGGTTGTACCATGTAGAGTTCCTCTTGTAATTCCCCATATAAAAAAGCAGTTTTTACATCAAAATGAAATGCCATCATTTTTCTTTGTGCTGCCAATTTCAACAACAGTCTGACAGTTGCATACCTTGTTGTTGGTGCAAACACGGAATCAAAATCTACCCCATGTTTTTGTGCAAACCCCCTTGCAACGAGCCTTGCCCTGTATCTCTCCACCTGCCCCTGGTGATTTGTCTTCACCTTATACACCTATTTACAGGTGATGGCTTTGCGCCCCACAGGCAAAGATACTAGACTCCATGTGTTGTTTTCATGCATTGCATTGATTTCATCCTGCATGGCCTCAAACCAATCATTCTTCATTTTTGGTTCCATGCTTTGAATTTCCTCAAAACTTTGTGGTTCTAAAGCTATTTTGAGAGCTTTATGTACAACAGTTTTCCCACTTTGGAATTCATCCTGATATCTAACAGGTGTTTTGCGTTCTCGGGTTGAACGCCTCAGAGATTGTTCACCTCCCTCCTGCTCCCCAGATATCTGCCCAGTGACCTGTTCTGTCCCAGAAGCATCCTGCTGTGTTTCAGACATTGCATGCATTTGCAATTCCACCAGCTGTTTCTGGTCATCTGTTTGCTCGTGAAAAATCACATCCCTGCTCAGAATTACCTTGTTGTGGTGTGGTGACCACAACCTGTACCCTTTTGTTTGTGCATCATACCCCAGCAGAAAACATTCAAAGCTTCTTGCCTGTACATGAACAAAACATTTACACCCAAAAATGCGCACGTGTGCTACCTTTGGTTTCCTCCCATGAAACATTTCATATGGAGTTTTCCCAATTGTGGAATTTGGTAACCTGTTCAGCAGATAATTTGCATTTGACAATGCATCCCCCCAGAAACGGTTTCCCACCTTTGACTCAGTCAATTGGGCCCTCATCATGTCCTGGAGTGTTCTGTTTCTTCTTTCAGCAACACCATTTTGAAATGGGGAGTATGGGGCAGTGACTTTGTGCCCTATACCCTCTCTTTCCAAAAATTTCTTGAACTTTGTACTCATGTACTCTCCCCCACCATCTGTGAGTAATTCTCCTATTGGATATTGTTTATATCTGTTCCCAGCCCATTTAACAAATGATTCAAATCTCTCTTGAACCTGAGATTTATGCTGCAGAAGATAAACAATTCCAAATCGAGAATAATCATCAGTCAGAGTCATATAGTACCTGTTCCCCCCATAGCTACTTTCAAATGGACCAGCAACATCAGAGTGTACTAGCTCAAAGATTCTTGTGCTCACTCTATCACTGTGTTTCTGAAGGTTAGACCTGTGTGACTTTGCTGTACTGCATACTTCACATTCCACATACTTAGAACAAGGTTTCATTTTCATACCCTCACACAGACCAGGCATTTTTTCTATGCTTCTGTAGTTGGCATGTGCAAACCTCTTGTGGAAAATATGTAAACAATTTTCATGGGTTTTACAATTTGCATACTTTGCCTTCTCATCATGTGTTACAAATGGATTTATAACATACAGAGAATTCTGCAAATCACCTTTTGCACAGATCACCCCTTCATGTGAAATTACACAGTTGCTGTTAGAAAAACTTATTTCATATCCATCATTAGCCAATTGTGATATACTTATCAAGTTTGTGTCCAGTTCTTGAACAAGCAGTGCCCTTTGTTGACCCAAAGTAGCAAAGTCAATTGTTCCTGCAGCTGTCACCTGGATTCGTTTTCCATCAGTCAGTTCCACAAATTGATTTGTATATCCATCATCCAGAGATAGAAACATGTCTCTGGAATTTGTCATGTGGTGAGAAGCTCCGCTGTCAAGTACCCACATGTTTTTGTTGGAAAAACCCAACCCGAGCAATCAAACTTTTGCCCATTTTAATTGTCTCCTCAGGTGTACTGGTAACTTCCTTTTTCTTCTTTTTCTTGCCCTTAAAAGTACAGTCTTTTTAAGATGCGAAGTCGAACCGCAACAAAAGCATTTTCTCACTTTTAAAGCTGTCACTTGGGTAACTCCCACCAGCTTGCCGCCGCCTGAATCAGCTGCGCTGTTTGCTGATTTACGTCCAGCATTCCTTCTGTTGCCTTTCCGTTCCTCCCTCTCAGAGAGAAGCTTGCCTGACACATACGCCATGGTCAGATTCCGATTTGGCTGCCTGTTAGCTCAACTGGTACAGCTTCCACGCAATTGTAATCCTACTCCCAGATCTGCTTTACAGTGTCCAGAAACTGTTTTCCGTCTCCCACTGCAACTGCAACTGCAACTGCTTCTTGTATTACAACATTCCAGAGCCCCGGCATGAGTTAAACAAATGCTGCTTCTGGTCGTTTCATAATACACAGTTCGGCCCAGATAGCTTTACCACTATCTGTGAGTTAAGAGCTGGTGCTGCCGCATTCCCGGGAACAGGGTTTCCCCCCTCCTTCCCTTCCAGAATTTTCGGCCTTGCTTTCTGAGCTTCTGGCTTGAACAGAGCCTGCCAGCTCTCAGCATACACACCTCCCGCTCTCTTCCTTTTCCTTACCAGACGAAGAAGGCCCAGGAGATGTCTCTTCCGCCTTGATGTCCTTCTCTGCCATAAATCACTGCTTCTCCGAGTAGTCGAAGCGTTGACACACAGCAGCTGGAAAAACAGCTCCCGCTGCCGCTGCTGGCACAGACCCTCGACCTTGCCCCGAACTTACTTCACTCGGTTCCCGGCACCAGTCCAACAGGTCTCGCGTAATCCGATTTTCTGGGCCCATAACCCTGAAAGGGCAATGACTCAGCCCTGAAGGCTTTTACAACCAATCCACCCTGTAGGCCTGCCGGCCTTGTGGAAAAGCAGAGCGTGAGATGGAAGATTTAAGATCCTGCCTCTGTGTGCAGCTGCCCATAAATCTACAGACAGAAGTCCAGACCTGTATCTGCCATCAGCAGCATTCCAAGCGTCTCGGAATACAGCTAGCTCGCAGCCTCCTCTTTCAGCAGCTTTCAGTAATAAGGAAATAAGTCCGTAGACTACAACAGGTTTCTTGCTACCTGTTTATTTCTACATCAGAGTAAATACAATCTCCTACATTACAGTCCATATTGCAGATTATAATGCATAGCACACACTAGTCCAGTGGAGCAAGTCCACCCCAGCACAGACGTTACATGTTTGCAAGTCCAGCAAGCAATTAGTCAGAGCATCAGAGAGAAGAACAAAAAGCAATCCATCTCTCTACTAAAATGGCTACAGAAACGAAACCTAACAAATCATACAACGTCATCAGAAAGTACAAACCATGTGATCAGCTCGTATTTCTTTCACATCTACTTTTCCCATGAGAACAGGACAGTAGTGACAGACTCAACATGACTTGTTTTTCCAGCCATTCTGTACCTTTCCAAATGAAAACAATTGTGCCACAGCTGTTGTTTTGTTACATGTCACAACAGACTGCACATATACGTAGGTTGATTCTCCATCAGGTCCTTGTTATGATTATGAACCAATAAAGTTGTAAACTTTTACCCTAATATTTTCCTCGTATATTCATTCTCATGTGGGGACAATTCCTTTAAATAAGGATGCTAGGGGGAAAGAAATCTCAACGGTAAGACTGCATAGCAGCATAGTTGGGACGGGAGTTATTTTCCCCAAGGTGTATCACTTTGTAATGATCAATATTGAGTTTCATTTCTCCTTTTCTTATCACTGATCCAAAGTGTTGCCACATCCTTCTATAAATCTTTGCAATCTGCTTTAGGCTCAACTATGTTCAATAAACTTTTAACATCAGCAAAAGTTGCCACTATGCTATTCCCAACCTTTTCAGAGGAAAGAAAAAACAACAACAACAACAGACTCAGAGGAAACAGAACACAAAACTATAAAAAATGTGTTCAGAAGATATTTAGGAAACACCAGTATTCGCCTCCCTCCATGGTGAATGCTAGGAAGAAAACTAATTCATGAAAAAAAAAATTCATTTCTGCCAAGAGTACTCTAGTATTGCTGAGAGGACCACTTCAGATTTCAGCAGAGGGAACAAAGAGATGGAGCGGTGGGGAGGGGAGATTCAGCAAGGTCAATAGGCCTGCTTTTGGACACTTTCGCAGTTGAATTTAAAAAAGAAGAAGTTAAAACTAGCCCCCAATTGTGTTTTAAGGTTATTTGTTGTGCTTATTATTATTTTTTTAATTCCTCATAATGACTGTAGACATTTTTTATCAACAGAGGTGAAACTGTTATAAATACAAAAGTATGTGCACATTTGGCATGTTAGTAGATTATTGGCCTATTTTCTAACAATAAGTAGAATCAGTAAGCTATTCAGATATAAAGGTGGGAGAGAGAGTGACTGACTGACTGACTTCCCTTGGCCTAAATGGTGCCCTGGGTGAGAGATATTGACAAAGGCATCATGTCCACTCTTCGGGCTCAACTTTACATGATGTTTAATGCAGGTGGTAAGGTTTTCTACCACAGTTTGGCCAGCTGGAGGCCATTCCATGTAAGGCTCTCTTCTATAGGGTTCCTCAGAAACACATGGAGGTTTTACCCAGTTCAGTCATAAACTGCTTTACTGGACAGTAGGTATAACTTAGTTTGGGTTAACTTCACCCTTCTCCCTTTCTCTTACACCATCCTTCAGGGCTCTGTTGTTGTGACACCCTTGAAGTCCCCTTGCAACTGGGTGTTGGATCTGCTGCCGCTCTGTGGCCCTTAGCACTTCCCAATCTGGAGCATTGCTCCAGCATCCACTGGCTCCTCAGCTAGCAGCAGCCTCTGCACTTCAGTGCCAGCTGATTAGCAAGTGGTGCATCCATTCCCCCCCACTTCCGCCTCTAGTCTAGCCTGTTCAGCATTCCCTCTCCACCCTTCCTCCTGTTCCTGTTCTGCCCTTTCCCTTACATCTAGTGCCCACTGGCTCCACCTGATGGTTATCTGTTCTCGCACACTCAACCCCTTCCTGGCTGTCTCATCATCCTTGCGTTGAACTTACCACTGCCCAGTCTCACCAAACTCAGCCACCCCTGATGGGCCTTTGGTTGCTTTCTACCCTTTCCTCCTTCTGGCTCTCCCCCCCCGCCTTACTCTGTGATCCATGAATCTATGAATCCACAGAAGTATTACACCATATGGAGGCCTTTTTGGGTGTCAGACATGCCTAACATCCAGCATGCCTAACATCTACAAGTCACCCAGGGACTGGTGACAATCCTGATACTACTGGCCCCTCCTTGTCCAAACAGCAAACCAGACAGAGTTCAGTGGGGTTATCATAGGCAGAACATTCCAAACCAGCTACTTTAGTGAATAACCACTGCACCATTTGGGATCTATTGCTTTCCCCACTACACATGGTTTAGTTTTGGAGCACTGAATCAGATGTAGACATGCACTGGGAAAGGCCTACAGGGAATTCAGATATTATGGCTAACTGGTAATGGATTGGCTTACAAAGGCACAGGTCCCCCCCCCTTTCAGATTTAAATATTCTTTTCATTTTTCCCTTTCCCCAACTTCCATCACAGTAGGATAGTAATATTATTTGTATAAACTGTGCAGTGATGTGGAACGTGGAGTGCAATCACAAAAGTTGCAGAGGAACCACTGGAAACCTTACAGAACAAATGAATTTGGGGAGGTTATATATGTGAAAACAAGGCAGGCAGCAGTAGCAGTTTTAACAAATTAAACGGGGAATACCATTTTGTTCAGGTAGGTTGGGAAGAAAACTCCACAGCCTCTCAATATAATAGAAGAATAAGGATGAATGTAGCAGATGAATGGGGATACAATTTTGATTAAAGGTGTGATCCTGATGTATCCATGCATAGCACTGTGTTAGTTTAAGCATTCTTCTTTGAACAGCTCCTCCTGAGAATTCACAAGGGTTTTCTATATCTTTGCCAAGGTTTAATTTAGAGGTTTGGAGTGAGCAAGAAAAAGAATTTCCCATCCCAGTACATGCACTCTACAGGCCTGTGGCTTACGCTGGCTCAGCTTGTCTGAGCGTGGAAAGCTAAGCAGGGTCAAGCCTGGTTATTACTTGGATGGGAGACCCCTCCTCTAGTTTCCTGCATTGAGCAGGGGGTTGGACTCGATAGCCTTACAGGCTCCTTCCAACTCTATGATCTATGAAATCTATGAAATATAAGAAATAAATAAATAAATGCACTCTATATTTTATTTAGTGCATTTAGTTGCTCTCAGGCCTCAGGCAATCACAACTGGACATAGTGACAACAAACAACCTCAGTGTTGAAGTCTTCTGCACGTATGCATTGCTTTGCAGGATTCAAGGGAGTCTGCAAATAGGGTTTGGCCCTGGGACATTTTCATATCACTTCACCTTCTGTTAATAAGGGAGGTGTTCAGTCTGACTCAAAAGCCAGTGTTGCTCTTGTTCATTGGTAGACATACCCTGCTTCTAACACCTACCTGCACTGGGAAACAGATCTGCCCCTTTGCTGTGCATAATATGAATCAAGGTGATTGCAATTCTGTAACCTTCTAATAGGTATCCTAGAGACTGCTTTTCCATCAGGGGAATTAGGAGAGTTGCTAACTAGAATGGAATTTTACGTTTTTTGTTGATATGCTCCAAACTGTTATGCTTTAATTAGATATCTGATCTTTAGTTTAATGGTTTTTGTTTTGTCCATGGTGCATTGGATTGTTAAAAGTGCTTGGTCCCCTCAAAGCTTTGCCTAAGCCTGTGAACATGCAATAGTTTGTTTAGTACCAGGGTACAGTGGTAGGTCATAAAGCTACCTGTCAGTAGCAGGAAAGGCATTCATAGATTTATGTCTACTAAAAACCTGACCATCTATATCAAGGGCGGGTAGCTTGTGGCCCTCCAGACACTGTTGGACTACAACTCCCATCATACCTCACCATTGGCTTTGCTGGCTAGGGCTTATGGGAGCTGTAGTCGAACAACCGTATGTATGTGGGGGGACCCCCACCTACCTTAGTGCAAAGAGTGGGAATGTGCAGTGGCTGGCAGCCACCAGAAGTAAGTCCCAGAATAAAAATATATATATTATTTTTTTAATATGAATTTTTCCAAAACAAAGAAAACCATATAAAAGGGAAAAAAATACAATCTTCTTTCAGAAATTAAAATAAATCACTTACAACAGGTGTGTATCAAATGTATATCCATAAGTATATATAAGTATGTAGTAACACAACTGTCAATAGAAACAGTTATGCATAAGCGTCAGAAAAGGCGGACTGAATATCCATATTTATCCATCCAAATACCACCCGTTAAAATATTGAAAGCATTGTTAGGTCCTCATAAAATCTTCTTGGTTGACATAGGATATAATCATGAGTTTTAAAATGTCACTCCCGGGTAGTTTCAGGTTCATGATGCTAGCTTTATTCATTTACGACATTTCTATCCCAGCTTTCTGTGAAACATTCAAGGCTGCTTACACTCAGAATTTAAAACTGGCTTGGATCCTAAGATAAGTGAATTTAAGGACAGGCCTGTGGCTTACGCTGGCTCAGCTTGTCTGGGTGTGGAAAGCTAGGCAGGGTCAGGCCTGGTTATTACTTGGATGGGAGACCCCTCCTCTAGTTTCCTGTACTGAGCAGGGGGTTGGACTCGATGGCCTTGTAGGCTCCTTCCAACTCCATGATCTATGAAATCTATGTTTCCTCCTGTCCTCTCCCTTTCCCCAGCACCCCCACGCCCCAGCCCAAACTGTTCAGGAGGGCCCGCCCAACTCTCTCAAGGGGGATTGCAAGTGGCTGCGAGGGGAGGAGGAGATGGGAAACTTTCTTGCTGTGAGCTTCCTTAAGTTCACCCATGGTAGGATCCAACCCAATACAACAACAATAATTAAAAAAAAAATGTCAATAAAACAAGGGAAAGGGACTAAAAAAACAGTATCAGCCTAAGACAACTTAAATATAGCACTGTGCAAAAGCTCACTGTTAATCTTCATGAGAAGCAATAGAGCCAGATGGATTGGATACCCCTGGGAAGCTGTTCCTAATTTTGGGTACCACAACTGGAAAAAAAAACCCTGCCTTGGGTATCCTACCACTGTATTTTGGACACTGCGGGGACTGACAACAAAATCTCAGAAGAGGAACAAAATTGTTGGGCAAGTTCATATGCAGGGGGGCGATGGTTGGGGTATTCTGGTCCCAGGCCATGTAGGGGTTTAAAGGTCAAAAACAGCACCTTAAATTGAGCCCAGAAATAAATTGGCAACCACTGAAACTGCTATATTGTCAGTGTAATGCGATCTGAATAACGCTGGACTGAAGTTCCATCTAAATTTGCGTGCAATTTGTTACCTGTAAAAGAGATTACTGTGGAGAGGGGAGGAGGTTGGCTTACCTTACTTAAATTTAAATGAGGTGTTGAGGAGTTTTTTCACCTGCTTTTAAATGTTGTAAATGGGCTCACGTGAATACTGGCTGGAGAGGCACATGTTGCACCAGAAGCTCTCACCCTTGCCACAGTTCCTGCTGGGGGTGGGCCAGAATACATATGAGAATGTTTTCTTGGGCATTCTGGCTCACCCCAGCAGGAAACACACCAGGGAAAAAAGCAGGGTTGGGAGGTTCCAGTGCAACTCGTCAGGAGGCATTCACATGAGCCTATTTTTTAAAATGAAGTTTAAAGTATCTAAAGCAATGCCAAAGGAAGCTAGGTGGGTGGCTACAAGAGAGAGGGCCTTCTCAGTTGTGGCACCCCTCTTATAGAATACCCTGTCTAAAGTGGTTTGCTTGGCACCTATATTGTTATCTTTTCGGCACCACGCAGAAATCTTTTTTTCCTCACAAGCATTTTAGAGATTTTTATGGCTGTTACTCCTGCACTGTTTGTTGTGTGTAATATATTTTATTCTTTTAAATATTAGCATTGTATTTTATATTTTTAACTGTTGTGTTGCATGTTAGTCTTTTAACTGTTTGTAATCCACCTGGAGAATTTTTGTTATTGGGTGGATTAAAAATAAATAAATAAATAAATGACAAAGTGGCTGAAATTATTAGTTCAGCATTAGATCTGTCCAGTTGGTTCCAGTCAAAACTCTGGTAACCAGTTTAAGCTTCTGGACAGTCTTCAAGAGTAGCCCAACACAGAGCACATTATGGTGGTCCTTTATGCAACTAAAAACACACTATTTTTTGCAAGAGATAGGAACTGAACAACGAATGTTATCTTCAGGGGAAAAAAGTAGGTAGAAGAAAGGGGCTAAGTTATGTATAGTGATGTGTGGGACCCAAAAATGGCAGGTGTGGGGTTAGACACTAGATATCATGGTTCCACCCCCCATTGATCTATTTAAGATTCGGTCCAGTGTCCCTAGAGTCCAGGAACACACTTGTAAAAATTGTCCAATGACAGGACTAGTCTTACTAAAGTTTTTATAAAACTTTTTTTTTTAATAGTAGCAGTTAATAATTAAAAAAAATACAACCAAACTATTATAACTTGTGAAAGATCTTGGGGGGGGGGGGAAGCCTGACTAATAACAGGAAGTTAGAATACAAACAATGAAATAAGTTGTAAACTTCTATATGGTTCCCACTGGGCTCCTCATTATGTGGGTTGCAAATTACCTTGGAGGAAAAAAATATGATTCAGTGCAACTCTGATTGCTTTACCGTCAGCCATGGAATGGTTATTGGCATGAAAACAAAAGATGACTAGGAAAGCATTAATAAATCTGACATCAATAAACAACATCTGAAAATGCTAATGAAGGTATTACACCCTTGACTGAGATATAGATAGATTGAGCTACTCAGGCCTTTCCTATATGTTCATTTGTGCTTGCATTTCTGTTAGTGCTAATGTTTTCCTTATTAGTTCTATCGGATGAATAATGTGCAGAATCCTGTGAATATTGTAAGATCAGCAGCATGTATAGTTTAATCGGTTCGGTGATCAGGTTAAGTGAAAACCTGCCTCAATTTCTTAATTTTTTTTTTACAAATTTGTTTTGATGTATTTTTGGCAACCAAAATCTGCTTTTTGTTTAACACACTTTTTAAAAATTGCTTTCTATGCTTTTGTGCAGCCAAAGGATGGAGGAAAGGGGGACAGTTTAAATCTAAACCTAGGAATGAGTTTGTGGAAATAGGATGCATAGTCATTAGCACACAGTAAAGAGCAGAATGTGTGTAAAACTCAGCCCCGCTAGTACGGGCGCCAGGAATTTTGGGGCATTTGGGCCAGACACCCTCAATGGCCCTCCTCCCTCAGTGAGTCTATCTGCCATTGTCCTCATTGTCCTCTGCTCCTCATCCTCTTTCTCATCACTGCTACCATTTCATAGATTTCATAGATCACAGAGTTGGAAGGAGCCTACAAGGCCATCGAGTCCAACCCCCTGCTCAGTGCAAGAAACTAGAGGAGGGGTCTCCCATCCAAGTAATAACCAGGCCTGACCCGGCTTAGCTTTCCACGCTCAGACAAGCTGAGCCAGCGTGAGCCACAGCCATAGTGTGGCTTTTGCTTTTGTGATTGACAGAAAGCTGGTGAGCAAGCAGGCCGTGGCATCTGCTGCACCTCGTTCTCACCACTGCAGGCCCTTGCTGGGATATGGGCCCTTGGCAGGAGCCTGACCATGCCTACCCTTGACGCCGCCGGCCCTACAGCTACCTAAGGATTGACAGGATCAATTGGCAATTGACTGGTGGCAGCTCAGGGCCAGGGGGAGGATTTGGGCTCCTTATCCAAACACATGGGCGCACCTATTTACTTTCTCCTTTGCAAGGGAATGAGTACGGTTCACAACTACCGGGGGGGTAAAGGAAAGTTCTGCACCTGGAGACAATGTTGTGGAAGTTGAGGGCATGATCCACTCCTCTTCTGACACTGAATGGCCTGGCCCAACTAGGGTCCTTGCAGGGAGGTTAAGAGCACCGCCCTGGGTGTTTCATGCAATAAACAAGCCCTGCTTCATCCCACACACCACTTGTGACGATAACGAGTTGTCCATTCTCATTTGGAGATTGGAATGCCTCACTGCAATGTATTGCTTGCATTAACACACACATGCTCTCTCTCTCAGTTTCCTTGAAATAACATCAAGCCAGCGTTACAGCACCTTTTAGTCCCATTGATTTCAGTGGGAGAGAGCTAAGCACATATTGACTTTTGCACGGAAACGAATGGAACTGTTTAGTTTGGTCAGGCTGTGCCTGCTTTCTGTCTTCCCCAATTGCATGGCCAGCTGGGTAATATCACAGATTTCCTATCTAAGCTCAGAAAAGGTTTGGCAACCTCTCTTCAGAAATGTTGGACTGTAATAGTATCTCTGTGGTCCCTTGTCTTGCCCAGGAATGCACAACCTGTGATCCATCAAACTGAATGCTCCATTATTTGATCGCTTATATTGGATACCTACTAACATTTTTGAAATTAACATTCTGCTTAACTATATAGCAGATTGGAGCTTGGTTTTTCTTCCATCATGGGTGGCTTTTGCTAAATCTCCCTCCCTCCTGAAAATCTGTTCCAGAAGGTTGGGGGGGGGCAGCTGGAGCAGTGGGGAATAAGTTGCAAGAGAAGGGGGAATTTTCAAAAGTCATTTCTCCCCCTTCTGCCGATGGGATCCTCCGCTGGATTTCAAAATCTTCTGCAAATGGAAGAAGAAAGCTTTCTATTTGCAGAAGGGGACTCAGGATGTAAGCCAGCATAAATGCCAACAACCGTATCTAGCCTTTTTCAAAAAATAAAAGTAAAAGAATAAGTTCAGTAATAGATAAACTAACTATGCTGGAAATAACTGTTTCTGAAAAAGATGTATTGTTTAGTACAGATGCATTTATTTTCTCAATATGCCTAGCTGCTCAGCCTTGAGGAGAGTCATCTGTACAGTCCATCACTTAGCCCCAAAGGACCGTGCTCAGGAAAACACCTCTGCCAGTTCCAAAGGGAAGCAACACTGTTGTGCGCCCGATTTTTCTTTCAAATGAACTGATAAAAATGAACCCCTTTATGCATTACTCATGTGAAGGATTATTCCTGAAGTCCCCAAGGTCACAGGTTCCCCCTCCCCGCCACCAATGTCCATGGGTTAGACATGGTGGATACATACCAGCAGGGGTAAATGTATGCAGGTAGCTCTCTGTGGACATAGGATTTCTCCCTGCAGACATCCAAACTGAAGACTTAGATGTTGTGGGTGGGGCCAGGGAAAGTTGTGCAAACTCAAGGGCGGGGCCAGCAGCATGACCCCCGTCCCCACTGTCCCTTGGTCGTGTGAGCGCCTCTTCATGCGAGTCATGCATGAAGGGGGCTAATTCCCCTTTGCACTCTATGATTTGAAGCATGTCTATCTCTTCTCTTGACTGCATGTGTTGACCAGAAGAGATTTGACACCACACAAGAACGACGGGGTGGGGAAGAGGTCAAGTGCCTTACTTCAGCTTGCAGAGGATGGCCTATCGTTCAGTGGTAGAGCACACTGAATGCAGAAGGTCCTGGGTTCCATCTCTATCATCTCCTGGCAGGACATCCTTGTATAAAACCCTGAAGATCTGCCACCAGTCAGTGTAAACAATGCTGAGCTAGGCAGACCAATCGTCTGACTCAGGGCTTTTTTTCTGGTGGAACTCACCAGAACTAAGTTCCAGCACCTTTTATTCTATTAATTTCATTACAATTTAATCGCCATCTACTCCTGAGGAAACATAATCCAAGAGTTCCGGTACCTTTTTCTCCAGAAAAAAAGCACTGCATATAAGGTAACTTCCTATGTTTCAAATGCTCTTTTCTCCAATCTTTATTTGATGCACTGGGTGGTTTCCCCATGGTCGAAGTTACTGGAGGTTGCAGATGTGTCCAAAAGGATCAATGAATGCAGTTGGCACATAGAGAACTGTAGGTAGGGAAAGTGGGTCATCCATAGCCAAAACTGCAGTCATAATGCATATCCAGGCCGAAAGCCAGAGGTTTGGAAAGGTGATGGTATCCAAGTACAATCGAAGCTGTAGTTTCCTTCCTTTGGTAGACAGTGTTGGAAGTAGAGTGCTAATTCGATGGAGAATCTGCATCAGGTCTCTTCAAGTAAATGCTTGATTAAAGACTTGTCAGCCTCCTGGGACTGTAAGTTAGAGAAATAAAATTCAGGCTGTTCAACCCAGGATACTGCAACCTTTCTGGTCCTGCTGGGAATCAGGTGATTCTGAGTAGTCAGTCACTGCCTTAAGACCTGTGGCGGTCCCTTGGGGCCAGACTACACACATTTCCTCCTGATGCTTAGATAAAGCCAACTATTGAGATCATCTTGCTTAGCAATTCTCTGTCTCCCACATGGATCATGAAGCAGTGCAGGGATGTGGAAATGATGAACATGATGTCATAATGGGAGACAAGAGGAGGTATGGGGATGTGGACCTGGTGCTGAATGAGGTGCATTTATCCCTGAAGGACCAGGTCCGCAGCTTGGGGGTCATTTTAGACTCCCAGCTGTCCATGGAGGCTCAGGTGTCAGCTGTGAGCCAGGCGGCGCTGTATCAACTCCATCTGATACATCAACTCCATCTGATACTAGCAGCTGCACCCCTGCCTTCTTAATCATCTGCTCCCATCAGTGGTTCATGCCTTGGTCTCCTCTCGCCTAGACTACTGTATTGCGCTCTACGTGGGGTTACCCTGGAAGATGGTTCGGAAGCTACAGCTGGTACAGAATGCAGCGACTTGCCTCGTTAAAGGCAGCCGCTGACGTGATCACATCACTCCGGTGCTCAAGGAGCTGCACTGGCTACCAGTTGTTTGCCGAGTCGAATTCAAGAGGTGTTGGTTTTGAGCTTTAAAACCCTATACGGCTCAGGTCCAGTTTATCTCAAGGAGTGTCTCCAGCAACATCAAGTAGGCTGCGCAACAAGATCCGCCACGGACGGCCTTCTCCTTGTCCCATCAGCCAGAGCAGCCAGGCTGGTGGGGACTAGGAAGAGGGCCTTTTCTGTGGCGGCCCCCAAACTGTGGAACTCTCTCCCCAGTGACCTCCGCCATCACCATGCCCCCTCCTTGATGAGCTTCCACCATTCATTAAAAACATGGCTTTTCAGGCAGGAATATGGGGTGGGTTAGGATTTTAACGTTTTATACTGTTTTAAGTGTATTTTATTCTGTTTTGTTTTAAGTGTATTTAATTCTGTTTTGTTTCATTGTATGTTGTACATCGTCCAGAGTGGCCGGGTACCGGCTAGATGGGCGATCTAGAAATACAATAAATAAATAAATAAATAAATAAAATAACATCATATGTCTGCTTTAATGAAGCATTACCAGGAGATGTGAGGAGAAGATGTGTCTCAGCAGTGACTGCCGTGCATTTGAGTTCATGTGTTATTTTGGCCTCTGTCTAAGGCAGTGGTGGGCCAGAGGGTGTGGGGAGCAATTTTTGCCACCTGCCCCCAGAATCCACCAGGGGCCACCCACCCACCCCCGAAATCAACAAGAAAAAGGTCAATTTTCCACTTTAAACAAGGTCTACAGGGAGTGTGCACCTTGGTTAAATGAAAAATCAGTTCCCAGAAGCCTTTCTTGGTAGAGCACAATATTGGCCTTGTTGTAAAGGGGAAATGCACATTTTTTCTTGCTGCAGTTGCGTGCCGCCAAAATTTGGTAGCAATTCAGTGGCAAGGCAATGATATGGGCATGGTGGAACTGCAAAAAAAAATATTGGAGGCCACTTTCTCTCGTGGGTCACGTGCTGCCCACCGCTGGTCTAGGAAAACCACTTGTATTCTTTTGCACATTTGGATTATTTGCTATCTGCCTGCATACCACCACCCCCAAACACAGCAAGCCAGAATACAAATTCCAGTGCCAATTCTCTGCAGTCCCCCGCCTTCAATAAGAACTCAACCAACTCAACTCAACTCAACTCAAAGAATCTTTCTATTCAGGTCCCCCCCCCCCCCAAGAGATACCATCACAAAATCCTAGCTCGCAACAAAACACACACACACACACAGACAAAATCCAGTGTAAAGTTCTCAGAGTCTAAATTCCACTTTCAGCTCTTTGTAGTCCCCGCTCCCCATAAACCCCACATAAAAAACTTACCAAAGTTTTGCTATGCAGCAGTACGTTTAGCCATGGCTGAGGGTAGTCTGCAGTGGAAACGTTAGCTGGGACTTACGCTCTGCAGCAGCTGGTCCAGAAAGGACCAACGGGTTCTGACTTCTAGAGACTTACAGAGAAGAATGGAGAGTTCTGAAGAGCTCCAGAGAAGAAGAAAGGGCCCCAAGCAGCTCCAAAAACACAAGAAAAGATCATCACACAGAGGACAGGAAGATTCCAGAGTACCTGAACACAGCTCACATTCCAGACTTCAATCAGGAGGTTGGAGGAAGGAGCAGAGGAAACAAAACAAACAAACAAAAAAAAAAGGCAAGGGAGCATAACAGAGCAAAGGGGGCCTGGCTAGTCAGGAGAACTTGGTCTGCCAGATGGGGAGGCCTGGCAGGCTGGATCCACCCTGCCGGCTGGAGATCCCCATGCCTATTTTAAATTCAGCTTGTTGATCACTGAAAGTTCTTACTTATTATACCTTCAGGTACTATTATGCATTCTCTCTTTCGTATAACATGACCTTTGGTTTCAAAGCCTCATGCTGAGGATTTATTGCCCTTTGCATGGGTCGGGTTTCCAGACCTGTTATATGTCGGTCGTTCTCAGCTTCGGAATCCTTTCTGCATTTCTGGATGGCACGGAAAACACCACATCATTAAGTGTAAGACGTATTGTTCCAAGTGTGCAAAGAATGATGAATTTTATTGCTCTGCCAATCCAGCCATGTTATAGCTGCAGCATTTAATATATTATTGATGTTCTGACCCATTCTTTTTAATCCCACTGTACACGGCAAAAAAGTGGAATAGTTGTCGAGCTGGAGCTTATTACTGAAGTCATATAATCTCTAAGAAGTCAATCTTGTCAGAGTGTCTACATGGCGAGGGTGGCTGCCCTTTGTTTCACATTGAATCATTAAATATACATAAGGCATTTGGTTCTCTGCACGGGAGATAATGGAGGGAGTTTTAATTAGTTCACAGTTCTGTTGCTTGATCTATATTTTGAGATTTTCCTCAGACCCGCTCACAATGGTAGTCATGGTAGCAGACATGTTAAGTCTTGGGGGCATTTTTCAATTGGTGATAGGCGATATTGCCTTTACAGCTGTAGGTGGAAAATTAATTACCAAGGCAGTAGTATCACACTTTAATAAAACAAAGATGGACTGCACACGTAATTAAGTCTCTGCCCTAGTACTGTGCGATGACTTGTATTTTTATGTGTGTGTGTTTTTTAAAAATCAACCATTTCTCACTTATAAGTGGCTAAATATTTGCCTAGCCTGGTTTCTGCATTAAGAAGGCTGAGTTGGAAATTCCTTAATGTCATAGGTTCTTTGTCAGGAATGATTGGATTCTTTACCTGCCTAGTTGTGGAAACAGGATAAATTGGTATCAGTTGCTTGAGTTAAGTGAAAGCTTGTTGGTTTGCAGCTGCTTTATACATGCCCATCACTTGATTTCTGTACACTTAACTATGCTGCTCTATAGCTGGGCCTGGTTCACACATGAATATACCTCAGTCGATTACTTGCTGTACATTTGGCAACTGGTAGTTGAATGTGTGAATAATTGACCCCATCAAGTTGCATTGAGCTTGAGATCATGTAAGGGGGTTTGCAGAAGCTCAGCCCGGGGGTCAAATACAGTCCTCCAGCATTTCCCAGATGGCCATGCCCCCTTCTCCAGCTCCAGCCCCTTTCCCATGACCAATAATCACTTGGTGGCTTCCCATCTTTTGTGTGGTTTTATTCTAAATGGTTGAAAAGCCTCTCCGAAGGCTCTTCTGCTGGCAGTAAGAGCTTTAAGCTAGAACATGCTAGTATTTTTGGTATTTTGCTCTCACCCCATTGGTCCCACCACCTTTGCCTTCAGCTCCATCTACCACTGGAATGTGGCCCCCGAGAGCTTTCCTGAAATGGAATTCAGGCCTTGGGCTGAAAGAGGTTCAACACTCGTGACGTAGATTCTATCACCGATGGCTCATTCACACAGCCTGGCAAGTCATCCTGTCAGTCATCAAAGGATGAACACGCATGTGTGAACCAGCCCTTGATGACTGGCAGCTTTAACTGTCTCCAGTGAAAAACATTGTATTTTTAGGAGGTTTGGATGGAAATGAAGAGTGTATAAATGATATTAGATGTCTAATGACTCACTCGCACGTGCAAGTTACCACTTGCTGTTATCATCAAGTGATGAGCGTAGACCTCAGCCTCACTAACCTACCTCCAGCACAGTTCCGAAAGTAAACTGCATGCCAGAGCACCCACAGTAGTCTCTGGATTTGTAACAAAGTGTTACTAGCAGCCTAGAATAAAACATAGCCCTTGTCTTGGCTAAAGACATTACCAGCATGGTTGCATAGCTCCTGTGATCACTTCATCATCATTAACTTCCAAGAGAAGGCCAGATTTTGAATTTATATTCTCAACTTCCCCTAGTAAATCCACTGTTACTCTTGATTTCCTATGTATTTCTCGTAGTATCTTATAAATAGCACTTGACAGCTATCTCAATTTTTTATTTCTTTTCCAGTGACTTTCAGACATTGGATAACACTGGGAAATTTCAGAGTTATATAAGCTCTGCTCTTAGTTCTGTGTGATGAGGTAAAATTCCTTGCTGATCCAAGAAGAATATATATATTATATATAATTTTTATGACTCTGTAGTGTTCATTCTTCAGCTCTGTTTCAGCATCTATGCCCTTAGTCTGAAAAGCAATTACAGAAGATTGAGAGATTCTTCTTCATTTAAAAGACAACAAATGCCACCTATGAATAATAGCATCTCTTCTATTGAAGTCACAAGGCAGTACTACACAGGCAGCTTACCGTATATTTCCAATTAACTCATGTCCTTTAAAAGAAGTTCTAGGAAGAATGAAATCTAACCTCTTTAAAAAATAAATAAATGAAGAGCTGGCTACTGATTGCCATCATATCACAAATACTGGCAATTTGATGATACTGACCTGTCTAGTTGTTTATTCTTAGAGTTTCCCCCTCAACATCCTGTATTAGAACAACCAATTAAATATGCCAGTCATCAGCTTGATTTTTCAGGCTTTACTGTTCTGTGTGGCAGTTGAACATTCTTAAGGGACCATTTAGGAAGCTGCCCATATTTTCATACCTTATTTCAAGGTGGCTACACAGGTATGGTTAGATGAATCTGGCAATTTTGGTTTCTCTAATTTGGTAATTTTTCCAATCTTAAATTTGGTTTATCTTGAACTTGGAGAATTTCTCCAGTCTTAAGTTTGGTTCATCCTGAAGTGTAAGATTTTTTGAAAGTTTGCATGAAAATTCAAAAGCATTTTTCATAGAATCATAGAATATTGGAGTTGGAAGGGGCCTATAAGGCCATCGAGTCCAACCCCTCTGCTCAATGCAGAAATCCAAGTCAAAACATCCCTGACAGATGGTTGTCCAGCTGCACCTTGAATGCCTCCAGTGTTGGAGAGCCCACCACCTCCCTAGTTGGTTCCATTGGCATATTGCTGTAACAGTCAGGAAGTGTTTCCTGATGTCCTGGCGAAATCTGGCTTCCTGTAACTTGAGCCCATTATTCCATGTCCTGCAATCTGGGATGATTGGGATGAGATCCTGGCCCTCCTTTGTGTGACAATCTTTCAAGTACTGGAAGAGTGCTATCATATCTCCCCTCAGTCTTCTCTTCTGAAGGCTAAACATGCCCAGTTCTTTCAGTCTCTCCTCATAGGGCCTTGTTTCCAGTCCCTTTATCATCCTTGTTGCCCTCCCCTGAACCCTTTCCAGTTTCTCTACATCCTTCTTAAAGTGTGGGGTCCAGAACTGGATGCAGTACTCAAGATGAGGCCTAACCAGTGCTGAGTAAAGGGGAATTATCACTTCATGCGATTTGGAAGCTATACTTCTATTAATGCAGCCCAAAATAGCATTTGCCTTTTTTGCAGCCACATCACATTGCTGGCTCTCATATTTAGCTTGTGATCTACAACAATTCCAAGATCCTTCTCGCTTTTAGTATTGTTGAGCCAAGTATCCCCCATCCTCTAACTGTGCATTTGGTTTCTTTTTCCTAGATGCAGCACTTGGCATTTATCCCTTTTAAATTTCATTCTGCTGGTTTCAGCCCAGCACTCCAGCCTATCGTCGAGATCACTTGAATTTTGTTTCTGTCTTCCAGAGTATTAGCTGTTCCACCTAATTTTGTGTCATCTGCAAATTTGATAAGCATTCCCAGCACCTCCTCATCCAAGTCATTAATAAAAATGTTGAAGAGCACTGGGCCCAGGACCGAGCCCTGTGGTACCCCGCTCGTTACCTCTCCCCAGTTTGAGAAGGAACCATTGATAAGCACTCTTTGAGTCCGATTCTGTAGCCAATTGTGGATCCACCTGATAGTTGTTCCATCTAGCCCACTTTTAGCTAGCTTGCTAATCAGGATATCATGAGGCACTTTGTCGAAAGCTTTGCTGAAGTCAAGATCTATTATGTCCACAGCATTCCCACAGTCCACAAGGGAGGTTACCCGATCAAAAAATAAGATCAGATTGGTCTGGCAGGATTTGTTCTTGACAAATCCGTGCTGGCTTCTAGTAATCACTGCATTTTTTTCAAGGTGCTTGCAGACTCACTTCTTTATAATCTGCTCCAAAATTTTCCCAGGGATTGATGTCAGACTGACTGGCCTATAGTTCCCAGGTTCCTCCTTCTTGCCCTTTTTGAAGATGGGAACAACATTTGCCCTCCTCCAGTCATCTGGCACTTCACCTGTCCTCCACGATTTCTCAAAGATAATAGACAGTGGTTCTGAGAGTTCTTCTGCCAGTTCCTTTATTACTCTAGGATGCAGTTCTAGAGATTTGAACTTGTTCAAAGTAATCAGGTATTCCCTGACCATTTGCCTATCAATCTCAAGCTGCAATCCTGCCCCTTCATCTTGTACTTCAGGTTTGCCAGGGGGGACACAGACATTCTTTTGGGAGAAGACCAAAAAGAAATGTGCACATTTCTCCTAATGCCTGGATATTTGTATGCATTTTTGCCTAATACACACATTTTTTTTGCAACCAGTTTTCTAAAGTAATGCATTTCTAACATTATTTCCCCTAATATATACATTTTATATACATTTTTGGTTTGGAAAACTCAACTGCAAGATTTGGAGGAGTGCAAATTTAGAAGCATATAACTGAGTTTCAGTTCGCATAGTGGTGTGAAATTTGGTAAGTTCTCACTGGAATGCAATCTAAACAAATTTCTCCCCCATTCCTAAAAGTGCTCACACACCCCCTCTTGGTTATGGAATCTGCAGTGGCAACTACTCCATGGGCAAAGACTGGCAGTGGCAGGGCAATACTCACTGTCTTCTGCGTGCAACACTCAGTCTCTTCCCTGATGCTAGAATGACAATGGGGAGAGTGGAATTGGGATTGCACTGGAGTGTAAGAGATGTCAGAAGTGCAGTGTTGTATCCAGGTAATGGTTCCTCTTTCATTGACAGTGCTCTACTGGCATCTCTTCCACAATCTTTAAACCACCCTCCCAGCTGTGGTGTGTGTGTGTGTGTGCATAATGGGAGAAGGGTTAGGAATTACAATGAGATTTGGGCTTAGCTGGAAGAGCCCTTCAAACATCCATGGGTCCCATACATACTTGTCTGGTTCCTGGCACTGGCCTTGAGGACTAGATCATCCTGTTAGGTTTTGCATAGGCAGAACGAGACTGTCACCTGACATCAGGATTATCATCTGACATGGAGGATGTCTTTTGAGGTGAAGTACACAAGGTCTTCAGTCACCAGACACTCAAGGTTTATGACTCAGCAGCCATGGGACAGGAAGTTTGGAATCAACATGTTGTGAAAAACAGGTTATATAATAGATGAGTAATATCCTATTTATAGATACTATAAATGGGGTCTTGCTATATAAGTTGGGGTAGGATACATATCCCTTCACTTGACTACTTGACTTCCTGGCTTTCTGGTCTTGTTCTGGACTTCTACTTCAAGTCAGTCACTTCACTGCATCTCAGCCTTACCACTGGGGTCTTGGACTTGAATCTACAATCATGTAGTGAGTAAGAGATGCATTGCTTGCCTTAATCCCATGTAACTGGGTCTTACAAATAAACTCTTTAATCTTTATTAACTGCTGTTATCTCCTCCTTCTGTCTGCGTTACTGGGACTGAGGGTCACTGGCTAGGTAAGCTTTTGAACCCGGGTCAATCCAGCTCTCACACATCCATGGCATTCATTGCATTGGCTTGAGTGGACTCAAAGAATGGCAAGATCTTCATCCCATGGTGTACCAGAGTTCTCACTTCTCCTTCTGCTCCAAGGAGGGGGAGTACTCATCCTACTCTTTCCCCCTTCTCTGAAGACAAGTGCCAGAGTTATTGACAAATAACATCTTGAAGGTATTTGGCTTTGCTCCGACAGGTGCAGAAGGAGCAGTGGAGAATGGAAGGAGAGATTGCACATGATTACAATCCACAACATGCACACTGAAGACCATTTGCCTCATCTTCTGAGAAGACATTATTGGCAAATGTTGCCACTCCTTACGGGATAAATTTCTCTTGATTTGACAAAAGGGAAAGCCTTGTCATGCAAACTAAATGTTCACAGGAAGATAACCTGGAGGCACATGAGGAAGCAGCCTCGTTAAAGCTAAGCCATCCTTAGTCATGTCATCTTGGGGGAGGGAGAGACTGCCTGAGAAACCCTATGTATGCAGCCTTGACTTCTGACATGGAAGGAAGGCAGGATATCAATGCAACTGATAAATATAGGAGTTCTAAGGTGCCATCTCTTTTTGTTTTCTTCCAGCTAAACACACTGCTCCTTAAAAAAAATATTATTGTGAGCTAGAAACCGACCAGCACTTATAACAAGTTGTCTAGCAGAATGCAGTTTACCTTTTTTTTTTTTTGGTCAGATGTGAAATGGCTGTTGTAGGGGATTGTAGGACTGGGTTTTTGGAGCAGAGCCCTTTAGGGTATAAATGAAGATGCTGATCCTAATTGGCCAGGTGGGAGAGCTGCTGTGCGTCTGAGTCAGACTCCATCCTCTGTCGAATTAGCTACACAAGCAAAAAACCCCCATCAAAGTCAGATTCTGTGTTTTTTACAGTTTAGTCTTGAATTTTTATAATAAAGGGATAACCTGAAAGTACTTGGACAGAGAGATTTGAAGCTGTGTGCCTTAGCAAGATGGGGGTAGGCTCCAGAGGCTGCTGTTCTCTTCGGTTGAAAAATATACTATATAGGATTAATTAGTCCTATGAGATGGATTTGTCCATGCTCATGTAAATGCAGACATACACGTACACTGGGCACAATTTGCCATACATAATTAAGCACATTGAAAATCTGTTGATTTCAATGGGAGAGTTAGACTGTTTGGAAAGAGACAGTGGTGCCACTTTGAGGCTAATTTGGTAGCGAGTTTTAAGAGGCAGTATGCCTATGTACTCTAGTTGCTGGGGAACCTGGGCGGGAGAATGCTGTTGCACTCACGTCCTGCTTGTGGGATCCCGTGGGCAGCTGGTTGGCCACTGTGTGAACAGAATGCTGGATTAGATGGATCCTTGGTCTGATCCAGCAGGGCTCTTCTTATGTTCTTAATAATCTATCTGCAGCTAATAAACAGAGATCAGCGAAACTAACTAGTTCCTCTCTGGAAATAGGCTCAGTAGACCCATATCTTTCATCCAGACGTCCATCAAAGTTTCATCCCATTTCATTCAGAGTCCCTTTCAGATGCCCCATTTTGACGGCCTACTTACCAAGGTAAGATGGCTCCAAAAGCTCCAGAGGTTTCCCTGTGTTGTAGAATGCACTGTGCAAACAATAACACCACAGAGCTGGTGTCATGAAATGACACCATTGCATCATGCCGAAGCAGACCGCTTCTGCCCGTTTGTGGCCCAACCAACAAAATCTAGGAAGGTGCATCAGATGTGTGCAGAGCTCGATTGGGGGGTGGAAGTCCATCGAACTCGCCGGGCTCAACCCCCCAAGCTCCGCTTGACCTACCTTTTCCTGGCTCAACTTGCGTTCTTGCAAGCCGAGCCAGGGAAAGTGACTTCCGGGTTCTGGCGCTATGTCGTTTACGTAGAAAATGGCATAAGATACATTAAAAACGGCCTAATTTGCGCAAATTGTGGCTGTTTTTAACATATTTTACACTATTTTCTACATAAATGACGTAGTAGAGCCGGGAACCCGGAAGTCTGGCAAGTGCCTCAGCTGGTGCTTGCACTCAGCTCGGCTCGCACTGCCATGAGTCGAGTGCCAGGCGGGTCACCCATCCCTAGCACTGCCTGCAGAAATGTAGCAGCCTACACCATCGCTCATGCTCTTGTATTGCTGTTGTATTGTCATGGTGTGGTTATGCCTTCATAGCACATGTGCAGGATGCTTCCAGGTATGAACTGTGCCATTTACAACATCTAACAAGCCTTCAGAATTTGTAGTGGTCCAGATACAAGTCTCTTTATGTTCTGCTACAAATGGGAAAAAGAAGGAAGAAAAATAGGAGGCACCAATGGCTAGGGAAAAGAAGGAAGGAGTCTTTTCTGGCACAGAAGACTTTTAACAATATTACTGTTATTGAGTCAAGCACATTTTGTACTGTAGTCTTCCTCTGGAGCACTCTTGAACAGGCCGTTTCAGCCTGATCACTTTATAGTTTTGCAAATGAATTTTGCTATGGGTGGAACTCCCACGCATGATATGGCCACAATCTGTTATAAGTGTTTGTATATTTTCATGGAGTCTGTACCAGGGGATTGGGGAGAAAGTAATGGGCTCTATCTTATCAGCTTTGGCCATCCTGGCTTCTGCTGCCACTGCCAGTCTCTTTAGAGCTCAACACTAGAGAAGGAGGGGGAAGTCTGAATCGCCATGCACCATTTACCCCACATGGATGATCAATGTACATAGGCAGGAGGCAGCAGTATCATGGCAGCAGGTCCTGCACAGGCTCATTTCAGCTGTGCATGCAGGTGGAGGTAGAAGCTGCTGTGATGCTGCTTCCACCTGTTGATTGTCCATGCGGTAAATGTATGAAAAAGGGCTTAAGCCGTGTATGTGTGTGTGTGTGTGTGTGTGTGTGTGTGTTGAAACCTCTAGGACATGGGCCTAATCTGATCCCAGCAGGTCCCTAATCTGTGTCCCCAAGTTTCCTGGGCTAGACATGTCCCCTTTCCAACATCATGCCCACTCCCCGTTGATATTTGCTTTGATTTCCTCTTGAGTCTGGGAGCTGTCGATCAACATGTTCTTTTCTTTTCTTAAAATAATTACACACACACATACACACGTCCATATGCACACATACTCACACTTGTCAGAACATGATCAGACCTTCTGCCATGCATTCTGGCTTGTTTCCCTTCATGGGGCAAGCTTGGGGAAAAAACAGGCTGCATTCCCACAACCTCAGATGACCTTGTGAGGTGGAAAAACAGGTTGCTTTCCCCTGACTTTGAGTGGCCTTGGGTCTTTCTGCTTCTTTCAGGAGTTTTCTGATCTCTCTGCCCAGTCCACTTGCTTATGACTAAGCATCATTTGCAAGAGTGATCCTTTTCAAGAGATAAATGGTAAAGTAACGCCCTGTTAGTCTTATGCTGGTACTGTAAGTGAAGGATTTAAAAATGTTCTGGTTTGCTTGAAAGCAATTGAGAGGGGGTGAGCTCCCATTCTGCTGTTCCATTGGCTGAATGGAATTTAGCTTTCTGTGCTTGTGCTTTTGGTACTTGTACTGGGTGTAATGTGTGCTGGATTTTAAAAATGCCCAACTTTGCTGTTACTTGTGTTCTGTGGTTGCTATGGCTTACTTTTGAGTAGATGTGCATAGTATTGAGCTGTGTGCACTGTGGATTACTTCTGATTAGACATGTATAGCATCATCCATTCCACCAGATTTCTGGAGACTGACCCAGGAAAAGAGATCACAGCCATCACATTAATAACACATAACACTGTGCGATTAGAAGACAGGGGTGGCTACAAGGGGAGGTTGAGTCCACATCCAGCAGAAGAAGCTCACTACTATAAATTGGTAACAGTTGGATTTTGAGGATGTTTTGACCACAGCCACTTTTGCCTTTGGCCACACCCACTTGTCAAGTGTGGGCCCCGAGACCATCCGTGAAATGGAATTCAGCTCTCAGGCTGAAAAAGGTTTGACACCCCTGGCTTAAGTTTTATCTGTATCTACAGGCCTGTGGCTCACGCTGGCTCAGCTTGTCTGAGCGTGGAAAGCTAACCAGGGTCAAGCCTGGTTATTACTTGGATGGGAGACCCCTCCTCTAGTTTCCTGCATTGAGCAGGGGGTTGGACTTGATAGCCTTGTAGGCTCCTTCCAACTCTATGATCTATGAAATCTATGAAATCTCTAAGGCACTATGTATACTGATGGTGTAAGATGTTGTTGATGATGATGATAATAATAACTAAACCATTAGGTGTCGCTTTATGCTCACCTGCATGTGTGTGTTTCTATAAGGAGGGAGCCTTGTGGCTTCTTGAACCTAGACCATAGACTGTACCACCTTTCTTTCTAATACAACAGTAATCCCCCCCCCAAAAAGCCCTAATGCAAGCTTGTGGCCTTTTTTATTGCCATTATTAATTTGCCTCCAAGTTACCTTTGACATCTTGAAGTACTCTAAAACCTTTCCACCTTCCCCATGTGGGTTTTACCCTCAATACTCCCCCTCATGTGATAATTTTCTTTGACAGCTCAGACATTTTTTTTAAAAAAAATAGAGACAAGGAAATATGCAGAAAATACAGCACAAAATTGATTCTTTTGAGGAGAAACAAAGAAGTCAGAATTCTGCACATGATTTCCAGCTTACTCTGCTGAGAAACTATATTGTATACTTATGCATTCTATCTGCTCAGGCATTCACCTGGAAAAATCATTACCCTTATTATTTTTTTATACATTGTATAGAGATTCCTAACCACTGGAACAACTGTCAAATGTATCACAATTTTTCCAGTAGGAAGGAGATTAGTAACAAGAGAAGGAGGTAAGAAATGTAGTGTTCTCTTCTCACTTTGGCTGTTCACTTCCTAATGTATTTTTCTGATTTGAGGTGAAAAACACACTATCTACTTCTAATATCAATGTATTAACAGAGAATTAGATAGGAAGTTGTATTGTTGCTCATGTTGAGAGGTCCCCCCTACCCACAGATAATTTTACTCTTAATTGTTTATCAACCAGTGTTACTGTTATTTCTTCATTAGAGTTCCGTACAGTACTCTGGGTACTGAGCCTGGGTTGTCAACCTCTTGGACAATTAAATGGTCAGGAAACAAATTGAACATTGCTTATAAATAATTACCATGTCATGGGACTGAATGGGGCGGGAAGGACAATTAATTCTAACAAGAGATTCAGATAACTGAGGATTGGATTGTATAGATAGATTGGATTGTACAGATAGATGAGAACCAAATTTCCCCAATAAATGGTTGAATTTCACCATCTCTCACATTCTGGTTTATATATATATATATATATATATATGGATAGAGATACATTTTTCCTCCATCTTGTAAGTTCATATTAGAATCCAGGATCACCCAATGAAACTGAATGGTAAAAGTTTAAAAGTAGATAAAACAAATTATATCTTCACACAGCCCATAGTTAAACTATGGAATTCAACATCACAAGATGTCAATTGCAGTCAGTGGAGGCTTTTTTAACAACCCCCCCTTGTGGGGGAGGGTGGATTTTCAGAAGGAAAATGGGTGGGTGGGAAAAGATTTAATCCCCCTTCCTGGAGCACCACAGTCCCATCCAAACTGGGGCAGTGTGCCCTTGCACTGAAGTAAAAAACCTACCATGCATAGCTTCACTACGTGTGATTACAAGAACATTTAATCTGGCACACAGTCACCAATTTATATGGGTTTAAGAGAGAATGATGCAAATTCTCATATAATAAGGTGATTAATCATGATGGCTTGATGCTACCTCCAAGATCAGAGGCCACATGCCTCTGAATAGCATTTGCTGGGGAACAACAGCAGGATGGTGCTATTGCCCTCAATGTTCTGCTTATGGACTTCCCAGAGATATCTAACCTGTCACTGTGGAAACAGGATGCTGCATTAATAGGTAGACCTTTCGTCTGATCCAACAACGTTCTTCTTATATTCTAATTATTCTGGTATGTAGGACTAAAAATAAATAAATCATATTTGAAACCTGGGCATTGATATCTTTTGGGGAGGTGGGGGCGGAATCTGAAAATTGTGCATGTGTTTTCAGAACAGAACAAAAAATCAATACCCATCAACCCCACCCAATAGGGCCAATGGTCAGGACTACTGGGAGTTGTAGTCCAAAACATATGAAGAGCACCTGGTTGGGGAAAGCTGTCCTAGGTTATTTGTGGCTCAAACTCTGGCTGGAAAAACTGCTTCTCTATGTAACATCTATGTAAATTATTATTCAAGTCAACAAATGAACCATAGCATATGCTTTTGAGAGAATGGTCCACCTGACACTTCACTTCATCTTAGTCTTTGCCTTTAAGACTTAATATCTGTTTATGAAGAACTTATCATGTCCCTTGAAATTTAATGTACTGCTACCTATAAATCATAATAAAATGTTAAGCAATTAAAATATAATTAAAATCTACTGAAAAGATTCTTTGATGGAAAATGTGAGGCTTTTTGTATTGCAACAAAAGGCAGTGGCTGGTAAAACATTGTGCTAAAAAGATAAATATCTGTATCCCCTGACAGAACCATATTCTAATTATGTTCCTGTCATTAATCATATGTGAAACAGTTTTTTCTGAGATAATAAAATTGTTCAGGAGATATTTTGTCTTACAATGGTAATGTTTTGTAATGGTACAAAAAAAAAATCATGTGGTATTCACGAGTTCTGATCTTTTTAAAGAGTATTGAAAGTTGAATACTCTTCAAATACTTCTAGCACAATCCTAAGCATGTTTACTTGGAAGGAAGTCATGGCATTCAGTGGGACTTTCCCTTTAGTATGTGTGTTAAGGATTGCAACCTGAGTGATTTAAGTGATGCCTAATTACTTGGAAGTAAGCCTGATGGCAATCAATGGAGCTTACTCTTGGGTAAATGTTCAAAGAATTGCAGCCTGCAAAAGTGGCTTGGGACATGCAGAAAAGCTCAGCTTCCCAGCAAAGTGAAGTGGCTACCTCAGGCAGCCCATACTGGGGGGAGGGAGCTCTGTCAGGGTGTTGGAGGACAGAACTGTTAACTGTGCCACCATCCTGCCTGTTGCCCTCAGATGTAGTGGAGGATGATGTCCCTTTACCAGTGTTTAAGTCAGATTCACCTGCCCATCCAGGCTGTGTGTGTGTGTGTGTGCGTGTGTGTGTGCGTGTGCGTGTGCGTGCATGAACACATATGCACACAGTGGGGAACGTCTCGTTCTTTGCTGAAGCAGAAAAATATCTTGGGCAGACCCTGCATGCTTCCAGCACTTTGCGTTTCCTGAACTTCTCTGTAATAGCTGAAGCAGAACCTTCATATTTCCTGGAATGATGGGATAGGAGTGGTAGGTAGACATGACATACATTGAATGGGCATGTGGAGGCCGCATGGCCCAGGGATGGGGACTCGGACTCCAGGACTCGACTTGTGAGTCGAACTGGGTCCCCCCTCTGACTCGAGTCAGACTCAAGTCCCAATATTTTTAATGGGACTCGAGACTCGACTCGGGACTCGAGACCAAGGACTCGTGTTCCAAAATCGTGTTCCTCAAATGCAACATGGATAGGTTTTAGGAAGTACAGCAAGTTTATTTTTTAAAATCATTTCCCTAAAATGCAACCTTTCAGACATTTTGGGTTTGGCTGCCTCTGCCTGCCTGTTTGGGGTTCCCAGCCTCCTCTGCCTGCCTGGTTATTTTGGGTTTGTCTGCCTGGTCTGTTCTTGCCAAAATCAGTGGCAGAGTTTTGACATAAAAAGGCACACTTGTGCCTAGAATTTATTTAAGCCACACATCTGAAGTAGCCTTATTTTGTTGGGAAACCCCCCCCATTGATTTTAATAGGGACTCGTGAAGTCAGCTTTGGGAGTGACTCGGGACTCGTGAGTCACCATTTTGGACCAAGGACTCGGACTCGGACTCGGATTTGAGACTCGGGTCCAAAGACTCGTGACTCGACTCGTGACTCAAAACCAAGGACTCTTCAACATCCGTGGCATGGCCACGCAGGCTGGCCCCAGCCAGTGCTCTCGCCATGCACCCCCACCGTGCTCCCCCAATGAACATCCATCTCATTTGCCAGGGTCCCTTCTCATATGTAGGAGCTCTCTATGTGTACATCCCTATTGAGAACCAGTGGCGTAGTGGAGCCGGGGCCTGTAGGGATGCAGGGCAGGCATTTTTTTGGTTAGCAGGAATGCTGACATCATCTGCCACCCCCATCAGAATTCCCTGTTCCCTCTGAGCTTAGCTGCAATCCTCACAGTAGCTAGAGGGGGCAAGGAATTTTCTCTGTAGCAATGGGCGCGTTTGCGCGTCATGACGACAACCCACCCTGGCAATAAGCGACGGTGGGTTGGGTTGTTCGGCGAACAAACCACAGTGCGTCTGACGGATAATCGGCTCACTTGGGTTGTTTGCCCGCTCCCTCCCCCTCAGTCCTCCTGTAGGTATCCCAGGGAACCCCGCAGCAGAACCAATTTGTCTCCCCCTCCTCCCCGCCATGATCGTGAGCCGTTTTCAACTCACCGTGGCTTTTTTTGTCCCTTTAGCTTCTCCCCGCCCGAGACTGCAAAGGCTGGCTTGACAGACAGCTTTCGCGATCCCCATTTTGACAGCCACTGACAGTCCCTTCACAGTGCCCAAGCAGGACATTGGAGTGTGTGTCATTGGTTGGGAAACCATTTTTTTGTTAATTTTTTGGCTTTAAAAAAAAAATACTTTCCCCACATTTGCACAACTGCGGAGGTGCACGGTTCTACAACTTGCAGCAATTGGAAGTCTTGGCTGGGTCAATGTCCTGGAGGGTACCTGCTGTCATAGTACAGCAGATGCCAACCTGGGACATTGACCCAAAGAGACTCCAAATAGGCTTTTTCTTCCCTTTTGGATTCTCCTAGCAGCTGTCAAAAGATGAGGTATGAAGGGAAAACAAAGGAGTGAGTCATTTTCACTCAAAAAAGGGGGTTGGTGGGATTTACACCCCCATCACGGCAAGATCCTCATTTCTATTTTATTTTTAATTTTTTTGCACTAGATTATCCTAAGGGTGAGCTCACTTTTCCAGTTGTTCCCAAGAGTCTAAGTGCGCAGGAACATGAAAAAGTGCAAGCCACCCCTTTTTACAAGGAGCTGTCAGTTTTGAGAGCTAGCTGTCAAAACTCTGACTCCTTTTAAAAGGTTTTTTTTTCCGCAGGGCTCCCCATGGATTCTTCACAGGGACATATGCAGGCATGAATGCATGTGCTCCTGTCAAGAAGCCATGGGGAGCCCTGTCAAGAGACCCCTTTTAAAGGGAACTAGAGTTTTGGCAGCTAGCCGGTTCCTTTTAAAAGGGGGTGGCTCGCACTTTCCCCATGTTTTCCACCTACAGTCTCGGGAACAACTGGAAAAGTGAGCTCACTCTTAGGACAGTCTAGTGCAAAAAGAAAAAAAAAAAAGAGGATCTTGCCACGAAGGGGGTATAAATCCTACCACCCCCTTTTTGAGAGCAAAGATCATTTGCACCTTTGCTTTCCCTTCACAGATCATTCTTTAACAGCTGTCAAGAGAAACCAAAGGGAAGAAAAAGCTAGCCTCTTTGGGTCAATGTCCAGGGTTGGTACCTGCTGTACTATGACAGCAGGTAACCAGGGCCGGATTAAGAGCAATATGGGCCTGGTGCTGAGGATTTTGGTGGGCCTTTTTATGGAAATAAATAAAATGAAGACGCAATTTTATATTAAAACAAATTAAATATTTTAGTCAGCAAAGAAGAACAGTCAGCAAAGAAGTTACACAGTCAACAAAGTTAAGGTCATTCACAAACTCCAAATATTGCTTTCAACTAGCAACAAGCAACCTGCATTTAGCCTTCACACCAGCAACTGGTGTACATAGGCATACTGCCTCTGATACTGGATAGCATAGAGCCATCAGGACTAGTAGCCATTGATATCCTTCTCCTCCATAAATTTGATGGGGGAAGTGTGTGTGTGTGTGAGAGAGAGAGAGAGAAAGAAAGAGAGAGAGAGACACACACACACACACACACACACACACAGAGTTAATCCAAGCCTTTTCCCTAGTCAAAATTGCACCTGAAAAAAACATGTTCATGCTCATTAGCCCCCAAGGAGAAAAAGGTCCTATGCAGGTTTAGACAGAAATAAGGCCTACAACTCCCAGAATACCTCAGCCAGCATGGCCAGCTGGCAGATGCTGAGACTTGAAGGACTTACTACTTCTGGCTAAAGATGCACAGGATTGCATTGTTATTTTTCATCCCTCATCCCTCCCTATTCCTTTTTCCTTGTGTGCAGTGTCTTTTCAGACTGTAAGCCTGCAGGCAGGGACTGTCTTCCTTTACTGATCATATGTAAGCCCAACCAGGAGTCTATTTGACTGAGGAGCGGGATAACAATACTCTAAAATAAATTTAGTAAATAATTAGTTTGAAATAAGTCTTTAAAAAATAAAAAGATGAGCATCTATAACCGTGCACCTGCCCATACAGGTGCTCGCAGAGTATAAAATATTTTTTAAAAAAATAAGGAAGAAAAGGTGCTGCAGCAACCAGCACCAACCTCGATGGGCCGCAGCCTGTCTCCTGAGCAGGATACTGCAGTGGGCTTGGGAAAGGCGTATGATTAAAGTCCCCAAGCACCCTGCAAATATTTTACTCAGAGGAAATGCTACTGCCCCACAAACACCACACCACGTCTTGCTCAGATTCTGTTTTTAAAAAACACGGCCCACAACCACCACATCTTGCTCCAAGAAATTCAAAAATGACCCACAACTCCCACATCTTGCACAGAAAACATAAGAAACGACCCCGCCTCTAAGCTCTGGGATGAGCAGAAAGAGGCCCGGAGGCCATGCGGGCCCACTTCGGGTCAGCGAAATCCTAGTTGAGTTGCACAAGCCACCACAGCTTAGATCACGCCACCTCCAAGCTGCCCCACGGCACCCTCCCACCCATGTTCCTCAGTAACTGGCATACCTTGATCCTGAAAAGATACCCAGGGAGGAGAATTGGGCTTGGAGAATGTACAACACAGGGTGTATATCTCCTAAGCCAGAGGTGCCCTCCAGATGTTTATGGTGCCCTCCAAATGTTTTGGACTACAACTCCCACCAGCCCCAGCCAGCATGGCCAATGGTCAGGGATCATGGGAATTGGGGGAGATGGAGGATTGGTCTAACCCTTGATAATTTTCTGTATTCCTAAGGGGTCTTGACCATCGGTAGAAACTTTATTTGGGTAAGAGGGTGCTTTTGCACTCCTGTCTTGCTTGTGGGCTAACTTTCCCGTGGGCAGCTGGTTGGCCACCGTGCGAACAGAATGCTGGACTAGATAGACCCTTGGTCTGATCCAGCATGACTGTTCTTATTCTATCCCCCACCCCCCAATTTAATCTCCACAAACAGACATCTCACTTATAGGCTAGAACATGAATAGGCAACTGGTGTGCATAGGCATACCTCGATCCTGAAAAGATACCCAGGGAGGGGAATTGGACTTGGAGAAGGTGCAATACGGAGTGTGTATCCTCTAAGCCAGGGTTAGGCAATATGGTGCCCTCCTGATGTTTTAGACCACAGCTCCCATCAGCCCCAGTCAGCATGGTTAGTGGAAAGGGATTATGGGAGTTGTAGTCCAAACATCTGGAGGGCACCAGGTTGCCTAAGCCTGGGCTAGAAGTTCTAAGGGTTGCTTGTGCCAAAGCACCCCCCACCGCCAAAGCACCCCCCACCCCACCACCCGTGAACGCGAGTCCTTGCCTGGCGGGCTCCTCAGTGGGGGGTGGGGAGAAAAGACGGTACTTGCTCGCTCTTGCAGCCTTCTCTTCAAAAAATAAAATAAAAATAATTTTTAAAACGCTGCTCCGCTCTGAAAAAAATAAAAGAAAAAAACCTTCTGCTGCTGCAGCGGACCCGACCGCTGTTCCTCGCGGTCGGGTCCGGAGCTGGGCTCTCCTCGCCAGGCCTTTCACAAAGGCGACCCACTGCTGCTGCAGAAAGGGCGCACGACTGTGATTGGCCCAGTAACCGTCACCTGACCCGTCTCCGTCCGCGCGGCATGGAAAGCCCTGGCTGTGGGCCTATTCTGGTAGGGGCGGGCCCGCCGCCGCCGCCACCGCCGCGAGGGAGCCGCTGCCTGGCGTCTCAACGCAAGGGCAAGTGCGGCAGTGGCAGCGGCAGCAGCCAGCAGTCAGCGGCGCGGCTTGGGTGAGTGGGCGCGCCGCGCGCTGCCGGGCCGGCTGTGGGCCTGTTTTATGGTAGGGGCCTGGAGCTGCAGCTCCAATAGCCCCTATGTTAATCCGGCCCTGCAGGTAACCCCCAGGACATTGACCCAGCTGACGCTTCCAATTGCTGCACTTGTGGAAGTACACACTTCTGCAGTTGCAAAAGTGCAGCAGCACTTTTGAGCACCCCCTCAAATTAGAGAAAAAATGTTTCCCAACCACTGACTACCCCTCCAGTGTGCCGCTTGGGCACTTTGAAGGGCCTGTCACTGGCTGTCAAAATGGGGATTGTGAAAGCCAGCTGTCAAGCTGGCTTTCGCAATCTCTGGGGCGGGGGGAGGGACAAAAATTCTGCAGTGAGCCAAAATGGCTCAAAATCACGGTAGGGGACATCTGGCCAGTGGCAGTCACCCCCAAGTGCTGCTTAGGCACTTGTGGGATGGCTGACACTTGTGGGTGCCTGGGCAAGTTTGCCAAGAGTGGCAAGAGGTTTTTCCCACTCTTGCCAAGCGAGTCGCAGGCCGGTTCCCAGGGGTGGGGGGAGGTGGTTGGGGTAATTGAATGGGCAATTAAGACCCAATCACTTTATAAAAGACTTGCTCCAGACAGAGATGAAAACTGCTAGAATTGGTTTGTTGGTATGGATCAACACAGCTTCCTGCATTTTTGACCTCTCCTTGGGGCAATGGGGCATGGGGACTGTCATGATGATCACCTGCACTTAAACATTTATCGATACACCACTGCTGAGAACTCTTTCTGAGGAATGTCAAATGGACACGGGGGGAAGCATGGCAGCAATGTACAGCGATGGTGGTGGATGTGCCTAGCCCACAGCACCCTCTATATGTTCATTCAATGCATGTACACCTCTATTGTTACTTCTTGATTTGGAGTTAGATATGCTGGCATATAAGACAGTCCTTATACTGCTATATATCTCTTCTTTGATATATATCCTAAATTACTGAAAAGATTGATGATGTGAGAGTGGTGGGTTTTGAACATTAAAACAATTCTAGCTGTTCTCCATTAACTTTGAAGATTCTTGTGTGGGTAGAATTGTAGATCATACTTGGATTTCTGTGATGAAAATGATTGTGGATTTGGAAGAGTATAACTGGATCACTTATATCATGTCCTCTTGAAGTACAAAGTGGTATTACATTCATGTAAAGTATATACTTGTAATACAGTACTTGTAAAATGAAATTACCTGGAGAGAAGTAATCTCTTGAACTGCAGACCTTCGGAGATACCTTTTCACAATTTAACATTTTATTACTGCTGTAATCCTTGTATGCTGCTAATGTATCTGTTCTTTCCTTTATCTTCCCACAACACTAATAAAAATATTACATTTTCTAATGTCTCATAAGAACAAAAAAATATATGTTCTAACCCATCTGACATTCTAAGCTTATTTTTATACTTCAAGGGAACTTGAAACTCCATGCTTTGGAAGGTCATGTACATGCTGTAAAGAATGTGTGAGGCTTAAAGATGAGCTCATAAGTGGAGATATTAGTGACCCTGGCTGGATTGTCTTCTGATTCAGCAGAGATTTCCACTAGCAGAATGGGGGAGGAGGCAACTGTCAATCCCCCCTCTCCTTGCGGACCCTTACCCCCCACAATATGCTCTGGAGGATTCAGGGACCCCCTGGAACAGTTGGGGAGGTGGTGCTGGAGGCTGCAAAGGAGGAGGGATTCTCAGTGGTGCCTCTAGTGCTAGACCTTGGGGTTGAAGGCCAGGGCCCCCACAGCCCAAAGCCCCCCCCCCCAAATGGCAGGTGATGGGTACAGTGTCAAACAAGCCCATCATCAGCACCGCTGGGGTTGACATTGCTCATCATATAGCATCCATTCTCTTATGTATGTACGTACGTACGTACGTACGTACGTATTTATTTATTTATTTTAAAAGAACACATTTTATAGTCAGGAGGCAGTTGGCCAGACATGTTCATGGTTACAAATGCTAATTGCATTATTTTTACTTTAAATATATATTATCCTTTTCGACATCAACACTGTGCTTTCCCCCAGGTAAATGTATTGAGCATCAGATCAGAAGAAGCAAACCTGGTTTCATTCCTGTGTAGTCATGATGCTGCAATGATTTAAGTCAGTTTATAATGTGAAACTCCACGTGCTCAGAGTACATCTTCTCTTAAGAGGATTGGCAAACAACAGTTCTTTTGTGTGTGTTGAGTTGTGTTGTGCTTTGCTCTGACATATCATGATTGTAGAAGTACTCGCAAAGTGTGGAATGGCAGAAGAGGGGTGAGGGGATAAGAGAAATGTGAGTTGTGTGCTTCGCAACTTCCAACTCTTCGATCAATGAAATCTATGAAATCTAACACAACATGGCCAAGAAGAAGAAGAAGGAAAAGAAGAGGACGAGGACGAGGACGAGGACGAGGAGGAGGAGGAGGAGGAGGAGGAGGAGGAGGAGGGGTCACAGCTCATAACTTTATGGTTAAGAGCTGAAGTATGTAGAATGTATGATGCCCTATGCATGTTTACTAAGAAGTAAATCCTACTGATTCAATGGGGCTTATGCCCTTATAAATATGTTTAGGATTACAGCTATTCCCAGCATGGAGAGGACCAGGATGTACCTGCCTGCCATGCAGCCGTTAACGATGAGGAGCCTGTCAGAAAAAAGAGGTGGCAGCAGCGCTACTTGTGAATTTTGGTACATTCTTATCAAAATGGAACTTTAATGAAATTCTCACCCATCTTTAGGATTACACTCCGAGGGAATTGAGTGGGTTTATCTTTTGCTGGATTGTACCATTTTAGAGTGCAGGTGGGCAATCATATCAGCTGGAAGATAACATGAATGCCCCTGCCTCAAATACCTGTAGCAACAAACCTTCCTATGCTTACAGCTGTGCTGAAATCCATCTTCCAATTTCCTGAATGTTTTCTTCCCCTTTGAAAGAGGCCTCCATTTTTCTGCTTCATTCTCAGGGTGCTTTAGAATTTCATTTAGATTTCTTTTAGTGGTGTTTTTGAGTGTATACTTTATCACTGAGAGGTGGTTGAAGGTGTTGTGTGTTCTTTACTTTCTACTACATCCCTTTCCCATCACTCTGCACTGCAGTCTCCCTGGCTTGCCTGCATTTCCTGATCCTCCTGGGGGGAGCTGCTTTATGACATGTTTCCTTGGGCTTTAATGCAAGCATGGGATGGGAAGCTGTGGAGGCTTACAAGATCTGGAGAGGGTTCAGAGGAGGGCAACAAGGATGATAAAGGGACTGGAAACAAGGCCCTATGAGGAGAGACTGAAAGAACTGGGCATGTTTAGCCTTCAGAAGAGGAGACTGAGGGGAGATATGATCGCACTCTTCCAGTATTTGAAGGGATGTCACACAGAGGAGGGCAAAGATCTCTTCTCGGTCATCCCAGTTTGCAGGACACGGAATAATGGGCTCAAGTTACAGGAACCTAGATTCCACCTAAACATCAGGAAAAATTTCCTGACTGTCAGAGCAATAAGACAATGGAACCAACTACCTAGGGAGGTGGTGGGCTCTCCCACTCTGGAGGCATTCAAGGTGCAGCTGTACAGCCATCTGTCAGGGATGCTTTGACCTGGATTCCTGCATTGAGCAGGGGGTTGGACTCGATGGCCTTGTAGGCCCCTTCCAACTCTACTTTTCTGTGATTCTATGATTCTATGATCCCACACTGTGCATCTGACTCTGCCCCAGAGAAGAATATGGCAGCTGGATGATGGATAAACGATACATGTCAGTAAAGTAAAATCCAGAGTATATTCACAATCTTTTATCTTTTTTTTCTTTTTCTTTTTTGCATTTGTTCCATATGGATCAAGCCAAGTTGAACCCATTTTTGCTTGTCCTGGTTTTGTTTCATAATGTATCGGATGTACTTAGCAGTCAAGTAGCAAAGACTATGTGTTTTCTCACCTAGAGAGCAGTAATACAGCCATAATGGTGAATTACAATACACCAAATAATTATTTTCATAATCACAAATATCCAGCAAAGAAAACCAGATTCCCTAAATGTATCATTTGGAACAATCTGTTTATGGGAGTCACCCAACCCTTTGCAGTTTTTCTTTCTTTCATGTTTCATGCCTCGAAACTATATGAATGGAACCTACTCATAGGATGGATGACAAAAATGACATGCATGTGCATTATAAGCAGAGTAGCCTTTGAGTGAAATGCAGTTGCCTGGATTTGGGTGTGATTTACTTCCAAATCAACATGCATAGTCTTAATGAGAAAAGCCAAAGAACAAGCATTCGGAGAACTATGTCATGTCCTTAAGGAGTTTAAGGAAAAACAAATAACATTTCTGGTTCAAAACCTGCGACAACTTTAGTTAGACATTTTGCAATTAGTCTGGAAGGAATAAGTCTTCTGTTGCCAAGGTGATAATAGTAAACCTGAATACCGTAAATATCTCATTGTTATGCACAATTGTGTTAGCACTTTCAAGCACATCACTTGTTACTAGATGTTGCTAATGCCTATCTGACCTATTTTTGCTCTGATCTACTTGGAAGCATAATGCAAACTCTGTGTACTTGTTTCGGTGCCTTCAGCTTGATAGTAGGATCTAAAATACAGAGATAAGATAGCATAGGCTCATTCCAGGGTTGAGTACTCGCTTCCCAACAACTGTCCCCAATTATCATAAAGAGTTATTTTTTACAGTTTTACTTTACTTGAATCCAACTACAGTATTATAATCGGAATAAACCATAAGTTCCACTTATTTCAATTGGAGAGATTTAGGCTGCAGTCCTATATACACATACCTGGGAAGAGGTCCCATTGAACTCAACCTGACTTACTTCCCAGCAGATGTGAATAGGCTCGCACTGTGAAGCACATGTTTAGTGTTCCTGCTGAAACCAGTAATGCTTAAATGCTTAACTGTGACTGGATCAGATCCCAAGAAAATATGGCATAGCCTTCTTCGTGTTGGTACCCCAACTGTGGAACTCCATTTCTGTACAGATTTGACTGTCTCCCGCACTGTTGTCATTCAGATGCCAGTTAAACATGTATTTACTTCAACAAGTTTTGGGTGTATAGGCAAATGGGTTTTTTTCTTCTTCTGTTTCCTAGTGTTGTAGAGATAGTTTTATTGTATTTTATTGCATATTTGAAATGTTAGAGTTATGATTTCTATGGTGTTCACATATGTTGTATTGTTTTTATATGAGTCGTTAGCCACTCTGGGCTCCTTGTGAGGAAGAGTAGGATATAACCATAAATATAAATAAATAAGTAAGTAAAAAAATTACAAAATTAAACTGCATTCTGACCAAAGGATTTGGGTTCCCTTGACACCAAGTTCAGTTCTCCTATTTTCTTCTGCTCCGTCATCATCATCAGGCGATCACTCGTGACCGAGTAAGATTGTCTTCCAGGATAAAAGGAGGAAATTCTAAAGAAGATTGTGTAGACTCTAGCGATGGGTCCGTAAGTGACTGTGGAGGCCAATTCTAGATCCACACAGCTTCCCACAGTGAGGACACAGGCTACCAGATGGAAGATGGTCCTGTAAAGGATGCACTTGACGTGCTTTTCGCTTAGCATGTTTCTCCCTTTCACCTTGCACTCGGGCTTCTTCAAAGTCCATGGAACCTTTGTGAAAGGCCAACCTCCATTTAGATCATTCATGGGCCAGAGCTTCCCAGTTTTCGATGTTTATATTGCATTTTTTTAGATTAGCCTTATGAACATCTTTAAACCTCTTATATTGACCACCGATATTCCGCTTTCCATCCTTGAGTTGGGAATAAAGTAACTGCTTTGGGAGACGGCAGTCAGGCATTCGAACAACATGACCGGTCCACTGAAGTTGGCGTTGAAGGATCATTTTTTCAACGCTAGTAGTCTTTGCTTCTTCCAGTACACTGACATTTGTTCGCCTATCTTCCCAAGTAATTTGCAGGATTTTCCAGAGGCAACGTTGGTGAAATCTTTCAAGGAGGTGGAAGTGACGTTTATAGATAGTCCATGTTTCGCAGGCATACAATAAAGTTGGTAATACAATGGCTTCATAAACCAGTGTTTTGGTCTTCTTACAAATATCCCGATCCTCGAACACTCTATGTTTCATTCGAGAAAACGCGGCACTTGCGGAGCTCAAACGATGCTGGATTTCACTGTCAATGTTAGCTGTTACAGAAAGATAGCTGCCAAGATAGAGAAAATGATCGACATTTTCCAGTATTGGATCCGCCAAGCTGGATAGATGGCATCACCAAAGGGTTAGCTTGCACTTGCTGATGAAGCACTTTGGTTTTTTTGATGTTAAGTGAGAGACCAAGTTTTCCGTATGCTTCTGCAAAAGCATTTAGGATAGTTTGGAGATCATCCTCTGAATGTGCGGAGACCACATTATCATCAGCATACTGAAGTTCCACAACGGAGGTTGTATTGTAATTACCTTACTTTTTGCTTTCAGCCTGCTGAGATTAAAAAGCTTTCCATCTGTTCGGTATATAATTCCCACACCAGTGGGAAGTTTCCCCTCGACAAGATGTAAAATCATGGCGATGAAAATAGCAAATAAAGTTGGGGCGATAACACATCCCTGTTTAACACCTGATCCCATTTTAAATGGAGCACCATGAGAGCCGTTGTTGTCCAAAACCGTTGCCGTCATGTTGTCATGGAGAAGTCGCAAGATATTCACAAATTTATTGGGGCATCCAATTTTCATAAGGATAGTCCAGATAGTCTGCTCCGTACTATGCATGTGAAAACCCGTCACTTATGAGGTGAGAAAGTTGCATGGTTGTTAAGCATGTGGCATTAGAGACAAAAGACAACACATAAGAGACCATCTAGCTATGAATTCCCGGAAAGCCTGGTTCCCTGCTCTCTGTCCCATTCTACGTGGCGTGGTAGGGTGGTGGTCTTGTTTTAGCAGGCGGTTGCTGTGGGCAACATTGTCTTTTGGTTAAGACATGCTGTATAGTATCTGATGGTGCCCTTCCAGCAGAAGAATGGACACTGCTGGCAGACTGAATTTCCCCTCCCCCTGCATGTGTGCCCCAAATCTACTCCACTTGGCTGGGGAACCCTCTGGAGCAGATTTGGGGCACATGTGGGGGGCTGCAGGGGGGAGCAGGGGAAGGGAAAGTCTTCTGACATAGGGCTTAGTCTACTGTTTTTGCTGCTCTTTTATTTTTGGAATTGATATTGTTAAGCCTTAGTATGAATGACTAGTGGATTGTTTAAGCTTGGTGTCATGTTGAATATATATTAATATGACTTTTTTTGGCCTCTTCAAATGTTGTTTCTATGACTATTTAATTTGTTCTGATATGTCTTATTGTTAGTTAATTATCTTGAAATGTTGTTAGATATATTTTGTTAATGTATATTCTGTTGATGTTGTGAGCTATTTTGAGCATGGTTTTTACCATGGAAAAGGGGTGCACATATTAACTGCTGATGATTCATAGACCAGTATGGGAACAACTGGAAAGATGGGGGCAATGGTGCTACTCTGAGATGCATGTAAAGGGGGCATGCCATGAACTTATCTAGGGCCATTTCTAAGGTGCTGGTTTTAACGTATAAAGCCTAACATGGCTTGGGACCACAATACTTGATGGAGTGCCTCTCCCAACCACAATCTACCTGGACACTATGATCAACATCTGAGGCCTTCCTCCAAGTGCCACCTCCAAAGGATGCTCAGAGGGAAGCAACAAGGGGGAGTGCCTTCCTAGTGGTGGCCCCCTGACTGTGGAATTATCACACTGAAGCCCGCCTGGCACCAATTCTGTCATCCTTTCAATGCCAGGTTAAGACAGCCCTCTATGCTGGGGCATTTAAAGACATCAAAGGATATTTACCAGTAATCGCTTGATGGAGTCACCCATGTCAGGTCTTTTTAATAGGTCTACCCAGTGTCAAATATTGTTTTAGTTGTTAAATTGTTTTTAAATTTTGTATTTGGGGGGGGGGAGATTATGGTGTTTTATGGTATTATGGTCCTCTTTTAGGAACTGTTGTAAACCGCCCAGAGAGCTTCGGCTATTGGACGGTATAGAAATAAATTAATAAATAATTTCAAGGGTAGAATGTTCATGTAGGATAAAACACACAATCATGTATATTTTGTGGCTTGTACATATTGCATAATAGATGGAAGTACACCCAGAATTTATATGAATTATCCTTCAGGAAATTTATATGAATTATCCTTCAGGAAATTTATATGAATTATCCTTCAGGAAAGTGCTTCCAATATAGGACAGGATTGGACAAATGTATCTGGGGGGGGCAGATGACCCCTCCCAAAAGCCGTCCATGGGCTGGATGATGCACTAGCTGGAGCTCCTCCAGTGGGTACCTAGGTGGGGACCCAGTTTCAGTGTGCATGGGTTTTCCCCAGCCAAGAAAAGTCCATGGACAGTGAAGCCACCCTGCCTGACTGGGATCCTCCAGCTGGTGCCTGGGTCAGTGCAGCTTCACCTGCTCTGTGGTTTCCCCAAATGGAGAGGATGCTGGGAGGTCAAGGTACTTAGCATGCCAATTGCTGCTGCTGCCTTTTCTCTGTCTAAACTTGCATAGGATTGCGCCCTTAAATCCTTTGCTGGATGTGGGCATTACAGCAGAACCCTATGCATGTCAACTCAGAAGTCCCATTCAGCTCAATGGTAAGTGTGTATAGGATAGTAGCCTTCGTTCTCATCCAGCACCATTCGAATCAACAGGCACTGACATCAAAGAGAATAGAATCATTCTCACAGTGCTAATGTTTGGTTGTTTTTGTTTTTTTGCAAGCTTCAACATTATGCTAATATCTCTTGCAGATAGGAAGCTTTTTCTGTGTGTTCCTACTCTTCTTCCACCCTGTTCCTTCTAGGTATGTCACCCTTGAGTACTTTATATAACGTCTCTGCAACCTTTGATGTTTACAGTCTGAAGGAAGTTGTGTTGACATGTTCCTGTAAATTATTGTTTAGCTAAGTTATGCACACTTAGCTCTTTAAATATTTCCCCTGTGGAAAGGTGAAGGGAATGACTATTAGTATGATAAGATTAAGCTGTTTTAGCCCTTTAATTATTTTTTACTGCTTATTCTGTTAAATATTTTTTAAGTCACAAAGAACTAAGCAGGTTCACACATGAATGTAGACAGGGCCGGTTCTTCCATTAGGCGAACTAGGCGGCTGCCTAGGGCACAGGGCTAAAGGGGTCACCAAAATGCCTTGGGAAAAAAAACAGTCCGTGGTGCGCGTGCGCCATATAACCCCTTCCCGCCCTAAGCGCTTCCCCTCGCTTCGGTAGGCCGTCGGTCAAAGGGTGGGGGGAAGGAGGAGGAGGAGGCAGAGCTGGTTGCGAGGCGAGGGGGGTGTTGGAGGATAAACCGCCTGCCCAGCGCGCAACCAGCAGTATGTAGACTATGTCACCTTTTATCTTTTTAAAGCCCCTTTCCTGCCCCGTTTGTCTCTCGTGCTTCTGCTCCCGTTTCCCACACGAGAGAAGCGGGGCTGGGGATGGCACCAGAAAGAAGATCCAGCCCCCATATTGAAACAGAGGCTTTCTTGTGTGGAGAAAAGTTAAAATAAAAATATCTTCGAAGCTGCAGCCCGAAACACGCTTGCCTGGGAGTAAGCCCCATGGAATTCAGTGGCACTTACTGTGGAGATGCCCGCGATAGTGCTGTTAATGCGTAGCGGTGGTCGCAATAAACGCCCCAGTCCCATGCCCCGCTTCTCTTCATGCCGAGAAGGGCCCTGCCAGGCCGTCCAGGGCACCGGTGGGTTTAAACAACCCACCTGGATAGTCACAGAGATAAGACTGGACGTTTCGCGAAGCCCTTCCCTGCGTGCCAAATCGCCTGTCAGGGTAGTTTGGGGAGGAAGTGAGATATTACATGGTATAAAGTGTTCCACATGCATCATCAAGCAGTAATCCTCTGCACAGCAACCCTGTAAGGTTAGCCGGTCTTCTCACCCCCTCCATATTGCAGGGAGGCAGGTGAAGCTGCCAGAGCGAGTGTGGTGGGGCCTGCTCGTGCCACCTGCTGAGGGCACAGCAGAGGGAAAAGTACCACCTCCGGTGCAGGGGGGAGCTGTTGGTGGGCCATGGGGGCTGGAGCAACTCTCTTAAAGACTCATAAATGCAAGGGACTCGCTCTCGATTGGCGAAATCTCACATGTCGGAGACGGAGGGGCCGCAGTCAGTGCAGCACAGCACGAGGCATTTTCCTTTCCGAGCACGTCGCTCAACCCAGTTAAGTGGGGGGCCCAGCCCACCCCTCCCCCGCAGCCAGGACTCAGCTGAGTGCAGAGAAGTCCGGGCTCCTCGGAGGAAAGGTGGGATAGAAATGTCAGAAACAAATAAAAAGGCAAGGAAAATGAAGTTTTAAACATTAAATGTAGTTTCTGTCACACTTCACCAGGAATTTTTCTATATAGCAAATTAAATTGGTACTACATCAACATGTATTTTATGTATGTTTGTCAATGTTTATGATAATAAATTTTTTAGGTTTTGCCAATTGACTTTTATTTCATAATGGGCATAGGGCTGGAGGGAGGGAGGGAGGGAGGGAGGGCTCAAGTGGGAAGGGCGCGCGCTAAATATCTGATCTTGCCTAGGGCACCAAACTGCCTTGCACCGGCCCTGCATGTAGATCACCAGATTGGTCCTGACTTGATTACTCAAGACTTGCTGACAAGTAGCAGAGGCTCCCTTCATACAGTCACCAAGCCTCATGGGAGCCGACTCCCCATGGCACTATCCCATACAAGTATGTCATGCGTATGAATACTGCAGCCACTTGGGTAGGGCATGTGAACCTTTCCCACCTGATCAGCTCCACCCTCCTGCTGTGTGTTATGAGGAGATATAGTTATAATCATCTGGTTGTGACTATGGCTCACAAGGAAGGCCACAGCAGACCCCAAAGGCAGTTGGGTAAGCTTGGGTTCATAGAAATGATTAGCTAAGCCCTTCACTGGACTGGCCAGGTGAGAAAAGAGATGCAAATGAAGGTTTGAATAGAGAGTGACTCAGAGCCTGATGAATGAATAGGCCATGGCAGAGAGTCTTGCAATGCTCACATAGCTCAAATGCACAGGAGAACATCCCCTGAAAAGAAACCTAAAATATCCCTGAAAAGAAATGGCTTTCCATCACTACCACCACTAGGCAGACTCAACCAGAAGCTTAAACTCATCCTTAAACTCATCCGGTAGGGCACATCAACAAAAGGTTTTCCTTATAACATCGATCAAGGGCCCCAGCCTCATACAAAGGCAAGCATTAGTACACAAAAGAACAGTGATTAAGGAACATCAGGAAGACAAAGACAGCCCCTGCCCCTCCCATGTAACCAGAGGTGCAGCAGAGAAGGTATAAGAATTCAAACGTGTAGCCCATAGAAGTCAGCAAGCAGGAATGTGCACACCTCTTGCTTCCCTCTGCCATGCAGGACCCCTTCCAGAGAGAGACCAACAACAAATCAGGTAGCTATGGATTCTTCCCTTCTTCTTGCCTTTCCTTGCCAGCGTGGGGTGAGGGCCTTCTCTCCCCCTTCCTGGCTGTCTATAGGCTACCAAAAGGCACAGGGACCTTTTCTATCTAGAGTATGATTAGAGATGCAGTAGGTATATTTTGCCGCCTGAATTATGGTGGAAAACATTGTAAGACCAGGAGCTGAGACACTGTACCTGCTCTATATTTCTTCTTAAATAAACGGCTCTTCTTTCCTTCTAAATGCGTTGTATCTCAAGTTCAGTGTTAGTCTGTCAAGTCTATGTTCAGTGTTAAAGGGTGAAGCGCACGGCATACATCACCCAACTGCATGCATTTTTACTCCAGCCAAAGATCCCAAACCTTTTGCAATAGGGTGTGGTTAGCCTCTAGAGGGAATCTAATGCCCAGATTATCTGTCATAACATGTGTTGCCAATCAGATGGGAGTGATCCACACAATCAGCCCCACCCACTCATACCACAGCCACGTGGGATCATCATAACCTCAGGGATTTGGTTACCATGCAGCTTGTGAGTATGAGCAGCTGAATAACTGAACTCACAAAGTGAAGGCTTGGCAAAGCAAAGTTTACCTGGTTATAAAACCAGGTTTACCTGGTTATAAACACAAACTACCTGGTTATGAAAGGTACACAAAATATAAAATAGAACTGAACTTTTGTATACAAGAAGACCAAGTTAAGAAGCAAACTTCTGCTGCTAACTGGAAATCAGCAAATGAACTTTCTCTTATTATATGGAAACAGAAAATTTGGGACCTTGCACAAATGGAAAAACTCACTAAACATTTTCAGGCACAAAGAGGCCAAGAAGTTGACACTGTTTTAAGGAATCCATTTATTGAACTCACTAATACTGAGAAGAATACACGGCAACTTCCTCCGACACACGGAACTCTATGGCGTGATCTATTCGGATGATGAGTGATAACTTTATGAGATAATCTTGCTTGTACCAAATAGAGATCCTGAGTGATCAGAAAGACTGTAAAGAAATTGACTCACATGTGGTATACTTAAATTTGTTACTGTTCATTGTTACTTTGAAAAAAATAATTAAAAAGAAGAAAAAGCAAACTTGTTTGGCTCCACCTGGTTGCTAGGCAACATTCCCCACCTTGTGACTTCTGTTTGCATTCTGCATGCATCCAGGGCAATGAATTAGCTCTGCATCCTGGGTGATCCCTTGCTATTATATCTTTAAAACTCTAAACTTTCTTGGTGTGATCTCCTGCCAAGTGCCAACGCTATTCCAACTAGTGCTGTGACAAAAAATTCCCCACCTTTTTCGTTCAATTTGATAGAAAAGAAATGGTTTTTCAAAAAGAAATTCAAAGGAGAAGAAAATTTCAGAGAAATTCTCAGGGTTGGATAAGTAAGGTGCTTACCTTACTCATGAGGTGACCAAGGAGTGTGCAAAAGTGTCCTGTCTTTCATGGTACAATTATCTTTCTGGAAGCCTGTTGCACCTCCTCAGTTTCCCACACTTCAGTTCAAGCCTGGGGGAAGACATTGTGAGGTAATTAAGTTAACCCACAGGGCATTGGGAGGCGCAGACAGCCTGGGAGGCTGCAGAACAATGGAGAGATTTGTAATAGAAAAAGAAAACACACAGCACCCTTACAGTGATTAGGTAAGCTTACAAACACCACCAAAAAATTCAAAAAGAGAGCCAGTGTGGCGTAGTGGTGAGAGTGTTGGACTGGGACTCAGGAGATCTCGGCCATGAAACTCACTGGGTGACTTTGGGCCAGTCACTGACTCTCAGCCTAACTTAGAGGAGGAGGAGGATTATGTAAGCCACCTTGGGTTCCTTGCAGGAAAAAAGGTGGGGTATAAATATAATAAATAAATAAATAAATTACAAAGCACCCAGAGAATAAGCCTCTTTTTATGAGTAAAGAAACTTTCAGGAAATTGGAGGGCAGAGTCTTTAACACAGATTCTTTCCCAATCCCAGACCTAGACACAACACTGCCCCCCTCACACTTGAAATGTGGAGGGTGCAGAATAGGGGCCAGGTTGCCAAGACAGCTGATGCTGTTGCCATTTGCAGTGGCAGCACAAAAAGCCAAAAGAAGAAGGTGAAAGAGAAGGAGAAAAACAGCTGTGCTGCAACCCTTGCCAATGGTGAGCCGTACCTATGAGAACAATTAAGAGTTTCTCCTCCCCTTGGAGAAATTTGGTGAAATTTCTCTGCCCGAAAATAGAGTGGCCATTTGTGCACAGGTCTAATTCCAACACATCTAGGTGTGTGATGGAGGCCAGAATATAAATTTGAGGGATCGCTGGATGAAATGTAAGCACTCTCTCTGGTGTTAGGTCTGTGATGGCTCTTTCACGCATGAAAGTCGTCACCTAGGGTGCTATCCGATGGCTGCTAGACAGAGTCTAGATGGCCAAAGGAGAAGTCGGAGTCCCCTCTCTGACTGCAGAAGTGTGCTCTGAGGTCGGAGTTGGGGCTCCAACTTCAGAGCACCCTCCATCCACCCTCGCAGCCGGCATGGAAAGAACTGCCCCTGCAGCTGCAATGAAGGATGGGGAGAGCGGAGAAGTCAGGCTTCACCAGCATACAGAGTATCCTGGCGGTGCCTCAGCCTCCCCTCCGTGCACTCCGGAGTAAAAGACTTAGATGGCTGAAATTTGCCATCTAAGTCTTTTGCAGGGGGCAGGAGGAGTGTGGAGGTGACCTTTGCCCCCGAGCTCCGTCTGCCCTCCATAGGATGCCCGGAATCCTCTGAGTTTGGAGGATTACTGGCAGCCACATGATCGCATTGCGCTGCCCATGCCGCAGTCTTCAAGCAGTGCACGTGTGGACGAGTCCGAAGTGGGACGGTGCATGGAAGTGCACTCTGTAAGATATGCAGCCCGTTGTATGTCGAGAGAAAACAAAGCAGGAACGGGAAAGGAATGGTTGATTAAGCAAAAGGAAGAGTGACTGAGAAAACATGAGGACAATTCGGATAGACTGTCAGGAAAAAATAATGCAGGTGGAAGACAGAGAAATCCTATTTGTTTATTTTGTTTGCATTTCTAGAAAATATAAGAACAAGATGATGATGATGATGATGATGATGATGATGATGATGATGATGATGATCACCTTGCATAAGTCATGCAATTTCAATATAATTAGGTAGCAGAGTAAGCCATATAATTTTTAATTAAAATATTAAAGAGTGCACTAGCAGCAGGATAGGAGATGCTCTTATCTCTCTCTAATTAATATTAAAATATATAAAATTAGATTGTGAAGTTTCAATCCAAATAGTATTGATTAAAATCTCATACAACCTTGAGATGCTCACCATCTTCTAATCTTCATTTCATCCGTGACTTACCAGTGCAATGGTATTCATTTATTTATTCTTATATTTTTATCCCACCCTTTTTAAAAGATGCATTTAAATATACTTTGAGATGTGATTTTTTTGGTGCAGATTTAAAATAATAAATGGCAGACTAAAGCAGATACATGAGAAAGAGTCACAGATCATAACAGTGTGATTCATCCATCCCTAAGCAAATGTGCCATTACAATAAATTCCAGCACTTATGTGCCTCAAAAAAAAATATCACTCATTAAATCTGAAAAAAAAATATACATCTTCCAGAACTCATTTTTGTGTGAAGACAAAGGTCAAAAGGAAGCCCTGAGAATGGTGGTTCTCCAGAGGCTTTCATTATCCATGTACCAATGGGCTCTTACCTGTCGTAAAAACCTGCCCCTGTTGTTTCCTTGCAATTAAGCATCTGTTTGAATCTAAACTGCAACTGGATGTGTTGCCATAGGAACCACTTGCTCTATTTCAAAGGCCATTGTTTCCTTGGGTCTTTTGCCATGGTCACACTAGCAGTGGCTTCCACATGAGTATATAAAGAGTATTGTTGCTTTGATCCTATAAAGTCTACAGAATGGAAGATGACAATCCTTTTACAACATTGGCCTGCTGCTGCTCTCAAATAAAATAAAAAACAAAATAGATAGCTACGAAATGAACTAAAACAGGGGCAGCAGGATTCAGTGTGGCTGCCTGTAACCCTTCAAACTCAGAGGAATACAGGCATCCTATTGGAAGGAGCGCGGAGATTAAGGTTGCCTCTGCGTTTCTCCCATCTTGCAAAGGACTTAGATGGTCGATCTTCTTGGTCGTCTAAGACTTTGGGGCCTGCTTGCAAGGAGGACAGGCTGAGGCGCTGCTGGGATACATCGTATCCTGGAAGAGCCTCACTCCTCCCCTTCCTGCCCCCTGGAACACCCACCCAGCGCCAGCTCCGAGATCAGTATTGCGACCTCGGAGCCACAGAGGGTGCAGTTCTTTCTGCACCATCTGCGAGGGCGGAGGGAGGGCACTCCGAATTCAGAGTCCTATCTCTGACCTCAGAGCAAGCTGTGATGGACTCTGAATTGTCCTATGGCTCTTTAGTGGCCATAGGATTGCACCCTAAATTGATTTAGAATTGTGGTATCAAGTGAGTTAAAACCGTGCATTAGCTGGGCATTTATTTGCCAAAAATGAGGAAAAGTTGTATAAAAATAGCTAAGATAAACTATCAAAGAAAGTAAGTAGGCAAATGAGATGATCTAAATTAAACCCCTTCTTATAAACATGACAATTTTACAAATTACTTTCCCTTTCAAGCACATCCAGTAAGATTGGATGAATCTCAACTGAGAAACTGACAGAAACTGACATATGTATCAAAAAGAGATCTAGAGCTGAAGAGCTTGTGATAAAAGATGGCAAAAAGGAGGCTTGACAGTGCCAGAAACTAAGATTTATTACAATGGCAATGGTATTCAGTGGATATATAATCTAGAGAAAATCAGTATTAAAAACTGAACAAGCCACAGGTCCATTAAACTTACAAGCTTTATTGTGGACAAAATGGAAGTCAACATTCAAACGAAGAAAAAAGCATCTTATCATCTACAATTTGGTTAGCAAAAAACAAACAAAATACAAAAACGAAAAAACTCGAACAAACCAAAAATCAGTCTGGGCTTAGCTCAGTTGCCAACTTGCCAATAGCATTTTTTTATTTATTATTTAGATTTCATTCCTACGGAAACCTTGTTTTAGAGAAAAACACGCACAAAATAGATAGATGATAGCTAGATAGACAGACAGACAGACAGAATTAATTGGTAATTTAACTAGCTGCACATGTATGAAGTCAGAAACAATTTAGATAATTGGGAACCTTGTTGTTGCAAGCATCTGCAGATACTAGGTTATGTAAGACATCTACAGAACCAATATTTTCAGCTGAGAGCTAACAAAGTTTTTTAAAAATAAGCTAATAAAAAATTATTGGTGTCTAAAGTTTATAAATTGCTGATAGAATATCCTTGTGAAACTGAACTACTGAAAATTGTCAAGACTTGGGTCATCCTATAAATGTCATGATTGGTGGGGGGGAAGAAGTATAGATAAGTGGTAATAATTTCTCACTGTGTATTACAGATTTCACAGATCATGGAGTTGGAAGGAGCCTACAAGGCTATCGAGTCCAAGCCCCTGCTCAATGCAGGAAACTAGAGAAGGGGTCTCCCATCCAAGTAACAACCAGGCCTGACCCTGCTTAGCTTTCCACACTCAGACAAGCTGAGCCAGCATACGCCACAGGCCTGTAATGCAAAGACAAAGAAATTGTTGCAAGACAATAGCTAAGATGGTGGTGTACAGTGTATGCAAAAAATGTTTAAAACTGCACTTATAATAGTTTATGTTGGAAATATAAGAAGATGGGAACACTTCAGCTATGGTGGATGTATATATCCAGTTGCTAACAATTATTGGTAAGATATTTATAGAAGAACAATATATAGAATGAATGGAGTACTGCCTGGAATTATCAAGGACTGCCTGCTGATCAGCTTCTATGTTTAAAATATTTATCGCCCATCTTTCTTCCATCCCAGGTGGCTTCTCGTCCAGGCTCTGACCAGACCCAGACCAGCTCAGCTTCAGCGAGGTGCTTGCTTCATGTGCCCTCAGACATATGGCTCTCCAACAGGCTCCTGCCTCACTGGAGGTAAACCCCGGTGGGAGGTGAGAGTGCCATTGCTGTGGATGCCTGCATGGCAGCTGCCCACCTTGTCCTCACCTCTTCCATGGCGAGGAATAAGAGGCAGGAGGAGAGGATTTGTTAAATCCTGAGAAAGAGCAGAAGGAGAAGCATCTACCTTCTACACAGCGTAAGCTTGCCTCCAGTCTTTCCCAGTTGTTCCCAATAAAAGCACAGCAGTTTTGAGGACAGCTGGTAGATCAGGTCTGCACTGCCTATATAATGAAGTGAATTCCCCCTGCCTTAATGTAGCGGCGGTAGGGCAAGGGTAGGCCAGAACACAACAGCCAATGTTGTGTCCTTTGAGGTCCCTCCTCTTAGAGGCTGCTTCCTCTTGGGTCTGGGTCCTCAGTGGTCCCTTCTAGTGTTATGCCTGGATGAGTCTTCTGGGAGAAAGGAGCCAGTTTTTCACAGGAACCTTTGAGCTTTTTATTGGCATGTATGAAAACTAGCATTATGTCAAAGTTTCTCAGGAGACATTTTTCTGAGAAAATTTCTGAGATTTTTCATTTTCCCACCACCTAGAAAAAGAAGCTCACTTTGCATAAATGTATTCAAATATTCTCCATCAATTTTTGTGTGCTCCAGTGTCACCCCTGCCCCAACACACACACACACACACACACACTTGGAATGACACTAGGTCTGGGGCATTGTGGAGGATATAAAATCAATGGTGGCCAGGCTGCCAACACAGTTGCTGATAATGTCACTTGCAGTGGCAGCAAAACAAACAAACAAACAAACAACTTTTATAGAAAAGAAAGAAGCTGGACTACTGCCACAGCTAATGGTCACTCCCACCCCCAAGAAACTATGGGAGAATTTCTCTTCCATCTAGAGAAATCAGGTGAAATGATACCTGCCATAAATAGGGTGGAGAAGTTCAAGAGTCCATTTGTGTATGGCTCTAATGAAAAACATTAATAAGGGGACATTTAAGAACTGCTATCCTATATGATAACATCAGCAAGGACCTTAGATGCCATGTTAGAAAGATGCTGACAGTAAAAGAATGCGAAATCAGATATGTGAATATGCCTTTATGGCCAAACCAACCCCTTATGTAAGAACTAAAGAAGGTAGACAAAAATGCAATCAGTTTAATGAGAACAGGCAATTTTAAAATCATCTTCTAGAGCAATAAAGCATACTCCTGCACAGACATTTAACGAAATATCCAATTTATTGTAAAACCAATGATGAATATGTCCGATATAAATCATTGTCCATATAATTTTGTAATGTTACATATATATCAATTAAAAGTGTGTAAGAATTATTGCTGGGCTCACAGCCCGGAAGCTATCCCGAAATAATGGCTGTTTCCAAGTGGGTGGGTGTTCACATGCCTGCTGTGATTTGTGCAGTCACCATGACTTCTCAGTCTAGAGATGGGTGAGAATTTTGTTTGGTTTGGTTTGATAAGAACTTCCCCAAATTCACAAATTTCCTCAGTAACAGGAAGGAAAGATTTTTAAAAAGCGAATGTGGGGAAAAAAACAAAACTGACAGGTTTGTCCATTCAGGCCCGGGTTTTGAGTGTTTTGCTCTTCAAAGTCTGGGCTTGAATCCCTGTGTATTCAACCATGTTTGTGGTGCTGAATTAGCATTGCCACCTCTTTTTTCTATCAGGATCCTCATCTTTAACAGCTACATGACAGGCAGGCAAGTATAATATAGTCTTTCCCATGCTGGGTATCGCTTTACTGATTGAATTTGGCCATTTCAGATGGGCGAGAATTTTGTTTGATTTGCTTTTGATCAGAATTTACCAAAGTCTGTCAATTTCTCCATAAATGGGACAGAAAGGATTTGAGATTTTGAAAATTCAAATATGGGAGAAAGTGATGCTGACAGACAGATTTGTCCACCCTTGGTTTAAACGAGGCCACACAGTGTTCGAATGCAGGCAGCAGTGTTTTTAGGGGTGGGAAATCCACCCAGCACTTGACTCGTGGTGCGTGCGCTGAGCACTGTCGCCGCATGAGCCGAGCTGAGCCAAGCATGAGTGCCAGCTGAAGCGCTCGCTGTACTTCCGGGTTCCCAGCGCTACACTGTTTACATAGAAAATAGCATAAGATACATTAAAAACAGCCAGGATTTCACAAGTTGCGCAAATCACAGCCATTTTTAACGTATCTTACACCATTTTCTACGTAAACAACATAGCGCTGTAACCCGGAAGTCACTTCCCCGGCTTGGCTTGCGAGAATGCGAGTCGAACTGGGGAAACAGGTAGGGCGAGTGGAGCTCGGGGGGTTGAGCCCGGTGAGTTCTCTGGGCTTCCACCTTCCAATCGACTCCACGCGCGGCCCTAGTTCTCATAAATGCTGCTTCTGCACCCATGCATCCTGGACTTTAGCCCGGCAGTAGTCCCAGTCCCACATGCTCCCAATACATTTATCTTCTGCCATGTGAGTCCTTGAACGAGGCCTTAGTGCTCACAATAGGGATGGGGGGGGGGAATCTACAACGGATTCAAATGAGTTCTGTGATATTTCTATGAATCTGACCTGTGGATTCTGCAGTAGACCGGCTTTTTCTGAGTTGTGTGGATTCCACAGTCTTGCAGACCAGTTTTTTTTTTACTTTTGGGGGGGATTTGCACAAATTCACACTTGTGGTAATGTGCATTGGCGCTAATTCACATTTGCACTAATGCGCATTGGTGCAAGAGCAAATTAGTGCTAACGCTAATGCGCGTTAGTGCAAGTGGAACAAAATTTTCATACATCCCTGAAAATATCCAATTCCATCAATGAGTGGACAATAGAACAAAAGACTCCTCATGATCTATGGAAGACAGATGGAGTCCTTCCAGCTCGAAGGACAGAGTGCTTATACAGGCCTGTGGCTTACGCTGGCTCAGCTTGTCTGAGCATGGAAAGCTAAGCAGGGTCAGATCTGGTTATTACTTGGATGGGAGACCCCTCCTCTAGTTTCTTGCATTGAGCAGGGGGTTGGACTCGATAGCCTTGTAGGCTCCTTCCAACTCTATGATCTATGACATTTATTATTTATTTATTTATTCTATTTTTGAATCGCCCATCTGGCCAGTCATCTGGCCACTCTGAGCGATGTACAGTCTAATTAAATAGGGGAAAAAACCAACAACCCCCCCAAAAAACAAAACAAAACCAGAGCGTCAGTTAGCCGGGGGGGGGGGGCAGTCCAACCGGAACAGGCCCTGATGTTCCCTCTGCCTGCTCCTGCCACCTTCACTCCTTCCTCTTCCCCACAGGACCCCTGATGTCAGTTAGCCCTGGGGGGGGGGCAGTCCAACTGGAGCAGGCCCTGATGTTCCCTCTGCCTGCTCCTGCCGCCTATGAAACAGATTGAACAAAATCTGTATATCCCTCATGTCTTAGTATTCTGGATATAGGAAGGAGGGACATGAAGATGGCTAATAGCACAACCCTATAGCATGTTTACTCAGAAGTAGGTCCCAATGAGTCGAATGGGGCTTACTCCCAGGAAAGTGCATATAGGATTGTAGAACATTTCTGGTCACCCTGCTGAAAGAGTTCAACAAGCTTTCCTCAAAAGGTACAGTCTATTATATAAAATGAGCACAGCAATCTGTCTTGTTTCCACGTCAACGGAAAACTATTTTGGAAGCACAATGATTAGCAAAGAGACTGGGTGATATTTCAATACAATAATTGTTAATATCTTTGTTTTTGTTATGTCTTTCCCCCGCTGTTTTGTCTTGCTGTTGTATCTTGTCGTGATGTTAACTTTGATTTTAAATTGGAAAATTAAAGTGCATCTAATTCGATGTAAAAGTAGAACATGTTCTACTCCCTAGAACATGATTCTGCCATGAAGAGGCAGAAATGCTCTTAAGTTCTTGAGGAAAGAAACTGCAGGTTTTATTTTTCTTCAGGAAACCCATAAAGAAGGTGTGTGTGAAAAATATCTTCAACTCGGGCTGGGTTAGGACTTTGCAGGTTCAAATATAGGGTGGTGGGGGGTGGAGGGTGGGAAACAAGAGGTGGCTACAACTGGGAAAAGTACTTCTTTTTTGTCACAAGATATGTAAAGAGGAATCAGGGTGATATATTACATGCCTGAACAAGTAATTACATTAGCTTGCATATATGGACCTCATTACGCACAAGGATGCAGCAAGTGCTATACAGCAGGGGTGCAGAACCTCAGCGCCGCAGGCCAAATGTGGCCTGTCTGGGATCCCAGTCCAGCCCACACTACTTTCCCCCAATTGCCGATTGTTTTGTGGTTTCCCAGATTTTGTGTGGCTTATTTCCCATTCTAAAAGGTTGAAATACCCCTCCTAAAGCTTAGTTGCTGGCTGTAAAAGCTTTAAGCTACAATATGCTGGTGTGTTTGGTATTTTGGCTCCACCTCATTGCCTTTGGCCAGCTCACCACTGGAATGTGGCCCCCGAGAGCTTTTCTGAAATAGAATTCAGTCCTTGCACAGAAAGAGGTTCAAAAACCGCAGCTACAGAGGTAGGAACTGCCTTCTCTGCTGCCAACTATGATGGTTTCCTTGAGGTTCCACATGACTTCTTTAAAATTTATTTTTAGCATACCATCATGTCATTCTCAGTTCCAGTTCCAGTTTCAGGACCATGACATGATTAGAGATCCCGCCCCGCCTCGCCTTGCCTCTCTGTAGCGGGGTCCCCTCGCCACTCGATTCTCAGCGGCACGGAGTGATTCTCCGCGCCGCTCAAGCTGCCCGCACCCGCCGCTGTTTTAAGCCCTATTGCCCTGGTTTCTATGGAAAAGACGCAGCGCAGGGTCCCGGCGTGCCAGCGCAGGGTCCCGGCGTGTCACTTCTGGCCAGGCGGAAGTGATGCGATGGGACCGTTGCAGTGGGCGCGGGTGGCTTGTTGTGGAGAGGCGAGCAGGACCGGGACCCGGTAAGGCCCGTGAGTATCGGGCGGGCATTGGCGCGGCCAATTTCGGCCCGCTGCGCCCGCTCAAGGCGAGCGGTTGCATCCCTAGAACATGATTCTACCCAGATATTTTGTCCTCTAGCAGGTATGGTGCACCATTTGCCAGCCTTGTGTTACCTATATAAAGAAACTTTTTTTAAAATGCAGAGAATGAAGCTGTGAAAATTAATAATACAAATGAAAAAAAGTTTGAAAATATTATTACCTCAGTGATTAATATTAATGGCGCTAGGCAAGAGTACAAGAATGATCGTAAGAAGTATCACTCTTTTTAAACAATGGATGAGGCTATAATGAAGTCAATCGGATCACATTAAATGCATCATAAACAATACATGAATGAGATTGCTACGGAGCACACAATTTCTGAAGAAACCTGGATCTCAGATAATTAAGGAAATAGGCACATTAATTCTTTCTTCTAATGGTAAAAAGAAATACTTTGCTGTTTGATGTTTAGGGCTGTGCTAAAATCTGTCTTCCTATTTCCTGAAAGTTTCTTCCCTCATGAAAGAGGCTCCCAGTTTTCTGTCTTGTTCTTGGAGTGCTTTAGAACGGTGTTCTCCAACCTTGGGTCCCCAGATGTTTTTGGCCTACAACTCCCAGCATGCCCCAGCCAGCTATGCTGGCTGGGGCATGCTGGGAGTTGTAGGCCAAAAACATCTGGGGACCCAAGGTTGGAGAACACTGCTTTAGAATTTCTTTGGGTAGTGTTTTTGTCTTTGAGCTTACCTTATCATTCTGAAATGGCCAAGGGTGCTGTATGGTTCTTTCTTTCTTCTTTCTTTCTTTCTTTCTTTCTAGGTTCAGAACATATGAATGGAGGAGGAATTGGTGGTGCACCCACAGGCCTGACCCTCAGCTCCATGACTTCAAGGGTCTCATTTGCACTGAGTATATGTGCATAGTTCCAACTATGCTGCAGTAAATTTTCACCCATGTATGTTCAGGCGCACATGCATAGGTTCAGAACAATGTATAGAGGTAGACAACTTTATAGACCTTTCTCTCGGAGCCACATAGAGTTGCTGCAACTGTGCCAGTGCTACAATGTCTAAAGCAGGGTTGGGCAATTTTGGGGAAATTGTGCCAGTGCTACAATGTCTAAAGCAGGGTTGGGTAACTTGTGGCCCTCCAGATGTTTTGGCCTACAATTCCCATGATCCCTCACCATTGGTGATGCTGGCTAGGACTTATGGGAGTTGTAGGCCCACCCCTGATCTAAAGGGACCTTTGTCTTAGCCATTTTGTCTTCAGTTGCAGCCACTGAAGCAAGAAAATGAGCCACTAAAGTGAGAGAGAAATGGACAAAAACAACAGGAAAAGAGAATGCCAGCCAGTAGGTCCTCTTCTGTATTTGACTGCAGTATTTGACTGCAGTCCTCTTTAGCTTTCTTTGCTTGTCCGGGGCTGGGGCTGGAGCTGGAGAACCTCCAAGATTATCAGCAAAGGCTTCTCTTTTACACCCTGTGTAGCCCAACTTGGATAAGAACTCTGGAACTCCATGGAGCTTCCTCTAGGAATAGTAGGATTTTCAGGTCAGCTAGAATGAGGGGGAGAAAGAGAGAAATATGTCTACCTTTTTCCTGGCAGCAAAACAATGAACAATACTGAACATTTTATTCCTGACTGTTGTAATAAATAATGCAAAATGGCCCTATCAGTTCAGAAAACTGCCAGAAAGGACTCTGTAGCAATAAAGATAAATCTAATAAGGCCCTAATTAAATTGCATAATTTAATGAGGATGAGAATAAGGGATTCTGAAAAGTCACTTCCAGTTATGTCAGGAAGAATTCTAATCAAAACGAAGATGGGGGTGTTGGAAATGGTGATTCGGCATGATATAAACCATAATAAGCCAATGATAAAGATAATGTTTAAATGTGGATACAAAATATTAGCTTGCTAGATATGGAATTAAGCAAAACATGCTGCAATATGTAGCATTTGTCTTTGCATTTCCACCCCATTAAATATTAAGTTAAAGTTGCTTGAAGTAAGAAGTGGAAAAAGTTACCCTTGACAATTCTCTCAATTAGCCACTGCTCGTGCCTCTGTGGCAGCAAAGTGGCATCCGTTTGCACTTAAATATAGGTGGGCAAACACAGTGCAGCCACAGCAGCTCAGCCTGTAAGACTGGTGTTTCCCCCTTCTTAAAGGTTGAAATGCGTCTCCTACGGCTGTGTTACTGACACTAAGGGTGCGATCCAATGCCCTCTGCCCTTGATGCACATAAGCCTCAAACACAGAGGGGTGCGCTGGGTGCGAGATGTGGCAGCAGCGATCTCCATTTTCAGCTATCTAGATTAAGCACCACGGATGGGGAGGGAAGGAGGCTGGGGCACCATTTGGATCATCAGCTGCCGGCCCCAGCCTGGCTCCCCACCCCCCAACATGCCCCTTTAGTTCTCTCCAATGCCGATTTCCGATCTCAGAGATGCAGCTGGTGCAGCTGTGAGAAGGGCAGGGTGGGGGCTCTGCATTCGGAGTCCCAGCTCCGCAATCAGAGGACCTCAGAGCTGGGACTCCAAATAATTCTATCCCCCCCCCCCCAGACAATGTCGGGAGGATGTAGGATGCACCGTAAGTACTTTAAGCTAAAATATTCTTTTTGGTGTTTTAGCCCCACCCCTTTGGGCTTTGGACCCGCCCCCTTTGCCATCAGCCCAGCCCACCATTGGTGTCAGGATCTGCTCAGCTGGGAAGCACTGCAGCTCCATCTGGTGGCCGCTTTTCAGAAAGCAGCCCAGCCTACACTGCTTTACTTGCAGGGTTCAGCCCCAGACCTCCAGGTGCTCCCAGGCTCGCTAATACAGGCAAACTGGGAGATGCAGGAAGCCCTACATAAAGGCTCCCTCCTCCCTCAAGCCTCTGCCACAACAATATAAGTCATCATGGTGTCTGCAGCCAGTTCCTGACTCTGGTGACTAACTCTGATCCCTGCCCTGCCCTGCCCTGCCCTGCCCTGCCCTGCCCTGCCCTGCCCTGCCCTGCCCTGCCTGTATTTGAGCTGCATCTGCCCCTGACCTTTGCTTCTTGCCTTTGGCCCCACCTTGCCTGATATGTGCCGGACTTTTGATCATCTCTGGACTTCACTCATTTATCTGGCCCTGCTCCACTGTGTACGTGCTTGACCACTGCTTGCTCTGGACTCTGCTTTGTCTCTGGCCTGCATCTGCCTCCATCACCGCTGGCCCTGGCATTCCGGCCTAGGACCCTTGCTGCTCATGCCCTGGAGTTGAAAACTGGAATGTTGGTCCCAAGAGCTTCTCTAAAATTGAATTTGGCCCTCAGGCTGAAAAGTTCCCCACCTCTGTCTTCTACCCTGGCCACAAAGCACTGAGCAACAATTGACATGTCACATGGTGGCTGCTATTTTCTGCAGCCTGTGATAGCAACAACAAATCCCCTTCCCCATAAGAAATACTGACAGTGTTGTCCCTCACTGCAAAGCAATTTGGTATGAATTCCAGTTTTATGGGGAATCTGCAACTTCTTGTTGAAGAATCAGAAAACCTACTAAAAGGAACAAAAAATCCCATAGGGTGTGTGTGTGTGTGTGTGTGTGTGTATGTATGGGGGAGTCCGGTGAGGGGGGTGAGAGTTGCTGCCATGGGCAAGTGGTTAAAACTGGTCCTGAGCCTCTCCCAGGAAGAGTGTAATTGATACTAGGAATGCTGGAGGAATTTGGTCTTGGCAAATTCCATTAAGAAACTGACTTGATCCACACCTCCCAAACTAATGTGTGGATCAGAACATAGATATCCATTGGATTTCACCCTTCTCTGAATATAGTGGCACAGTTTTCAGCTCAAAAACATATCAAAATGCATTTACAAATATGTATTTTGAGAGAAAATGCTTTAGAAATATGAATTTGGAGAGCAAATACCTTTTTGAAAATATGTATTAAAATATTATTTCAATGTGAATTTTCATACAGAATTTTTAAACGAAAAAAACAATTTCACTGCTTAATATGTAAATAGGATGGAACAGACTGATTGGTGAACATATACAACAGTGACATGGTCCGGAAACAGTATGTGATCTGTCCCTTCCTAGCAGATGCGCACCTTATCCTGTGTATTCTCTCTCTAGTTGTGGCACTCTCTTGGGAAGGATATGTATTCATCCGGTGAGTGCAACATGAAGTAATGATTAGCATGTGTACATGCCATCACAGAACTAACACCAGGGATGGAACTTTCTTCCACCTCTGACTGCACTGGAATCAAACATTCAGCTGCCGTCACCAAGTGTAAGGAAATTGCATGATATCCATGTATGTGTGAATCAGCCCCAAATGAAGGGGAAAGAGATGATATGTTTGAGGAGGGAACTGCATAAAGTAACTTCACTTTGAAACTTAAATTCCCAAGACCTTAGCACTACCATTGTTGGCACTAATTGGGGTTTTTAAAAGCCACTGAAAACAAATGCAGGAGCCAGTGTGGCGTAGTGGTTATACTGTTGGACTGGGACTTGGGAGATCCGGGTTCTAGTCCCCTCTCGGCCATGAAACTCACTGCGTGACTTTTGGCCAGTCACTGACTCTCAGCATAACCTACCTCACAGGGTTGTTGTGAGGATTAAATGGAGGGGAGGAGGAGGAGTATTATGTAAGCTTCCTTGGGTTCCTTGCAGGAAAAAAGGTGGGGTATCAATATAATTAAATAAATAAATAAGTTCCAAATACTCAGTGGGTTCCAAATACTCCAGGAACTGCCTCCCACTGATGGAAGGGATCTGCTCATGGAAGGTGCTTCCATTCCATGCAGTTTTGGGGGATTCTCCCTCCACACCACACACCTTAGCTCACCCCATTCAGGGTCCTCGATCTTCTGTGCAGCATTTTCAGGGGTTGCTGTGGGGAGAATGGGGTGGGGAAGTCCACTTCTGCCAGCCCAGTTGCATACACCTAATTCTGGATCCAGCCCAGTTTGCTTTGCTTTTAAGAGTTGTTAATTCAGTGTTTCTCAAGCTCATCTGAAAACTGAGGCACACTTTCTTTTTGGTCCCAATTAAAATGGGAGGAAAATGGTTTTATTTATTTATTACTACATTTATATCCTGCCCTTTTTGTCTCTTGCAAGGAACCCAAGGTGGCTCACATGGTCCCTCTCCTCTCCATTTTATCCTCTCAACAGCCCCGTGAGGTAGGTTAGTCTGAGAGTCAGTGACTGGTCCAAATCACCCAGTGAGCTTCGTGGCTGAGTAGGGACTTGAACCCAGATCTCCTGAGTCCCAGTCCAACACTCAAACCATTACGCCACAGTGGCTCTCAATGCTATTCTTATACTAGGAAAGCTTTATTGTTATGGTGCCTAAATGTAAAATGTACCTGCCTTAGAGGAGGCCACCACCCGTGTTTCTTGCATTAGTTACTGATCTGCCCATGCCTGCTGGTTAGGATGGAGTGCTCCCATCACAATGAAATGGATTTAGAAATTATCATTTGTGACATTTTTATTCCAACCTTCCTCTGAGAAGCCCAGGACCACACACAAGGTTCCCTCCTCTTTTTCCTCACAGCAACTTTGTGAGGTTGGTTAGGCTGCGAGATAGTGACCGACCCAAGACCACTCAGTGAGCATCTTTGCTGAATGGGGATTTGAACCTGGGACTGTGCAGTCCTAGTTTAACATTCTAATCCAGGCGTGTCAAACCTCTTTTTGCCTGAGGGCCAAATTCAATTTCAGAGAGGCTATCTGGGGCTGCATTCCAATATTGGGCAGGGCCAGAGGTAAAAGGTGTATGACCAAAGGCAAAAGGATTTGGCCCAAAATACCAGCATATTTAAGCTCAATGCTCTCACTGCCAGTAACTAAGCCTTAGGAGGGGCATTCCAACCTTTTAGAATTGGGGAGGGGGGAATCTGCAAAAGCCAGGAAACCACCAAATGATTGGCAGTTGGGGGAAGGGGTGGAGCCAGCAGAAGGGGGCATGGCCACCTGGGGACCCCAGCCAGGCCAGATTTGGCCTGTGGGCTTGAGGTCTGGCACTCCTGCTGTAAACCACAAATGCTCTCGGCTGCTTTCACCTCAGTGGAGGCTAGTGAATTGGATGCGAGAGGCAGGCTAGTGAATTGTGCAGAGGCAGACTCCCCTGTAGGTTGGCACTTTCAGTTCACGGCAATTTTTAATTATTGAAAGTGTTTCTCCCTTTGTGCACTAGCAGTTTCCCTCATTGCATGCCAGTGCAGTGCACACAGTCTGGGCATTCCACTGGTAGCTCCTTGTAAACTTTGTATATGTGTCAGGTTCTTTCAAGTTCAGTATAAACTACCAGCAAACCTGGCCTGTAGTCTCTTAAGCAACGAGCCAGAAAATCACTTAGAGTGCTCCCAGCAATGTTGAATTACTGTTTAAAAGAGAGCAAATGCGATCCGAGTCCTGATCTCTCATCAGCACCCCCTCTTGTGACATCATCATCATCCTGGGATCGGCTTAATCATCACTATTTCAATAATACTCCTGTGTTCAGCAATTGAGTCTCCTCTTTCATTGGAGCCTTGGGTTTATTTAGAAATTGTTCTATTTAAATAGCAGTTCAGGCAGGGCTATTGGCAAGGCTGCACCCTGAGGAGGAAAGCCGCTTTGGCTGAAACATCAGCTCTGCTGATGAATGAAGTGGGTTTGCTGAAGCAGTGAAATAAATGAGGCTGAAATAAAAGTGCATTGGATTTTGCACACACCTAGAGATGTGTGAATATTAGCAGCAGGGAAGGAAGGTACTCATATGGATTTATAAAGGTCTCCAAGAGCAAGTCCTTATAATGCTCCATAGCATAGCAGGAACTGGGAATATCACTGAAACAAGCTGAAATGAATCAATACAGATCAAGACCCCCACCCGCACCTCCAAGTAGCATTATAAGATCTGGAAGGTCTGGTTTTCCAAAGCCAGCTCAGATCTGCAACTCACAATGCGTCCTTGGGCAAGTCATACTTTCTTAGCCTTATTGTACAAAACAACGGTGGCCTGTCTGATATGGCTGTGGTGTGGAAAAGCAGGTCAGTAAAGCACTTTGCACATCAAGAGGTGCTAGACAAATGCTGGGTACCAGTGCTGATTTTTGACAGGACCTGACACTTAGAATCTCCACAGCATCTTTGTTGAAATCTATACTAGCATCTCAGCAGATGGTGATGAGCCACCAGGTGTGCGAAATTATGGATTCTCTGAGAATTTCATCCCATTGATCTAGGGGTGTTGCTGATCAGAGCAAAGCCAGATGAAAGAAAAGCAAAATGCTGAAGTATGCATTGTACTAGCAGTTCGCAGGGCTGTATCCCCTTAGGAATCCTCCCTAAGGAATATATTCCGGGAGGCCCATCTATGCCTTGTGAGCTTTCACTGTGTTAAAAACGTAAACTGAGGCTGGCAGCCCTATTCAATGTAGGGAAAACTGTGCCAGCAATCCCCTTCAAAGGATGGGGGAGGGAAAGCTGCAAGGAGGTTCTGACTCCTGTCCTGAATTGGTTAACCCCTTACTGTTAACCAGTAAGATTTGTTAACAAATTTGGTTAAATCCATTCTGTCTGTGTTTCATGGATTGTTGGGCATCTTTCGTTTCGCCATCCGCTCATTGACGGAGTCAGATTTCTTTTCAGGGACATACGAGAATTTCATTCCACTTGTGCTAATGCGCATTAGTGCAAATTCAAATTTGTGCAAATTTTACTTCTCCCCAGGAAGTAAAAAAGACACACAAAAAACACCAGTCTGGAAGTCCATGGAATGCACGGCCACGCAACTCAGAAAAAGCCAGTCCGCTGCAGAATCCACAGGTCGGATTCATAGAAATTGAAACTGATTTGAATCCATTGCAGATTTCTTCTGACATCTCTACTTAACTATTCAAGCCCATTCTCAGAAGGCTTGCTCCTTAACTTTCTCTCCCTTTCCTGTTTTTTTTTTTTTTTAAATTTTATTTATATTTTTTTAAAAGAACACACATACAAAAAAACCCCATAAACCTACAAATCATAAACTCCAAGTGCACCCGTCACCCCGGGGCCAAAACTAATTCTATCCACATAATCCATTGTTAATCTATATTTCAAAAATACATCATATCATGACATGGCTTATTCCCTTTCCCCTTTACTAAAACATAATCTAAAAATGACCCCCATATTTCCTTAAAATTATTTTTCTTTAATTGTCCCCTTTTACATTTAATACTACATGTTAGTTTATTATTTAAAGCAATATCCCAAACCTCTTTATACCAATCTATTATTAAGTACTGATATTGAACTTTCCAATTCCTTGCTATCAGTAATCTCCCTGCCGCTAATAAACTTACAATTAGTTCCTTTTTCTCTTGTGAGCACAGAAGTTTCTCCGTTATTGATAACAATGCTAATTTTGGACAGACCTCCACATTAATACCAATAATTTCTGAAATTTCTACAAAAATTTTATTCCAAAAATCCAATACGCTTTTACAACTCCACCACATATGACCATAAGTACCAAGTTCCAGACATCCTCTCCAACACAATGGAGCACAATTACTATCTATTTTGTTTAATCTTACTGGAGTCAGATACCATCTCCAAACAGTTTTTAAAAAATTCTCTTTTATCCTTACTGACATATTTCTTAATATACGTCTGCCCCAAATATTTCTCCACCCCGCATTCGATATCTCCTCCTCAAATTCCATTTCCCACATCATCTTAAGGTTATCTTTTTTCACTTCAATCCTCTGCATCATTTTATATATCTCCTTAGTTAACCCTCTAGAAGAAACATTCCCTTCTATAAGTTCTCTAGACAACACTTTCTTTTCAAATCCAGTAAACTCCCTCTCATACTCGTTTCTCTTCTTCCATTTCTTAGTCCACTGATCTAATTGCATTAAATTTAACCATGAAATTCTATCTGGCCCAATCATTTCCAATATTTTTTGTCTAGTCTCAATTTTTTCCATCCAATCCATTAATTTGATAACCTTATTTTCCCTAAATATTGCCTCCCAATGCTGTGCATTTTCTGGAAAGTCCTCCATTGCTACAACTGGAGTTAACGGTGATATCCCTGGTATAAAGATCTGTCTGTTACTATTCCAAATCCCTACCATATTTTTCAAGAAGGGATTTTCTATTCTTTTTACACTAGTAATACTTTTTTTTGAAAATAGAAATTTTTCCATCCCAATTTCTATTTCCTGCGTTTCTATTTCTAACCACAAAATATTCTTCCTAACTAAAATATCCATAATAAACCTTAACTGATTAGCTATATAATACCACTTGATATTAGGAAGGCCAAGCCCCCCTTCTTTTTGGGATTTATACCATTTACTCTTAGTAATCCTCGCCTTTTCCCCCCATTACAAAAATTATTGATTATTGCTTGCCATTCCCTAATTTCCTTCTCTGATAAACAACTTGGTATCATTCTAAATAAAAAAATTATCTTTGGTAATATCTTCATTTTTATCAAAGCTATTCTACCAAACCATGAAAGTCCAATTTTTTTATATTCCTCTATCTTTTTTTTTACCTCCTTCTTTAACTTTCTAAAATTTTGTTCTCCTATTTTTTCTAGCTCTTTTAAAATATCTATACCTAAATATTTAATCATCCTTTTTACCTTAATATTTGATCTTTTTTTAATCCCTTCTAGCTCCTCTATTTTACTATAATTAAACAACATAATCTCAGATTTATCCCAATTTACTTGCAACCCCGTAACTTCCCTAAACTCCTTTAAATGATTCTCTAACCTATCCATCATTTCCATGGGATTTTCAATTGTTAACCCTTTCCTGTTTTTTGCTTGCTTGCTTTCTCTCCCCATTAATGTCAGCAGTGATAAGTGAGAGCAGTCATTGCAGGACATTTGAGCTAGACCTATCCTATTTCTGTGTTGCTATCTTGTTTGCAGTGGGAAACAATATTACAGCAGTCTTAAGCGATCACCAGCTATCATTACACAAAAAGAAGGGGAGGTCTAAATGTAGGAGACTGCCAAGATTGCAGACAGGTGAACTGAATACCCTTTGACACGTGAAGAGTGCTTTCCCTTCTCTCTCTCGCTCTATGTATACACAGACAGACAGACAGACACACACACACACACACACACACACACACACACACACACTACTTACTCAGATGCAGGTCCCACTGAGTTCAAATGGGGCTTACTCCCAGGTAAGTGTGTTGAGGATCGGGATATTTGTAAGAAGACCAAAACACTGGTTTATGAAGCCATTGTATTACCAACTTTATTGTATGCCTGCGAAACATGGACTATCTATAAACATCACTTCCACCTCCTTGAAAGATTTAATCAACGTTGCCTCTGGAAAATCCTGCGAATTACTTGGGAAGATAGGCGAACAAATGTCAGTGTACTGGAAGAAGCAAAGACTACTAGCGTTGAAAAAATAATCTTTCAACGCCAACTTCAATGGACCGGTCATGTTGTTCGAATGTCTGACTGCTGTCTCCCAAAGCAGTTACTTTATTCCCAACTCAAGGATGGAAAGCGGAATATCGGTGGTCAGTATAAGAGGTTTAAAGATGTTCATAAGGCTAATCTAAAAAAATGCAATATAAACATCGACAACTGGGAAGCTCTGGCCCATGAACGATCTAACTGGAGCTTGGCCTTTCACAAAGTTTCCATGGACTTTGAAGAAGCCCGAGTGCAATGTGAAAGGGAGAAACGTGCTAAGCGAAAAGCACGTCAAACGAATCCTTTACAGGACCATCTTCCATCTGGTAACCTGTGTCCTCACTGTGGGAAGCTGTGTGGATCTAGAATTGGCCTCCACAGTCACTTACGGACCCATCGCTAGAGTCTACACAATTTTCTTTAGAATTTCCTCCTTTTAAAATCTCCTTTTTGTAAATTTTTATCCTGGAAGACAATCTTACTCAGTCACGAGTGATCGCCTGATGATGATGTTGAGCATCGCAGCTGACTTGTTTCAGACATATTTATATTTAGTTTGTTGCTGCTGCTGCTTCTTAGTTCTTGTCATCTTCTGCAGTGTCCATTTGGACCCCCCACACACCATAACATTCCCAGCCAAGGGCTTGGCTGTTTGGTTGCTAGCAGCACTGTAACAAAGGTGTAGCTCATGCCAACCAAAGTGAAGTAGATAGTTTGCTCCACTTGATCACTGTTAATGTTGCCTAATCACACCTTGTTTGATTACCATTCTTCACATTGGTGGGTTTGGAGGTGCTGGCTGACGTAAGATTATTTGAGTAGCCAGAAAGAAAAACAGTGAGGCTCCTTAGGTTCAGTAGCACACTTGTAATTTAGAACTGATGAGGGAATGACAAAAAGTACAGGGGATGAACCATTAACTGACACATTATGTTTGATACATTATACAAATAATAAATAATGTACTATATAGGAAAGCCAGCGGCAGCAGCCTACGATTTCACAGTCAGATACCAAAGGCCCAGAAACATAAATATCAAGTTTATTTTGGGCCCTTTGAACAACTACAGCTGGAAAGGCTGAATAACTTTTCCTCTTGCTGATATGTAAATAAATGTGTCTTTGATCATTCGGCCTTCCTGCTGTTTGTGCCATTATCTCCTGCTGCTCCATTTCCAATTGTGGGTAATTGCCAGTTTTGATGCACCCCCCCCCCCAGGCTAATATCTGTCATGCAAATCCTTTATTGACTTGAAATGCCATTTGCTAATAAAAATAAACATCTAGAAGAATGTATTGTATGAAGCCAAATAATATTTGACATAATTTGAAGATTTGATTTGAAAGTAGGGGGAGGGAGAAGGAATCATCCACTGTGAATCTCTTGCTTCACCTGCCTACCCTGTTAGATTCAATTTGTCAAAACTTTCACTTACTGTTGCTGGAGTGTTAGTTAACAAAATAACCCTATGGCCCAGTGCACAATATTGCGAAGACAATCGTGTGTCATCAAAGTTTAGATTTATTTTTATTTTTTAACACTCAGTGATTTTGCACCCAGTTTGTTTGTTTTTCTTTGGCCTCATAGGAGGCCCTATTATGCTTAGATTAGAAATAAATTAATCAGTATTTAGCAGCATCACCCTGGTCCAATCAGGCAGGGATACAGAGGCTCCCCAAATGCACTTTACATTGCAGAATTTACACAGAAGTAGACCTACAACACATAGCCCTCCCTCAACTGATGTCTTCTGTCACCTGCGTAATGTCCCAAATTTCAGCCTCTTACCACTTACCATTTCTTTCAGGAAAAGAAAAACCCAATATGGGGCATAAAATATCCTCAGAATCTATTGATTTTGCCATTGGGGTGTCTTTATGTTCCCAAAACCAAGCAATGTTTTGGTGATATAAGATGTCCCCATGGCTTTTTTGAAAGAAAAATGATCTAGGGAAGCAATTTAAATACTCTGGGTGTCAATAGGTTGGCACATACCACAGGATTTCATTATTTCATTATTTATTTTAGTTATTATATTTATACCCCATCTTTTTTCCTGCAAGGAGCCCAAGGCAACTTACATAATCCTCTCCATTTTACCCTCACAACAACCCTGTGAGGTAGGTTAGGCTGAGAGTCAGTGACTGGCCTGAAGTCACCCAGTGAACTTCATGGCCTAGTGGGGACTAAAGCCCGAATTTCCCAAGTCCCAGTCCAACATTAACTACTACACCACACTGGCTTTGTTATCTGGTTATAAAAATACCCCACAATACCAAAAATGTTAGTTCTCAGTAATAATAAAGTTTTACCCAAAGTCTTACTTTGACATTTTATAATACTTTCCTAATATTTTGAGTTTAAAACACCACAGACACATTTCTGGTTGTGGGGCTTTTTAGCACCCCAGGATACTTTGGGAAATTCATTGGGGTAGTAAAATGCCCCCACAAGCACATTTGTATAGCAACAGCGACCTCAGAAGAGAAGCTGCCATGGAACATCCTATGGTGACTGGGAGGCAGGGAGGGCTAGAGTGTGGAAAATCCCTGTCTGGATTCTTATGCTTACCCCCAAGGTTGTAGCTATGTCTACAGCCTCAGTGGGGCGAGAATCTGTACCATTCCATGGTCCCTGGGATGCCCTTCCAGGCACCATAGGATTGCTCTCTTAGGGAAATATGTCTAACTTGTTGGTTTAGATCAGCCTTTCCCAACATAGTTCCCTCCAGATATTTTGGACTACAATTCCCATCATCCTTGACCACTGGCCATGCGGGCTAGGGCTAATGGGAGTTAAAGGCCAGAAAATCTGCAAGGCACTATTGGGGGGGAAGAGCAATCCTATGATCCCTGAGAGGGCATCTAGATATATGATTCTGCCTAAGGGGGTGAGAGATCCCACTTTCAAATCCTGGACAAACTCAGCAGAAGAGGACAGAATGAGTGTGCCTTGAAAACATGCACTTCAATGGCTCATTTAATGGTTTAGGCCAGAAGGCAGATCTGGATCTGTTTGTGGTTTGCAATAGATGGGCAAGGATTTCTGACTCGCAGTTGTTTAACAGTAGCAGCAACAACATGACTCCCCCCACCCTCTTAAATTATACTGTGAAATGAAGAAAGTTTGTTGTAACCAGGAGTAGGTCTTTGTGTGAAGGAGCTGGGTGGTCCATTCAGTTGTGGTCCTCAAAACCATTTTTGGGGGGCTCTGAATTAGTCAATTCTGAGTGTATGTCTTTTGCACCAGGCTCCAATTGGTAAATCTTGGGGTTCTAGTAAAAAACAAAAACAAAGTAGATCCCACAAACCTGCCCACTGCAATTTTGGCGTACATGCACCTGCATCAAGCTGTGGGTTTGAATCCCCAGTCTTCCTGAGTATTTATTTTCATTTATGTATTAATTAAAATATTTATATTCCACTTTTCCATGGATCATTCCCAGAGCAGCCAGGCAGAGAAGGCTCATATCTAAGCCGCAAATTTTCTAAGTAGCAATAATTTGACTCGTGGTTTCCCCCCCCCCCAAAGGTCTTATTTACATGATGTGTGCCTTCTTCTTCAGGTGCATGTGATGATCATGATATAGATCTATAAATAACATGCCCATTCGTAAAAAAGAAAAGGAAAAGGAAAGGAAAGAAAGCTCAAGTGTCTCAGCATTGAAGGAACATATGGCAGCCAACCATCAGCACAACAGCTGACATTTTTAGGCCACGTCTGAGGAAAGGGCAGCTAGGGATGGAAGGATCTGTCAAGTTCAGTTTCTCTTAGTTTCTCAGTTTTAAGTCTGGTTCATCTTGAAATTTGAGAATTTCTTCAGCCTTAAGTTCAGTTTATCCTGAACTATGAGGTTTTTTTGTGAAAGTGTGCATGAAAATGCATAAGCATTTTTTGTGCACATTTCTTCTAATACATACATTTTTGCCTAACGTTTTTGCAAACAATTTTCCTAATATAACAAACATTTTTTAACATTATTTTCTCTAATATATGCATTTTGGACACACTTTTTAATTGAAGGAGTCTATTACAAAATTCAGGGAAGGGTGAATTTCAAAGGTTAACTGAGTTTCAGTTTGCATACTGGTTCGGAAATACAAAATTAGGTAAGTTTGCATTCAAATGTCAACTGAATTTCTCTCCCATCCTTAGGGCACAAAATAGGCACATGAGCTTGTAATAATCTTGATTTAAATAGCGAGCAAAAAGCCCATTTTCAGGGGGGAAAGTGCTTGCTTCAAAATTATTCATATATTGGGAGCTGGGTAAATTTGCACTGGGAGCCCGATATTATTAAATGTTGACAGCCTCACTATTCAAAAGGAGTCTGTATGTATATATATATATATATATATATGAAACAGAACCGAAAAAACTTGCTAAACATTTTTTTTTTTTTTACTCAGTTCTAGTATAAAGGATGCCCTGTGGGAAAGAGCATGGCTAATAAATTTATTGCAACGGGTTGTTTTTGTCTTAGTATATCTTTTAATTGATTTTATCCTTCAAGTTGTTGCACTCGAGGGGTGAAGGCAAGCAATAAAGCTAGACACTGAAATTTATAAAACAATTTATATTGTAGTTAGAAGGGGCATTAGCAGATTTTCATTGTTAATATTTACTTTGCATGAGATCTTTTGTTCCTCCTTTATCGTCACCAAATTGCTTCTGTTTGTCATTTCTATTAATTAATGTCAGTGAAGAACATTCTTAAAGGTGTTCTATTTGGATTGTGGATGTTGAGTTTGAGCACTCCCCCCCCCCCGCACTTCCTGCTGTACTTCTCACCCCCTGCAATGGCTGCTGTGGCAGAATTCACATTGCTTCGTTTGTACATGGAGGCTGGCTTAAAGGTTTGCTGAATACCACTCAGTATGAACAGTGAAAGGAAGTGCAGATTTAGACCTATGCAAACTGAGAGGATCAATAAATCATCCCACACAAACTAGAATCATCATTAGCTTAAAAAAATATAGGAAAAAGAAAAGAAAACCCACAGACCTTAAACATGTTGCTTCAGAAAATGCACTTTATTTTAGGATTCTGTGAAGTCGGTGTCCATACTCGAAGCCCTGGAAAATATGATCACTCTGGTCACCACTGAGATGTGCAATGACATTCAGATGAAAGGGACAACAAACATCTAGAAGTGAGTAAAGGGAACAAAGCAACAGAATTGCCACTTACAATTTGGATGATTATCTGAGCAAAAATCCCTTCCTCCTTTCCTTCTTCCTACTGGCACATCATGCTTTTTCTGCCTCAGGCAGTGGTGTGTATTGAAAGGACTGAGAAGGCAACCTCATATGTTTTTATTGTCCTTCTCAGTCATGAGAAGAGAGAATCTTGTATTCTTGAAAGAAAGGTTATGCTCACTCCCCAATTTATTGAATTGGGGACCTTCTCATGGTGTGCTTGAACTGAATTCTGATTCCTGTTCTACACAACCCAAGATTACTTTAAAATATTGACTTAGTTAATATTCCCACTACTTCTTCCATGCATACCCGCTGCCAGGAAATAGCCTATGTGGAGTTCCAGAACTGGCAGTGCACACAGACTGGGTCATGTGACTATGTGTACAATGTGCTGGGCTCTGCAGAGATTGATTTTAGCACTGCAAATGCTCAGTTACATCCTGAGTTGGCCCTACCATTAAGTAGAGTGAGGCTGCTGCCTAGGGAAACATATATGGGGTGTGTGGGGGACAGAGCGATGTGTTGGAAAACAGAGCTGTGTGTGCCATGTGGCCTGCCCTGGGCCCCTTAAGCTAGCCTGCTGCCCCACATGTGCAATGGAGGATGCAATCTTTTCACCAACATTGAAGTAAGATTCAGCTGCCATTCTGATCAGCTTCTCTGTGTGTAATGGAGTGGGGCACCATTTTGTCCGTCGTCTCAGACAGAAAAAATGTATTGGGACACCAGGATGTGATGGTGGTAGTCACACAAGCCCCTCAATGCCGTAGAGCAGAGATGGGCAGAAAGTAGATCTCTATATGTTTTGGACCAACTCCCAGCATTCCTGACCATTGGGCATGATGGCAGGGGCTTCTGGGAGCTGGAAGTTCAAAACATCTGGACTTCTTCTGTAGAGAGAATTCAGTGCTCAGTATTTTCCAGTGGGAGCCAAATGCTGAGGATTCATGACTTCTGACTGGCTTCTGAAGTTTTACCAAATTCATGGCTCCCAGGAAGGGAACACATTTAATCCCTTCTGCATTGTGTTCACATCCACCTTAAGGCATGGGGTTTAAAATGCTTGTCTGATAAATATAGTGTTAGAACAGTGTTCTCCAACCTTGGGTCCCCAGATGCTGGCTGGGGCATGCTGGGAGTTGTAGGCCAAAATCATCTGGGGACCCAAGGTTGGAGAACACTGTGTTAGAAGCAGCCATTATTAGCCCTGCCCATTGTGTAAAACACATGTGAGCAACCCGTGGCCCTCATGCATCCCTCAGAGGCCTTCTGTGTGGCCCACGTGGGTGTCCCCAAGACCAGCATGTCCCCCTGCCTAATTTGAACTTGCCAGTCAATCATTTGGCAGGCTGCAGGGAGCACAAAAGTGACATAGAGGGATCATAATTGTGCTACCCACAGCCTTCAAAGCAGCTGTTCAGCAGGCCGGAAGGAGTGCAGTTCACACGCAGATGTTTGCGTTTAGGGAGTGTTAACCCTCCTCTCGCTGTGTGTGACTGTGTATGAGAGTGTGTGTCTTTGCATGTGTGTGAAGAAGGGGAACATCAGCCTTTGCTGTTTCCTCCACCAGCCCAAATCCTACTCAGCACCAGCTCTGGCTATGCCCACCAGCATGTGACCCCTGATCTGCTGCCACCTGCAGCCTTAGGGACAAAAAGGTTGCCCATAAGGTTATACTTATCATGGTGTGATAAGTATAAACCAAGCAAACACAAATTCTGTGTGTGTGTGTGTGTGTGTGTGTGTAGAAAAGGTTACTTGTCTACATATGATTTTCGTGTTAAAGGAAATACTTTGAGAGGAGCTACTGTTGAATTATGTTTCCTCAGCATTATCTGGAAATCTATATTGTCATGCTTAATTCTGCCATGCCCCATCTTTGTTTGGCCACATAACTTGCGACTGTAATCCTTACCATAACTTGTATACTGACAGCAGCAACTCCTTTCCTCATTCTCCAGCTTATGAGGATATTCACATTTTCTTTTTGAAACTTCACAGTCTGAGCTTCTTGGATGCATATATATATATAGTTCATATATGCAAAGAGTGGTTCTCTCGCACTGAAATTAATGTGAGGAAAATTCCCTTCCCTGGGCACTCTTGGAGCTGCAGGAGGATGGCATTATTAATGCAGTCTTGTGTGCTTGTCTTAACTACATTTTGTGTTTAGTTATACTCCTGCAACTAAAATAAAATGTTTAGCCCAGAGGATCAAAATATGATGGAAGGCTTCCCGATGATGATGATGATGATGATGATGATGATGATGATGATGATAATAATCCTGCATTATATCTCCGCCCTTTGGCAAGCGATGTTGGTTGGAAGACTGACTTGAATGCAAAAGGGTTACCAAGATTGCATATGACTACAGTTTGAACAAGTGTTGCATTAATTGATTGCCACAGTTTCAAAGTTCCCCTTTCCAGGAATTATGCTGGGTTGGGAGGGAGGCGGCTTTTATATTTAGAAGGTCTAAAATCAGGACTAAACTGCACAAAGAAGAAATTTGTGATAAAGGCACCTGATGCGAATCCAACTTTCTAAAAGGCTACAATTGATTTACTAAATTTGTTTAAATTTGTCCTGCTGGGAATTAAATGCATCATTGGTTATTAAGGATGCTGGTGAAACTTGAAATTAGGTGGCTTATAAATCGAATCTGCTATGTTTCTAATGCTCATATGTGTACTGAGCTTGGATGGCTATCCAACAAGCTTCATTATTCAAATCAAGATTGATTATGAGCACCTGTATGACATTTTTCTCAGTCCTTTCAGCCAGCAAGTGGCTTTTCTAAAGTTCTTGCTACTTTAGAAAACCTCCTTTCGTGCTTGTAGCAGTGCAGTTGTCTTCAGAGATAGCCATTCAGCCTGACAGGCACTTCCAGGAATGGCCATGTGGCCACACCAGGGCACATCACAGCACAGGTGATGGTCACATTGGCATTCCAAGAAGTGCTGCTGGGCTGAGACGCTATCTCTGGAGACAGCAGCACTTACTATGGCTGAGCACACATGGCGTTTCAAGGAAGAGGAGGTTGGGAGTGGAGCAGTGCAGCCCGGGGCGGCGGATGGCTAGCGGGCAAGAAGGAAATCTCTGCTTCTGTAGCACATCATATATACAAAATGAGAGCTCGGAATAATCGAGAACGTTAACCTGTGATTGGACAGAGGAATTCAGAAGCTGGCGAGCAAATTACAATTTCTGTTGGGGTAAGTTCACCTCATGATCACAGAAGCGTAAACCATAGCTTCTATTAAAGTAACAACTTGGGATTCAAAGGTTATTCTCAAGATCTTATAGTGCAACATTGCTCAGTTTACAAATCAGAGATAATTCATTCAAAGTGCTAGTGCGCTCTCTCTCTCTCTCTCTCTCTCTCTCTCTCCATATATATGCTTTTCATTATCAGAATGACAAGTGGTTTTAGTTCTCATTGTATTTTGCACCATGGTAAGCAGAATTTATTTAGGCTGGTTGTGACAGATAAGCAGGGAAAATAGAAGAAAAACTACAGAAGACTACATTGTAGAGGTTTAAACAAACCCTGTGTTAAAAAAGGAGCACAATCATTGAAAGGTTAACAGTTTGCCAGAAACACATCACCTGAACAATCAATCAGGTCTCTACAAACTAACATTCATGCGCTTGCTTGAAGTCCTAAAGAGCATCTTAACCTTGGGAGGTGAACACTTACAATAGAAAAATGTGGCATGTAGCAATGCGATGATTTGATGCGTTACAAAAAATATTCTCGGGAAAGCATTTTTTATGATGTTTGGCTAAATTATTCACTACGGGTAACTATTATTTTGCACTGCATATACCAACCATTCAGCCATGAGATTGAAATCATGTTTGCAATAATTAAAAATATGTACATGGATTTGCGCTTGAATATCCTATTCTGCCCCAAGATTAAACCATACATTATGAGGACATAGTTATTTACCTGTTCTAGTGATTACTGGCGGATAAGCTATGCCTAGGAGATGTGTAGAAGCTTCCTACTACTCTGTATGCTTGTAGCTTTCTTGCTTGTTCATGAAAATTATGGAAAAGTCATAGCTCAGCAGCACGTGCTTTGCATGCATAGAGTCCCAGGGATGTCACGCAGGAGGTTACGGGAGATGTTGGCCTGAAACTTTGGAGAGCTGCTACCCAGGCCAAATGGTAATGATGTTCTGACTCAATATAGGGTGCTTTATATGTTCTTTTAAAGAATATTTCTTTCTGAGCTGCAGCAAGAATGGAAATCTCATCAGTCTGGACATCTATATGCAGACCATCAATTGAAAGCTGGGAACAGAGACTTTGAGATAGTGCCTTCCTAGAAAAATTAACCAAAGAGCTAAGCATCATGTGCAATAATGCAATGGACAATGACTTTTACACATGCTGGCAACCTTGGATTTCTTTAGCCAACCAGAGCAATGGGAGTTGAAACCTCCACAATCACTTGCAACCATCTGGAAAGACCATTGGTAGACCCTCCAGAGGAAGTTTAGCCCTACAGTTGTATATATCCATATTGCTATAACCAGGTCATTGCTCTGTCTACTTTGCTCTGTCTACTTCCACCCTGTTGAGCTTCTTTGAGTCTCTGCATTACATCCTACCTGTGTTGATATGTTACTACAGTCATGCCTTGGATTGAGAGCATAATTCGTTCCGGAAACTTGCTTGTAATCCAAAACACTCTTATATCAAAATGAAATCCCCCCCACAAAAAATTGTACAGAGATTTTTAATTTAAGCCGTACTACAGTACTTGTATTGCAAGACGTCGCTTGTATATCAAGTAAAAAAAAATTAAATAAATATTTAAAAAATTGCTTGTCTTGCAAAACGCTCTCAAACCAAGTTACTTGCAATCCAAGGTATTACTGTAGTTGCAATTTTAGTGCTGGCACTAAGAATTTTTTTAATGATTGTGGGGCACATGGTCACCTTGTTCCTTCAAGCAGGCTTGGATAACTGTGGGTTTTCTTTTTTAAAAAAATCCTTTCCAGTTCTGGCTTCTAGGCTGAGCTGAAATAATAGAACTCTATTAGTGGTTAGTGATCTTTGCCTAGAGAGCAAGACTGTGAATGTTGATCATTTAGATCTTTCAGCAGCCTTGAGGTGTTGGTATTAGCCACATGCAGACAGCTCACATGAGTGCAAAGGGGTGGGTTGGTGCAAGGGTGGATGCACAAGCTCCACCCCTAACATCCCCATCCCCGGCCACTTCATCCCCGACATTCCTGTGTTGAGCCTGGAGGTCTGAAGGGGGTTTCTACTCATGCTCACTTGAATGTGAGTAGAAGCCTCCACACAATCGGAAACCCTGCTTTGCAAGGGAAGTAAAAAAATCCTTTAAACCTTCCCCATCAACACAGGAACCTTCCCCCCAACACAACACAAGGCTGGAGACCAGGTGGGGATTTAAATAGGGATGTGCTGATGTTGAGAAGTGTGGCTCATTTGAGCCTGACGGACTTCCTGCCCACTTCTGATCTGATGATCAGCAGCAAGCTGAGTCAGGGGTTTTTCCGCACACTTCCATCTCTAAGACAGGCCATGGTTTGCACATTTTTTTTAACCGCCAAAGAAATTTGCGCAAATCATGCTAAATCCACGTGCTTCAGGTACCTATTTGTGGAAAACATGCAAAATACTGCATTTTATGCAATTTGCGTAGAGTTAAGCAAATGTGCAAATAGCGCCACTTGTGCAAATTTACTTAGTGTCTTTTTTAAAAAGTTGTGCAAACTATGGCCCATCTTAGAGACAGAAGTTTGCAAGCTGGCTCAACTCACATCATAGCAAATCAGTGCCAGCGCAGGTCTGGTAAGCCAGAATCTGGGGTGGGGGGTCATGAAAATCCATCAGATTTTCAACCTCTATCAGATTCCTCACACATCCCTAGGGATGGAGATGTTGGGGCAGGGCTTGCATGCCTACCCTCACCCACTCGCCCATTTTGGCCCTCATGTGGGCAGGCTGAACACCTGCAGGGGGCTATTGTGTCTGTAACATCTGATGTGGAACTGGTCCAAAACCAGATTTCCTTAACAAGTTGAAATATACACAATTTATGCCTATGGTACAGTAGTAGCAGCAGTAGTGTGATGATGATGATGATGATGATGATGATGATGATGATGATGATGATGATGCAGCTGCTAGGTCTATGTGTCTTGACATAGGGAACAAGGTAAAATGATGCTAGGATCCAAACAATTTAGAAAATCCTGCAACTAAAAAAAACCTGGAGATCTACTATAACAGATGAATGTTGCAAACATGTGCAGAAATATTTGCAAAGCAGAAATGAACACAGAAATAATAACAGATTCTGCCCCGTGTCCAGGGGAGGCTGGTAACTCCTATTTTGGTGGGGCTCCTTATCCATTGCAGGTTTTGCAGCTGCTATCTGGAGCTTTATAGGAGCTATCCATGGTGCTGAACTCCACACCAAAATAGGTTCAGCACCATGGATAGCTCCTATAAAGTGCCGAATAAAAGCTGCAATGGATTAGGAGACCCACCAAAATAGGACTCACCAGCCTCCCCTGGCCCTGCCCCATATCTATCTATAATACAGCATCACTCAAGATGATAACTTGTTTAGTTTCAAAAAGATATATTAAATAACATAGGTTTTTCATATTTCATCACTATGAGAAATATTAATGTATTTTTTGGGGGAAGAGGATGGATTCTAGTCTGCAATAGTTGATGTCAATTAGGCAGTTCCAGAGAAGGCAATTTGAAAACTTCCGTCTAAGTCTCCACTTCTACCTCCAACTAGATATACGGTATATATATATACCCCAATTACTTCCTTTCCACGGAGGATTTCATCCTTACATCCATACTTTTATTACACAGACGGAAGCTTGATGGAGTAGAACAGTGATGCGTCAAAGGTCACTCCGTGAGAAGCAGAAAAGACGTTTCATGAATAACAGTGTAAAAATCTCTTCACTTGGTAACGTTATTCACTGATTAATTATTGATCTCCTTTAAGTAACCTCCACAACTTTAAAGTCTGAGTGAATGTCTTAATGTTGAATCATGTGCAGAAGATTTATTCCCCCATGTTGTTTTTTTTTGCCACAGTAATGACAAGAATCTTTCTCTTGCCTCATCTTCATATCAGCATCTCACACTGAATAAATGTGTGTGTGTGTTTTTAAAAAATGGTTTGATAAATGGCGTTTATATTTTAGCATGATCTCTTTGAAACCATTTGTGAGGGAGCATAATGTCTGCCTCATTTGTGCGTGAATGTAAATCAGGAGTAAAAGCCTTTCTATTTTCATTACATTGAACTTGACTAAGGATTGCACTTAACTATTTCTGAATGGCTCCTTGCTGTTGTTTTCGACGACTGCTGGTTCATTGTATAGCATCGTAAGTTGTGTTGTGCTGTGCACGGCGAGCATTTTATTATAGCTGCAATGTTCACAGCAGTACAAGCATGGCTTCTGGCAATGCACATCCTACCCAAATCACAGTTAGAAGGACTTTAAAACTAAGGCATCTAAGTGGAGTGAAGATTACAGGCACACATTGTAACTTCACGGCTGGGATGCATCATTTCTAAAACAATTTAAAAACAAACAAATACACTGAATAGTGTCTGTGTGTGTGTGTGTGTGTGTGTGTGTATCTCGCACACATGCGCACAAGAGAATTGGGCTGCTTTAAAGTCCCATCATATACCTACTAAATCCCTTTCTTAATAAATAAAAAAGCAAAACAAATTGGTCAAAAATGAGTTAAGGCTGAAGTTTGATCACTTTTGGTAATTTAATAAACCTTTGTGCTATTGATTTTAAACAGGACTCCCTACTGACTAAGTTCTGTCTAAAAAATCAATGTTGTGATATAGTGTTTTGTTATTAAGACCACAGAGATCTCTTAAACTGTTTGTATGTTTCAAATGTTGACTTTACAGAATGGTTTAATAGTCTTTCTGATGCGCCGTATTAAATTTGGAAAATAATAGCATCCACATCAATCATTTACCTGATTCCCTTGCAGCCATTTTTAAATTATAGTTTGCTTTGCTGTTAGCTGTGTGGCCATGGTGATCTCTAGACATTTTGGCAAAGTGAAACCGTACTGACTAAAACACCAGTAACTATTTAAAAAGTGCAGTTGCATTTCTTCTACTGTGAATGGGAAAAAAGTGGTCTGGTGAACATCCTTTGCTCCCTTCTCGGATGGGAATATGCTGCTGGCCCACTTCAGAAAAGATCCACATCAAAAGTACACCACCATCAATGTTATCAAAGGTCACAGAATGGAAGGGAAATTACACACACACACACACATTGGGGATGGGTGAATCCATCAGTTTTGCTTTCTCTTGCAATTGAATGGTTGCAATGCTTGTATGGTGTGTGGCTTCGGTATAAAATGGCAAGGAAAATAGCCAGAAGGCATTTGAGTTTGGGAGCCTTTTTGATGAATAGTTCAGGGTACCATTGTAACATCGAGCCTCGCCCAGGCAAAACGGGGCCGAAATCGGCCCCGCTCATGCCCAGCGAGGCCTTACCTTTGTCTTCGGGGCGGCTTGCCTCTCCATGGCGAGCCGCCCGCACGGCCCACTCCGGTCTGGAAATGATGCGACGGGACCCTGTGCAGGTGCTCTGGACCCCTGTGGCGCATTCTGCGCCTGTGCAGGGACCCGTCGCGTCATTTCTGGTCCCAGAAGGGACGCGACTGGACTGGAGAAGGTGGATCGAGCGGCGTGGAGAACTTCTCCGTGCTGCTCAGAAGATCGAGTCGGGGCCCCCGCCCCCACGGAGAATCGAGTCGGGGGCGCGGAGAGCCCCCATCAAGGTTTGGATGCATCGCTAGTTCAGGGGCTAATTTGGCCACTAATGACTGCCTTACATATTCAGGGTGGGTTGGTGGTTTTTTAAAATGCAATTTGAAGATATTTTAAATGTATACTTAAAAAACATTGAGTTGCATCTCAACTTAGCCATGCTTAGAGTAGACCCATGGTGAAGTGGATCATGCACCACTCCGGGAATATGAACTCGGCATTTTACTGGGGACCAAACAGACATTACTTTAAATCCGTGTCTACCAACAATATCCTTAAAAAAAAAAAAGTCACTGTATAGTAGGCACAGGTAGACCAATCTGGATCTTAAAAGCTCCCCTACCCTGCCCTCCATGCTTTAGTTCCAGACTTCCAGTCCAGATTGGGCCCTCTATTTACTCTAGAGTAAAAATGAAAAGAAAAAAGATGTAGCTATTAGGTACAAATTAATGTCTGTTTTGGCCTGGTGACAGCAAGCACTATGAAGCAGCTGAGGCGGAAGGGGCAGGGATGGGGACTCGGACTCGAGGACTCAACTCGTGAGTCGGACTGAGTCCCCCCTCTGACTCGAGTCCCACTTGAGTCCCAATATTTTTAATGGGACTCGAGACTCGACTCGGGACTCAAGGACCAAGGACTCTTCAACATCCCTGGGCTGTGCCAGAAGGAGTGGAGAGAAGTGCGATTGCCGGCGAAGATTTAATTTTTAAAATCATTTTCGTAAAATGCAACCTTTCAGACAGTTTGGGTTTGGCCTGCCTCTGCCTGCCTGTTTGGGGTTTCCTGCCTCCTCTGCCTGCCTGGTTATTTTGGGTTTGTCTGCCTGGTCTGTTCTTGCCAAAACCAGTCTCAGAGTTTTGAAATAAAAAGACACACTTGTGCCTAGAATTTATTTAAGCCACACATCTGAAGTAGCCTTATTTTGTTGGGAAAACCCCCCATTAATTTTAATAGGGACTCGTGGAGTCAGCTTTGGGAGTGACTTGTGACCATTTTGGACCAAGGACTTGGACTCGAGACTCGGGTCCAAAGACTCTTGACTCGACTCGTTACTCGAGACCAAGGACTCTTCAACATCCTAAGCTTGAACTCCCACCCATCCCCACTTAACACAGCCTAAAGCAGATTGCCTGTTAGGTGGTACAAGTGCAGGGCACTGCCTCTCTCACAACTCTTAGAGTGCCGGTGCTATCATGTATAGGAGCAATGCATTAGCACCCGGAGTAATGGATAAGGTGAATATTCCCCTTTCCAGCAGCCTTTTGCACTCCCCAAAAGAGCTGATCCATGTGCTGAAATAAACCTATGTTCACTTCACATGCAAAATGGGGTGACTGAGTTGTTCTGAGAAATGAATGTGAATGCATAGCTATTCGCCTGCCTTTCTCCCCACCAATTTCAGTGCCTCCAATAAGTATCCGGTAAGTGGAGTGCACTTTGCAGCTTGGAATATACTCAAGTCTTTGGTCATCAATATAGTAGATTGGGGTAGGCAACATTTCTGGGCTGTGGGCACATTTGGCAATTTGAGAAACTGTCCTGGGTGCCACCACAAAATGGCTGACATGGGAGGCATGGAAAAGGTCAAGTAACCTGCCCAAAAGACTGAGTACAAGGCAGATGCGGTGTCTGAGCCCCAACACATTAAACAATTCCTTTGACCCTACAGTTTTCAGCGGCAACAAAAACCTATTTCACAGCAATCCCAGCTGCTGGTAAGAAAATGTGTGATTTTTTTTTTTTTAAATCTTGGCTGCCAAGAAAGGTGTCCAAGGGTGCATTGGTGCCTGTGGGCACCGTGTTGCCTGCCCCTGTAGTAGATACAGGTGAAATTACCCTTCCCCCACCAACGCGTAACAGTTGGTGGGAGGACAATTTGCGCGCGTGTAGGAATAGGAGGCGAAGTTCTTTAATTTTAAAGCTACCTATGGGCTTAGGGCAGGGGGAGAAGCAGTGGATGCCTTCATTAGGTGGCGTCGCTCCACCCTCTGCCTCTCTCTTCTCAAAGCAGCTCCCCCCTCCCTCCCAATTCACAGTGTGGGATTTCTGGTTGACGGGGCCAAGTAGGAATTTTGGCTCACCATTGCTGATTGGCCTGGTGATGGTGTGCGTGTTTCACCTACTCTGCACTGTGTTCCTGGGTTGGGTGCTTTTTTGTTTTGCGTAGTTTCCCTATTTCGATCACATTGGTGGTAAGTGCGGGTTTAGGCAGTGGGGTGAGGTTCGGTGATCATCCCACGGTACCTTTCAGGTGATTGGCGATACCTGAGGCTTCCCTGAGCCCAGTTTCACGGCTCGGCCATGGGAGATAGGGTTCGCCTTTGAGGCCAATTCTTCTCACCCGTATGGCGTTTCACGGCCCCGTGAGGAGGTGACTTGGAGGAGTCCTTCCAACACCGCATGGTGTAAAACTGGGGAGTGGTGAGTTACAGCGCCACTCCTTGGACTGGGATGCTTTGCCCATTTAAGGGTATACTGGCCGAGGGCCGGTTTAGCTAGCACCCACACCCATCCCTTCACAGATCCTCGAATTAATAAATGTGGCCCTAATTTGCACCATCATTCTGTGTCTTGGCTGTTATTTCCTGCGATACACATGCAAATAATGGTATTCATGATTTTGCATAAAATTTTGTTTTGCGTAGTTTCCCTATTTCGATCACATTGGTGGTAAGTGCGGGTTTAGGCAGTGGGGTGAGGTTCGGTGATCATCCCACGGTACCTTTCAGGTGATTGGCGATACCTGAGGCTTCCCTGAGCCCAGTTTCACGGCTCGGCCATGGGAGATAGGGTTCGCCTTTGAGGCCAATTCTTCTCACCCGTATGGCGTTTCACGGCCCCGTGAGGAGGTGACTTGGAGGAGTCCTTCCAACACCGCATGGTGTAAAACTGGGGAGTGGTGAGTTACAGCGCCACTCCTTGGACTGGGATGCTTTGCCCATTTAAGGGTATACTGGCCGAGGGCCGGTTTAGCTAGCACCCACACCCATCCCTTCACAGATCCTCGAATTAATAAATGTGGCCCTAATTTGCACCATCATTCTGTGTCTTGGCTGTTATTTCCTGCGATACACATGCAAATAATGGTATTCATGATTTTGCATAAATCCTAGGAGGCAACAACATTATTATATAACACCTAACATTAGGTACATACAAGACAGGTAGGATCTGCCTTTCAGCACCATCTGCCACTGGAACAGATTCTGCACATTTATTTGCAAATATTTATGTACAGCATGACCAAAACAGAGATTTCTCAGAAAGGGTTGGAGTCCACTAATTTTTTCTCCATTTTTATTTAGCAACATTTCCATCTTACTATTGCTAGCATTAAGATTTTACTGTAGTTGAATATTCAGATCTACGTAGCTACATTTTTTCTTCTGTTCTGTTCTTTTCTCTTCTTTTGTTGAAATTTTTAAATAAAAAAATAAGTCATAAAAAATATTTTACTGTATGAGGTCCCATTAATAATAGAAATATTTTTACAGAGTGCTTGTAATGCAGATTTCTTGCAGTATGTTTGTTTATTTATTTATTTTACAACAGAACAAGAATCTGTGCCAAGTAGCTGACTCTTCCCAAGATCCAAGGACCCCCAGGTTTATATGTGTGACATCTAGCTATGTTATTATGCAACTAACAGCCTAATTCAATGTATGTTTCTTATGCATTGTTTTGCAGTGGAGTTTTTTCTCCAAACACATGTGGATAGCATTGCAGCCCGAAAGGTGCTGTTCGTGTCACTTTTGAAAACCAAAGAAAAATCCATTCTGGGGGGAACTACCCAAGAAAATGTGTTTTGAAAAGAAAAGAAAAAATCAGAATGGTAGTCCACTGGTTAGGATTAAGACCATAAATCTCTATTGCAGCATGGCTGGTAAGATTGTGTGCTTCTTGGGAGCCTCAGACGCTGAGACTAAAAATAAAAACTATAAATTGTGATAGCTTATGGGCAGCCCCATCCTATGTGGTTGCCTGTAACCCTCTGAACTCAGAGGATTATGGGTATCCAATGGAAGGTGGAAGGCGTGTGGTGGATAGGATTGCCGATGTGTTCCCCTTGCCCTCAAAGACATTTAGATGGCCGATTTCATCTGTCTAAATGTTTTACCCCCTCCTTGTGAGGAGGAGAGGCTGAGGCATCACCTGGATTCTGCGGAAGCCAGCGATACCTCACTCTTCCTCTCCCCTCCCCTGGGAATGCCCCACCATGCCAGCCCTGAAGACAGTGTTCTGTCTTCAGTTTCCGGCCGGTGAGGAAAGAACTGTGCTGGCTGCAAGGGGGGGGGAGGGTGCTCCACGCTTGGACTCCCCACTGCAGCCTCGGAAGGGATTCCCAAGGTCACAGCGGGGAGGCCGACATTCCCTCTGGCCCCCTATCAAGGTCGGAGGGCCATAGGATTGCACCCTTAGTTGCCCAGCCTGTATGACAATGCAGTAATATTGGCTGATATTCTATCCACATTAATGTAACATCATCATCATCATCAGGCGATCACTCGTGACCGAGTAAGATTGTCTTCCGGGATAAAAGGAGGAGATTCTAAAGAAAGATTGTGTAGACTCTAGCGATGGGTCCGTAAGTGACTGTGGAGGCCAATTCTAGATCCACACAGCTTCCCACAGTGAGGACACAGGTTACCAGATAGAAGATGGTCCTGTAAAGGATTCATTTGACGTGCTTTTCGCTTAGCACGTTTCTCCCTTTCACCTTGCACTCGGGCTTCTTCAAAGTCCATGGATCCTTTGTGAAAGGCCAACCTCCATTTAGATCGTTCATGGGCCAGAGCTTCCCAGTTTTCGATGTTTATATTGCATTTTTTTAGATTAGCCTTATGAACATCTTTAAACCTCTTATATTGACCACCGATATTCCGCTTTCCATCCTTGAGTTGGGAGTAAAGTAACTGCTTTGGGAGACGGCAGTCAGGCATTCGAACAACATGACCGGTCCACTGAAGTTGGCGTTGAAGGATCATTTTTTCAATGCTAGTAGTCTTTGCTTCTTCCAGTACACTGACATTTGTTCGCCTATCTTCCCAAGTAATTTGCAGGATTTTCCGGAGGCAACGTTGATGAATCCTTTCAAGGAGGTGGAAGTGACGTTTATAGATAGTCCATGTTTCGCAGGCATACAATAAAGTTGGTAATACAATGGCTTCATAAACCAGTGTTTTGGTCTTCTTACAAATATCCCGATCCTCGAACACTCTATGTTTCATTCGAGAAAATGCGGCACTTGCGGAGCTCAGACGATGCTGGATTTCACTGTCGATGTTAGCTGTAACAGAAAGATAGCTGCCAAGATAGAGAAAATGATCGACATTTTCCAGTATTGTCCCGCCAAGCTGGATAGATGGCATCACCAAAGGATTGGCTTGCACTTGCTGATGAAGCACTTTGGTTTTTTTGATGTTAAGTGAGAGACCAAGTTTTTCGTATGCTTCTGCAAAAGCATTTAGGATAGTTTGGAGATCATCCTCTGAATGTGCGGAGACCACATTATCATCAGCATACTGAAGTTCCACAACGGAGGTTGTAATTACCTTACTTTTTGCTTTCAGCCTGCTGAGATTAAAAAGCTTTCCATCTGTTCGATATATAATTCCCACACCGGTGGGAAGTTTCCCCTCGACAAGATGTAAAACCATGGCGATGAAAATGGCAAATAATGTTGGGGCGATAACACATCCCTGTTTAACACCTGATCCCACTTTAAATGGAGCACCATGAGAGCCGTTGTTGTCCAAAACCGTTGCCGTCATGTTGTCATGGAGAAGTCGCAAGATATTCACAAATTTATTGGGGCATCCAATTTTCATAAGGATAGTCCAGAGAGCTGTACGGTCTACAGTATCAAAGGCCTTAGCCAAATCGATAAATGCCATATAAAGGGGTTGATTTTGCTCCCGGCATTTTTCTTGGAGCTGACGTGCAGTAAAAATCATGTCTACTGTCCCTCTAGAGGGGCGGAAACCATATTGAGTTTCAGGGAGGATCTCTTCTGAAATAGATAGAAGACGGTTTGCGAGAATCCTAGCAAATATTTTACCTGCGGTTGCTAAGAGAGAAATGCCCCGATAGTTTCCACAGTCTGTTCTATCACCCTTCTTAAAGAGGGTGATAATTATGGCATCCCTGAAGTCTTCTGGGATCTCTTCTCTTATCCAGATTTTTTCAATGAGTTTATGAAGATGTTGTACAAGTTCGGGCCCCCCTTCTTTAAAGATTTCAGCAGGAATCCCATCTGGTCCACTAGCTTTGTTGTTCTTCATTTGATTAATGGCTTTTTTTACTTCATCCAAAGTGGGGAGTATTGCAAGTTCCTCTTTAATTTGTTTTTGCGGGATTTGCGAAAAAATCTCATTATCCACCTTAGACTTACGATTTAAAAGGTCATAATAATGCTCTTTCCAACGCAGTGCAATAGACTCTTTGTCTTTTAAGAGTTTGGTGCCATCTTTTGATTGTAAAGGGTTTGTACCATAGGTTTTTGGTCCATAAATGGCCCTTGTGGCCTTAAAAAAGCCCCGTGCATCATGAGATTCTGCAAGTTGTTGAATTTCTTCAGCTTTCTTTTTCCACCAAGCGTTCTTAAGTTCTCTTGTTCTTCTTTGGACCTCAGCCTTTGCGCTAGCGTAGGTTTTTTTCTTGGCAGCGCAGTTAATATCATTTTGCCATATTTGGAAGGCTTTCCTTTTTGGTCAATTATATATTTAATCTCATTGTCATTTTCATCAAACCAATCCTGATGTTTCTTAGTTTCATATCCAATAGTTTGTTCACAAGCTGCAGTAATGGAGGTTTTCAGCTTAGACCAATGGTCCTCAATGTTGTCAGGAGGTTCCGTAGGTAGATGTTCCTTAAGAAGTGATTGAAGGTGAGTTTGCTTAATAGGATCTTGAAGGACTTGGATGTTCATTTTACGCCTTGGTTTCCTTCCTTGAAGCCTACGTTGGGGAGCAATGTTGATAACCACAGTGGACCGGATTAGTCGGTGGTCTGTCCAGCAGTCGTCGGCACTCACCATGGCCCTAGTAAGAAGTACATCGCGGCGATCTCTAGCACGGACAATTACATAATCCAGAAGATGCCAGTGCTTTGACCGTGGGTGCTGCCATGATGTTTTAAACTTATTCTTTTGTCGAAAGAGCGTGTTTGTGATAGTGAGATTATGCTCTGCACATATAGACAAAAGTAAGAGTCCGTTCGGGTTGCTATTACCAACTCCGTCTTTTCCAATAGTTTCTGGCCATAAATCAAAGTCACGCCCGACTCTTGCGTTAAAATCGCCTAGGAGGATAATTTTATCCTCCTTAGGTATCTCTGACAGGAGAGTGTCCAACTGGCTGTAAAAACTTTCCTTGATGTCATCATCAGCATCTAATGTTGGTGCATAAGCGCTCAAAATAGTTACCTGTTGGTTATTGGCGAGCTTTAATCGAAGAGTTATCAGGCGTTCGTTAATGCCAGTAGGAACTTCTGACAAAGAGTTCACTAGTTCATTTTTGATGGCAAAGCCTACACCATGTATTCGTCGGTCCTGCTCAGGTAGTCCTTTCCAGAAGAAGGTATAACCTCCTTTTTCTTCTTTCAGCTGTCCCTCTCCTGCCCTTCGAGTTTCTTGAAGTGCTGCTATGTCAATTTTAAACCGTCTCAGCTCCCTTGCAATAATAGCAGTCCTACGCTCAGGGCGTTCACTATCTATGTTATCCAGCAATGTCCGTATATTCCATGTTCCAAAATTCAAATGTCTTTTTCGACCGCTAAAATGGTGACCCCCACTGGACGCGGTAATCCAGTCAGGGGAGAAAGAGGTAGACTATGTTTAGGGCACCTTTTCTAGCCCCCTCCCCATACGGGGTGAGCAGAGTGGATCCTAAATAGGGCTGCTCAGTCATGGATACAGCTGCCGAGCTGCTCGACTACCTCGTTCCTTGAACAGGGCGACTGAGTCTGCATCCACCGCCCATGTGCTGGTCCATGACTAGGGGCTTCCAGATTCACAGTCCTGCCCCCGTTGCCATTCGCCAGTCGCCATGGGACTTTTTTTTGTTTGTTTGTTTGTTTGGTTGGGTTGGGTTGGGTTGGGTGGGTTGGGTTGGAAGACGCCTGTGCGTGAAACTGTTTTATGTGGGGAGATCGGTGCACAACGAATCACCACACAAACTTGACAGAGTACGGCAGAGATCCAATGGCACGGTTACCCTGACGATTGGAAAACCATTCTCTGCTGCAGCCTTCATCCGCCTTCACAGCCGTTGTAATTTAGGTTTAATTATCTTCCGCCTGTTCTGCCGTTGAGGACTTTATGTTTTGGATCGTTCTTTGTCTGGTTCCTCTCCCCGGACCTTACCGCCATGGGTGACCCTACTGGGAGTACATAGCTCCCGACGGCATTGCTCACAGGATTCATCGGAACACGCAAGCCCACTCACCACTTCAAGGTGACGATCCGGCGAGGGGTCACTTGATACATCCTTTCCTAAGCAGCTAAGTTCACAACAGGCCTGTGGCTCACGCTGGCTCAGCTTGTCTGAGCATGGAAAGCTAAGCAGGGTCAGGCCTGGTTGTTACTTGGATGGGAGAGCCCTCCTCTAGTTTCCTGCATTGAGCAGGGGGTTGGACTCGATGGCCTTGTAAGCCCCTTCAAACTCTATATGAAACAAATCAGTTCTATGAAACTTTAAGACAGATCCAAGAAACAGCTGAAGTTTACTTCTTTTTTTTAGAAATGGGGGATCAATCATTGTTTGTTTCTTTATCCGAAGAGACCTAGAGACAGTCCTGGGTGCGTGCAACCTGAAACCACCACAGCACCTAGTGGGGCCTAATCTGAATGTCTGCCACTTCCTCCTACGTTCCATTGTGCAGCTGTGACTAACCGCAGGCTCCATGGCTTCAACATCAGCCAGCTTTCCCCCCTTCCCCCCTTACTTTGCTTACCATCTAGCCTGATGAAGAGTTCTGGAAAACCCAGAGCGCTCGCTCACTACGTTCTGACATTTTGGTTCTGACATTTGGTAAGAAAGGTATTGCTCGAATATGGATTTTTGGAATTTTTCTTATGGTCAATATGGCCACTTTGGTTTTTCTACACCTCAAGTGTGGATTTTCTTCCCATAACACTTGACATGGAGATGGTGGCAAAAAATATCCTCCCCGTGGTAAGGATCAAATGATAGGATGTACCTCTGAAGTTGTGCAAGACAAACAGAAATCATGTGAATTTGTGCAGATTCAATATAACTCCTAGAAAAGATTGGAAGAACTATATTTGGAATACCATTAGCTTCGCTATAAATAGAATATCTCCCTTCCTCACTCAGTCTTTGGAGTGTTGTAAATCTCTCTCTCTCTCTGTGTGTGTCTTTCTCTTTTTCCTCAGTATGGATTTGGTCAATATAATTTTTTTCCCCCCTTGGACTCATTCTTGAACGAAGGAGCCCTGAGACACATTCACAGCAAAGGAGATTTTAGATGGAACATTCTCTAAAACCAATAGAACATTTGATTGTGTCATTCTAATGACTGGACTTCCTATGTCCCCAATATCTATCTATCTATCTATCTATCTATCTATCTATCTATCTCTCCATCCCATTTTTTAATGAATTACGCTACACTAGGTTGATTCTAAATGAGCTTGTTCCTCTCATTCAGTCTCCGCCATTTTGGAGAAGCTATGGAATGTTCAATCCACCCACTTACGAGTAGCAGAGTCTGCTCCGATAGCAATTGTGTGTGTGTGTGTGTGGTGGTGGTGAGGCCAGGGTGTCTTTCTTGTCCTCCCTGCCTCCATGGTTCTAGCATCCTGGGAAATGTAATCCTGGGGGGGGAAAGAGGTGTATCCAAGTGCTCTCTACTTTTGCTCATAATTGTCACTCCCTAAATGAATCAAGCAAAGGGCAGCTTGGTTGGCTACTCCAGCAGGGATGTGCAAAACATGCCTCTCTATTTCTTCAGACAGCTCTACCTTTCCACACAGTGGTATCATAGGATTAGGCTGCTTTTATCTGAGAAGCAGATATACAGTTTTTGTAGTGCTATTGTAAATCATCATTCCACTTGCGCACACATTATTATCAGCAGTAGGTTTAACTGCACACCAGTTTAAAAACACAAGAGGACCTGAATCATACTTGCCTGTGCGATTGGCTTATTTGCACCACCACAGCATCCAGGGGTGCTATTCTTGCATACTGGCAATAATATTCTAGGGATGTGTGAGAAATATATTTCAGTTCGAGTTTGATTAGGATTTTACCCAGTTCTCACCTTTTGGACCAAACACAGGCTCAGACGCAATCTACGGTTGAAGTCCATACCTTGCTCAGCTTGCAACATGATTTGTGGACCCCCAAAATGTGTCCGACAGCAGGTGTACATTTGAAAAAAGTTGCATGAAAAAATGTGTACTTTTGAAAAATGTGCGCAAATATGCTGTAATCAATGGGAGAAGAATGCATATCTTTAAAAGATGTGCTCAATTGCATACATTGAGGAAGGAAAATACCTGTCGGAGCTAGCTCCCTAGCCCCTCAAGTTCCGACCCTCCAACTCCAAAAACAGCGCTGGTCAGATCCCGTGGGAACGGATTCTGAAATGCAAGGGGAGGGGGAGTTAGAAGTGGAGACACTCACTGTTGATAATATTTTGCCACAGGATCCCCAAAAGGGATTGGCAAAGGTTCTTTGAGGGATTTTCTGACCATAATAAATACTCCAGGAAGTCAAAGCCACTTACAACATGTTTATTGTAAAGCCAAGCCTTAAGTACAACAATGCTACTCCCAGTTCCCTCCCTGATGGAAATTCCACCCCTTAGCTGCACAGTCACTGTTCAATCAACCCGAATGCTAAGTCCAGCAGCTCTCCGCCTGGGTATTGGGTTTCCACGTTGAGCTTCTGCAAGGCTCTCTGCACAGCGTCCTCTGCTCCTCCTCGCTCCTTCCAGTTCTTCAGTACTCCAAACACAACCGACCATGACCACCACCTCAGTCTGCACTTGCTCTTCTTAAATAGCACCAAGCTTCTTGGATTGCAGACCTCGTGCTTCATTGTTAGCACCTGTGCTGTTTGCAGTGTCATCCCTCTGGCCAGCAGCCAGATCACATGCAGGTGATTTGCTCTTATTGCATGTTGCATCAGCTTGGCAAGCAGCCAAGTAATCAAGGCCGTTTGCTGATTCTTAAAGCAAACCTACTTTCTTAAAACAAACCCAGAGCATAGAGGCAGAACTCTGTACAACACTCCTGTACTCCTCGCCATCTTCCGCAATTCCCAGTACAGATAACACTGACCCAGCTGCGCTGTCAAGGTTGCAGCTGGTGCCAAGTATTACTGAGGAGTAGGGGGGAGTAGAAGAATCACTGGGAAAGTAGCTTCTGATGGGAGGTGAGGAAGAGCTCCTGATGGGAGGGGGGAAGCCAGCCTCTCTGACAGATCCTCGTGAGCGACGTCACCTCTGGAGGCAGGAACAACTGACCTCTCTTCGGCATTCTGCTCGGCTGGCTAACAAGACTTTTGATCTGCCCTAGGGGGCAGAGGAGGTTCTCTGGTTTGAGGTTGGGAGCGTGCTAAACTCCCCAGTTGGGGATCAATGGATGATCATTCATGACTTCCCATTGACAGGATAACGGGTCTGGAATTACTTTCTTTACTTTTGTGTAACCCTTTTCTGCAACCACCTGAGTTGCCCTGCCTTTAGAAAGTAACCCGGGAGCTGTGCACTTATGTTCTGGCTGGCGGGAGGGGAGTAGGAGCGGCGAGAGACATGACAATACCCATGAAAATATGCACAGATTTTCATGCAGAAAGAAAAAACCAAAGCTCGCAGTCTGATGTGGACTCGAGTCAGAATGAGCTTCAAGATGGAATTCAGAGAACTTCAGTGAACTTGAGTTTTGCTGATTCACACATCCCTATTTTTTATTCTCAAACCTGCTGCCTGTTTGGGACACTTATCTGAAAATATGGATATGCTGTTTTTGTGCTGGCAGCAGAAAATCTCAAGTCTTTGTGGCATCCCTTAGTGATCTCCTTAGCTAGAGTTTGATCCAGGTAGCTTTGGATCAATGTGCGGCTTTCCCCACTATGATCTGCACAGATTATGGGCCAGCATTGGCCCAGCCTGTGTGCGATAGAAAGCACCCTTAGCACAAATTCACTTCCTTTTCCCTGTTTTTTAAATGCATCTTTTTAACTAATTACAACACTGCAGATAGCGTCACTATACACTGTAGTTAATAACTTCCTCCAGGCTGTTCTTGGCATGGTCATTACTAGACCTGGAATTCAAACTGGGGGTGTGGGTGGGAGGGAAGTGACGTGATTGGACAGGTGCAATGATACCTCTGTCCCAAGAACCTACTTTTCTATTTTAGTATGTACCATGGCTAGCTTTAATATTTCATTGCTCATCTCTGGAAAGGACTGTACTGCATTCTAAACATCATTCGCTGGACACAGCTTGGCACAAATTGGATTTAAGGAAAACCAATGTCCATGAAATATTGAACAAAATTTAAGGGGGCAAATACATACAGCCTCCCTCTTCAAAAATTCAGAGAGAGAGAGAGAGAGAGAGAGTGCAGCAACTAGATGTGAGGCATATAATGGAGATTGAGGGTTGATCCATACACTGCCATTTTAATGAGGGGGTGCATGGAACCAGCCCCTACCCCTGCTACGAGTGTCCATCTTAAATATAGATGTGTGAGAAAAGTCTGATTGGGAGGGTGAAAATCCAATCCAATGGATTTGCAAGATTCACCACCACCCCGATTCCATTTTGCCAGCCCTACACTGGCACCCACTCGCTACGGTGCAAGTCAAGCCAGCTCACAGCCGTCTGTCTTTAAGACGGGATGCGATTCACACATTTTTTAAAAAATGGCTGAGGAAATTTGCATAAGTTTATGCAATTTGTGCAAATCAGCAGCCCATCTTAGAGATGGAAGTCTGCATAAACACACACACTCCAACTTGGACCTCTTCTGATCATCGGATCAGAAGTGGGCAGGAAGTCCGTCAAGCTCAAATGAGCCAGACTTCCCAGCGTCAGCACATCCTTAGTCTTAAACAGAAGAAAGCAGCAGGCAGCCTTCTTCCAGGGCCCAAGAGACACGGGATCAGCTTGAGATCACACTTAGCCTTCCAACCTCCAAATGGGCCTACAGCCACCACCGCATGCTCCCCTTGTCTTAGAGCCAAACTAAACGTTCTTATAATCATGCATAGCTGAGCTACGTGTGATTGGTTGATTTATTTTACTACGAGTACATGTGGCCCCAATTTGGATAGGGACCATAGTGCTCTGGGACTGGGGGTTAAACCGTCCACCCACACACCCACTTTGTCCTGAAACTTCACCCCCAGGGGGGTTGCAAAACACAAAAAACACCTTCACTGACTCCAATGGAGGAATTTTTCTTCCCCGCCTCCCCACAGGAGGCTGGAATTTGGGGATGAAAATAGGTGGGGGGAAATTTAACCCCCTTCCCAGAGTGCTGTCTTCCCAATCCAAATCAGGACCACATGTGCTTACATTGAAATAAAGAAACCAGTCACGCCTAGCTCAGCTATGCATGATCCGAAGAACATTTACTTTGGCCCTTAGGAGCAGGTAGAAGGCAGTAGGGTGTCTGCCTTTGGTGTCCAGGATAGGCAGTTGCAGGAACTGTTCCCAGCCTTGGCTTCATCATCGCCATCGACAACAGCACTTATCAGTCAACCATTCATAGTACAAAAGTAGAACAGAAAGAGCCATGTTCACAGTGTAAGTGCAGCCCCCATTAGAGATCTGGTATTAATAGCAAAGTTCAAAAACCTAGCAACCATTAATGGTACCTTGACATTAGAGCCATCCGAACAGAAAGCAAGTAGAAATCCATCAAAGTGTCCAGGAAATAACACTGAAAGAGGATACAGCAATTGTTTCCTAGCTCCTTTCTAGAAACTGTAATAAACCAACACATGAGAAATAGTTTTAGTCTCGCCAGAGAGCTGCAGAGAAACAATCTTGGTTTGACTGGGATTCCTAAAAACCAACCTTCCCAATGCTGTGGAAGGTAAAATATTAAACCTTGCCTGGAAAAGGGCTCTTCTGTATTTTGGGACTGCTAAAGTCTTCAAGTACAGAGCAGTTTAGCTAAAGCAAGGGATACACAGCCCAGGGATTTGTCAAGCAGGGAGATGCCAAGATGCAGCTATCTGTCTCTTATCTACATCCTGGATATTTGCTTAATTAGCATTTTGGCACCATTCACCCCATTGTGAGAACCACTGGCTAGCCTAGCAATAGGCTAGGCCTGGGAACCATGTCCAAACACCACCTATTGGCTTGGCCACCAGGAGAAGGTAATTTTAAGTAGGGCTGAGATGAAATGGGGGGGGGGCAATTTGACTTTTTCCCTCCACCTGCTAAAGTAGGTGGCCTGCTTCCCAAAACATTTCAGACAACTCATACCTGTGCACTTGGTATTCATGCAATACTGGTCTCTTGGGAGCCTCTGCAGTCCCACTGGCTACAGTTTCATTGCCATTTTTACATTCAGATTTGCCTTCTTCCTATCAATAGTTACATCATCACAAATCAGCAGCAGACCTGCCTATGTGATGACCTCACTGAAGCAAGCAAAGCTAATCCAGAATGATGGCAATGCTTCAAGAAGAGATATGTTCTAATTTTGGACAGACCTCTAAATTAAAACCAATAATTTTCGATATTTCTGTAAAAACCTCACGCCAAAAAACCAGTACATTTTCACAACTCCACCACATATAAGCATATGTCCCTTTTTCCTGACATCCTCTCCAACAAAATGCAGAACATTTATTATCTATTCCATTTAATCTTACTGGAGTTAAATACCATCTCCAAATTAGTTTATAAAAATTCTCCTTTATCCTAGTTGACATCACCTTCACAATCCGTCTATCCCATATATTGTTCCACCCCATCTTCGAGGTCACCTCTTCAAATTCATTATCCCATACTGCCTTTAGCTGGTCCTCTTGTTCTTCTGCTTTTTTAATCAATCTATAAATCCCTTGTTATACCTCTTGTTGATGCATTACCTTGTAGACCATCTCTAGATATAACAATCTTTTCAAATTTAGTTAAATCTCTCTCATACTCAGTTGTCAATAACAGAGAAACTTATTTGCGACCAAAATACGAAGGAATTAATTGTAAACTTTTAAACTGCGGCTAAGCTAATGATAGCGAGGAAATGGAAAGTATAACATGTTTTCCTAATAACTGACTGGTATAAGGAAGTTTGGGTTATAGCCCTGAACGATAAACTAACTTGTAGTATCAAATGCAAAAAAGGATTGCTAAAGAAGAAGAATTTTATGGATATATGGAATCAATTACTAGATTATGTATTAATAAAGGCGAAGGGGAGCATGCCTTGTCAGGATATGTTATATTTTTGGAATTTGGAATTCATTTGATTAAGGGGATGGAAGTATATTGATTGGTCCCTTGAAGGGTGGTGGGGGGGTGCACATTATGATTTATTGTATGTTGTTTCTGTTATATTTTTGTGTTATTCTTGTATTTTGTTATATTTTGTCTTGAAAAGTAAATAAAAATTTTTTTTTTAAAAAAAGAAGAGATATGTTCCTCTGAATCCACTTATTTTGCTCTCAGTAAGGTCATTGCATTGCCAAGAGATACAGCAGGTACCAAAAACAAGACCAGTTGTTTTTTAATGGTAATAAAGGAGCAACCAATTCATGTAAATAAAAGGGGGGAAAGATAAGCTTTAGGGTGTCTTTTTGGGAAACATTTCAAGTTCCCCTAAAGCCCATTTTTGTGCAAAAAATGTGCAATGGAAAACACTCAGCTCAACCCTGATTTTAAACATTACTATTTAGAATGAGGATTCATTGGCTTATTCTATCCTTCATTTATTTCAGAAGGCAAGTTTGACATGAGCCATTGATGGATATGGTGCAGTGAGGATAAAAGAGAAACTGGGCTCTCAAACCTAGTTGAATGAATCCACTCTCAAACATGCTATTCCCTACATTGATATCCAAAGGTCAGACTGCGACTAAAAAAGAAGCATGTGATTACTTTTTAGGATGGAAAAAAGACTCATTTTACTGGAGATGTATACTCTGCCACTGCTCAAGCTACTGTGTTTAGAAATCCAGGCACAGAAAAAAAAAAGTCTCTGGAGACACAGGTCCTCTGAGAAGATCATCAGAAAGCTGACAAAGCAATTTTATTTTCAGATAAACTACAAGTGATGTGATGTGAGTAAAAATGTATCATCTGTGGGATGACTGAGAAAGACAGGCCCTTTTAAGTCTCTCAATACACCGACAGGAGTGTTTTTGCTCAGGTTCGGCTGGTGCACCAGCTGTGTCGATTCCTGGTACAGTCAGACCTGATGCATTGTCACATCTGGCTTGGACTACTGCAACATGCATGACATGAGGCTGCCCCTGAAAACAGCTCAGAAACCTCAACTAGTGGAGAATTCTGCTGCTAGACATTTGCCTGGGGCAAAGTGCTGGCATCATGTGACCCTTTTATCATATCAGCTGCACTGGCTGCCAGTTCATTTCTGAGTGTGATTCAAAGTGCTGGTTGTTACCTGTAATGCCTAAATGGCTTATGACCTGGCTGCTTGAAGAACCATCTCCACCCATTGGAACCTTCCTGTTCTTTAAAATCAGCTGCTGTGTCCCTCTTGTATGTGCCGGTGTCTTCAGAGGAATGGCTAGTGGCAATGCACAAGAGAGCTTTCTCGGTGGTGGCAACCCAAATGTGGAACTTCCTGCCCCAAGAGGTTAGGTCATCTTTCTCTTTATCTGTTTTCCACCCGCAATCAAAGACATTACTTAAAGGGGGGGAAGGGGGGGAAGCATTTGACTCTGCTGTTGCTTAATTTTCCTTGTTAATTTTGGCAGTGTGTGTGGGTGGGGTGGGGTGCTGCTGCTGCTGCTTTTAGCTGGTTGTAAAAAAGCATTTGACTCTGCTGCTGCTTCATTTTGCTTGCTAATTTTGGCTATTTGTGTGCGTATGTGTGTGTGTGTGTTGCTGCTGCTTTTAGCTGGTTGTAAATATATTTAAATGATTGGCTAGTGAGTTTTGGGGGAGGGCTTTTATATTTTGTAAGCTGCTTTGAAGAACTCCTTTCTTGGAAGGGAAAAGTGGGGTATACATTTCTTACCTAAAATAAGGAAATTTGAGTGGAATGCCAGCAATGTCCTCTTGCCCCCGACTTTGCCGGTGGGTAGGATGGTGCTGTTTGGACCCAGCCCCTAGATCAGCACATTGCTCCTCCCTTGAAGCCTCCTCTTTTGCCCTTTCGTCTTGGGGGTATGGCTGTAAAAAGGGAAGCTGGGCGTATGTAACCCCATTGAGAAGTAAGCTAAGCATTTCATCCATACCACTTTGTAGTTACTAAGTGGTATGGGAAATGTACTCTGCACATGTTCAGTGGCAATTTCATCCATTCTTACTCCATATGTTCCAGAACTGAATCCTGCCACTGAAAACCAATGGCAGGACTATACCCCAGTCATCCCTTGTACAAATTAAGCCCCGAGTACAAAGGTAAATTATTGGACTGGTCACATAATCTTGAATTGTTAATATCACTTACCACTGCCACAATCCACATGTAGCAGGAAAACATATTGTATCAATTTGTAGGTAGTTTTCAGTCAATAGGAGGAATCTTGCATAATGTTTAATATTTACAACCTATATATCTTTTTGGGAAGAGAAAGCTAGGTTTGGACAACTGCTTAGGGCACTTACTATGGTTGCATAGAGAGGGACGACATATCAAATTAAAGCACAGAACACACAGATTAGCATATATAATAATAATAATAATAATAATAATAATAATAATAATAATTTTGTGTGTGCGCTGGCAACAGATGAGGCTGTGTGCTCTTAGCAGGAAGGAGTATAGGGAGTAGGTAACATTCTTGAAATTATTATATTTTTATTCTGGCAGGCTTCTGCTTGCTACAGTTCTGCTATTTTATATATTATGTATTTTCTTGGTCCCTGCCTTTGCTGGAATTTTAATTGTGATATTTTTTATTGCATTCTATGACATTATGATGTTAAATCATTTGTAAGTCACCCTGAGTAGTGCATTGGCACTAGAAACTAAGGCAGGATTGAAGTCCCTTCCTCACTGTGGGGTCACTGCCACATCTTCCTCACTATATTTACTTAGCTCTTAAAACTCAAACATAAATGCTACTATTTCAGGATTTTATCTCTAGCATGAAGTCAGCCTTAGGCCTCAAGTTGTAGAACCTGTTTTAAGACTGATTTATTTTTTTTAATGAATATGTTTCCTTATGATGCTGATTTCTGTGATCAAGCTTCATTGTAAACGATCTTCTAATTTGAACTTACACTAGTTCGTCATTACCCCCAAGTAACATCTGCCTCGCTAAAAGATGTTTACAAGGAAATTGTAGGGATAATTTAAAGTCTTGTTCTTTGGCTGCACTTGTGTCCTGATTTTAAACTTTTGTGCCACTGCATCTGTTTGCGGCGCTGATATAACGACATCACTGCAACCTTGCCACAATGTCATCTTTTATTAGGGTGGCACTGGCATAGCTGTTGCTTTCCCTGCCACCCCAGCCTCAAGCCTGTATGTACTGCCATTCAAATGGTTAGGACTCGGCTGAAGGGATGCTTATTGTAATTAGGATAACCACATATGAGGCACCATAACGGAGAAAATGCATCACGAAAAAAAGAGGACAGCGATTTGCATCAAATTTCATAGATTTCATAGATCATAGAGTTGGAAGGGGCCTACAAGGCCATTGAGTCCAACCCCCTGCTCAATGCAGGAAACTAGAGGAGGGGTCTCCCATCCAAGTCATAACTAGGCCTGACCCTGCTTAGCTTTCCACACTCACACAAGCTGAGCCAGCGTGAGCCAGCAGCTCACTGTGACCTTAGCTCAGTGGTAGAACACATGCTTTCCATGCAAAAGATCTCAGCTAGAAATTGTCAAATCTGTCGGTTCTTCTTCTTCTTCTTCTTCTTCTTCTTCTTCTTCTTCTTCTTCTTCTTCTTCTTCTCATCATCATCATCATCATCATTATTATTATTATTATTATTATTATTATTTTAAATCTCAGTTACTTCCCATGCTGTTTATGAAGAAATTTCAGAATTTTGATATATTCTTAACCCCCCCCCCCCAGAACTGAATGAAATTCTCACTCATTTGCACTGGCCAGGCAAATTCAATAGTTACAGCAAATTCCTTGCATGGAGAAGACCATGTTGCGCCAGCCAGGCATGTAGCTGTTAAAGATTAGGAGCCTGTCAGCGATGCTAATCCATAACCACAAACATGGATGAATACCCTGGGATACAATTGCAGACTTTTAAGAACTAAACGAAGCCCTTTGCCTGGATGGATGAAATTGTCCATTTTGCCTTTCTTCCATATTTAAATATTCTTAAATCTCAAGTTTTTTTCACCCTCTTTATAGAGAAATTTCTGGTGGTTGGTAAGTTTTTATTTTTATTTTTTTAAAAAAATAACTGAATAAAATTCTCACCCATCCTTAGTCCAAGGTTCAATGCCTTGGATCACGACGTATATAGGGTTGGAAAAGATTCCTGCCTGGAAACCCTGGAGAGTTGTGGTCAGTCTGCATGGAACCTTTTTTCAGCCCAAAGGCTGAATTCCATTTTGGAGAAGCTCATGGAGACTGCATTCCAGTGATGGGTGGAGCTGAAGGCAAAAGGGGTGGCCCCCCAAAACATCAGTATATTTTGGCATAGAGCTCTTCCTGCCAGGAACTAAGCCTTAGGAGAGGCACTTCAACCTTTTAGGAAGAGGTGGGGAAACTTCACAAAAGCCAGAAACCACCAATTGGTGGTTGGGGGAAAGGGGGAGGGGCCAGGGGAAGAAGGCATCTGGGCAACCTCAGAAGGCTGGATTGGGACCCTAGACAGGCCAGATTTGGCCGTTGGGCCAACGGTTTGACTCAGTATAATGCAGCTTTCTAAGTTAGTTGCATCTGACCTCAGTCTCATTGCTTTCAATGGGACACAGCCATGACTAACCTTAGCTGGATCAGGACCGTAATCTTATTTTTTTTCTTTAAGAAATAATAAAAACAGCATATGAAAACTGGAGAGGAATAAGAGAAATAAGTAAGAGGTCCCACAGAGACTGCAGTTTGTCCTGTACTTTGCAGATATTGCCAGGATACAGTGGTCAAAGAACTGCTAGTTTGAAATTGACTTTGAGTCTCAGCATTTTCAGTTTAAATACTGGAACATGATGTTTTTGGTTTTTAGAATTTCAGTGCTTCTTTTGAATCTGGAAGCAGATATTGATGACAATCCAAGGAAATGCCAATGCACTTACAGGAGGTTTCTTGTATGCACTGGGAGGTTTCTTTCAGGCAACTGCAGGCTGCCCAATAAAAGGAGTTTAAAAGTTAAAACACAGTTTGACATCTCAGCAGGGTACTAGATCAGAGAAGACTCAATAATTTCAAGATGTGTACCTTGCTAATGATGGATTCTACATCATGCATAGGATGTTAACATAGGAAGATGTTAATTAATTAGATTTCTATGCTGCGCTGCCCATTAGCTGAAGCTCTGGGTAGTTCACAAAACAAAACTTAAAGCCATAAATGCGACAACATAGTAAAACATAATATAAACACCTTATGTTTGAAACAAAATAAAACCAAAATTAAAAACCAGGATAAACGTCAAGATAAAAGCCAGCAGCAGTGCAGAGATCTAAAAACACAATTTTTAAAACTCAAACTGGCAGGAAATGGTGGTGGTAAATTAGGGATGGGCGCCGAGCCTATTTACGTAGAAAATGGCGTAGTATACATTAAAAATGGCTGCAATTTGCATAAATTTCAGCCATTTTTAATTAATATGATGCCATTTTCTATGTAAATGGCGTATATTATGCCGTTTTCTATGTAGAAAACGTAGCTCCCGGAACCTGGAAGTAGCTTTCCCTGGCTCGGCTCGAGAGAACGCAAGTCGAGCCAGGGAAGGATAAGTTGAGCGGAACTTGTGGGGGGGGGGTTGAGGCTGGCAAGTTTGCTGAGCTTCCATCCCCCTGCCAAGCTCCGCGCACATCCCTATTTTTGTTCCTCTTTTTCTTCTGCTTTTTTCTTTTTTAAAATTCCTCCCATTGGTTTCTGTTGGTGGGGAAATAAACTATGCCACCTGCATAGTTCATTTCCCCACCAATCCTGGGGCCTTCAGCAAAATGAAGGGGCTTTGGATCCAGTAGATCCAAGGCTGCTTCCCTAGGCATGGAAGCGAATTTCAGTTGAACTACATTTTTAAGTGAATTTGCATTTCCCAGACTAATCTGCAGATTGGATCAACTGCTTTCTTTATGATCGTGCACACTTCACCAAATTCCACAATGAGCATTTCTTGGCCCAAAAATTGCATACAAAAATGCAAACAAAAAAAAAAAATTGTTAAGGGAAGTTACATACAAAAATCAATGCAATTTTTATGTTTTAAAATAAAAGCATAAAATCAGGACAGGTCAGCTGAGCCCCCTTCTGTGAGCTCCATTGATTTGCCATGTGCTAGAAACAAGCAATTCCTCTCATTTCCAGTTGTTTCAGGAACCACCAGTTTCTGGGGAACATGGGCAGGAAGGTGCTGTTGCACTCATGTCCTGCTTGTGGGATGCTGTGGGCAGCTGGTTGCCCATGGTGTGAACAGAATGCTGGACTAGATGGACCCTTGGCCTGATCCAGCAGGGCTCTTCTTATGCTCTTATGATCACTAGTTCCTGTTGCACTAGCAGTAGGTTGTGCTGGCATGCATGCAGCTCAGGATCCTGCTTCATGTTGGTCACCTTGACCTCTACATGCATCATGGCCCTTCATTACTGAGGTTGGTAATGTTCACCTTCACTGCCTTGTTCTGTATCATCATGTTAGTCATGTCACTCTAGAAATGTTAATTCACATGTTGGCATATTTCCCTGTTTAGAACAGGGGTGGGACAACTTCCAGAGGTCTGGGGGCCATTTTCACCCCCTGGACCCGCAGCCCCTGTCACAGTCCATGCAGTGGCACAATACGCCCGGGGGGGGGGGAAGCCCAAATCCCTGATTTGCCACCAAAATTCGGCAGTAAACTGCTCTGTATCACTACAGAGCACTATAATAGTTTCAAAACTAAATTTAACCTTTTTATTTCATTTATTATTTATTTACAAAATTCATATACTGCTCCATATTCCAGTATGGAGATTTCAGAGCAGCGTACAATAAAACATAAAATAGATAAAACAATATGTTAAAAACCAAAATCAATAAAACTGTGGATGGTCAGTTCAGGAAGGCTTCCTGAAATAAAAGTGCTCTCAGGAGGCTCCTAAAGGGAGTTCCAAAGAAATGGAGCCACTACACTGAAGGCTCTTCTCCGGGTGGACTCTAATCTGGCCACAGGTCCATGAGGAACCACCAGGGACAAGCCATCTGATGACCTCAGTGACCAGGCAGGTTGGTAAGGGAGAAGGCAGTCCCTCAGGTATCTTGGTCCCAAGTTGTTTAGGGCTCTATACACTTGTACCAAAACCTTAAACCTGACACAGTAGCGACTAGGCAGCCAGGATTTGGGGGGCTGTGTAGTGGCTACAGATCACTCGAAGGGCCAAATTTAGCTTGCAAATAAGCTAAATTTGGCCATTTGGGCACACCGTAGCTGCTACGGATGCAATTCCCCCCCCCCAGAACTTGTTAAAAAGAATTTTGTGGGGGCAGATAGGGCCGCATGCAGCCCTCGGGCCACAAGTTGCCCATCCCTGATTTAGAATGCATACTGTTTAACATAGGAACATTAAAATATCTTGGGTATACTAATAGCTACCTGGGGACAACAGTGGTATATTTCCTTTAAAAAAGAAAAAAAGAAAATAGATCTCATCGATGTAAAGCACCTACTTCAAAACTCTGGCAGATTATTGAATGGCTTCCAGGATTTTCAGATTTAAATTTAGAAGTGATGGGACCACTTTCCTATTCCTTTCCATTTCAGCAGGAACTTAAAGGGGAGCCCTTACAGCGTGAGATTAATTTGTGTCTACATGGGGCTTCATTGATCTAAGCCCCTAAGCCAGCTGTACAGTATTATTAAGTCGCAAAATGTTAGTATTTCCATGAACACAGGCTAATGTTAACATGGAATGATTTTTCAGATATTAGAAACCCCATGAATTCCAGGTTCACTGCAAATTGCAAAGAACATCATAACCAATGTGGCAAATTTGCATGCATCTTGAGCTTTCAGAAGGACACTCATGGAAAACCAATATATATATATATATATTTTAAGGGATATCAAACAGTTCTAAAATAAAAGAATACCTTTGGGAATAACCATCACAGAAGTATCTCTACTATTTTATCTAACAGACAGATTCTTTGAGAAAGGGGCCCTTCCTTGCTGGCTAATCCCAGACCTGCCTCTTGCCTCTGTTGCCGCAGGCCAAGCTCAACTTCATACCCAGAAACCTCTTCGTGGCATCTACTAAGGAGACATCCAGCATTCTTATCAATACTTTTTCCACTGAAGCATGACTCAAAGCAAGTGGTATGAAAGGGGAAAGTAGGAGTTTTTGCTACAAGAGGGAGAAATGTAAAAGGAGCCACTGGTAGGAAAGATTCATGTCATTTGAATGTCCGTGGATGGGTACAGCAGCAGACAGACAAGCTGAGTTAAAAAAAAATATCATTAAGATGCCATGAGCATTCCAGGAAAAGCAAGATCACAAAAGAAAGAAGCATGGATGGATTGAGGTTGTGGAGGTAGCATATTGGCTGTACTTCATTTCTAAAGTGAGAGGTACTGTATCGGTACTATGGTTGCACAATAGAGAAGAAAGGCACTCTGCACATCGTCATCATCATCATCATCATCATCATCATCATCATCATCATGTTCTTAATTCCAACAACGTATGGCATTTTATAAGCTTTGGAATAGTTGCTGTATCTTATACCTTCACATCCTACAATGTCTATGATATGTGCTATGTAAATGTGGATATATTAATTGCTGTATTTTGCAATTTCTTTAAATAAATAAATAAATAAATAAATAAACTTTGCATACCCCAAGGCTGATACCTGGCACCAAAATCACAGACCAGAACTAAACCCTTGCTCAAAATATTATGGTCTATAAAATGAAAATGCTTTTTCAGTTGTTGTTGTTTTTACTTTAGAGTAAGTGCATGTGGTCCCGGTTCAGACTGGGACCACTGCACAATAGGAAGGGAGGATTAAATCTTCCCCCATCCCCATTTTCCCCACCCCACCCCCATGGGAGGGGATGTTAAAATAAAAAATAATAATGGAGGGGTTTTTCCCTTTCTTTAACCCCCACATGTACGTGTGTATGTGGGGGAGAGGTTTAATACTCCCCTCTCAGTGCCTGGTGGTCCTGATCCAAACCAGAGCCATTTGCACTTACTCTAAAGTAAAAAGAAAAGGAAAGAAAAGTTATCCTCAACTGCACACTGTGCAGTCAACGTGACAAGTAGTTTGCGCCTCCAGCCTAGGATGCTACTACACTGTGTGAGCAGAAGGCAAGCTCCTGGAATGGATCTTTCCCCTTCCCCTCCTCCCCACTGCATCCCTGTGTATACCTCAAAAATCCTCTCCAGAGGGAAAGGAGACCTTCTGAACCTTGTGGGTCTGTGGGATATGTTTTATGGGTCTGCAGTGCAGTGGGGGGGGGAATGGCTGAAATCGGGAACCTTGCATGAGTGGTGCAAGATTTCTCCACCTGATTCCAGGGGATTCCCTCCTCTCACTGCAGCCCCGTAAGACACAGCCTGCAATGTTTGCTAAGTCTTCCTGGAGATGTCTTGAGGGGGGGCTGAAGGGGAAGAAAAGTTCCATTGTGCAAGCTGCATTGCCCTTACACAACATTGGATTTCGCCCGTATTTCAAATGGTTTCAGTCTCACAATGGATAAGTCGGCCTCTCTGTTGTGTTTTTTCAAATGAATCATTCTGTTATGCTAGATGTCTATACAAAGAAAATTAAGTAAATACTCCCCAGGGGTCTCAAAAACAAAAGTGAGGGGCTTTTGCTCCCAATTCAAAGAATGATGGCAAGAGCGGTGGCCGTGATTAACGAAAATGAAAACTTCCCTTAAGCACATTGAGTGGGAACACTTTTCAAGGCATGTGTTATGGTGCAGATTTGGTACCTCATGCATCGCTATGGCAACAGAAAAGTGACGGGGGGGGGGAATGCCACCGGATATGTTGCAGCTGTAATTTTTATCTGAAAGGGCAGATGGTGGTGCTGCAGAATATTCACAGCCATTTTTGTCTGACAGAAACAACTCTTTAACAACAAAACACCATAAAGGTGTATCAGAAGATTGTAAAATTAGCTCACCTTTTAGCCTGCCTGTCATGAGAGGAGGATAAAGACATAATTTCACCCTGCCAACTGTGTATCAAAGGCACTGGCTTCTCTGTTCATTTTCTTGGCTTTCTCAGCATCCCATCTACGCAGGTTATTATACTCGGTGTGAACTTCCTGCTAATCAGTGCTTGTGAAAGACATTAAGGAGGAGAATAAGTAGACTTTCATCCTGGAAGGAAAGGCACACAGGTAGATATATACCGTAAACAGAAAAGAGGGTGTTTGAAACTATTTCAATGAGTGTAACACTGCAGAGGTGGGCAAACTTTGGGCTTGACAGCTCTATTTTGTTTTTTATAGTATTTATTAATTGAATTTATATCCCACCACTTCTGCCAAAAATGGGGCTCAAGGCAGCCAACAGTAATACAGCACAGATTAAAAACAAAAGCTTAATTACAACACAGCATTAAAACAGATCCATTAAAACACTATTAGAAGCGCAACAATAGACAGCACCCAAGCAAGTAAAGTCCCTTCAGCAGCAGACCAGCTTACATGCCAAGGACTTGCCTGAATAAAATGTCTTTGGCTACTGGTAGAAGGACAACAGAGAGGGGGGCCAGGGGGCCAACATGGCCTCCTGCAGCAGGGAGTTCCAGAGCCTGAGAGCAGTCGTGGAGGAGGCCCTCTCTTGTGTCTCCACCAGATGTGCCTCTGATGGTGGTGTGGCCAAGAGAAGGGCCTCCCCCAGAAGATCTTAAAACCCAGGCAGGCTCACATGAGAGAATGTGGTCTTTTAGGAAGCCTTGTCCCAAGCTGTATAGGGCTTTATAGATCTTTGAATTGTGGCCAGAAACAGACTGGTTTTCTAGGGTTCTTAATAATGTGAAGCACCTCCACGGATACAGGAGGCACTCTTCTTCAGACCATCACCCTACACACATACAGGGCAACAGATGTGGCTAGAGGAGGTTAGGATTAGGCAGAAGTGCCCCTCCGCTGCGGAGAAAAGGTCTGCTCGCAGGGGGAGCAGATCCATCCTGGCACCCCCTGGTATGCCCTCACAAAACTCCATAGGATTAGATCTACTGCTGGTGGTGTTTCCACTGCTGATAGGCCCTGAAACAGGGCATTCTGGAGGGCATTCTAAGGTTGGTTGGAGGCAGCCTTGGATCCGCTGGATCCAAACCCCCTCTGCCTCCCTGAAGGGCTACCAGAACCATGTTCTCCTCCACAATGAAACTAATGGAGACTCTCCAGGAAAAACTGCATGTTGCAGTACATCTCACCATAGTGAAGTCTGTGACCAGGTGAGCTGTGTGCCTTGCTCAGTCTGTTGTCCAGGCACTGTTGATGGGCAACTTCAAGGCCCAGCTCTTCCTTCTGATGATTCTTTATCTTTATGCTGGACTTGGACAGCCTTCAAATGGAGAACACCTTCAAAATAGAGGACAGCCCTCTGGTGGCCCTTCAAATAGAGGGCTGCGCTGTAAAACAAATGGGCACCCTAATGCTATCATTTTGCCTACTAGAGTTTCTCTGAAGGCAGCTAATGAAACTGATAAGATTACTGAGCAATGAAAATACACTGAGCATCAGCAGGAAATTGCGAAGACTTCGAGTATCAGTTTACTGCACAAACTCTATATTTGCACTAGAACACATTATTTATTGCAGACCACTTCAAGTGTCTGAGAGAAAAGCAAGGGATGGACAGATGTCCCACCGAAGTCAATGAATACAAGAAAATGGATAAATAAGATCCCATTTAAAAGCATACTGCCATTTACAAGAAGCAGAGTTTTGCTCTGGTGTGGCTAGCTCATTCTGTGGCTCACGTGCACTCACGTGAGATGAGGGAAGCTCAACAGGTTCGGCTTCCCTCATCTCACCCCTGTCCCTCTCTATTATCAGTCATCTCTGTACTGTATAACAGTGTATCCTGGCTGTACAGTGATGCATCTGGGTGTAGTGGTGGCAGGATGATTGGATGCAAGGAGGACATGGCCCCTGTGACTTAGTGGTACAGAAGAGGGAATTTTGGCAGGTGAATGTTCTCCTTCAGGGTGAGAAAATCTCCTCTGTCTGCTAAAGATCCCTCTTCTACCTACCTAACTGTTAAAGATACAGCAGCCTTGTCCATTTTTAGTATCTGGCCACCCTACTTGCAGGTGATTCTATGCTCCTTAAAAACAACAAAGAGTTTTATTGCACCTTAAAGACAAACACATTTATTATGGCATAATCTTTTGTGGGCTGCGGTCCACTTTACCAGATCATGCATGGAGCATTAAACTAATTGGAGCAGATCATGCATGGAGCATTAAACTAATTTGGGGCAGATTATAAAGAAGTCAGTCTGCAAGCACCTTGAAAACAATGCAGTGATTACTAGAAGCCAGCATGGATTTGTCAAGAACAAATCCTGTCAGATTAATCTGATCTCATTTTTTGATCAGGTAACCTCCCTTGTGGACTGTGGGAATGCGGCGGGTGGACATAATATATCTGGACTTCAGCAAAGCTTTCGACAAACTGCCTCATGATATCCTGATTAGCAAGCTAGCTAAAAGTGGGCTAGATGGAACAACTATCAGGTGGATCCACAATTGGCTACAGAATCGGACTCAAAGAGTGCTTATCAATGGTTCCTTCTCAAACTGGGGAGAGGTAACGAGCGGGGTACCACAGGGCTTGGTCCTGGGCCCGGTGCTCTTCAACATTTTTATTAATGACTTGGATGAGGAGGTACAGGGAATGCTTATCAGATTTGCAGATGACACAAAGTTGGGTGGAACAGCTAATACTCTGGAAGACAGAAACAAAATTCAAAGTGACCTCGATAGGCTGGAGCGCTGGGCCGAAAACAACAGAATGAAATTTAATAGGGATAAATGCCAAGTGCTGCACCTAGGGACTGCCAAATGCAGAGTTACAGAATGGGGGACACTTGGCTCAACAATACTACAAGTGAGAAGGATCTTGGAATTGTGGTAGATCACAAACTGAATATGAGCCAGCAATGCGATGTGGCTGCAAAGAAGGCAAATGCAGTTTTGGGCTGCATTAATAGAAGTATAGCTTCCAAATCGCGTGAAGTGATAATTCCCCTTTACTCGGCACTGGTTAGGCCTCATCTTGAGTACTGCGTCCAGTTCTGGGCACCACACTTTAAGAAGGACGTAGACAAACTGGAGAGGGTTCAGAGGAGGGCAACAAGGATGATAAAGGGACTGGAAACAAGGCCGTATGAGGAGAGACTGAAAGAACTGGGCATGTTTAGCCTTCAGAAGAGGAGACTGAGGGGAGATATGATCGCACTCTTCCAGTATTTGAAGGGATGTCACACAGAGGAGGGCCAGGATCTCTTCTCGATCATCCCAGTTTGCAGGACACGGAATAATGGGCTCAAGTTACAGGAACCCAGTTTCCACCTAAACATCAGGAAACATTTCCTGACTGTCAGAGCAATAAGACAATGGAACCAACTTCCTAGGGAGGTGGTGGGCTCTCCCAATCTGGAGGCATTCAAGGTGCAGCTGGACAGCCATCTGTCAGGGATGCTTTGACCTGGATTCCTGCATTGAGCAGGGGGTTGGACTCGATGGCTTTGTAGGCCCCTTCCAACTCTACTTTTCTATGATTCTAGGATTCTAAGTTGCCAGGTTGTAAAGCAGGGTGCGTTGGAGGAGTTGTAAGCAGTGAGGTCAGAGGGAAATGAAATGTAGAAAATACAGACTGTGACAACTGTGTTAAATATTAAATGTATGTAAAATGATAACAGCAACCCAGGGAAGGCTGGTGACTCCTAAATCAGTGGGGCTCCTCATCCACTGCAGCTTTTATTCTTAGCTTCATAGGAGCTCTCCATGCTCCATGGTGGTGAACCTATTTTGGGGATGGAGTTCAGCACCATGGATAGCTCCTATAAAGCTTTTAAAATTTTATATTGTTTAAATGTATTTTATCCTGTTTTTATCTTGTGTTTTTATCTGTGTACATCGCCCAGGGTGGCCGGTTGCCGGCCAGATGGGCGATAAATTAATAATAATAATAATAATAATAATAATAATAATAATAATAATAATAATAGAAGCTGCAATGGATGAGGAGTCCCACTGGCACCAGCCTCCCCTGCAGTGACCACTTCACAAAGCAGTGTGAATGTAACACAAACATCCTGGCATCGAAAGCATATATAATAACCTTGGAAGATGTGGAGCTAAATGATTCCTCGATGTGGCTACTGGGTCCTGTAATAGTGCTGGCTGATTGTGACATGCTCACACGGCTACTCCTCTTGAAATTGTATTCCTTCTTAGCCTACACTGCTGTCATAACGCAATAGGCCACAAGAGTACGCCACCACTTATTTCTGCTATGAGCAGTGTGACAAAACCACATAGGTTCTCCCATGATATGTTCCCTTTTTAAAACTTTTGAAGCTTGGGTCTTGGGAACTCCTTGCCAATGTCTAAGCGAGATGCATGTGCACTACTCTAGAAGCTGGATTGTGCGGATGGGGGATCCTGTATGCTACACCCATATTCGCACAATGCCTCACTGAGCTATGGTTATGTGTGTAGCAAATGTGTGCCATGCTTCTTTTGCCAAGATGGATTGATGTGTGTCTGTAGCTACAGTATGCAAGCATTCAGCCAGCACACATGAAGGATAAATTGAAGCCTACTGTTTGTGTGACCAGAAACCAATTGTTACCACCCAAGTTGCTAAATTCCTTTTAGCTGCCATGCTAAGGAGGGCCTTTCTATTGGGTAATAATTGAGAACTGTTCCATCTCTATTTGTCTGTATGCCTTGCAAATGTTGTGGCTGGTTTTTATTTTTATTTGGGTCATAATAATTGAGAGCTGTTCCTTCTCTTTTTTTTCTGTATGCTTTGCAAATGTTGTGGCTGGTTTTTATTTTATTTGGGTCATATGGCCGTAATAAATTAAATCAATCAAGGGGGAGGCATGCAAGCCCCACCTCCGATGTCCCCAATTCCTATCCTCCCTGTTCATGACCTGGCTGCATTGAATGGCAAGGTCTAAAGGGGGCTTCTACTCAAGCCCCCACTTCCCTTTTAGCCCTCACATATGCAAGCTGAACACCTGCATAGGGTCTGCGTTTCTATGGTATTGTGCATATTGGTCTGATAGAATGGAGCATGTGATGTGCTATTTTTGGACCCTTTTTTTTGGTTACAGGGTAAAAAACAAAAACATAATAACCTGTGACACTCAACACATTAATTTACCAACAGAATCTTAAATCAAAGGCTTCTTCTCTGTCTGTAGTCTACATGGTATCAGTTTCACAGAGAGGTTTATTCTGACTTAGGGCCTGTTTCTTACCCATCTCGTTGGCCGTGAGAAAAATATTTTGCACATTATCACAATGATACTCAAGATTCCAATCTTTCCTAATCCCAGCTTTATTGGTGGTATGATCGTTTCTATTATTTGTGATTACTTTTGAAAGTCAACACTGTAATCTTATTAGCTATTCACCGATGAGTGGATTCGGATTGCAAAACTAGCACTTCATCTGGAGAGCAAGATGCTGATGAGAAATATTAAAGATTGCTACAAAGAAAATTGACTGTCTGTTATAGTTAGGTCCAGTTCAGTTCATACTGGAAAGTGGATGAAAGATAGAAATTGAGTGAGACAGACAGCTTTAAAATCAATGGATCTTTTTACAGATTTTAAAGGAAGAAAAATGGGCAAAATATTATGTGCTAATACTCATAAAACATTGTAAATAGAATTTGAACAATGTAACTTTGCTTTAATGAAAGGAATTTGTGGCAATTGTTCATTTATTTTAAGTCTCTTTAATGCTAAGATTCAGACTATTTCTTAACACACAGTACTTAACACACATAGGGTTGGAGGCTGGAGCTACTGTGCTCAAGTTTGCATTTTGTGGCTTATTGGTGCTCTGTAGGAAAATCCTATCCATGTTTACTCAGACACAGTTCCCACTCAGGCATAGAATTGCAGCCTAAAATGGCCAAATATGCTTCCCAATTTATAGGGACGGGCAAGAATTTTGTTTCAGTTTGGTTTTGATAAGAATTTACCAAAATTCGGAAAGTTCTTCATATCCAGGACAAAAAAAACCCCTTGCATTAAAAAAAAAAAAAATGGAATGTGGGATAAACCGAAACTGACTGATTCATTTATCCATCCAGGCCCAGGGCTTTGAGTGCTTTGCTCTTAAACATCTGGATTTGAATCCCTGTGTAATCAGCCATGTTAGTGCTTCAATAAGCTTTCTTTTTCTTTTTTCTGACAGGCGCCTCATCTTTAGCAACTATATGGCAGGTAGGCACATCATCTTTAGCAACTATATGGCAGGTAGGCACATCATGATCCTCTCCATGCTGGGAATAATTGCACCTATTGAATTTGGCTGGTACAGATGGGTGGGAGTTTTGTTTCAGTTAATTTTTGATCAGAAAATTACCAAAATTCATGAAGTTCTTCATATTGGACAGAGAAAGAACTTGAGATAAATGCCTTCTCGACACTGCTAATTACAACTGGAGAGGCTTAAAGATAGCCTGGGATCAAGATTTAGGGTATGAAATAAATGACAAAAATTGGCAAATAAAATTGGTCTGCCCATCCATTGAAATCCATTTCAGCCCATACTAGAGAAAGTTCGATCAAGGTGATTTATAGATGGCATCTTACTCCTGTGAAGCTCACAAGAATAAATAAAAGTAAATCTCCATTATGCTGGAGGGGGTGTGGAGCTCTAGGTACATATTTCCATCATTGGTGGACTTGTCCATTCATTCAACTTGTTTGCCCAAAATTGGAGAGGGGATAGATTTCCTAATTTGAGTGATTGCTATGGGAGAGTGTGGAATTTGGCTTTATTGGAGAAACTGACCCAGCAAGTTAGGCATTCAAAGGACCAACTAGACATTGATACATCTGAATCTACATGGTCATCATTCATCAATTTCATTGATTGGGAAGGAGATGGACTTCGGTCTGCACCAGTGACACTTGGCAAGATATGGACAAGTTTACTCAGCTCCATAAGATCTGGACAGTAAGATTTTTTGCTCTCACTTTTGTGTGTGTGTGTGTGTTTTGTGTGTTCTTTTTTTGTCTTGAGATTTCTTCTCTTTGGAAAAGAACTTTCATGCTCTCAGCATATCTGGCATTAACAGCAGTTGTCTATGTGTTTACTTGTTTTATATTTGCTTGTTTGTGTAATTACTTGTATACTTTTGTATAAATTTTTTAAAAATGCAGGAGAAAGCAAAACTGATGGATTCACCCATCCCTATGACCCAAAGCTCTCAGCATCCCTGTGACAGTGCTAGAGATGTTTGATGAATCATACCTTTATGAAGTTTGTTATGAACAGACCTGATGTGCCCATCCCAGACTAATGTGCAGATTGGAACTTACCATAGTTATCTTTCATGCTTCCCGAATGTTCTTACACAGTTCTCTACTGCCCAAATTATCAAAATGATTTTTTGTTGTGAATATTGAGAGAAAATATATTTTAAAATATGTGTTTAGATGTGATTTTTTTTTAAAAAAAATCAGATTAATGCAGAACTGGAACAGAACAGAAATGTGGGTGAATACAGGCAGTCCCCGAATTAAGAACGTCTGACTTACAGACAACCCATACTTAAGAATGGACTTCTGAGTTCCCCGGCGCTACGTTGTTTATGTAGAATACATAGCTTAGTATACTACGCAATTTGCATAATTTACGCAATTTGTGTAAATGCCAATTTTAATGTATAGAATGCTATGCTGTTCCGACTTACATACAAATTCGACTTAAAGACATTCTTAAGAATGGAACTTGTTAGTAACCTGGGGGGACTGCCTGTACATAGAAAAGTGTCACAGATCAGAAATAGACTGATCATTTGACCATCTCTAAATTACAGCACCCATGGCCTCAGTCCTGGCAATGCACTCCAACAGGGAATTAAGTCCTCACTGTCATTCGCACTTGCCCCTTGGTAGAGATGCTCTCTGAAAGGGGTCCAGCCTTTGCAAGTATTCTAATCCAATGCTTGCAAAGCACCCTCCATCACCACGGCCTCCGTCCTTTGCCCCGAGGACTCAGTCACGTACCTTTGGGCAGGACTGGTAAAGGTGGTGATGATCCCGGTACAGCACTTTTTCTCACTAGGCATGGTATAGGAATATCAGTCCCAGAATTCCTGGCATGGAAAGATGCTCCACTGGGATCTGGAGAGCATCTGCTACCACCTTTCTCCTTCCGGTGCCCCTAGATAAGTTACTAGGCCACTGGGGTAAGGGAAGGCAGTGATGACTCTCACAGGGAAGGAAAGTGGGTCATTGCTTGCCATGCCTGCAGCAGGCTGTGAACAAAGCCCTACGTAGTATGTACTCACCTTGATCCTGCTCACTCAGTTTTGTGAGTGCCTTTATTTGAATACCTGTGACATCCCCACATGAAAATCATTTGACAGGAAGGCAGGGCAGGCTCCACTTCCTTTTGGAAGGCTTCAGTGTCCTACTGAAATCAATGGGGCTTTAAAGTACTTAGATCTGGCAGTAAAAGAGAACCAGTGTGGCATAGTGGTTAGAGTGCTAGACTGGGATCTAGTCCCCACTCAGCCATGAAGCTCACTGGGTGACTTTGGGCCAGTCACTGACTCTCAGCCTAAGCTACCTCATGGGATTGTTGTGAGGATAAAATGGAGAGGAGGAGGACCAAGAGGAAAAAAGATGGGATAATAATAAACAAACAAACAAACATAAAAAAATTAAAAAGAATAAAACATCTGCTTCCTGGATCTGCATTTTGCAGCTTCAGTACCTCCCCTTGCCTCTAGATTATAATTCCAAGATGGCCATATAAGTATAGATTTTCTCCTATTTGTCTAAACACTATTCAAACTATATTTCTAAAAATATACATTAAAATTTAAGTAACATTTAGCTGCTACGTGTAAGAAGAACCACTTTGAAACAGTATGCCTGAGCTTTGCATAAATACATTACTTTACTACCCACTGGATATAAGTCCCAGGAGGGGACATTAAATTTACCCATCCTAATCAAAAAATCTAACCCATCCCAACATTTGCATTGGAAATACTTGGTGCTTAGGCATGGATTCTTCAAGGAACAGGATTAGTTTTCTCCTAATAAGACAAAAGGAGCAGAAATGTCAATTTCTATAGCCTCATTTTCACTATTATTTTCCAATTACTTGAGAAGGCCTATCCTTGGTTTAGAATGGTAAGAAATGCAGAAGCCTTTCCTAGCAAACATTTAGAAGGATGCCTGGGGCACTATATGTAAAGCTTCACTAGCTGTTCCTAAAATTTGAATCCCGTAAAACGTAACAGCGCTAAACAATTTATGAAGCACAAATTGCAGTGGTTATTGGCTTTTTCTCATTACATTTTCAGTTGATACTGTTATGTTTATTTTCCTGGAAGAAAAATACTAATGATTCCCTTTAATCCTTAAAGAACATTTCCTGAACAAGGGGGTTGGTGATCGAAATTGGCTTGTGGTTCAACTTGAACCTTCAATGTTCACAGTCTAAAACAAAGGTGGGCAAATTGTGGCCTTCTAAATGTTTTGGCCTACAACTCCCATTAGCCCTAGCCAGCATAGGCAATGGTGAGGGATTATGGGATGTGTAGCCCAAAACATCTGGAGGGTGACAAGTTGCCCAGCCCTGCTCTAAGACCTACTCCCCCTTTTAACCTACCATAAGGAAGAGAGATCTGGGATCTCTTTTTTACTGGCATCTCCCACACCTCACACTGAAGCATCTGGACCCACTTTTCTCCACATCCCACTGTCAACCTGCACTTGGTGGAGGCAGGAGCAACACTACAAATGTGGTGTAGAGGAATACCTCAAGGAATACCTCAATGTGAGGTGGGGAAGGGTCTCCCTTAAATGAATCTATATTCTTTAGCAAATATGGAAGTGAACAGTGACCTGGCGTCAAGGCAACATTGTGGAGGAGATGAGGACCATTGCTGGCTGTTGATGGATCTAGTCTACCCCTTGATACTGATGCAAGGAAGAAATAGAATTGGACCAGACTGGGAACTATCAGGAACAGGAAGATATCCCTGTCTCCACTGTTGTCTTTTCTTTTCTTGGTATCATCAAGCTCTTTTTTTAAAATTAGTTTTTTAATATATTTTTTACAAATAAAACATCAGTAAACAATAAAATAATGTGGGAATACATTGACTACAGTCTGTCATCAATATTCTGAATTACATTACAGATATTGCCTCTCCTATAATCCATTCATTTATCCTACTCCCTTCATATCCTGTTATCCTAATAAATCTTTTCATTATTGGCCATGAATCTGTGGTGGTTTTAATGTTTCCTTTTGTCTAATCATATAAGTTATAAATTGATGCCATGTTGCATAGAAGACTTTCTTATGCTTAATGTCCCTTGCTGCCATTTTGACTTGGGTCAGTTTTTCTATAGGAGTGAATGACCAAACCCTGAGGTATCATTGCTGTAATGTGGGTTTGTGTGCTCCTTTCTAGCTGCCTACAATTTCCATGCAGCCTGTTGCCCATTAGAAAGTCAGCAGTTCTTTGTTTTGTAGTTTGTCATTGTCGTCTATCTCGTATATCCATAGCAGACCCATAGCTGGAGACAGATTAATCACTTGCCTTGTTATTTTGCTAGCTTCTACAAACACTTCCTGCCAAAATTGTTGTATAATGACACACGACCACCACAGATGAAGAAATGTATCAGTCATATTACAGTTCTGCCAATCTCATCAAACTCTTTTTGAACACTCAGCAGGTGTGTGTGTGTGTGTGTGTGTGTGAGAGAGAGAGAGAGAGAGAGAGAAGGGCGGAGATTGGAAACAGAAATTTCCTCAGAAAGGAAATTAAAGACTAAAGTGACTGTCCTGTTTCTGTTGAAAGCATGCACAGTAAGAACGATTTTTTTTTTCATGCCATCCAGATTGGCAGAGGATTGGTTGGCATTGCTTGATTCAGTAGCTGCCTGTCTGCACCCCACTCCTTTCAGAAGGATATCTCAGTTTTGACCCTAAGGTACACCTTGAATTTTGCAGTCAAGGGCTACTGGAGCTCCTTGACAATGCTGGCTCCTGATCCTGCAGGGACTTGATCTTTGTTCTGCCTTAGCTGCCTTTTACCCAGTGCTGACATTTTGTTTATCTACCTTAATTTGAAAGCAGCATATTTAGGATCTGATCCAGTGGGCTGCATGGTGACTGATGAAAGCTGAACAAGGCATCTAAATTACCTCTTTTCCAAGGCAGCCCTCAAAATCAGGGAGGACTTCAAAAGCTGCCTCCAACACAGCAGGAGCAACTACATTCAGGATGAAAGTGTGTGCTTTGGATTGTGGCCCTAATCTTTTAATTAAAAACAGTATCTATGCTAAGAGTTAATTTAATGTGTAAATCTGCAGCTGTTGCATTGGTTGTTCGGGCTATCTGTCACCCCCTCCCACATCTAATTGGTGCTTTATTCTCCTATCTTTTGCTCTTTTCCTTATTGAATATTGACCTCTTCATTCATTGGCTCTTGTCTATTTTCAGTTGCAGCCTTGCTGCAATATGACTGGGAAAAGTGCATAAGATCTGAATCCATAAGCTCTCAAAAGTGGAATTTCCATCACAGCCAGACCATTCTATGTACACTGCTTACCGGTATGTGGAATGTGATTTTCCCAAAGAATTAAGCTAAGGTATGCCAGCAGCAAGCTGCCTTTGTGCTGCTTTCTATTTTAGGGCCTGATTGGATATAGTGAGACATACATTTTTGACATTTGGTAGAATAGGCTGCATGACAGTATAAAGGGGTATGGTTTCTTCAGGGCAAGCTGTTTGACACATTTTACTCTCAAGCAAAATGTGGTTTGGAGTATACACATCTTCATATATTTTGGCCTTCACAGTTTTCCTAGTCGAACACATCATGTGTGATTCATACATGCTGTGTCCATAAGAAGTGGCTTACATTCCAACTTATTTTACAGTGCAAACTTATGCAAGTCTAGCAAGAAGTAAACCCAAATGAATGCAATGGAATTTTCATTGTACACATTCCAAGTAAATGTTTACAAGATTGCAGCCATGCAATACACACCTATGCAAGTTTACTCTGATGTAAGCCCCTTTGTGTTGAATAAGGATTACTCCCTAGTAAATGCATTTAGGTTTGTTGCAGTCCTATCAGTGCAATCCTATGCAGAAGTAAGTCACGTTGAGTGCAGTGAGACTCTGTTAACCTAATTTTCAGTGTTGAACTTTAGATCCCATTTGGAAATGGCTATTTCTTGCCAAGTTTAGCTGAGTCATTTGATGTATTCTGCATTTAGATTAGTGTGTTTATATAACATCATGACTTTTAGAGGCAAATGGGTTAGGAGTTCCTACCTGAATACTAGTTAATTTTGGATATGGGCAGCCTTCATGGAAGCCCAGCTGTTTGATATCAAAGGACTAACTCTGAATAAGTGTGCAGTTGACCACTTGCAAAGTCTAATCCACTTTCACACTTTTGAGTATCAACATATAGGAAGATCTTCAATGCCTTTGATGTTGTAGATAAAAGAAGCCACCCCAAGTAGTGTGTCAATTCAAAATGAGCTTAATTTTAAGTAGTATTTTTAAATACAAGACAAGCAGCCCTAGCCTACGGCACTGAAGCTACAGCCCTTTTCTCTACCACATTTATGTAAAATACTTCTTAAAGGTTCAAAGTAAATTTTCTCTCTTAAGTAAAAAAATGTCACCATAAATCCTGCCATATTGGTAGGGCAGATACAGAAGAAACATGTGGTGCAGAAAGACATCCTTGACCATCTGGTCTTTTGATGGTGAGCGGGGCAAAGACAAGAAAGCTAACCAAGCATTGAAGATTAACATATAGAATTAGTTTGGGGGAGAAAATCCATTGGTGACTGTCAAATCCAGTGGGATGAAAGGAGAATTTGGCCAACGTTCTGATATTTTTTTTATTTCTATGCAATTTACCATTAGGTTCCTCAGTACATACCCTTAATATTATTGTCTGATATACAGGAAGAAATGCAAAAAGAACTGGGATCCAAAGACACCCTTACTGGAAGAGTGCTTCATGAGAAAAGTGACCCCCCCCCCATGCTCTACATCCAAAAGAGCTCCTCAGTTGTGCAGGCAATTTTGTCAGACTTTGCACAGGCTCATTCTCAAAACCTTGTTATGGGCTGCTAGCATCCGTATGCTACAAGCAGTATTTTCTTTAGTCGCTGCATGTTATGCTGTATGTATCATGGCTCCAATACATTCCAGCACTGTAATGCAAGAAGTCTTCCTCCAGCTGAATTCCACAAGAATTCATGGAATAGCTCTAATGCATTTCTAGGGATGGGGTAGAAATTCATTTGGTTTGCATTCTAGTGTGAATTTACCTAATTTTGCACTTTCAAACCAAAACACAAACCGAAACTCAATTATCCTTCCAAATTTCCACATTTTGCAATGGAGTGAGGTTACCTTTGGCTCGTGCAGGTGCGAGTGGGACTGAACTCAGCCCCTCTCACGCCCACGCGAGGCTCGTGCGGGCCTACTTGAGGCTGTCGGCTCCTTGTCTCGGCTCTCCGCAGCGAGCTGTCCACGCCGTCCGCGCTGGTCCCGTGGCGGAAGTGATGTGACAGGACCTTGCTCCAGCGCTCTGGACCCCCGTGCTATGTTTTTGGCTGGGGAAACCAGGGCAACAGGGCTTCTTTTAGAAGATCGAGCACGGGCGGCTGCCGCCGCAGAGAGGCGAGCCGCAGAGAGCCGAGAGCCACCAAAAGGTTCGTGTACCACCCATAGAGTTCTCCCCAATCAAAAATGCATATATTAGGGGGAAGTTTCTTTTATCTTTTTAAACAAAATTTTTACAACTTTTTAACAATACATGTTCAATCATTATATTTAAACTTTCTTTTGTCTATTTTTTGGAATTTTTAACATTTTTTTACAACACATATTGATTTAATATTTATATAAACTTTAAAAACTTTTCAATAATCAAACTTTACAAACTGTTCACTAACCAAGCATGGTTAGTGAACAGTTTGTAAAGTTTGATTATTGAAAAGTTTTTAAAGTTTATATAAATATTAAATCAATATGTGTTGTAAAAAAATGTTAAAAATTCCAAAAAATAGACAAAAGAAAGTTTAAATATAATGATTGAACATGTATTGTTAAAAAGTTGTAAAAATTTTGTTTAAAAAGATAAAAGAAAGTTTCATCACGGTGGTGTTTTCACACTTTTTTTTGTATACTCATATTTCCGTGATTCTCCTTTGTTATCAGCTATATTAGGGGGAAGTGCACACAAAATATGTGCTCCTTAGTAGGATTGTGCACAGAGCTCAAAAGGGGTGGAAGCTTGGCGAACTCGCCGGGTTCGACCCCCCCAAGCTCTGCTCGACTTACCTTTCCCCGGCTCGGCTCGTGTTCTTGCGAGCCGAGCCAGGGAAAGCTACTTCCAGGTTCTGGGCACTACATTTTCTATGTAGAAAATGGCATCGTATTCATTAAAAATGGCTGCAATTTACACAAACTGCAGCTGTTTTTAATGTATAATACTATGCATTTTCTACGTAAACGGTGTAGAGCCTGGGACCCGGAAGTCCAAGGAGCACCAGCTGAAGCTCTTGCCGGAGGCTTGGCTCAGCTCGGCTCACGTGTCGGGGGCGCTCACCGAGTGCCCCGCGAGTCGCGTGCCAGACTCAGTGCCCATCCCTGCGTAGTGAAAACAATGTTTTAAAATGTATTATATTAGGAAAATTGCTTGCAAAAATGCATGTATTAAAAGAAATACACACAAATATGTGTACAAATGTTCATACCAAATTTTTTAAAAATCTCAAAGTTCAGGATGAACCAAACCTAAGACTGGAAAAAAAGAGAAACTGAGAGTAACTGAAAATGACAGGTTCATCCATCTCTAGTTTTCTTCTCTTGCTGTTTGGATCCAAGCCACTATGTGAGAGACTTTAGGTGCAATTCTGTGCAAGTTTAGACAGAGAAAAGGGCTACAACTCCCAGCATGCCTCATTGCTGGGGCATGCTGGGAGCTGAGGGCCTTTTTTCTGTCTAAACTTGCATAGGATTGCACCATTGGATGCTGATTATGACAGAAATGGGAGCATATAGCAGAGTCCTCTACAACATTCCAGTGGATTGTGGGACACACTCTGAATCTGTGCAGGAATTTGCAGCAGCTGCTGCCACCAAACAGTTCACATTAGAGCTGGGTGGCATTCCCTCACTCATGTTCATGGGAACATTCATCATCTCTGTGATGGTGTAGGGTGGGAAGAATGTACCTGACTTTTTCAGGGGTGGATATTGTCACACATTTGGGTGGGGAGACTACTTGTGTTTAGGTGGTGGCCTGAGGATTTTTTTCTTTCCCCTGTTTCTTTTACACTTTTAGTCTTATATGGAAGTTTATCGTTATATGGACATTTAGTTTGAGGATTACTGGAATAAGATGTATTTGTCTGCATATTGTAAAATATAATGAATTGGCATACCCCCGAAAATATATATGTAGCCTCAAATGCCCCCCTGGGAATGACCAGGAGCATTATGCAGAAAAAAAAAAGATGGCTTCTAGGGCTTGGATCTCCTCATAAATGTGAGCAGCCCCCACCATCTGAACACACACACACACAACACAGCTAAAAACATCTGCAGGGGGATTCTCTTGGACTTGGATGGTATTCACATCCACCACCCACCCACACCCAAAAGTTACAAAAAAGCCGGTCCAAATTATTTGGACTGGTCCTAGTTCATACCTAGTTCATACCTGCCAGTTTTTGCCTTTTCTCTCAGTGTGTATGGTTGGTGATGGTGGTAGTGGGCAATAGAGAACTACTGCTCCTCCCCTACCTTTCCTCTTCCATTTGCAGCGTCAGCAGAATGAAGGAGGAAACGGGAAGAGGGAGGGGAAGTGATGGCAATGGAGGGCAAAATTTGCCTAGGCCAGCAGTGGGGAACCTGCAGCCCACAAGCCTAATCCAGCCTGCAGTTTCCCCATCCAGCTCAAGGCAACTTGGGCTCCCTCCATGGACCTTGCCCTCTCCCCTCCCCATGCACCACCCCTGGCTTGGAGGCTACCAGGAGCTTGGGGAGGAGGCAGGAAGAGAAATCCCCTTGTTATCTCCAATCTGTGACTAGAGATAATAAGGATTCCAACTGGGGTGGGGGAGCAAGGCACTTGGCTGGCACTTACAGAACCTCCTGTAAGTACCAGCCAGATGCACTTCACTACTGCTTCTCATTCCCCATGGATTGGCTGGGGAACAAATGGCGTCTCCTGACATCATTCAGCTCATGGAGGGCAGGGTGGGGGCTCATCCCCCCCCAGAAAGCAGTTCCCCCGCCAGACCTAGACCATTAAAAATAGCTGTGCTAGCCCTAACAATGAGAAAACCAGTGCACCACTTCCTTTCTAAACACAGTCAATGGGAGGGAGCTTTGCCAGGCAACCAGTAGAGGGCATGCTATGGAGTAAAGCATTTTTTGCTCCTGGCAGCAATCCCAGGTCAGTTCAGGCATTCAGAGAAGTCAAGTGCAAGCCTTTTCCTGGACTTGCCTGCTACCACTGGGAGGATCACTAAGTGCACGCCCAAGCCAACAGAACCCTCCCTGCATATAGAGAAATAGCCAGTCAGGGTGAAGGCTAGGCTAAATCCTCTGCCCTGATATGCTAGTTTTGTATGTGCAGGATTCCTTCCCATGCACACACACACACACCTGCAGCCTGAATGATGCAAACTAGAGAAGTTTTCCCATTTGATCATGCCAAACATATACAATGGCCCTAATATGTATAGTTTGATGTCATGGAGGAAACACTGTTTTTGCCAAGCCAAGCACAACCAATCAGTAAATGTGCCTTTTCTCTGTGACAACAGAACACATCAAGGGTAGAAGCATAAAATAATCGGACAAGAAGCATACATACACAATCACCACTGATGCAATTAATAAACAAGAAAAAGTCCTGCCCTCTCTTCTCTCCATGATACTTTGGTATGCTGAGTTTCCTGGCTGTCAGATGGAAATCCTGCAATTTCCTACGATGTCTGTCTTGGCGATGATGAATGCAGATGTTTCTGATGCAAGGCCTGCAGTGCTGCATGTAAATTACAGAAGCATACGTTTCTACAGGTGGCAGCTTGTTCAGATGAGTAATTTGTTCTCATTTATCCTGTATCATTCGAAGGCAAGGTCTATGGAATGTCAATGTGATTTTGGCATTTTGGAATGGAAGCGTTTCCAGAAATTAATGTGGTAGATTTTGATCTGTGCAGAACACAGAAATTGTATGCACTTATCTGTTGCAGAAGGTGTCCACTCGTTTGTCTTCTACAAAATAGCATTCTAGTTCAGCTGATGTTAGAGAGAGAGAGAGAGAGAAATACACAGAAATAAAGAGGCACAGTATGTCACAGCAAGGTAGGGTAAATTAACACAAAGTAGATCTGAAACTGGGGGGGGGGCATTGTCAACCTTAGCTGTGGGGGCATTGCCAATCTTAACTATTTTATGCTGAACCCAGACCTGAGTCTGGAGACAGAGCAATGGCTAGTCATACCCTCTGGCCATACCATTAGGTATTGAGGAGTGTCCTCTGTAGTCTCAAGCCCTTGAGTCCCATAACTTTAACTGTGTGACCCATTCAGGCCCCAAAATGGTTCCTTTCCCTTTCCTGAGTCCGTCCCACCTGCAGTGCCCACCCCTGTTATGACCAATCAGTACCTATTTAACAGCACCAAACCCAGCAAAGAAGAGCGAGGTGCCTCTGGTGTCACAGTATGTAGTAGTTGAAAAAACCCAACTCCTTTAGGCCAAGTTTGGGATTCAACAACAACAACAACAACAAAAATTACTACTCAGCCCGGTTCACTGCCATCAGTCTATGCTAAAAACTACCCAGGATGGAAAGGTGTATGTGAGATAGCAAGTGGGGGTAAGGTGGAAAGCAGGCTGACTGTAAAGCCTCACTCTCCCTACAGTGCGTGTCCATCCCACTCTTGTGGCTTTGCATGGCCACCTCATTCTGGGGCTGGCAACATAAGAACATAGGAAGAGCCATACTGGATCAGACCTAGGGTCCATCTAGTCCAGCATTCTGTTCACATATTGGCTGCCCCGCTGCCCACAGGAAACCCACAAGCAGGACATTGAGTGCAACAGCACCTTTCACCCATGTTCCCCGGCAACTGGTGTACATAGGCATACTGTCTCTGATACTGGAGGCAGCATATAGCCATCAGGACTAGTACCCATTGATAGCCTTATCCTCTATGAGTTTGTCCAATCCCCTTTTAAAGCCATCCATGTTGGTGGCCATCCACTACATCTTGTAGTGGACTCCATAGTTTAACTCTGTGCTGTCTGAAGAAGTACTGTACTTCCTTTTATCTGTCCTGAATCTCCCACCAATCAGCTTCATGGGATGACTCTGGGTTCTAGTATTATGAGAGAGGGAGAAAAATGTCTCCTTGTCCACTTTCTCTACACCATGCATAATTCTGTGCATCTCTATCATGTCCCCTTTACTTGCCTTTTTTCTAAGCTAAACAATCCCAGCTGTTGTAACCTTTCCTCATAGGGGAGTTGCTCCAGCCCCCAGATCATTTTAGTTGCCTTTTCTGCACTTTTCCCAACTCTACAATATCCTTTTTTAGGTGCAGTGACAAGAATTGTACTGTATGATACTGGCAGTTTTACTTTCAATTCCTTTCCTAATTATGTCTAACATGGAATTTTTCACAGCAGCCACACACTGGGTTGGCAGTTTCATCAAGCTTTCCACCACAGCCCAAAGATCTCTTTCTTGGTCACTCACTGGTAGCTCAGATCCCATCAGCTTATACCTGAAGCTGGGATTTTTTGCCCCAACGTGCATCACTTTACATTTGCTTACAATGAATCACATTTGCTTTCAATCCAGATGAATGCAAAGGTGGCTTTGGATAATCCACTCTGCATCAGCCTCAGACCCTGATATGCAATATGGATACAATACTGACTGACCTTACAGGGTTGTTGTAAAGATGATAACAGGATAATTTATCTGAAGCACTTTGAACTCTTTCAAACCGCAGTCCTATGCACACTTGCCCGGGAGTAAGTCCCACTGTGAACTCAATGGGGCCTACTTCTGAGTAGGCATGTATAGGATTGCACATCACTATATTAATCCTTATTATTATTCACCCTCATGTAACAATTTGATAAATGAAAAACAAATACAATACTTGTCCCTGAATATGCTTACTGCTTGCTCAGCTATTACATTTTTAGGCAGGACTATCCCGCTGCTTCACACATTAGGTGAGTTAAGGGGGCACCACATGAATAACAGGGAGCAGGAGGACTGTGCTTCTGCCTCCCCCCCCCCCAGTGTCGGGCATGCTGCCTGGCCCTGCCTACAGGCATCAATACATCAGCATGGTCACATGCAGGGGGAAAGCAGCTCACCCGTAGGCTTTTCCCCTGCTGATGACCCTGCTAATGCATGGATATCTGTACGTGGGGTGAGGCAGTGTGCCAGAAGTTGGAGCCGGAGGTGGGTCCAGGACTGTGTTCCCACCCGCATTACTAGTGTGATGCCCCCTTCACATGAGTAACACGTGAAGGGGGCAGAAGATGGTTATATTCTCATCAGCTGGATATATTGTAAGCTATCTCTAGTTCCCTTTGATACATCCATTTCATTCTTGACTGCGCAAATTCAATGCACTTGATTCCTGCTGCCCTCATCCACAGCCTGTCCACATGGCATATGCACCAAATCAGCAGTTCAGTTGTATGTGGACTGTACAGGGATCACAGCAGCAGGGAACTGTGATCACATCACCCCAATACTGAAAGATCTGCACTGGCTGCCAATTGTTTTCTGGACTTAGTTCAAGTCTTCCTTTTAACCATTAAAGGTACAATCCTATGCAAGTTTAGACAGAAAAAAGGCCTACAACTCTGCTGGCTGGGGCATGCTGGGAGTTGTAGGTCTTTTTTCTGTCTAAACTTGCATAGGATTGTGCCCTAAAAGCTCTAAACCAGGGGTGCAAAACTTTTTTCAACCCTGAGGGCTGTATCCGGTGTCTGCTGTGGGAACACATGTGCACGTGTGTGCATACACACACAGGTAACACACCACCACTAGCATGGCATGTTGTTTTTCCACTGTTGTTAGTGGAGCGGGGAAACATTTTCCTCTCGAAGTAATGCAGAGCTGAATCACTCAGCAGCACTTTCAAACAGCATTCCAAATAAGAAGCTTCTGAATGTCTACTCGGAAATAAGCAGGACTGAATGACTCAGCAGCACCTTCAAATAGCATCTCCAAAACCAAGACTCTGCATGTCTGTTCAGAAGTAAGCATGAGGAGCATGTACACACATAAGGAAAGCAGGGAAAGCCTTTGCATGTCTACTCACAAGTAAGCAGGACTGGATCACTCAGAGCTTCCTCCCCAGGCCTGCCCCCTCTTCCCGGCAGGGGAAGGCTCTTATCCACTTCCCTGTGTTAGGTTATAGCAGGGCAGGAGTATGAGAAGATTCTGTGAATATATTATCTAAACAGCCATCAATGGACATAGTGTTTTATGGTAAACAAAGACAGGACCTGCTCCAAAAACTCTGATATTTGACAGTGGGAAAGAACAGAAGGATTGCCAAAATTCTCCCCCCCCCCCCCGGTCCAGATTGCTCAAAAATGTAGAGCCTAGAATACATCATAAAGAGAATTTGAATGATCTTTTCATTCCAAGTGAACGATCATGCCAGTCATATAGTGCATGACTCTCCTCCAAGCCCTTCAAAATCTTTAGCCACCTGGCTGAAGCTTCCTGAGAAATGCAAGGTGGAGGAGAAAAGGATTCAGTGCAGCCTTCCCCAGTGGTACCCTCTAGATGTTTTGGACTTCAACTCCCATCAGCCCCAGCCAGCATGGCCACTGGTCAGGAATGCCAGGTGTTGAAGTCAGAACGTCTGGAGGGCACCAGGCTGGGGAAGGCTGATTTAGTCCATTTCCCCCTCTGACCATCTGTAAAATGTCAAGATCCCCCAAACCTACACACACATCTACAGTGCTCTGCAGCAGCTATTTTATTACACAAATTACTTCCCTTAATCTCAGTCATTAGACACGGCATGTATCTCTTCAGCATCCCATTGAGTATGTCTCTTGCAATCCACAATTAGGCAATCCTATAATAAAAGACCCTTTCACGGCAATGGGCTCATTTCTCTCTGCAAACCCAGCTAAGGTTGCCATAGCAGCCTTTTCTCTGTGGTGCCTCCATCTGTGGGTTTCAATGGAAGACTTAGCTTTCCAATAACTCTGTTGTTTTCCATTGAGTATTTCTATGTAGTAAGATAGTATTAGAATTCTCTGTGGATGATAGGTGGAAGGAAGTTCAGTACCATGTAATTTAACAAGACCTTTCCAAGCTCCAGCTGTGAACTATAAGGTTAATAATCTTTTTCCTGTCGAGACCACAGTGCTTTTCTACTTGCATAGAAACTGACAGTCTCATCTCTGTACGGAATTTGTTATAACAATACTGGATTTCTGTATGTGTTGGACTCCTCTTGTTTTCCAGTCAGTCACTTTGTGTGTACTTTGTTTTTATATAAATGGCTCGTAGAAAAGCATGTCATCTTCAGAATTCCATCAGTTTTCCTACACATAGTATTAAGGTCATCCTTAATCAGCGGTTTCTTCTCTTCTGGTACAATGTGGTAGGAGAAACAGTTCTATTCAAACTACTACTTGGGAAGATAATGTTATAGCAGGAGTGTTCTCAAGTGTTAGACATAAATAGAGACTGAAATAGAACATGTAGTAGCAGCTTCCCTTCTCAGCTATTCATGTTATTTTTACACAATTAGATTTCTGTATCTATTTTGTTACATATAGTAGCTTAAGCATTTCCCCCCACTAACAAAAAAAATTTATTACGGTAGTTGCCACAAATTCTCTCCTGAATTTCCTGGCTGCACTGTTAACAGATCCTATCTTTCCTTCCAAGAAGACAACAAAGAGTCTCTTGTCTTGTGGTACTTTAAAGGCTAACAGATCTATTATCTCATTCGCTTTTGTGGACTACAGTCATTCAGATGCAGAAGTTGTTATTCTACATTGGCAGGTACACATGGGTGTAGAGAAAAAAAATATGTAAACCACGAGGTCAGATGGAAATGAAAAGCAAAAAAAAAAAAAAAAAAAATCAAACTGTGGCAATAACATTAAAGTTTACATGCAAATGCCAGTGTGGCGTAGTGGTGAGAGTTGGACTGGGACTTGGGAGATCCAGGTTCTAGTCCCCACTCGGCCTATGAAACTCACTGGGTGACTTTGGGCCAGTCACTGACTCTCAGCCTAACCTACCTCACAGGGTTGTTGTGAGGATAACATGGAGAGGAGGAGGAGGAGGATTATGTAAGCCGCCTTGGGTTCCTTGCAGGAAAAAAGGTGGGGTATAAATATAATAAATTAATAAATTAATAAAATAAGCACAATGATAATTCACAAAGCAGTGCTGCTGACAGGGCCTAGTCGGCTCCAGGTTTGAAAGGGCTTCCTGATACTTTTCCGGTAGTGGTAGCGACAGCAGTACTCCAAGGGTGGCTGTGAGATACCATTTTAATTTCCCACAGTGCTTTGTGTCCAAGCTAATGTCACCCTGGGTCATTGTAGGGTGGTCAGCTGCCCTCTTTTACAGAAGACAGCCATCTCTTTGAAGGGCTGCCAGATGACCATCCCATATTTGAAGGGATCCTCCTCCATTTGAAAGGCTGTCCTGTTCAGTTCCAGTTTAAAGATAAAGAACCATAAGAACTATTGCCCACTGACAGTTAGCACCTGGGCAGCAGATTGGAAAGTGGACACACAGGTCAGCTAGTCAGAGGCTTCTGCACTATGCTAAGATGTACTGCATTCCTATTAAAATTAAAAATTAAAAAATTGCAGCTACACCTATAAATTAGCATAGGCAAATTTTATGAAAATTGGTGTCATCGTTTGTCCTCTTTTTTTGCTGATGCATTTCCTCTTTTTTGGTGATTCGTAAGTGGTCACCCTAGTGAGGCACTAAAATGGAGGCCCACAGCTGCCCAGTGTGGAGGGCCTAGGGCAGATGTCAGTACTGATGGGGCCTGCTGGGTCATGGGAGCCCCAGCAGCTGCCCTAGGATTCCAGGTGCTGGTGCCATGTCTGAAAGTTGATGAGAACACAAATACTGTATCTTGGCCTTAGTAAGTTGAATGGTGCTGCCCAGTTTCTTGACTGTTCTCTGATTGTAAATTTTTAGTTCAGATTGGGTTTTTTGTTTCATTTTTGTTTTAAATGTTTTAACTATGGTATTTTATATTCCCTGTTTTTAAATATTTAACTGTGGACATTTTGTATTTTAAACTTCTGTGCTGTATACTGATTTGAGATGTCTTTTTAGATATAGTCAAACAGTCTATAAATTGATTAAGTAGTAGTAGTAGTAGTAGTAGTAGTAGTAGTAATAATAATAATAATAATAATAATAATAATAATAAATGTAACACTATAGTTAATTATTCCCAGCAATTAGTGCTTTGATTTCAGTGGGAGAGATTTGCTTTACCATGTGGTTAACTCTCTTCCACTGAAATCAGTGGGACTTTGGGTTGCATTGGGCCCTACCAATCAAACCTTCTAAACATCTTGAGAAAACATCAGCAGATTGTCTCCATTTAAAACCATTGTTTAATTGTTGTGCTGTTTTAACTATAGGGCAGAGCAATCCTATGGCCCCTAGACAGCATCTAGAGGGCCACTGGATTCTTCAGATTCCCAGATCTGAGGTCAGAAAAGAGGTCCAGCCTTGGAGCTGGGGATCCATGCTCAGATCACTGTCTCCCCCCCCCCCCACACACACACACCCTTGCAGCCAGCATAGAAAGAACTGTTCCAACTGCTTCTCCAAAGTCATAAGACCAATCCCAGAGAGGGCAGGGAGGGGAGGAGACAGGGTCTGCCACAATGTATCCTGGTGGTGCTCCAGTCCAGCCTCCTTCACTGCCCGTCCAAAGCATTGCAGCTAGACGGCCAAAATCAGCCACCTAGCTGGCTTGCAAAGTGGGAGGTGCAGGCAGATGAGGATCACCTCCATAGTCTTCCCACCCTGCATAAGATGTCCGTAATCCTCCAAGTTTGGAGGCTTTCTGGCATCCCCATTGGATTGCACCCTAAGCTGCTTTGTGTGTCTTGGAGACAGAAATTGGAGGAAGGGGCCTTTGTATTTCCTGGGGAAGAGAGTTCCAAAGATGTGAGGCCACTGGTTCTTGACAGAAGGCCAAAAAGCAGGACCTCTGCTTCTGAGTGGGATCTCGGTGCCCAAACAAGTTTATATGGGTACAAGTTCATATGGTTCAAATAACCTGGTTTCATACCATTCAGGGCTTTAAAGGTGAAGACCAGCCATTTAAATTGAGCCCAGAAACAAACAGCTAAGGCCTACAAATAATAGTTTAGATGCCAAAGCTTACAGAATTAAAAACAAAAAAACAAAGTCCAGTGGCAAGAAACTTTTATTAGGAAGCTAAGTAATGTTGAAAGAGAGATTATTCCATAAAAGAGAGATGGTTCCAGTTAAATGTACATCAATTAAAAATGAATGCTAGATTAATTAGGTACATTTTTCAAATGTACCACACTGGAATTGGAACAACAGTCTATATTGAAACATTCCTTTTAAAATTATGCCTTTTTTTCCTGCTTAGTTAATATGAATGTGTTCTGAAATCCTCTGTAAAAATGAAGCATGCCAGAAACATAATTTGTGGAACTCAGACAGAGTTGTAAAATTAAAACAACTCTGGTCTAAATCTATTCTCTTTTTTAGTCTTTTATACCACCATATGAATCAATATTGCAGAACAAATGGTTGCTTCTATTAAGAAAACATAGATTACTTTTCATTGGAAATATTGCCATGCGGCCCCGATACTAGGCATGTTTACTCAGACATAAGCCATCTATGTTTTGTCAGGCTTACTCCTAGGTGAGTATGTATAGGATTCCAGCCTTACAATACTTATTTCATTAATATTTATGACAAACCTGTGAAAGAGGCTCGGCCAGTGGTGGACAACGAATGACCCACATCTCGTTCACTAAACACTTCCCCATGCATTTAAATGCATTAAATCCATGTTAACCATGAGGGTGTAGAGGGCTTATGGAAAATCCTTGGCCATAGCAGCTTCTCTCTATCCTTCCTGCTTCGCTGGCTGACTGGTTTGAGAAGGGAGTCTCGGATTTCTGTTTTCTAGTCATCCTTTATACTGGAAGTGAACTCATTCTAAAAGTGTGGATAGGGTGGCCCCTTTGAATAGCCAAAAAAAGAGGAAAATGCACGACAAAAAAGAGGATGCAAGAGGACATCAATTTGCATCAAATGTGCATATGCTAATTTATATACATAGATGCCAATTAGGAAATTATAATTATAATTTAAATAGAAATACAGGACATCTCACCATAGTGAGGAAGGGCCGGTTCACACGACACGGGAACCGCGGGGGGCGTGTCGTGCGAACACCGGCTGGGGGTGCCCCCGTGGGACGGCTGCATGCGGAAAGCATGCCAAGTGACCATGGGCAGTAGAGGGGTAAGCTCCTACCGCATTTGGCCACCCTGCCGTGCGAACAGCAGCCCGAACCACTGCCCTCTAGTGCCGGGAGGCCCGCACTGCGGTGCGGGGACTGCTGACTCCACCGGGGGTCCGTCCACATGTGCGGGGTGCAGGTCATCTGCGGTGCCCCGCTGGACCCACAAACAGCCCTGTGGTGCCTCCCCCACTCGCCGCCTGGGTCGTATTAACTGGCCCGAAGACTGTGACCAGGTGACCTATGTGCCATCCAGTTCAGGTGCTAACTGTTGTGGACAGCTGCTCTTCTGGTTCTTTATCTTGAAAATGGAATTGGCGAGGACAGCACTTCAAATAGAGGATGGTCCATAGAAGGGGACACATGTATGAACTGCGCAGAGAGCTTCAGCTGTGGGACGGTATAGACAAGAAGAAAGAAAGAAAGAAAGAAGAAAGAAAGAAAGGGGCACTCTAACTGTGGAAAACAGCACCATCCACATGCAAGAGGGAGGCATTTGCAGACTTCGGAGAGCCCCAAGGTTTTCAAAAGTACAAAACCAAACCAAAACAAAAAACAAACAAACCCACCTTTGTGGCAAACCCCAAAACAGCCCAGTTAGGACAAAGTATGCGTAGAGGTGACAGAACCCTGAGAGGCTGTTGGGAATAAACAAAAAAGAGACAGGGGAGAAATAATGGACTAGGATAGAATATTCTGAAAGCAGGCATAGCAGGCTAGCTGGCTGCAACCCTGCACAGAAGCAGTTCAGCTTAGTTGTTCAGCCTGGGAGTGCAGTTGCTTATATAGCCAAAATAGCACCACCACGATCCAAGGACAAGAAGGAGGTATCAGCAGGTTTGAGGGTGGGGGGAACACAGAGGTTTGCTGAATTTCAGAAGAACTTTGGGATGGGGAACCCTGAGTGGGAAGGGGACCCCCAAACACAGTTCAGTGAGAACTGAGCATGCTCAAGGCCATGGGATGCTGGTAGTAGTAAGCGATCAATCGTGACCGAGTAAGATTGTCTTCCAGGATAAAAATTACAAAAATATTTTTTTAAAAGGAGGAAATTCTAAAAAAATTGTGTAGACTCTAGCGATGGGTCCGTAAGTGACTGTGGAGGCCAATTCTAGATCCACACAGCTTCCCACAGTGAGGACACAGGTTACCAGATGGAAGATGGTCCTGTAAAGGATTCATTTGACGTGCTTTTCGCTTAGCACGTTTCTCCCTTTCACCTTGCACTCGGGCTTCTTCAAAGTCCATGGAACCTTTGTGAGAGGCCAACCTCCATTTAGATCGTTCATGGGCCAGAGCTTCCCAGTTGTCGATGTTTATATTGCATTTTTTTAGATTAGCCTTAAGAACATCTTTAAACCTCTTATACTGACCACCGATATTCCGCTTTCCATCCTTGAGTTGGGAATAAAGTACTAACTGCTTTGGGAGACGGCAGTCAGACATTCGAACAACATGACCAGTCCACTGAAGTTGGCGTTGAAGGATCATTTTTTCAACGCTAGTAGTCTTTGCTTCTTCCAGTACATTGACATTTGTTCGCCTATCTTCCCAAGTAATTCGCAGGATTTTCCGGAGGCAATGTTGGTGAAATCTTTCAAGGAGGTGGAAGTGACGTTTACAGATAGTCCATGTTTCGCAGGCATACAATAAAGTTGGTAATACAATGGCTTCATAAACCAGTGTTTTGGTCTTCTTACAAATATCCCGATCCTCGAACACTCTATGTTTCATTCGGGAAAACGCAGCACTTGCAGAGCTCAAACGAAACGATGCTGGATTTCACTGTCGATGTTAGCTGTAACAGAAAGATAGCTGCCAAGATAGAGAAAATGATCGACATTGAAAAACGTGGAACTCAAATATCTTAAGAATGTTCTTATAAAATCAAATATCTCAAGAGTGTTCCATGTATAAAATGTAATACAGTCATGCCTTGGATTGAGAGCATAATTTGTTCCGGAAACGTACTTGTAATCCAAAACACTCTTATATCAAAATGAAATCCCCCCAAAAAAATTGTACAGAGATTTTTAATTTAAGCCGTACTACAGTACTTGTATTGCAAGACGTCGCTTGTATATCAAGTAAAAAAATTTTTTTAAAAATTTGCTTGTCTTGCAAAACGCCTCAAACCAAGTTACTTGCAATCCAAGGTATTACTGTAACTTAATCTTGGTTTAAATAAACAGAGGGCAAAACCAAGGAATTGTTAGGAAAGAACACATTACTGATTGGACAAGCATCACCCTCATATTATTGGGCTCATAATTCAATGACCCCTCATTTCCTCACCCATCCTATGCTCCAACGTTACTCATTTCTTTAGACATGACTAGAGCTCCTGGCAAATGGAAAGGTTGGTGTTGTCTTCGATGAATTTGTAATCACTCTTTTTTCATATTTCCTTACTAGAGTGGCCATGTGTCCTACTGTACAGAGAACAGTCCTCTATTTGAAGGCCTGTCCAATCCAAGTCTGGTTTAGGGCACAATCTGAGTGAACTGCCTTGATTTCCCTTTAAAAGGCGGGGGTGTACTTTAAGCCTTTTCCCAGCCGCTGGAGGGTCAGGGGAAAGTTCAAAAGTGGCTCCTCCATGGGCACTAAATGGAGGAACTTGGAAAGTTGAGGATCTTTCTGAGAAGGGGGGAAATCCCCCCAAACACCCCCTTCTCAGCCAAAGATCCCTCAGAACTTGGGTTTCTCTTGACCGATCGTCTTTTCTGACCTGTCAAGAGAAAGCCTGTAGGGGGAAGGTTTTCATGCCTCTGCTGAGCACTGCACAGGGAGGGTGCCCTTTCATGGGGCCACATCAGAAGCTTGAAATGCTCCCATTAGTGCATCAGCAAACAGAGTATACTGGGAGTATAAGATTTTTTTAAAAAAATCTGTGCACACATTTCTGGGTGTACAAAAATAAAAAATAAAATACTGGGCAGTTCCCAACATCCCCTCCAAGGTGCTGCTGTGGCATTTTGAAGGGGGAACTGGTGACTGCCCAAACGGAGTCAAGCTAGCTATTCTAAATCTCCAGGGGGAAAAAAATTAAAGGACAAAATATCTGCAGTGAGCTGAAAACAGCTCGGCATTGTGGCGGGGAGGGGGGAAGCCAGTGCCATCCACCCCCAAGTGCTGCTTGGGCACTTTTGGGGCAGCTGGCTCTGGCAGAGGCCAGGGCTAGCTCAAGAAGAGTGGCAAGGGGTTTCTTGCTGCTCTTGCCGAACAAGTCACTGGCCATGGGTCTTTACATACAGTGGGATTGGTCATCCAGGTTCAGACAACACGACAACCCGCCATGGGGAAAACAAACCCTGGAACAGTCCATGGGTTCTTATCGTTGATAGTTTGAAAAATACTCCCTACGGTGGGTAACCCATGCTGGGTTTGCAGCACACGACAACCAACCACTGACTGTTATCATTGGTTGGTTGGTTGGTTGTCGTGTGGTGCAAACCGAGTCATAGTGAAACCCTGATTTGTTTACTTATTCATTTTCTTATGAGTATTTATAAACCGCTTATATCTACAGATTGTAAAGCAGTGTACACAAATCATAAAAACATAACAATATAAAACCGATATATAAAATCAGTATACTGTATCTACATATCCATAAGAATAAAAATACATGGTAGGATAAACTACACCAGGAAGGCTTGCATGAATAGATGTGTCTTCAACATGTATGTAAAAATAAGAATGGTTGGCACATGTCTAATCTCAGGGGGAAGCTTATATGATAGCACTCTTCCAGTACTTAAAGGGTTGTCACACAGAGGAGGGTCAGGATCTCTTCTCGATCATCTCAGTTTGCAGGACATGGAATAATGGGCTCAAGCTACAGGAACCCAGATTCCACCTAAACATCAGGAAAAATTTCCTGACTGTCAGAGCAATAAGACAATGGAACCAACTACCTAGGGAGGTGGTGGGCTCTCCCACTCTGGAGGCATTCAAGGTGCGGCTGGACAGTCATCTGTCGGGGATGCTTTGACCTGGATTCCTGCATTGAGCGGGGGGTTGGACTCAATGGCCTGGTAGGCCCCTTCCAACTCTACTTTTCTATGATTCTATGATTCTACCTAGTGGGTGCCAACATGTAAAATGCCCTATTCCAAACAAATGTGGGGCTTGCTAAACTAAGTCCTGTCTTCAGAAGGTGGGTACAGGGAGATAGACCCCTGTGGGATCTGCTTGCTACCTTGATGCAAGAAGGTTAAAGAGGGAGCGGTGAAACTGGATTAACAATGACTGTGATCTAGATTATATTACATCATTGTTTTGACAGGGTTTGTGTTTAAAGGTTTCGAAAAATAAACTCTAAAAATGGGTGGAAACAGTGTTTGTTTGTTGGGAGGCAGCATTTTTTAAAAAGATGTTCCTGCTTCAGCTCTTGCCTCAGAAATGAACTCATTAGATTGCCTTGGCAAGCCATTACCTCTCAGGCTTCGTGTCTCTCATCTACAATATGCGGCTCATAAAGTACCTCACAAGGTCACTGGGGTCAGGAATTGCTAGGAACATTAAGAAAAAAGCACTGTATAATTGCTAATTATGATATGTTGCTCTTTAATTGTGTCTCCAACTAGTTTAGTCCAGAGTAGTCCTAGTAAAGTCAGCAGGATTGTGATGTTTCAAAGGAAGAGCCACAGTATCCTAGCAGATCAATTTTATTTATATTTGGAAATAGGAATCGGCTTATCTTACTGTAGATGACTTGATATGAGCCATTAAATGTAATTGGCTCATATAACTTTGATACTTTGTTTGCAAACTGCCCATAGATTTAAAGTGCAATCCTATACACGCCTGCTCAGAAGTAAGAGCCATTGAGTTCAATGGGTCATACTCTCAGGTAACTGTGCATAGGATTGCAGCCTTAGAGAAGCAATGGATATGTTCACATTCCAGTTTCAAGGCCTTCTTTCAAACCTCATCCAATTGGAATAATATTTGCAGTTCTTAGATCTCTTTTTTGATTTGCACAATGATCTTTCTGTACTTGTATGCTCAATCTTTTTTTTTAAGATAATGACTGCCTTTCAAGCTTTAACTTTCAAACATGTTCACAGTTTTAAAATTGACTCTATTTGCCCTATAATAACTTACACATGGAGGAAGAGATGAGCTCTCTCTTGCAATTTTCAGCTTCCCAGACCATACGTCTCTTTCAATCCTTACATTGCACTGCAGTCTGCACTTTTTATTATTATTATTTCTTGTACTCATTTTATTCACTACCTCTCCTGTCTGTGGTTATACCCAAGGTTGTTTATAAGAAAATCAGTACCATTAAAACCAGCCTTCTAATGCTGGTGTATATTTAGCTCTTTCCCAGTTTCCCCCGGCATATAAGAATCTGAGAATACAAATCTAAAGTAAAGTAGTTATATTATGACTGTAGTTCTGCACATAGGGTTCACTCCAGACCTGTGGTTCCACAACTGGTAAGGCTCCTTCCATTCAAGGAAGTAAGTCAGATCCAGAAGAAGCTCATGGTCTGCAAACTGGATGCTGGGTGGGGTTCAGTGAAAATTGCCTTCCCCCCTTCTACCTGCAGGAGCATCTAACTCATGGAGATCCACTCTGCACAACTCTGGATGCAGCAATCACTTGGGGGAAAGTCCCATAGAGTTTCCTGAGATGTACTTTCAAATAAATATGTATCAGGTTTGGATTGGGGTAGAAGAGTTTGTTTCTGGGTATACTGTCAGTTTTCCCCCTCACCATATTAGTTATCTTCCTATTCCTTACTTGCTGTGTTTTAACTTTTTCTTTTTTTAAAAAAAAAATCTCATTGCCCTTATCTCCTCCTCATTATTACCCCTAATTTCTTGGGCTGGAGACATCAAAGAGGAATGTTTGGAACATTAACTAGGATGTACTGCAGCAATAAATGAGATGCCTTATATTTCCACGAGATATAGGTGACATGGATGAATAAGTAAGTGCCTTTCTGGGAAAACCAGCACTTAAACAGATCATTAGCATTCAAAAATTTAAAAAGAAAAGAGCAAGGAGATGGAGGAGTGAAGGTGTCATCTTCAAATGCCAAAGGCATCAGGAAGCCTTGATGAAGGATAATATACATAGTTTCAAACCATCCTGAATTGGATACTGCATTATGCTCCAGAAGTATAAGACATGTTTACACAACTGCTTGAGGATGCTTTTACCTGGAGGGCACATGTGCAACTCCTGCTCTTTTATGGTGGCAAAAAGTGGGACAAGGGCCCCTGAGCTATTCTGAAATGGGATTGGCTTGTCTCATGAAAAAGGGGTTGTGTAAAATGGAAGTGCCCCATTTAGGCCCATGCTAGAAAAACAGGGATCACTTTTGAGTAGTTGTCTGGGGGCTCCAGCAGGTAAACTCCACTGCCAAACTAATGCCCATATCTCTGCATCTCTGCACTGTTTCTCTGCCATGCCACTCTACTGCTGAAGCATGTTGTCCATATCTGCCTAACTGGCACTCTTCTACCATAGCAGGATTGTTTTCCCTGTTAGATTACATACGAGTTAGGCAGTGTCTGTGAGCCTTTTTTAATTGGTTGTAAATAGGGAGCCTTTTTCCCCTTTATCTGTCTGAAATCTGTCTGATTCTATGAAAGGGTAGTAGAATGCCTGAAAACTTCATGCCAATAGGATGGGGGGAAAAACAACCCAGGTTACAGGCAGCCACATCTTTCTTTGACATCAGTGGGAAACAAAAATTAATGGGAATAACGAAAATTCATTACGGAACAAATATGATACTAACAAAGGATCAACAAAATGAAGGACAGTTTTAATAATGAAAATGAATGGAGCAACCAAACAATGCTTTCCCCCACTTGCACACCCCTAATTTTGAAGTAGAGGTTTATTTGATATGCTAATCTTCAGTGAATAAATAAGGATTCCCTTGGAGCTTGTTTCATCATGATTGCTATTCAGAATGCACATTTTCACTTCTGTGCTGATTCTTCTAGCAAGACGTCCTTTAGGAAAGGGAGAAAAACTCTTCGAACAAAAGAAAAGGAAAGATGGGCAACTGATGATAATAGAAGGACAAAGCAGGCAAGGTTATGAGGGAAAAAAATGTCTAAGCCCAGATAGGTATGCAAATGAAAAGGCAATTGGCTAAGCCAGCTAATGCTGTCTTAACTGATCCTGCTTTTCACTCCTTCCCAAGGATTCCAGGTTTTATTTTTGGCTCCCTTGAACAAAGAGGTTCCAAAAGGGAGACTCCAGCAGAAAGTTGCTGAGCTATAACTCATTAAGAAGTATGATGTGGTTGAACTTAGTCTTCACAAGAAGAAAAAAAAAAAGCAATTTTCTCACTAAAGAAAGCAATAGTCAACTTGAGGGGTCAAGGTTATTTGCCTTACAATGCAAATTTACCATGACTGGCTGATTTATCACTAGATATGGGTGCATTCGTTACCCTCTGGCAGCTAACTGGGTCTTGAATTCATCTTTGTTCTGCATAGGATTAGACCTATTCAGGCAGTATTTCCTCCACACAATGAACATTGCATGGAGAGAGAGTGGGGTCATGTACACTGTCCCAGCCCCTGCCATCACAACCTTGCCAGCCATTGGTGGCGGGCGATCCTGCAGCATCCCAGCCCGGCTCAGGCTCGGCAGATGTCGCTGGTGCGCCCGCCGAGCCAGGCTGGAAGCGGATGCGTGCCAAGCTGCTCAGCGGACTCCCGGGTTCCCAGTGGGTTGCTTTTTACATAGAAAATGATGTAAGATACATTAAAAGCGGGCCCAATTTGCACAAGTTATGCAAACTGCGGCTGCTGTTGGCATATCTTACGGCATTTTCTATGTAAAAAGTGGCCTGCCAGGAACCCAGAAATCGCTTCCCTGGCTCGACTCAGGAGAATGCGAGTTGAGCCAGGGAAGAAGGTAATAGGGACAGAGTTCAGGAGATCAAGCACAGCCAGTTTGCCGGAATTCCACCCCCGAACCAACTCCTCATGCATCCCTACCAGCCATGCCCCCATGTTGTCCAAATGTTAGGGGCATGTCTGCAGAGGTGAAGCATGTACATAGGCTGTCTGTATGAGCTGGAACTCTGAGGTTTCCAGCTCATGGTAGAGATGTATGAGAAATTCGTTTCAGTTCATTATTTATCAGGATTTACCAGGTTTGCACCTTCTGGACTGAACACGGACTCGGACACAATCTGAGATCGAAATCTGTACACTTCCAAGCTTGCAATGTGATTTGCAGATGCAAACACATTTGACAGCATGCGTGCATTTGAAAAATGTGCATGAAAAAATGTGTACTTTTGAAAAATGCTCACAAATATGCTTTAATCAATGGGAGAAGAATTCATACACTTAAAAGATGCTCACAAGGGATGCGTACATTTGGAAAAATATGCACAAAAATATGCATGTATTTTCATGCAGAAAGGAAAAGAATCTGACGAGGGCGTGCAATCTGATGCGGACTCGAGTCGGAATGAGCTTCGAGATGGAATTCAGAGCAACTAGATGACTTCGAGTTTTGCTGATTCCACACATCCCTACGTAATGGTGGTAGCCTACATGCATTTTGAAGGCTTCCTCTCTGCAGACATGCCCCTAACATAACGATGGGCAGATCTGTCAAGGCCTTCATCATTTTCCCACCTCCATGTCTGTTCCATGCTGGTTCCATGTGGATGGAGTTGTTTGTTTTTTACAGGGGGGGGGGAATACTATTTTTGCGGGCAGATTTTTTAGAAATCAGTCCATTTTTGTGCTCATATTTCAAATTGTGTGCACTGTTTATACACAACCAGCCACTTACTAAAGTGTGTTTTTATGCATTTTTGAAATGTACTCATTTTTCCTTGCATACTTTTTTGGGGGGTGCATTTTTCCTGTCCTCCAGAATGCATCACAAGTCTGGAAATGTATGGATTTCTGGTCACAAATTGCATGAGTTTCTGGATGGTGCAGATTGGAGAAATACGCACACATACACACAAAATCTAACAGAGTGGATTTCTCACAGATCCCTACCCCAACATGTCGACAGCATGGAGGTGGGGCTTTCCGGAAACACAATGGCAAGGGCAGGACAAGTGGAAGTGGCCCCACTCTTTTCTATGCAATGTTAATGGATTGAAGGAAATAATGACTGAATAGGGCTTGGGATACACCTAATTCTTTCTCTTGTGTTTTCATTGCCTTTGGGATCCACTGAGTACAGCTAGGTACCCCAACTGATTTTCTAGACCGCTTAAGCACCTGATGACATGGGCTCTCTAGCCCACAACACCTATGTCACACACAAAACACCACAAGACATTTTGTCTCTGTCTTACTGTGTCATTATGAGTGATTGATGCAAGACATCCAGGGACCTGTCTATCAGGCACTGCAGCGCCACAGGCCATGGTGATCCTGTCACAAATGAAAGCATCTTCAGATTTAAAACTCAATTTAAATGAATGGCATTACAATGATGCTCATTCAGATTTGTAAAGGCTACCCGGGAGAGCATTCCCCTGAGGTCTCAGTGAAGAGAAATAAGATATGTCTGCTTGGTTTCAATTGTTGTCAGCTTCCTCTCTTCAGGATGCATGGGAAGTGGGAAGCCAAAGGGGTTCTTTTTCCCATTAGGATTATCGCTTGCGAGGCATTGGAAATCTTTGCGAGCCAGATGTAAATTGCAAACTTGAAAAAGTTTGCACCGTGCGGCAAGGTAGCGATGTGCGCCTTCCTTACATAATGGAGAAGAATGTGATTTGCCAGGTTTTTCTTTGCTTGCTGCTGACTCTCACTTGCCAGTCAGTGAAATAGCTCGTTCTTCATTCTACTGAATGTTACCAAGTTTATCCTGTGTGAAGGACCCAGAGTAATTTCTGGATTGTATAAGCATTCACTGAATGGAAGAGCTTTTATTAACTGAAGCCAGCAACTGCTGAGTAATGCGGCCCAGTTTACCAGCTACACTGTGCCTCAGTCGCAGAAGGATGCCATCCTTAACTGCTACTCAGACAATGAGAATGAGACCATTTGGTATTAATATAATAGTAATCATCATTATACCCGACTCTTCCTCCAAAATGAGCTGGCCGATGTGCTTTGAGCCACCCAGTTTTGTAATCTCACAACAAGCCTAGAAAGAAAAAGGATAGGGTGAGTCAAGTTTTATTCAGCAGAGAGACACAAAATAAGGGCAGGGAAGAGAGAATGTGCCTTGTTTTCGCTGTTTCATGCTATGCTGGGTTTTTGTATGTATGTATGTATGTTTAATGCATTTCTTAGATGCCTGCAGTCTTCCCAAGATGGCTTACAATATAGAACATACAATTCTGTATCAATATAACACGTTCATAAAGTCATACATTAATTTTAAAGAAATTTAAGAATCAACCAGTAACAAAAGCAACATATGTAATGATAAAAAAACTCGTTCAATTAAAACCCAGAGAAACCATATTTTTTAAACCCTCTTAAAAACAACAACAGATGGAGCCAGAAATGCATCTCTTGGAAAGGAGTTCCTTAGGGCAGAGGCCACCATTGAGAAAGCCCTGTCTCTAGTAGCCACCAGTCTTGCAGCTCTTAATGGCAAGCCAGCAAATTGGGCCTTGAATGATGATCTTAATAAACAGGCAGGTTCATGAGGGAGTAGATGCCCCTTCGAATAACCCGAACCAAACCATTTATGGCCTTAAAGATCAGAACCAGCACTTTGAATTAAGCTCAGAAATGCACCAGCAAGCAGTATGGCTGGCATAGAATTGGTGTGATATTATTTAATTATCTATCCCCAACAAGGACTGGAGTGGTCACGGTCTACAGCAGTGGAAGTTCCAAGTTGCCTTCAAAAGTAGCCCTGTGTCGAGTGCAGTACTGCAGTCTGGATGTAAATAGTGCGTGTATAACTGAGGCTAGGTCCACCTAAAGTCAGAGGGCACTGCTTTAGATTTCCCTGGTGGAAGAGGCAAAGGGGTTTCGGTATGGTGTGATGTGGGTGTGTGTGTGTGTGCTGGAAGTTACCGTTTCCCTTCTGTGACCCCTCAAAGCTCCATATCAGTTTTCTCTAGAGTGGGCCCCAAATTTCATGGGAGATATTTTTCTGAGAAAATTTCTGAGATTTTTCTTTTTTTCTCCCCCTCCCCCAAAAAGAAGGGCACTTCATAATTTTTTTCTCAGTATATTCTCCACCACGTTTTTTGCAGCTGCCATTTCCCCACTCCAACTCCCCCCCAAAAACACAACAACACACCCAATACCCCAAAATAATGCTAGGCCAGGGGCACTGTGGGGGATGCAAAATGATGGCCAGGTTGCCAGATAATACACATGCTGCTGTTTCCACTTGCAGCAGCACCAACAACAAAACCCTTTGGTTGGGGGCAGGGGAAAGAAGATGCTGTGCTTCTGCCACTGCTAAGGGTGAGCTCCACCTTTGAGAAATGGTTGGAGAATTCCTCCTCCATGTGGTGGGGGGGAAACCCCTGTAAAATGGTTTGCCCATTTTTTCTGCCCACTTGCGCTCAGCGCAAGTTTCCTCTTAATGCATATGAAAAGCCTCCTTGATCTTTCCTTCAGATCTTCCTCCTGCTCATCGTAGGGGAGAAAAGGGGATCCTCCCCTAGAGTGCCAGGTGCTCCTTTTCAGAGTGCCCCATCATTGGTGCATAGATAGTGGGTGGATCTACACTAAGCATTTTTGCCTGAACTGCAGTGGCCTGACTCACTGGCGTGTTACATGATGTTCTTCCCAAACCGCCCTCCTCGCACTATTTCTTTCATTATATCCAGGATTTCTTTAGACCAGCTATATCACAACTTTTTAATATGTTCCGTTCCTGCCCCCATATATATATATATATATATATATCAGTGTGTGCTAAATCTGTGGTTGCTGTTCTGGGCCAGGAGAAGTGGCTTCACTGGGCTGGGGGGGGGGGGAGAAGAGGAAGTGTCCTATCGGGCTTTGGCAAAACAGCAACAACTCTGAGAAGGAGACCCTTCAGTTGCTTTCCCGCCTCCCCCCCCATGACTTCTCTCTCTCTCTCTCTCTCTCTCTCTCTCTCTCTCTCTCTCCCCCCCCCCCCCAATGGACTGGAGAGGTAATGCAATGCTGCTTCCCCCCCTCCCCTCCCCTCCACTTTGAAAGAAATAAAGCTTGGAAATGTCCCCTTGCCTCAAGGAACAACTAGCTGAAGATGAGCCAAAATGCAGGTCTACTCAGAAGTAAATCACATTATCTTCAATGGCCTTACTCAGAAGTAAATCACATAGATTTCAGTGGTGCTTATTCTTGGGAAAGTCAACATGGGAGTGGGACTGCACTTGCTTTTGGGAATTGCTTTTGGGTGCATGGGGATGGGGGTACTGATCCCACTGGCTTCACCCCATGAGAGGTGGGAGGACAGCAGCACCACCACCACCACAGCTTCCCCCTCATCTCTTCCCATCCCCTTCTCCTTCTCCATGATTTTTTGTGAGGGGGCTGGAGAAGCTGTCATTTTTCTTCTTCTCTCCCCCCCCCCAACTATCTCCTCTTATTTGCCCCTTTGCACCTGCACATAGATTTAAAAAAAACACCAACTTTTTTTTAAAGGGCTATTTCCCCTGCACACATCACCTTTCAAACGCCTCCTACTTCTGTCACAATTGCATTTGTGTGTGACACAAGATCACATTTTCATCACAGTGGAAACTATGCTGTATTCATTAGCACGTGCCCCAACAGCAGTAAATGCATCTTGGGTAAATACTGCCACAGAGCTCCCCGATTAATGGAAGGGGCTCTCATGTAGATCTGCCCCATGCCTGTCCCTTTGCACTCTGTTCAGGCTGTAAGCAGCCATGCTTCATTTTCGCTTTTTCTACAGCTTTCCCCCCACCACTTATACAGCAATGGGGAGAAGTCTTCCTACTCCTCTGGCCCCATCCAGTTCTGAGCCATCTGTGTTTAACTCTGGTTGGGCCAGTAGCATCAGGGAAATGGATCATGTGTGTTTGCCAGCTGATTTGCCACAGTGTAGGATATTCAACAAGGTCCAAAGACCTGCTATTGTGTATTTTCAAAGTTAAATGGCCAAAAAAGCAGTGAATTTTAAGAACATTTGTTGTGATCACTCACCATATAATGATAGCAATGTTATCAGCATAACGGGGATTTGTGCCTGTGGCATGCACACCTAATTGTTCATAGCAAGAGTATATCTAAAAGCTGTGTGCTATGACCCATAAGTGAGGGACAGTTAAAATCACTGCTTGAGTAATTAGTTTGGAAGCCCAAAACATATTGTGAATACATTTATTAGGAAAGCAACAATTTTGCTGCACAATTATAGAATATGGACAATTTACCAGTACAGTTCCCTTTCTCACCGAAGTAGAGCAGAGCAGCCTTCCCCAGCCTGGTGCTGTCCAAATGTTTTGGACTACAACTCATCAGCCCCAATCAGCATGACCAATGGGCAGTGTTTATGGGAGTTGTAGTCCAAAACATATGGAAGGTATCATGTGGGGGAAGTTTACTGAGCATGTTTACTGAGCTAGAGAGAGGGTGATCAGGGAAGGAATGCATTCCAAGGCTATAAATGGGGAACATTGCTCTTTCGTCATTGATTTAGCTCATTGGACATGTCTTAAGTTTCACCATATGTCTTTATTTACAGTTCTGCAACAACAATAATTTTATCATCCTCTAGGATGAGCCGGAACTAGTCAGTATTAGAGGGCATAGCCATTTAGCCACCGAACTGCGGGAGCATTGTTCAGCTTTTCCTTGGGATGTTGCTTTCCACCTTCCCCGGGACTTCTGGGTCTCTAAAGATATTAACCTGGATCAAATTCCTCCAACATTTTTCACTCAACTCATCTAATCCATTTATTCTTGCTTGAGGCTGAGATTGGGAAGAGATGCTTCCTAGAAGCCTTGAACTGGTGTGAAAAAGTTGCTTCAAGGAAGAACAGAAAAGTCTGGCTAAGCTGAATCATCATTGACCTATGCGTTTACTTGGGTTGTATCCAATGTTAGAATAGACCCACTGAAATGAACAGGACTTAAGTTAGACTAACATTGGATACAACCACAAGTGACTATTTCCCCCCAATATAACTTTGTGCTGTGCAATCCCAGGTATGTTTATAGAAGTCCAATTAAGTTCAGTGGAACCTACATGTTAGCAGGTGTGTTAGTGGCTTTAAAAGGGGATTAGACTTAGGGACGGGTGCTGAGCCTGGCGCTGGGCTTGCGGGGCACTTGGCTCACCGAGCCTCCGGTGAGCGCCAGCTGAGGTGCTCGCCGAACCTCTGGGTCCCCGGCGCTGAACAGCATAAACTACGTTAAAATGGCCACGATTGGCGTAACCGGTGCTACGTTTTTTACATTAAGCACAGCATAAAATACATTAGAACAACCACGATTTGCATGGCGTTGTATGCAAATCACAGTTGTTCTAATGTATTTTACACTGTTTTTAACGTAAAAAACGTAGCGCCAGAAACTGGAAGCTCCTTTCCCCGGCTCGGCTTATGAGGACGCGAGCCGAGCCGGGGAAAGGTAAACCAAGCAGAGCTCGGGGGGGGGGGGTCGAGCCCGGCGAGTTTGCTGAGCTTCCACCCCCCTATCAAGCTTTGCGCCCAACCCTAGACAAATTCATGGAAAATAATGCTATCAGTGACTACTTGTCATGATGGTTATATGCTACCTCCACCAGTTGCTGGGGAACATGGGTGGGAGGGTGCTGTTGCCCTCATGTCTTGCTCTGGGTTCCCCATAGGCATCTGGTTGGCCACTGTGAGAAATAGGATGCTGCACTAGATATGCATTTCATCTGACCCAGATGATCTGGCTTTCCTTATGTTATTATTATAAAATAAATAAATGAATACAACATCGATGAAAAGTCTTCACTACAAACAAACAGCCATGTAACCATGACTCTCCTCCCTCTCAGGATTTGGATCTCAAAACTGAAAATTCAAAACCTTGACTGGTGGTGCTGAACCCTCAGTATTTGTCTTTGCTCTCCTGTATCCTGTACTCAGGCCTTCAAACTTCACTCTGCTGTTTGAAGTACTACGTACTTTCTTTCTGATGCTAGATCTATATGTTCCTTTTCTGATTCTCCTTATGTTCTGCCTCTCCCTAAATTTCCCTGCAATAACAGGTAAAAGGATATAGTTATGAAATGTTTATCTTTATCTCTTATTATATTGTCAGTATTTGCCATGTTATAATATTTGGCCCAACTACAAATTTTCTCTTTGTGCAGAAATGCATCCTTTAATTCAATGTGTTGGTAACTAAGGCTGAACATCTAGGCATGCCTGTTTGTTTATTTCATGTATATTTGTATCAACTTGGCTTGTCAATCACCAACCTGAAACAGCTAATAACCCATAACAGATCACAGGGACACAAATGTGGAGACCAGAATTCTCCCCAATGCCATGACCCTGGTCTGGATGGGCTGAATTTTAGCTGGAAGACAAAAGAAAACAGAAAAATGCCCTGGCCACATACCCCAGGATGCTCTAACCATTTAAGGGCTCTGACCACTCTGAAGCCACTTTGATCTCCACTCCAGACCCATGATTATGATGGTGATTGCTGTTGTTGCCATCATCATCATCATCATCATCATTGTACCATCAATGTGCATGGTGCTTTACCGAGTATAAGAGAACAGTTCCCTGTCCCAAAGAGCTTACAATCTAAAATGTCATATAGAGGTGACAACAAATGGTAGGAAGGGATAAACCGGGGAGGAATATGCAATTATTTCAGTGAATCATAATAACTTTCAGCCTACTTTCCCCACATTGTGCAGGAAACTCCTTGTCTTAAAGATCTTCCTCCCACTTTAAAAATGGATCCCTTAATGGTGGCTTTGTTCTCATTAGTAGTTTGCCAAAGATATAATATTTAACATTTAGATATCTCTGAGTGTGCAAAGTGGTTCACAGGCCCACCCTGCAAGCTCCTATTTTCGCCACTCAGGGAAAAAACAAACAAAAACATGTGGGCTCTATTGTACTTTATATTAAAAAAAAGAAGAAAAAAAAAAAGAACAACACTGTGATTGAACAATAATGCCAAAATGGAATGATGTTTGCTGCTGCTATTTGAGGTAGTTGGGATTTTTTCTTTCTCTTGAGGAGTATGTGTTTTCTGCTAACTCCCTATTAATGCATTTTAAAAAATAAATCCAAAATCCCTGCAGAATAATCCTAATCATTACTGTAGAGAGCTTTCATTTCAGCATGTGTTAGAAAAAGGCTTTCACATGGGGTACACAGGTAGAGCCAAGTAAAATTTACCACTGCTCTGAAAATAGAATAACAGTGCCATCCTATGCATGTGTACTCAAAAGTTAGTCCTATTATGTTCAATAGGACTTACTCACAGGAAGGTGTGTATATTTTAAAGCAATCTACAACACTGACCATCACATCTTGTGGCAGCAAATTGATTATGCATTGTGTGAAGAAGTATCGTGTAATTGAGAGATAATTGTGAGATGCTGCTCCTGGTGAGAAGAAGAGGTAGCAGCAGCAGCGCCAGTGCTAGGATGACTTTTCCAGAATTATATTATTATAGAATATCTTATATATTATAATGATTACATTATTATTTTATATATTATTTTATAATATTTTATAAGTGGCTTTTGTAATATTTTTTTTACCTTACTTAAACCCTTAATTGTTGATATCTAGTGTTTTTCATGGGGTGGGTCAGTGCTTGCAGGGCAGTCTCTTTCTTTTTGGTTTAAAATGGTCAGCATTGGCACAAATTCAACTGGTGAAGCTTACCCACCCACCCCACACCCCCAAACATGGAGCTTCAGAGAGAAGGGGAAGTGTCTTGCATTTCCATCTGACACTGTATCTCACCTGTTAGAGGCACAGAGTCAGCTCTGTTAGGAAATAAAATCTTTGGCAATATAAGGATATGAATCATGTGATAAATTCACCCATTCACCTCTCCCTCAGTACAGGCCAGCGGGTGCAGCCTCCACCTCCTTTTTCTTTTCACCCAACAGAGGCAGCAGGTAGAGCATGCATGCGCACACGTGGACGGACACACACACTCTTGTCTGTTCCCTCCCTACTTACTGTCTCTCCATGGGTGGCCATTCCAGCCTAAGCAGAGCTATCTTAAAGGGGCCATGGGCAAAATTGCAGCTAAGCTAAAAGTTTTGCCCATGGCCCCTTTAAGAGCATCTTAAAGTAGCTTGCGGGAGTCAGGGAAATTCGGGACTCTGCATAAAAAAGTGAGAAGCCATGATGGCTTAAGGGTTTTCCTGACGGTCCCGGCATTTTCGGGGCAGTTGGAGACTATGCCATTGAATACAGTGGAATTTACTTCTGAGTAAACATACCTAGGATTTCACTGTTAAGCTGTAGAAATTATTTCTTTTTCATCATGGAGGGATGTGCAGTTAGACTGCATCTGCTCTGCACTGCCATAATTTCTTGGTGTGAGCTGAAAAGGAGTCTGCACTGCACTAATATATATATTTTTAAATGCCAGTGTCAAAAAGCTCATACACACTCTTCGGAAAGGTGTTTCTCTTGCAGTTGTGGGTACAAGTGACTACTGTCCACCTATTCAGAGTGAGGACTATGCTTTCTGAATCAGTGCAGTCTCCCTTCAGTGATATATGCACACAGGAAAATATAATTGACTATGCACTGTTGAAACATCATCCTGATAGCTTTATGATTTCTGAATGGGCTGGGATTGTCTATCTGACTCATTAAGGAACAGAGGAAACTGCCTTATACCACTTCAGGCCATCTGTCAGAATAATGATATAGCCCATTATTACTACTTGGACTGGTTGTAACCCTCCCGGGTCTCAGGCAAAGGTCTTTCACATCACCCACTACCTGGTCAAAAACAAACAAACAAACCCAAATGCTTGGAGTTGCCACGGATTGACCCTGGGACTTTCTGTATGCAGAGAATGTGCTCTCCCAATGAGCTGCAGTCCCTCCCCAAAGGGAAAATAAGATACAGTAAGAAGAAGAAAGAAATCGTGGAGCAGCAGAGAGAGAGAAAATAGGAGTAAAGGAAATGAAAATAAAGGTGAACATTCTCACAATGAAAGGAAATTTTCAGAAGTAGTTATCCCCACCCTCAACAAAATAACTCTTTTCAAAAATTGAGCATTTGGCTCAGCCCTAGTAATTTACGAGACTGGCAGTTATGGAGTGAGGGAATCAATTGATTTCTGATTAGAGTACCCTTCGTATCAAAATCTGTAGGAGACTAATCCAAAACCCCATGATGCTGCAGTTTCTGTGAAGGCACTTTTGGGAGAATAATCACACATTAAATATAAAAGGGACTTTAGCTTCTGGGTTATAATTAATACATAAATCAAAACACTGCCCACCCTACCTTTTGAGTTCAGCAGCCTGCAGTAGTTAATAACTTATACATAGATGTAAATTAATAACACAGTTCAAATTAAATTATATCTCTTTCATGTTTAATATTCAATGCTGCATTGTAGAAAAATGACATCACATTCTGTGCAACATAAACAGTAGATATGTCAGGACTGAGCCAGCTATAATATAACATGAAATGAAACTAAGTAGTCTCATTCAATGTAGCAGTAGGGAACCGATTTAGAGATTCAGCACTCAGAAAACCTGCAACTGCCAAGCTGACTCCTCAAAAAGATGCTATGTGTAAAATGCATGTGAAACCTTAATGCAGGAACATATACCTGAGTCACATCACAAAGCTTGGGCTTACTACTATCATAATGAAGTAGGAACATTTTGTTGGACATTACATCTAACTCACCAAAAGTAACATGATTGATACTTCACTCATGCACACCTTGCTTCAGAGCCACATGAGCACTTTGATGCACACGTGGAGCTCCTGCATGAATAGACCTCAGCATTTACTCCAGTGGAGGATGCAGCTTTGCTCATTCAAAGTAAATAGGTTAGACCCTGCAGCTAGAGGCAATGGATTCAAATAAGTTTGGATGGATTTATCTGAATCCAACCTGTGGATTCCACAGCGGACCGGCTTTCTCTGAGTCACGTGGATTCTACAGACTTGTGGACTAGTTTTCATTTGGGGTGAGGGATTTGCACTAATTTTATTAGCACTAATTTGCATTAACTAATGTGGATTAGCACATTTGGACAAGTGTGCAAGTGCACATTTGTGCTAATGCAAATTAGCAGAAGTAGAATGAAATTCTGGTAAATACAAATCTCATTCTCTCAATGAGCAGATGACAGAATGAAAGACATCTGACAATTCGCGAAACACAGACAGAGCAGATTTAATAAAATCCGTACATCCTTCGGAGCTCCATGATGAGCACATTGGAAGAGCTTCTGTTTCCACGTGTTAACTGGATCAGGGTGTGTGAAAGAAAGACTAACGTCAAGAAGCTGAGCGTTTCCATCTGTTTGCCTGATGAAGGAACCTGATGAAGTCTGCTGCCTTGAAGACAAGGAAGGGGTGTTTGGTGGAAAGAGAGACTGAGTAACATCAAAACAGTGAGTATATGTGGAGCTTGAAAGAGGAATGACAATTTTTACCTCTCCAGGTGAGAGATGGGGAAAGAGGACACCCAGCTGAGTGTTGGGAAGAAGGCTGCCAAAAGTGAGAGGTGTGGCTTCCAACCAATTTGTGTTGATTAATTGTGGAGAACCTCTTGCTGCCTTTGTGAAACTAACTTTGGGGAGGAGGGGCTCGCATGTGATGCATTGTTATTTCTGGGTTAGGTGTTATTCTTGGCCCTGTTTGGTTTTAAGGTGTTGGACAAGGTCAGTTTATTTGCATTATTTTATACAAAGTTGCATGGCTTGATAGATATTTTTTTTAATCATGTACTTGTTTAAATAAACAATTACATGATAAAAAAAAAATATCCATCAAGCCATGCAACTTTGTATAAAACCCATTGACCTTAGGGTTATTTGTAATTGTTTATATTATTTTTTTAACTGTTATATTTATCACTGCTAATTCCATGTGTTGTGAGCCACCTTGGGCACGATCTTGTGGGAAAGTGGCATACAATTTATTCATTTATGTATGTATTTATTTGGTGTATTTGCTAAGTGCCTTGTAAAATAGATTTCTCTCAGCAAAATTCAAAATATAATACAAATAATAATATAATAATAACAACAGAATAAAAATACAAAATCACAATAAAATAAGAAAGTCCAACACAACATAAAACCAAGTACAATTTATTGACAGAGCATGATCAAAGACAATCATGTCTTTGATCATGCTTTGATCAAAGACAACCTAAAGCTAGAAACACCATCAGGTATAAGACCTAAAGCCATACTGCAGTAAGTATAATAGAACTTAAATCCTTTTTTAAAAAAAGTTAAAATACTCCAACTGCCTGAGTTAAAAAATACTCCAACAGTAAAGACTTAGCCTGGTACTAGAACAATACCAATGTGGGTGCCTGGAGAGCTTCCCTGGGGAGACGGCTGCAGAACCGGGGGATAATAACGGCGATGAAGCCTGAAACTGACAAATACAAATGATTTTGAATCATGTCATTGCTAGGTCTCCTCTAACCTAAGCAGCTAGGCCCCTTTAAACAAAATGAATCAATATTTTTTTTAAACATCACTCCACCAGTGGTAGCCCTATTAGTCAAAGCTTGACGGGGCAGCTGAGCTTTGCAATGTAAAGTTCAGCGCAAAACTTTCTGGGAATGCTAACTGGGATTTGGTGGGACAGAAAGCTGACCTATTCCAGTTTTGGGAGGTAATGTCTTTCCCTGTTCAAATAACATATTGTCATACTGATTTCACAACCCAGGTGACAGGCTGAAAAATCCAAAGCCTGCTTTTCTGAATAATGTGATAAATTCATAGGGGCACGAGCGAGTTGATACAACATTTGCCTAATGCTCTCTGACAAATGTGTCTCTTTTGCCCCAGCTGTTGTTGTTTTTTGGCTGCAATCCAAAATGCTCTTAGGCAAACTTAGTCCCATTGACTAAGTTCAGGAGACTTGAACCTCACTGAGCAGATTCTGGATCTCATTGTTTGCACATAGATCTTCTCCAACAACAAAAAGAGAAATGCACTTCAGCAGAGTGTCACTTCCTTTGCTTCGGCCACTCGGGGCAGTACATCGAACTGTCAAATTGGTTTCTCTTCAGAGATAAGGGAGATGAAAGAAATATTCAAATACGCAATGTGCTCTATGTGGGACTGCCTTTGAAGACAGTTCAGAAGCTGCAACTTGAGCAAAATGCAGTGGCCAGATTGGTAACAGGGACCAGAAGGTCTGAACACATAACACTGATTCGGGCCTGCTTGCACTGTCTGCCTATATGTTTCCGAGCCCGATTCAAAGTACTGGTTTCGACCAATAAAGCCTTACATGGCTCAGGACCACAATACGTAATGGAGCAACTCTCTCGGCAAGAGCATCCCCTTACACTACAATTATCATCAAAGGCCCTCCTCTAGGTGCCTCCTCCAAGGGAGGCTTGGTGTCGTAAATCCGTCCAGTTCCAAGATAAGGCATAGTCGTTATCACAGTCCGAGGGTCAAAGCCAAAATATATCATTCCAAAATACAGCAAACATAAACCAGTTCGGGATCAGGCAAAGTCATGGTCAAGGTCGTTCAAAGGTACAGAAGTCTGATGTCGGGAGCGTCTGGCTGTAGCTGTCTTAACAAACAATTGCTTCCAGCATCTGAGTGTGTTTGGGACCTGCCTTTTGAGCAGGTGCTGATTGGTAAGGCTGCCCATCTGGGTCAGGCTGCACTTAGCCTGGACCCACCCCAAACACACTCCGGCACGGCTGGTCTCTGTCTGACCTACTGGAGGCACAACACTTGGAAGGTGGCAATGAGAGAGACGGCCTTCTCAGTGGTGGCCCCCCAAATATGGAATGATCTCCCCGATGAGGCCCGTCTGGCACCAACATTGTTATCTTTTCGGCACCAGGTTAAGACCTTCTTCTTTTCTCAGGTATTTGGCAGCATATGATGAGGTTTTAATCAGGTATTGAATTTTTCTTGTTTGTTCAAAATTGTTTTTAGATATATGTGTGTGACTCTCTCCATGTTGTATGCTTATATGTTTTGAATATATATGGTTTTTATAATGTATTTTTTAAAAGGTTTTAATCTTTGTAAACTGCCCAGAGAGCTTTGGCTGTTGAGTGGTATAGAAAAGTAATAAGTGAAAAGAAGTGAATGAAATGATACCTTGGTAGATTGGTTTGGCCAGATTCAACTACTTGTCTAAAACAAAAGATGATGGGACTCAGGCTTACATGAAATAGTCACAGTCATAGAATTGGTGGGGGATGGGCTTTGCAGGTCATCTTCTCCAACCCCCTACTACTGCTGTGCTGAAACCCTGCCTGTCCTTTTGCAGCCTCTTCATTTCCTGGCAAAAGAGGCAGTCGTTTTTCTGCCTCTTTCGTGGGGAAAGTGACATCTCCTTACAGTAAGGTAAGCACTGAAGCTCTGCACACTGAGAAATGTCTCCAAAATTCTCATCCCTTCCCACAATTTTCAGGCGCAATTTCATTTCGCCCCTCCACCCAACAAATGCTTGAAAATAAATAGTTTGAAACATTTGGCACCCCGCTAAACAATACAGGGAATCTGGAGTGAGAACATCCCCAACAGAAGGCTGTCCAGCCTCTGCTTGAAGACCATCAGTGAGGGAGACCCACCACCCCTCTAGGTGATTGACTCCATTGTTAAACTACTCTTATTATCAAGACACTTCTCCAGTCACCCCTTGCCTTGTTATCAAGGCTGGCACAAGACCTCCTGCTGCCTGAGGTGGGGTGATAGGCCATTACCTTCTCTTCTCTTTCCCACCGCCTTCTTCCTCCTCCTGTCTTTCCCTTCCCCTGGCCTCTGCCAACCACCTGCCTCCTCCTCTTATGGCTGCTGCCTGGCCTGGTTGCCCATCAATCCCTCGCTGTTAGGGGTCCTTCCTGTGGCAGCGCAGGCAATCTCCAAGGCCACGTCCCCATCAATGCCTTGCTATCAAGAAGGACCCCTCGCAGTGAGGGATTTGGGCCAGGCAGGCTCTCTCAGTATCATTTCAGTAGAAATACAGTACATTGTGCCATAGTGCAGAATAATGCAATCAGGTGACCTGCTGTGCCTGCCCTGCCCATTCTGTCTGCTGTTTAGGTGCTGACTGTTGATGGGCAATAGATCTGATGGTTCTTTATCTTTAAACCAGAACTGGACTGGTCAGCTCTTCAAACAGAGGACACTTTCAAATAGAGGATGGTCCTCTAGTAGTCCTTCAAATTAGAAGACTGTCCTATGTAAAAGAGGGCACATGGCCACTCTATTTTGCAGCCTGAATCCACAGAATAAATGGCAACCCACCCACAAAGTTATTTTGGCAGCTCAGACAGGCAATCGCACAAGCACCAGATTTCTTCATATTTGGGACAGAAAGAAGTTGAAAATTTAAAAATTTGAACACAGGAGAAAGGGAAACCAACAGATTTGGCCATGCTGGCTGGGGAAGGTGGCAGTTGTAGTCCAACACATCCAGCGGGCACCAGGAGCTGGTTTACTGTGGGTGCCTGAGATAAGTTTAAATGACCCAACCACATGTGTAGCCCATTAATGGTAGTCCCAGTCATAGAGAAGACACTCCTTCCTGTCTGTGTGCTGATTCCATGATTAGGATCCCTGACCACATGACTGGTGTCAGCACTTGGCATCCATGGGCATCTGTCAGAACCTCGGTGCCCTGCAGGGCCCACCAGGGACCCCCTATCCTGGGACCCTCTTTCAAAAAAACAAAAAAATTATCAGCACAGTCCAAGCATCACCAGACAGCCAGGTCTACCTACCATTTTAATTTTCCATAATGTTCCAGAGTGATACTACATTGGGAGCATTGTGGGGAATTAAAAGAGCAGCCAGACCTAGTATTCTGGTACAGCTTGATACTTCCCATCATGCCAGGTAAGGCTGCCAGGCCCACTGATGGAGGAGGTGTCCCATCAGAGGGCTTTTTGCCCAGCTCCCTCTCAAACCTGGAACTGGGCCTGATTCTAAACATTATCTCAGATGTGTGGGAGCTGCTCAAGTTTAAAGAGTCCAGGGGATTCCCCAGAACAAGCAGGTCTTCTCTCCCGTGGGGTTCCTGATGCCACTTTCAAATGGAGAAATTAGCTGCCAGGATATTCTTATAAGTGTCTAAGAGGTAGTTGAAGGAAATGATGAATGAAAGATACTCTGAAGAGCCCAAGCGTATTTGCTTCACACATTTGAGGAATGACCACAGGCACTGACAATAAAACTGTGAGCTTTTCCCCCAATGAGCCCTTGGTCAAATTAAGCCATTATGTGTGAAAATGGAAGCAAGTTATGGCTTGCACATCAGGCAAGATCAGTTCTGAATGATGCAATTTCTAATTGTTGTTGATATCAGAATTCTGTAGTTTCTGATCTCTCCACTTCACAAACCATAGATGTAATGTGTGTTTGCATGAGCAAGGATCCTGTAAGGTGATACAATCTGAATATTTTCTTTCTTTTTCTCATATTTATAACATTTTCTCTCCTGCAAATGATCATGGGATGTCACTGATTGTGGAAGATCTCAGAAGTGAGGCTAAGGGAGAAATATAATAGTAGGGAGGAGATATTTCTATTTTTTCAAAGAATATTGAAGATACCTAATGATACTGTCAAATTTTCCCTCCGAACATACTGTTTATTGTACAAGAGATACGACAGCAGAATAATTAGGGATTAAGGTGACTGAAGTTTGCTTTGCCTGGGAAAAAAGTTGAAGATACAATTTATCTGTCACTGATGTAAACAAGTACATCAAAGTCGAAGATGTTCGTCATAATATATTTACATCTCAAATTTGTTTACCCAGAAATGCAGCACACAACATTATTATTTTCAAGTCTCATTGCTTCATTCTTCAGCAACTGAATGTCATTTGCATGATGAGTGTCTTGAACCATCTAAAAATTCTTTTCTTTCAGTTATGAGCAATGTTCTCTCTAGGTCTTCCCCGCCCCTGCTTTCCTAGTTGATAATCTTGCCAAGTGCAATTCTGAGGCACAAATCTATTAAAACACCCAGTTCAGCATTTTGGATCTGGAACCATCATTCAGAAACGAAAGACTAGAGCAAAATAATGTGTATTGTATATTCTGATTAGAAATAGCTCATTAATCCTAAATGACACTATGTATGCTACCTTCTAGCTTTGGCTATCAGAAGGTATAGAAATGTAATAAATAAATATAATTATTACTACATGTTTGTTTACTACAATGTGCAATTTTAAAAAAAATTCCTTTATGGATGGAGTGACTACAGCAGGACAGTTACAAACAGTAAGAACTTTTCCCTCTTGAATGAAATGATATGCATAATTCTTTCCATGTCTTCACAATCAGTCCAGTATCTGAACAATAGGTTATCTAAAGTAGTAGGTATCCACTCCCTCTTCACTACATTAGGGCACAATCCAGTGGAGATGTCCATAGGCCTTCAGAGTCAGACTCGGAGGATTACAGGCATCCTATGCAGGGCAGGGCAAGCGGCGGAGGCAATCTCTACCTCCCTGCTCCTCCTGCCCTGCAAGTCAGCTAGACAGCTGATTTCGGCCGCCTAACTAGTGCTTCAGATGGGGAGGGAAGGAGGCTGGAGCACCATCAGGATACATTGTGTCCTGGCAGCCCTAATCTCCTCCCTTCCCTCATTAATGCCCCTTTTACCCCTTCTCCGAGGTCGCTCTTGTGACCTTGGAGAAGCAGCTGCTTGTGCTGGCTGTGAAGGGGGAGGGGAATCCAGAGGGGAGGGGAATCCGAGAACGGATCCTCAGCTCCAAGGTTGGGGGATCTGAGAATCCTAAGAATCCTTTGGCCCACTATATGCTGTCTATATGCTGTCCCCCCGCTCGTCGGATCATCACCTTGAAGTGGTGAGTGGGCTTGCGTGTTCCGATGAACCTTGTGAGCAATGCCGTCAGGAGCTATGTACTCCCAGTAGGGTCACCCATTGCAGTAAGGTCCGGGGAGAGGAACCAGACAAAGAACGATCCAAAACATAAAGTCCTCAATGGCAGAACAGGCGGAAGATAATTAAACCCAAATTACAGTGGCTCTGAAGGCGGATGAAGGCTGCAGCAGGGAATGGTCTTCCAATCGTCATGAGAACCATGCCATTGGATCATTGCCATGCTCTGTCAAGTTTGTGTGGTGATTCGTTGTGCACCGATCTCCCCACATAAAACAATTTCATGCACAGGCGTCTTCCAACCCAACCCCCCCCCCAAGTCCCATGGCGACTGGAGAATGGCGACGGGGGCAGGACTATGAATCCGGAAGCCCTTAGTCATGGGCCAGCACATGGGTGGTGGATGCAGACTCAGTCGCCCTCTTCAAGGAACGAGGTAGTTGAGCAGCTCGGCAGCTGGATCCATGACTGAGCTGTCCTATTTAGGATCCACTCTGCTCACCCCATATGGGGAGGGGGGCTAGAAAAGGTGCCCTAAACATAGTCTGCCTCTTTCTCCCCTGACTGGATTACCGTGTCCAGTGGGGTCACCGCGGTCAAAAAAGACAACTGAATTTTAGAACATGGAATATACGGACATTGCTGGATAATATAGATAGTGAACGCCCTGAACGTAGGACTTCTATTGCAAGGGAGTTGAGAAGGTTTAGAATTGATATAGCAGCACTTCAAGAAACTCGAAGGGCAGGAGAGGGACAGTTGAAGGAAGGAAAAGGAGGTTATACCTTCTTTTGGAAAGGACTACCTGAGCAGGACCGACGAATACATGGAGTAGGCTTTGCCATCAAAAATGAGCTAGTGAACTCTTTGTCAGAAGTTCCTAGTGGCATTAACGAATGCCTGTTAATTTGATTAAACCTCTTTGATTAAAGCTCGCCAATAACCAGCAGGCAACTATTTTAAGCGCTTATGCGCCAACATTAGATGCTGATGAAGACATCAAGGAAAGTTTTTATACCCAGTTGGACACTCTCCTGTCAGAGGTACCTAAGGAGGATAAAATTATCCTCCTGGGTGACTTTAATGCAAGAGTCGGGCGTGACTTTGATTTATGGCCAGAAACTATTGGAAAAGATGGAGTTGTAGGGATGTCCACAAACCTGGTGGGGGGCCCCGCCCTGCCCCGCCTCGGCGCCCCCCCGCTGCTTGATCCTCAGCGGCGTGGAGCGATTCTCCACGCCGTTCGAGCCGGTCCTGTCGCGTCACTTCCAGGCTGGCCGGAAGTGATGCACCGGGACCCTGTGCCTCTGCGCTGGGACCCCTTCTACATATTTTCCACAGAAACCAGGGCAACAGGGCTTAACAGGGCTTAAAAGTGGGGAGTATTGCAAGTTCCTCTCTAATTTGTTTTTGTTTTATTTGTTTATTTATTAATAAATTTAATTAATAAATTTATTTATTTGTTGTATTTCTGTATCGCCCATCTGGCTGGCAAACCGGCCAAACAGTTTTAAAAGTTTGGTACCATCTATTGATTGTAAAGGGTTTGTACCATAGGTTTTTGGTCCATAAATGGCCTTTGTGGCCTTAAAAAAGCCCAGTGCATCATGAGATTCTGCAGGTTGTTGAATTTCTTGAGCTTTCTTTTTCCACCAAGCATTCTTAAGTTCTCTTGTTCTTCTTTGGACCTCAGCCTTTGCACTGGCGTAGATTTTTTTTCTTGGCAGCACAATTAATATCATTTTGCCATATTTAGAAGGCCTTCCTTTTTTGGTCAATTATATATTTAATCTCATTATCATTTTCATCAAACCAATCCTGATGTTTCTTAGTTTCATATTCAATGGTTTGTTCACAAGCTGCAATAATTGAGGTTTTCAGCTTAGACCAATGGTCCTCAATGTTATCAGGGGGTGCTGTAGGTAGATGTTCCCTAAGAAATGATTGAAGGTGGGTTCGCTTAATAGGATCTTGAAGGGTGTGGATGTTCATTTTACGCCTTGGTTTCCTTCCTTGAAGCCTACGCTGGGGAACGATATTGATAACCATAGTGGACCAGATTAGTCGATGGTCTGTCCAACAGTCGTCGGCACTCACCAGGGCCGACACAATTTTTTTTACAATTTCCGCTTTTTATAATTTTCTTTTTGTAATTTTATCCTGGAAGACAATCTTACTCAGTCACGAGTGATCACCTACTACAGCTGTCTAGGTGCCATAGGATTTCTCTCTTAGAACTGTGTACAAATGGCCTCTTGAAATTCTACACCATTTTTTGTGGGAAGTCAAATTGGGGGTCCATTTCACTGAATATCTCCAGGGGGAAGCTAAACCTACATATCAGCACTGGCAGTACAACTGCTTCTTCCTTTTTCCTAAGTTTCTTGCTTTTGTTTTGCTGCCGCTGCAAGCAAAACTAGCAGCAACTATGTTGGCAGCCATTTTTCCATCCTTGACAACACCCCGGACCTAGTATTGATCTGGGTCAGGGTCATTGTGTGTGTGTGGTGGGGGGGAATGGTGGTCACCAGAATACTGGATATTCAGAGAACATTCAGCAAAGTGCCATTCTTTTATGGGGGTGCAGGGGTGGAAAAAACAAGAAAAATCTCAGGCATTTTCTCAGAAAAATGTCCTATGATAAATTTTGGCTCAGCTCTAGCATTAACACTTTTTTTCTTTTCTTTTCACTGAAAATATATGTACTAAAAAGAATGCCTACAGGAAAAACTTCCTAACAGTCACAGCAGAGAATGGAACCAACTGCCCGGGAAGGTGGTGGGCTCTCTGTTGCTGGAGGTATTAAAGGAGAGATTGGACAGCCATCTGTCAGGGTCAGGGATGCTTTAAATTGGATTCCTAGAATGAGCAGGGGGTTGGACTCGATGGCCTAAATGGCCCCTTCCAACTCTATATTCCATGATTCTATGAGGAAGGGCTTGAAATTGTAGGTCGGGAGCAGGGGGTGGCCCGCAGCATAGCACTTCAACCTAAGGACCTCTTCCACACAGTATTATGTACCTCAGCCACATCCTCCCAAGTTCAAAACAGGCAAAAGGCTCTTTGACCCACTATCCTACAGAGCGAACAGCAAGAGGCACTTTGCTAAGCCCTTCCCTTATTTTGCACCCGATCCAATCACTGCTGTGCATGAGCCAAGACACAGAGGGCCGGTTCGTACGACACGGAAACCGCGGGGGAGCAGAAGCCCCGCGCAGTTTCCGTGTCGTGCGAACGCTGGCCGGGGGCACCCTTGCGGAACATGCGCATGCGCGCACAAAGCACGCAAAGTGACGATGGGCAGTAGAGGGGTAAGCCCCTACTGTGCGTGGCCAGCCTGCCATGCGAACAGCAGGCGGCCGTCCCGCGGGGGCCGCACAGAGGCGGCAGCCCAGAGCGGCCGGAGCTGCGGCCGCTCCAGCCTGTAGGGGCAAACAGCCCCTCTGGGCATCCCGGTCTGCTGCCCCCTAGCGCCGGGAGGCCCGCACTGCGGTGTGGGGACTGCTGGCTCCACCGGGGTCCTCCCACGAGTGCGGGGCGCAGGTCGTCTGCGGCGCCCCGCTGAACCCCACAGGCGGCCCCGTGGTGCCTCCCCCGCTTGCCGCCTGGGTCGTACGGACCGGCCCAGAGAAATGGGAATGAGCACCTGATGCATCGAAGAAAGATTTTGCTCTCTTCACTGCAGGAGAGGGGTTAAAGAGCCCTTTGCCCATGTCTTGGCTTATGCAGGACTGAATGAGTGGGTGGAAACGATGTCGCTGCTGACCCTGTATTCCAGGGTGGGCAATCTCAGGCCCTTGGGCAAAACCTGGCCCTCCTGGGGTTCCCAATCTTGCCCTCTGAGGCTTCCCAAAGGCTATGCCCCCTTCCCCTGGCCACACCCCATTTCCTCTGACTCCTGATCATTTGCTAATTTTCCAGCTTCTGCATGATCCCCCCCCCCATTCTAGAAGGTTTAAATGCTCCTAAGGCTTAGTTACTGGCAGTACAAGCTTTATGCTAAAATATGCAGGTGCTTCTGGTATTTTGGCCCCACCCCTTTCTGCCTTTCGCATGGGCCATCACTGGAATGCAGTCCCTGAGAGCTTCTCCAAAATTGAATTTGGCCCTTGGACTGAAAGATTATTTATTTATTTATTTCTTATATTTATTAATTGCCCATCTGGCCGGTCACCCGGCCACCCTTCCTTGCTCAATGGAAAATATGGCCCCGCCCCCTGTTAAAAGTTAGTTGCAAACCAAGGGCCTATAGTAGTCAGACAACTAGGGCCATATCCCTATTGCAGCTTCCTGCTCTTTTATTATGGTCCTTAGTTTACTGCAGACAGAGGTAGGAAAGATGTCCCTACTTATAGGTAGAGCTGCCTATATCTACTCTCATATTCATCCAGTGCAGCCTGGCTAATCTTCCAGATGTCCACTGCCCATGATGGCCTGGGGGCCTCCATCGTACCTGCAGTGTTCCTTGAAGTTGTCTTCACCTCCCCTCTCCCTTCTAGTAATTTGAGTGGGGAATCACTGCAGGGAATGAGGCCGTTACAAATCAATTTAACATCAGGCTAGACTCCAGGTAGTGCTGCACAACTGCCACTACCTGCAATGTAGGAGGCAGGAGAATTTAAAGGCGCAATCCTATGCACGTACAGAAACAAGTCCTACAGCTCCCACCAGCATTCCTTGTGCTGCCTGGGGAATGCTGGGAGTTGTAGGACTTGTTTCTGTCTAAACATGCAGAGGACTGCATCCTTAAACACTGAAAAACCTGTCTGCACTACAAGCGTCGGATATGTTTTAGAGCCACATGACATCCCCCCCCCCCCACAACTGCTAGCAAATGCTTCCTGGGTAGCCAAAGTCATGCTAGCTAGATTCACCATGTGGCCCAATTTCAATAAAGGTTTGTACACAACATTTGTGTCATGTCCATGTTTATTGGAATAATTTATCTGTCTCTTGAACCATTTGAATAAATGAGGTGATATAGTGTGCAAAATTGAAGTAATCAATTAAATTTGGCCCACAATCTGCATAACTAATACAAAAGTTCTTCACCTAATTAGTTTTCTCATCCCTGGTTCCTCTACCTTATTTGTCTTGAAAATAATATTGTTTGCCATCATTAATCACACACAGAATGAAGGTCATGCCTGCTATTTTCCTAAGCCCAACAAGACAACACATAAAGAGATGTGGCAGGTTGTGCAAATGTTTTACAGTACACACAGGGGTGGAATCCCAAAGTTAACTTTCACTTGGATGCAGCTTTGATCAGAGGTTGGCTGGCAGTGGCCAGCAGCTGTATGTGGTTTATAGAATTACCAGTGGCAATGATAACAGAGCCCTGGTTGCTGCAGGGAAAGAAGTGCTACTCATCATTCCAAACAGAGAAAATCCCAATAAAATGTTCTTGGGAGTGAAAGGTTCCTGTTCTTTAATTGACTTGGGATTGGACCAGGATATGCCTTCTCTTAGAGGAAGGGTTTTGCTTGCGGAATAATGTTCCTCTGCCCAATTTTGGGGGATCCCTTCCCTCTCCACCATAGTTGGCCCCATTCAGCAGGGACTCCTGACTCTCTGTGTAACATTATCAGGGGGCTGGAGGGGCTGCTGTGTGAACAAGAGGGCGGGGAAGTCCACTTCCAACAGCGCAGAAGTTGATCCAGCATAAATCTGGAGCCAACGTTTTAAAAATGATGAAAACACAAGACTGCTAAGATCAGACTGGGGGTTTGGGATGAAAATTTCCAAAAATTCTATTTTGACCATTTGTTGGGTGGGTGGGAGCAATGTGACACTTTCCCCAGAAAAGGTGGTAGAGAAAATTCTCCAAAGTTTCATGGAGGTTGTGTGTGGGGGAAGGTGTTGCCACTTACTTAACCTTACAAGGTGGCCAAGGATCCCCCGGCCTGCTATTAATACTTTCTTTCAAAGCCCTGCAGGATTCAATCACAGAGGCACGACAACGGCAAGGCAGCCTCTGCAGCTTTCTGCCAGCCACACCTCTTGGAATGTCTTGGGAGTGCTGTGACATCATGTTGTATTCCCAAGGCATTCTGGGAAGCATAGAGGAAGTGGCACAGGGCTGAGTAGCACGGTGCTTTTAAACAAAGATTAAAAAGCAAGAATACATGGAATCCCTCAGCCACCTTGTCAGGTTAAGTAAGGTAAGTTTACTTTTAAGCTTACCTTGAAAAAATAAATAAATCAGGGTGAGAATATGTTTGGGGGTGGGATTTAGCCCCAGCCTTAATTTCTAGTCTGACAGCCTGTTTCCAAAAGCAGCCAGTGAGATACCTTCTGGAAGCCTAAGGGCAGCAGCAGCCCCTCTTATGGTATGCTTTGGAACATGGAGGTTCTGTTTGGTTGAGTAATGCCTAATAGACCTCTTCTCCACAGAATAAAATGGATGGTTAAACAATTTGTCTAACCTTTTAAAAAAGCACTCTGAGCTATAGCCTGTGGCAGTGAATTCCATAAGCTAGTGATGTATATGTTGCATGAAGCACTTCGTTTTGCCATCCCAGAGCCTACCGTCCTCTGATCAATATCTAGCTCAGTGATAGAGCCCATGCTATGCATGCAGAAGGTCCCAGGTTCAATCCCTGGTATCTCCAGGCAGGACACGGAAAGAATCCTGCCTGAATCCCTAGGGAACCACTAGCCATCAGTCTCAAGGCTAGATGGGCCAATAGTCTGACTCAGTATAAGGCAGCTTCCTATATGTTTACTATCATATGAGAGGGGGGAAATTATCCATTTTTTCAATACCATTCATACTTTTATAAATCTCTATCACCCTTTAGTTGCCTTTATTTTTCTAAACTAAAAATTCCCAAACTCTTTAGCCTGCTGATCCCAATAGATTGACCATGCTGGCTGGGGATCATGGAAGTTATAGTCCAACACATCTACAGGGCACTAGGTTGGGGAAGGCTGGAAGCCCCACTGGGTTCCTTAGGCTGCAACATTATGTGAGATTCATCACACACACACACACACACACACACACACCACCACCACCACCACCAAGTGGGATTTTATTGTCAGGTAAATCTGCCTGGGTTTATTCTGTCTGCATGAAAAATCTAAGTGGAGAGGTGGGTAAGAAATAAAAGATGATGATAGTGATGATGATGATGATGATGATGATGATGATGATGATGATGATGATGATTTGATGATGATGATGATGATGATGATGATGATGATGATGATCTTGTGGGATTTTCCCATTTTGGATGGAATCATATGCACACTTACTTGGGAGTAAGTCCCATTGAAACTCACTGGGCTTTGCAACCGAGTAAATGTGGACTGCATTTAGTGCAGGACAGGGTTGTATCCAATGTTAGTTCTACTTAGAGTTGTAGTAGACCAATTGAAATGAATGGGATTTAAGTTAGACTAACATTGGATACAAACCATTGTTGACTACATGTGAAAACTAACCATTTTTTCCTACCTTCTGCTGATAAAGCTTAACTAGTTACCAATCCAGAAGAGGACTTCCCTCTTATCTCATGATTGCTACATTCATCTCAGAGACTTTGGTGAACTTTGTCTTTGGGAAGCTCAGGGTTATAAAGTCTTCTACATGATTGTCCCACCTAATCTAACCCAGCAACTAGAATGTTAAAGTCGAAGGGGCTCCATGCAGTTCTTGGCTGGCATGGGTTTTCTCCATTCTTCTTAGAGTAGTTTATTGCACTGAATAGAACTAGTTCTGTCTGTATCCTCCACATGTGTGCCAGTACTGCTGGAGTTGGACAGGACAAATGTGTTTAAACATAGAAACGTCTAAGGAGCATGTCTAAGCACATAATCCTATGCATGTTTAGACATTAAAAAGTCCTCTAACTCCCAGCTGGCTGAAGAATGCTGGGAGTTTTAGGCCTTTTTTTCCTGGCTGGGGCATGCTGGGAGTTCTGTTGCAGGACTTCTTTCTGGCTAGAGAATGCTGGGAGTTGTAGGACATCTTTCTGTTTAAACATGCATAGGATTTTGCCCTAACAGTGATTATTGGCAAGAACAGGTTGCTTACCTGTAACTATGGGGGGTACATGAACCTGTAGCCGGCTCGTAGTTCTCTGCGGCTCGGCTCTCCACCACCGTGGCCGCCCGATCTCGGTCTTCTGAGCGGCGCAGAGTGTTCTCCACGCCGCTCAAGCTGCCATCGCCAGTCGAGCCGCGGTCCTCCAAAGCGTCTCTTCCGGCGTAGCTGGCACTCTGGAGCCCCGCGCTATGTTTTTGGTGGAGGGAACCGGGGCAACAGGGTTTAAACAGCCCTGTTGCCCTGGTTTCCCCCACCAAAAACATAGCGCAGGGCTCCAGCGCGCTGGAGCAGGGTCCCGTCGTGTCACTTCCGCCGCGCTGGAAGTGATGCAACAGGACCAGCGCAGCCGGTGCAGGCGGCTCGCCGCGCAGCGCCAAGATGAGGAGCCGCCGCCAGGATCCAGTAGGCCCTCATGAGCCTCGCGCAGGCGCGAGCGGGGCCGAGTTTGGCCCCGCTCAGCCCGTGCGAGGCGAGCGGTTACATCCCTACCTGTAACTGTGGTTCTTCGAGTGGTAATCTGTGCAGTCACACATATGGGCTCTGCACCTGTGCAGAGACAATTCGGGAAACTTCTAAAGCTGAGGGAAATTGTGCTGGAACCCCTCCCCCACCATCTTAATGCGCATGCCTGTATGGGTTCCCGCCTGATCCCTCAGTTTCCTGAGACCGCCTACTGTGGTCTTGGAACCGAGAGATCTCTTGGTATGCAAGCCCCAAAACAAGGGATCGACGTTGATACCAAGAGCAGACTGCTTCTGGTAGCCCCATCGATATTGATAGTGACACCAAAGCGGGAACAGTGGGTGGGTTGTGTGACTGCACAGATGACCACTCGAAGAACCACAGTTACAGGTAAGCTAAGCAACCTCTTGTTGTTGTTGTTGTTGTTGTTCTTCTTCTTCTTCTTCTTCTTCTTCTTCTTCTTCTTCTTCTTCTTCTTCTTCTTCTTCTTCATGGTCTCTGTGCATCACACATATGGGCGAATTACCAAGCTGACTTACTGGAGGTGTGTTGGTGTCATCATGGTAAAATAGAAGAGAGTATAACCCTACTGAAGGCGCAGTCTGCTCGAGCTTGAACATCCAGTTTATAATGCTGGATGAAGGTGGACGGGGAAGACCATGTCACAGCTCTGCATAGCCCAAATGCCACCGAGGTGGAGACGCCCCTCATAGAGTGGGCATGTACTGGTACTGATAGAGGAAGGCCAGCCAAGTCATAAGCTAGCCAGAGGGAGTGGACAACCCAGGCTGCAAACCTCCGTGTTGAAACTGGCAGCCCAAGGCTCTTCTTCCCATAGCAAATGAACACTTTCTGAGACTGACGGATGGATTCAGTCCGAGCCTTATAGAGGGTTAGTGCTCTCCTCTCCTAACATCGAGAGCATGCAAAGTCCATTCAAGCTGAGTCGAAGGCAAGAGAAAAAAGGCAGAACGATGTCTTGGTTCAGATGGAAAGAGGAAATGACCTTAGGCAGGAAAGCAATATCTGGCCACAGCACCACTTTGTCCCTATGGAAAGTTAGATACGGAGGATCGACACAGAGGGCGCAAAGCTCGCTCGATTGCTGAGCCAAGGAAATCGCTACCAGAAAGGCCGTCTTCCAGGTTACGAGCTGGAGATCCACCGTTTCCTCGGTTCAAAGGGCTTGGCTGCAAGAGAATGCAGGACAACAGTAAGGCTCCAGTTCAGTACCACAGAACAGACTTTCGACCTTTCCTTCCTGGCTCACAAATTCTTCGAGCTAGGTCGATTTTCCTTCTCCCCGCTCCACAGACCTGACATGCGAACCCAATTGAGATGCGATCATCAAGATCCTTTGCTCGAAGCTCTCATCCTTTTGTTACAGACATAATAATGTGGTAATTCTTGTGAGATGCATACCTTTTTTACAGAGGAATTTTTAATAAACTTAGAGCTTGTGTGGTAAAATATAATTTAATGCATACCTTTTTTACAGAGGAATTTTTAATAAACTTAGAGCTTGTGTGGTAAAATATAATTTAATATATGATTTCTATATTATATAAACACATAACCTGTGCCTGTCTGCTTGAATGTAAAATCCTATGACTTACATATGCTAAGTTCCTGTTCTAACTCTCTATGCAAGAAGTCAAAGGAATCCGTAACACTAGGATTGAAATGCTAATTTGCAAACATAAGGTAAAGTTACTCACAGAAGTGTTAATCATGGAAGTTGGCCTTTGTTAATCCAAGCAGGCGGAGAGAGCAGCAGCCTCTCTGGCTCGCTTGTAATGCAAAAATGCAAATGAGTCTGGGAGTCGGGGAAGGAACCAGGAAGTAGTCTCGAAAAAACTCTTTTCAGGGTGAGTGAAACACAACAGAGCTGGCTCGAGGCAAAAACCCGTCCGACTTTTTTTAGTACATCCCTACTTACAGAGTCCTTTGAGGAACTGCTTGACCAGAGGATGAGAGAACAGAGTACTGCCACCGATGGTAGGGCGATGGACTGAAAGCGCTGCTAGGTAGACCTTGATCGAAGAGAGCTCAAGCCCCTTAGCCATCAAGATATGGAGGATCCAAAGGACATCGTGGAGAGGGCAGGATGTTGGATCCAACCACTAAGCAGCCACAGATGCTGAGAAGGACTGACCACTTTCTGGCATAGGACCTATGGGTAGCTGGGTTCCTCACTACATTCAAGACATCCTGAACTTCAGCAGAAAACTGATTTGACGTAGGAGTCCATGTATCCTCCATGCCATGAGGCAAAGAGTGTCGAGTTCTGGGTGACAAATTTGACCTCAGTCCGTGGTCAGCAATGTACAGAGGGAGAGGGCGATACTATCCCCTGGTTAGGTGTAGAGCGATGCAAACCACACTTGCCTCAGCCACCACGGGGCAATGAGGATGCAATCCATAGATTCCATAGATAATAGAGTTGGAAGGAGCCTACAAGGCTATCGAGTCCAACCCCCTGCTCAATGAAGGAAACTGGAGGAGGGGTCTCCCATCCAAGTAATAACCAGGCCTGACCCTGCTTAGCTTTCCACGCTCAGACAAGCTGAGCCAGCATAAGCCACAGGCGTGTTGTCTGACCAGATTTTGGCCAGAACTTTTGTCAGGAGCAGCAGCAGAGAGAAGATGTAGAACAGGGTTCCCATCCATGGGTGCAGGAAGGCATCTCTGAGGGAGTCCAGCTCCTGTCCAGCTCATCTGCAGAAAAGTGGGCAGGCTGTGTTCTCCGCCATCGCAAATAGGTCAACAGTGGGGGCACCCCAGTGGTCGAAAAGACAGTTCCAGATTCGAGGATGCAGCTGCCACTTGTGTGAAGTCAGGGTGACCTGACTGAGAGCATCCACAAGCACTTTGTCCTTCCTAGCGATGTGTATGGCCGTGAAAGACATCCGGAGAGGGATGGCCCAGTTGAAGATCCGGAACGTGAAATGGGTGAGCCTGGTTGAACGAGTGCCTTGTTTCTTTAAATATGCCACTACCACCATGTTGTCTGTTATAACCTGTATCTTGTGTCCTTGCAGTTCGGGCTCAAGAGCCTGTAGAGCGCGCCAGACAGCCCGGAGTCCCTACAGGTTGATGTGTTGCAACTTCTCCTGATGAGACCAGAGATCTTGAGCTCTCCTGTTACCACAGCGCGCTCCCTAACCAAGCAGCAACACGTCTGGTGCAGAGTTCTGGTTGGTGCAGGAGGAAGAAAGGGGAGACCTCCAGTCAGGTTGCCCTCTAGCATCCACCACCAATGGGAGAGATGGATGGCAGGAGGAATGATCAGATAGGTTCGGTGTGCATTTCGTTCGGGATCGAAGGAGCTCAGGAACCAATTCTGTAGCTGCCGCATTCGTAGATGCACAAAGGCTACGACTGACACCATGGACACCATGAATCCGTCTCCGAGAAGATGCTGGATAGAATGAGCAGTGGTTTGGCTGGGAAGGCAAAGTCTCTTTGATAAGTTAAGTATCGTCTTCACTCGGTCCCAAGGCAGGAAAGCTCGCCCCATAGAAGCATCGATGATGGCTCTGATAAACTGGATCTTCCACATTGGCACCAGGACAGATTTCTCCCAATTCACACAGAATCCCAGTTCGGCCAGAAGAGTGAGTGTGACTGTCTCCGTAAGAGCTTGTTGCAGTCCACGCTCCGTCGAGTCCACAAGCAGCCAATGGTCAAGGTAGGGGAAGATCTGGATGCCCTGGGATCGAAGGTGGGCACATGCCTATATTCACCCTAATTATACAGGTGATGACTTTTGGTGAAATTATTATTGATATAATGATAATGGAAAAAAATGAATGAAAAAGGTAATATGAAAGGAGGATTTGTTCAAAAAAATGAAAGAAAAAGATACCCTTTTAATAAAATACAGAGAAATCACTCCTAGGATGCAATCCTATGCATGCCTACCTTGGAGTAAACCCCATTAAACACAGTGTCTGTACTTCAGAGCAACTATGTATAGAATTGCACTAGTATACCAGTTCTTTTACAAGAGACACTGCAAGCTTTCAGTGGTGGGGATAATTAAAGATAATCTATTCATCGTTTCTGCATTGCACCAAAAAAATAATAATCATGATGATAATACTGAGACATATTCTGAAGCAAAAAAATAGATAATAATCCCAGAAAGGAGGATGTGATAAACACTACACTGAGGATTTTCTGAAGTTATGTAGACAGAGATGAGTCCTGTGGCACTTTGAAAGTCAAATTATTGCAGCGTGATTGTTTATAGACTTGCGCCCACTTCAGACTCAAGATCATCTCAGCCTGCCACAAGTTGGTAATGTTAATCATTAAAAGTTGTACCCGTTCTGATTTTAGACAGATCTTACAGATTTCAGCACTCCACCGCCTCACCATGTTACAGGTCCCATCCTAATTGGTGTTGAGTCTTTAGTGGCTCTGCCTAGGGATTGTATGAGAAGTCTGTTTCAGTTCATTAAACATCAGAACTTGCTCTGTTTACATCCCTGAATGCAAGCACGGTTTTTAGGCAAAGCTCACATACTCCCACAAGCTTGTTTTCCTTAGAAAAATGTGCATTTTAAAAATGTGCAATTTGTCAGGGTTGTGTGTGTGTGCATTTTGCATTTTCATGCTTTAGTTATGAAAATTGAATTTTCATGCTTTAGTTTAGTTATGGGGGGAGAAAGTATGCATTTGGGTGCATGCTTTAAAAACAATTTGATCAATGAGAAAAGCTCTCATTTGGGAATGGGAACAAGGCCAACTGAGCTTCAAGGTGGAACTTGGAGAACCACAACGAGCTTGAGCCTTGCTGACTCTCTGATCCCTAGCTCTGCCTCCTTTGTTTGAAGCTGCAAATATGGGATAAGAATATGGTGGCATGTTACATTGTATAGCAAACAATGCATATCCAGGGCCCGCTGCTTTATGATTCTTGCAGCCAAGTAGGGTTTGCAGGTCTTCATCCAGAGGTGGCTCCCATCTCCCGTTCAGCAATGAGGCAATGTGAACTAATCCGTTCTGCCCTTTACCTTGCTGCCAAATTGGTCCCTTGGCTGGCTTCACCACCCTGCAGCTCTCATGGGCAAACTAGAGACCTGGATGCTACACTACAAGGAGAATAGGGTGGGGAAATGAGCTTGGAGCATTGGGTGGGAAAGTGCAGTGGCTACATTGGCTCTCAATCTGTGAAACTTTTAAAGACACAGGTGCTAACTCTGAGGGAAGATCCACCGCCATATCAGAAAATATGATCTCAAACCCCTAACAGAAGGAATTCAAAGTATAATTCCAACCATAAAAGTGTTCCTGCATTAGTTTTTCACCAGGGGTAACATGATTTTGTGAACCATCAGAGAGCAATTTTAGATGTGATCTCGGGGGTGGGGGGAGGAAATACAAGTCTGCAAAAAATCTTCTGTACTCACCCTGCGGGCCTGGGAGAGAAGCACAAGTATGATTTCAGTTGAGATGAAGAAGCATGGGGAATAGGAAGCACAATTTAACTCGCTTCCTGTTCCCTCACACTATCACCCATGAAATGGCCCTAGGTTTGCATTCTTCTCTGTATTAAATGGATTCCTATCTGAAAATGGAATATTCTCACAGGCACCTCTGGTATACCCCAGTTCATTCTTCAGCTCTCTGCTTCCTGCTTTCCAATATACACTGGATTAGACTACATACAGCTTGAGAACTGAAAATGGCCTCAAGGCAGTTTTGTGCTGTCGGAGGAACCCATGTTAGCTTCCTTGGAATATCAACTTTCTTCTTCTTCTTTTTTTTATAGCAAGTTTATCACCTCTCTCTTCTAAGCACTTGGACTGTAAACTTCATAGCAGAAATATTTCATAAGTCTGTTCTTTCCCCTGTAGTCACAATCTATTCTTTGCTGCTATGTTTTATGGTTTGTAAAACACACACACACACACACAATTTGCCAGCCCTTTAGTATCCCTTCAACTGCTGCGGTGTAGGCACAGAGTTGTGAGATTGCCTAGCATATGATATCAGCTGAGCAAGCTGTCGTGGACCAGGCAGGACCCCAAACCCACTTCCTCAGAGGATCCTGACCCATCGTCCTCAGAAGAAGAGGCTCCTGAGTTAATTCTTCAGGGAGAGGACATGACTACAGAAAGGTGCCATGAGGATTCTACCTCCTCAGGACCCAGTTCTCCAGGTAGACTCGAGGGACCTGTCCCCTGTGCGGAAGTCAGACTGCCATCCTCAGACTCTGAGAACTTCAGCCTTGAAGACACCAGCATGCCACAGCCAACCCCACACTGTCATAGTTTGAGGTTGCTAAAACAGACCAGGCCCCTTTAAGAGAAAAGGCCTTAGTCAGTGTGGAGGTGGGGATAACTAGCCTAAAGGAAGCCAAAGCCCTACTTAAGTCTCAGTCACAAGTTGTTGCTTGCTGGAGCAGCACACAGACCAGCTCGCCTGATTTCCAGGCCCACTTGGAGGTCTCTGTTGTGCTTTCCTGTTCCTGCCTTCCTGGGAAACCTGACTTGCTCAAAACCCTGGTAAAGAACCAGTCCATAGTGGAACTCTGTAACCCAGGCCTCGCCAATGCCCAGTGAGGCTAAGCCCTTGCCACAACAGAGGCAGAGCAAAACACAAAGGGAAAGCCTTCCAATTCTGCCCCATTATCATAAACTGCTCCAGAACCTCTTGCACAGGCCTTGTGGCAACCCTGCCTAAGAACACTTCTGCTTAGGAGGATGCTATGTCACACTTGAGAGCCGGTTTTCTATACGTAGATCAGCGATGGGCAGAAGGTAGATCTGGAACTACTAGTAGATTTCTGGATGATTTGCACTAGATTGACAAAGATTTCTGGCTCCCAGTTAACATAGCTACAACAAAACCTCCCTCCCTCCCTCCCACACACACCACCACTCTCAATTACGCTGTTAGGGAATCTCCGATGTGTAGTTACTCATATATAGATAGAATTTATATATGCAAGTATACCAATGTATAACTCAGAGATACTGTAGGTAATTGGCTCCGTACTCTGAGGCACCATTTTGACTGGTTCTGCCTCCCTCCCCTCACTCTGTTGCACCTGGCTGCAGTTAGTGAGTCTCAAGCTTGGGTGGGGGGGGAGTGGACCCTACAAGCCTTAAGTCTGCTCTTGTCTGGTCTAGATGATATGTAATGTATTGAACTTAGATTACCTGGGTTTGAATTGTCATGTAGCTCACTTAGGCTGCAATCCTATGCATGTTTCAACAGATACAGTGCTACAACTCCCAGCATTCTCTAGCCAGCATGAGGAATGCTGTGAATTATAGCACTTTTTCTGTCTAAATGTGCATAGGATTGCACCCTTAGTGGTCTTGGGCTAGTCCCTCTGCTTTGCTTAACCAACCTCACAGCATTGTTTCTAGAAGAAAATGGGGTAGTAGTAGCCCCAATCTCTGATAATTAAGGGGGAAAAATGTTGACATTTTAATACTAACAATAATAGTGGATTCCTTTCAAACATTTTAGATTGGATGCTTCCACATGTGAAGTCTATTATGCTAACTAAAGCTAAACTTGAATTGCCCGACTACTGCAAATTTAAGGAGAGAAATGTTGAAAGAGTGCAAGGATTGAAAACGGAGAAGCATGTTGCTAGCAGAAGTAAAAATAAAAGATAAAACTAGAAAGGCATTTGAAATCTCTTTCACAGCAGTCTTTTATTTTATGAAAGGGGAAGCAAAGTAGGTAGATTAGCTTACAGGCTGATAATAAAATAGGAAAACAGATGGCTGGAATGATAAAAGATAAGTAAGGGGTTATGGTATAGCTCATTAACCACAGTTCGTCGTAATTTGTTTGCAAATTTTTATGAGAATCCCTGTAACAAATAAAAGTCTGAATTAGGAAAAATTAGTGAAAATTTAAGGAAGCTACAATCATTCCCATTAGAACAAATACAGGCAGTCCCCAGGTTATGAACGAGTTCTGTTCTTAAGAATGTCTTTAAGTCGAATTTGTATGTAAGTCGGAATAGCATAGTGTTCTATACGTTAAAATCGGCATTTACGCAAATTGCGTAAATTACTCAAATTGTGTAGTATACTACGCTATGTACTCTACGTAAACGATGTAGCGCCGGGGAACCCAGAAGTCCATCCTTAAGTATGGGTTGTCCGTAAGTCAGACGTTCTTAATTTGGGGACTGCCTGTATATCATACCCAGTGGGCTAAGAAAATGTTTTAGATTTTCAAACTTGAATCCTATGTTTACACATTATTTGCAAGTCCCCAAAGTAGTTGATGTGGTTTCAGGGCCGGTGCAAGGCAGTTTGGTGCCCTAGGCAAGATCAGATATTTAGCACGCCCCCTTCCCATTTGAGCCCTCCCTCACTCCCTCCCTCCCTCCAGCCCTATGCCCATTATGAAATAAAAGTCAATTGGCAAAACCTAATTTTTTTTTTATCATAAACATTGATAAACATACATAAAATAGATGTTGATGTAGTACCAATTTAATTTGCTATATAGAAAAATTCCTGGTGAAGTGTGACAGAAACTACATTTAATGTTTAAAACTTCATTTTCCTTGCCTTTTTATTTGTTTCTGACTTTTCTATCCCACCTTTCCTCCGAGGAGCCCGGACTTCTCTGCACTCAGCTGAGTCCTGGCTGCGGGGGAGGGGTGGGCTGGGCCCCCCCACTTAACTGGGTTGAGCGATGTGCTCGGAAAGGAAAATGCCTCGTGCTGTGCTGCACTGCCTGCGGCCCCTCCGTCTCCGACATGTGAGATTTCGCCAATCGAGAGCGAGTCCCTTGCATTTATGAGTCTTTAAGAGAGTTGCTCCAGCCCCCACGGCCCACCAACAGCTCCCCCCTGCACCAGGAGGTGGTACTTTCCCCTCTGCTGTGCCCTCAGCAGGTGGCACGAGCAGGCCCCACCGCACTTCGCTCTGGCAGCTTCACCTGCCTCCCTGCAATATGGAGGGGGTGAGAAGACCGGCTAACCTTACAGGGTTGCTGTGCAGAGGATTACTGCTTGATGATGCATGTGGAACACTTTATACCATGTAATATCTCACTTCCTCCCAAAACTACCTTGACGGGTGATTTGGCACGCAGGGAAGGGCTTCGCGAAACGTCCAGTCTTATCTCTGTGACTATCCAGGCAGGTTGTTTAAACCCACCGGTGCCCTGGACGGCCTGGCAGGGTCCTTCTTGGCATGAAGAGCTGCCCTCAGCCTGCAGTGGGGCATGGGATTGGGGCGTTAATTGCGACCACCGCTACGCATTAACAGCGCTATTGCAGGCATCTCCACGGTAAGTGCCACTGAATTCCATAGGGCTTACTCCCAGGCAAGCGTGTTTCAGGCTGCAGCTTCGAAGATATTTTTATTTTAACTTTTCTCCACACCAGAAAGCCTCCATTTCAATATGAGGGCGGGATCTTCTTTCTGGCGCCATCCCCAGCCCCGCTTCTCTCGTGTGGGAAACGGGAGCAGAAGCGTGAGAGACAAACGGGGCAGGAAAGGGGCTTTAAAAAAGATAAAAGGCGACGTGGTCTCCATACTGCTGGTTGGGCGCTGGGCAGGCGGTTTATCCTCCAATGCCCCCCTCGCCTCGCAACCAGCTCTGCCCTCCTCCTCCTTCCCCCCACCCTTTGACCTGACGGCCTACCGAAGCGAGGGGGAGCGCTTAGAGCGGGAAGGGGTTATATGGCGCACGCGCACCACGGACTGTTTTTTTTTCCCAAGGCGTTTTGGCGTCCCCTTTAGCCCTGCACCCTAGGCAGCCGCCTAGTTCGCCTAATGGAAGAACCGGCCCTGTGTGGTTTCATTAGTATTGTCATCATAAATATTTGTGACTGCTGCTCACAGTTCCTGTAAAGAGGTACATAATGCTTGAAGAGATAGGCATAATGCTTGAAGAGATGGGCATATTGGGGGGTAGGGCCCCCCAATATGCCCATCTGCTCATGGAAAGCAACAGTGCCTATGGGACCTGATGCAGAATCACATCAACAGCATAGCAGGGTGGAGCTCATTGTACCTCTAGCCATGGAGATTCGAGAAATGGGTACAGTAACCTGACAAAGTGGGAATGGTGGAATCTTTCTAGCTGTGATTCAGCTATTAGAGGAAGAGCAGTATCTTGTGCTGCCATATATCAAATCCAAGCCGTGCTTCCAAGAAAGCTGTGGCTCTGGGTTGTCCAACATGATGCCCCTCCTGATTTTTATTTTATTTCTCAAGGCGGAGTTAATTAAAAACTGGGAGGGTGGCATGCTGCGAACTGAAGTGCTGTCCTCCAGTGCCATCTTTATTTGGATTCATAAGGATGGTTTTGTGTTTTGGAGCTCACGTGCCACATCTGCCTTGTTCTTAGGTTCTTGGGCAAGTTACCTTTCTTTTAGTCTCGCCAGCTTGCTTTCTGGGAAATGAGTCTGTTGTGACCAGCCATGCCGACCATGTCAAGCATTTTATGAATGGGCAAGCCCCCGAAGGCAGCCATTTTGTGAGATCACCCGTGATACTTTTTCAAAATTCCAGGTGTGCCCACTGACCCAAAAAAGTTGGGGTAACACTATTTAAAGTGCTTTGCAAAGCCAAAAGGAGGGCTTGGCAATAGCATTTTTGCTCAGACAACTGAGCTTATAAACCTCCTGCCAGATAAGGCACTGCACTGGCTCGGCTGTGCCAAGTGGCTGTGTGTGAATTAACCCTGCATGTGCTGGACTTGAATTTTCTAGGAAATCAGCCCTGTCCTTTTCAAATATTGCCATTATTGTCATTAGAGTAACTATTGTAATTAATCACCACATGATCAGCCAGTCATCATGGAGTGTTGTTCTTTGGGCAAGCCAATTACCCCTATAATGGGAATCAAGTTGGGAATAATAATAATAATAATAATAATAATAATAATAATAATAATAATAACAGCAGCAGCAGCAGCAGCAACAACCTGCCTTTTCCCCAATACTGGGACTCAAGGCGGCTTCACATCATTAAAATGTGTACAGTTACATATAAATAGAAAAATACAAAAGTTAAAAATATAATTAAATCAGAAATAGTATTAAAATTATATAAAATATCACAGCTAAAACAAGCATAGCATATTACAAATTGGCTATTGTCTCTGAAGTGATGGATTTTGGTGCATGTGTATACATTAGAAGAAGCAGAAAAGAAAACATCCATTTCATTGCACTGTATAATGTGAATTTTGAGTGGGAATCCCTTTACATGCAGTTGCATGACACTTTTAAAAAAGAAAAGAAAATGGAGCAGCTGTGGTTACAGTCTGAAAAGGGAGGTTCACCTTGAGGTGGGTGGGAAGAGGGACTACCTATGGTATTTCCCTGGGAAAAACTGCCAAGCCAGAGCTCTTTTTACTCTTGCAACATAGGAGTATCTGAAGATTTCTTCAGGTGTAGTTCTGCCTTTTTATTAAGGCTGAATTCTATATCCACTTATTGGGAAGCGAAATCCACTGAACTTAGTAGGTCTCGCATAGACATGCATAGCATTGCACTGCAAAACAGTATGTCATTCAAGACTTCATTGGTTGTCAATAAATGCCTGTTCTCCCATTTTCTCTTTGCTAAGGAATCATCAGGTAACTACCTTGCTTCTCAGTAAGCTAGATTTTGACAAGTTATTTTAGAGGTTTTGCTTCTAAACCTTGATTTAAAAAATGTTTTAGCAAATCATTTTGTAAAATGTGGGGATAGCTAGTCATGGGGTGGCGGAGCCAGGGCTCCCAGGAACCCAGCACAAGCACCTTTTGATTAGCGGGGATGCTGATGTTTCATCTGCCAGCACCCCACCGCTCAGAAGTCCCTGTTTCCTCTGAGTTTAGCTACAATTCTCACAGTAGCTGAGAGGAAATGAATTTTCCCAGGAACAATATATTGTTCCTAGTTGCAATGCAAAGTATTTTGGGGCAATTCAGACCAATTATCGTTACAAAAGACCTACTCCTGGTAGAGATAAAACTGCTAGAACTGGTTTGTTGATTTGGATCAACACATCTGCCTGCATTTTGGGACTCTCCTTGGGGGCGTGGCTATGTGGACTGTCATGATACCTGCACTACTGATACCTAGTAATGGATCTCTGGACACAGGAAAGTTAATTATTAAGAGAGCACTGGTCTCCTCCCAGTCCATACGTTCCCAAATATTAGGGATAGGTTCCAAAGAACCTCTCCATATCCACCTAATGTGCTTTGACATGCAGATTGGGCCTTCAATGGTTTTAACTTCTGTCAGTGTAGTGTTTCTGTCCAAAACAGACTAAAGGAATGAGGAATTTAGTCTGTCCAAAACAGACTAAAGGAATGAGGAATAACTTAAAAGATAATTTTATTTTAAGGAGCATCTAAGAATCACTTGTACAACAACCTACAGGCCTTAGGAACCACCCAGACTTAGGGCAAGTCCTCAAATTACCAACTCTTTAATACTAAGGGAGGGTCGATAAAGTTTAAACTCTGTCATAACAGTCTGCACCTCTCTTGCTTTCTTATCTATCTATCTATCTATCTATCTATCTATCTATTTATTTATTTATTATATTTATACCCCGCCTTTTTTCCTACAAGGAACCCAAGGCAGCTTACATAATCCTCCTCCTCCTCTCCATTTTATCCTCACAACAACCCTGTGAGGTAGGGTAGTCTGAGAGTCCGTGACTGGCCCAAAGTCACCCAGTGAGTTTCACGGCCGAGTGGGGACTAGAACCCGGATCTCCCGAGTCCCAGTCCAACACTCTCACCACTATGCCACACTGGCTCCCAAACATTTGGCGACCACCAGGTTGGGAAAAGCCGGTGTACACTGACTGGCAGTGCCTCTCCATTCCTAGCCCTTCTTGGAGATGCCAGGGATTGAACCTGGGACCTTCTGCATGCAAAGCAGGGACTCTACCACTGTGCTATAGCCAGGGATGTGGACTCGGACTCGAGGACTCGACTCGTGAGTCGGACTGAGTTCCCCCTCTGACTCGACTTGGACTCGAGTCCCAATATTTTTAATGGGACTCGAGACTCGACTCGGGACTCGAGACCAAGGACTCTTCAACATCCCTGGGCTGTGCCAGAAGGAGTGGAGAGGAGCGTGATTGCCGGTGAAGAGCGCATGGAAGCGAGGTGTGCCGCTGCTCGGCCACTATGGACGGCTACCAGGAGTGCAGCCCCAACAGTGTGTCAAGATTTATTTTGATTGATGTGTTGCGTACTTGGGAGAGGCAGAAGGACCTGAGATTACTCTGTGTAGCTGCTGTGAGTGTGTTTCTGGTTCCAGCAAGTTCATCACCAGTGGAGCGGGTGTTCAGTGAGGGTGGAATTGTGATGAGATCTCACCGTTCCAGAATGGGGGCCAAACATTTAGAAAAAATCATGTTCCTCAAATGCAACATGGATAAGTTTTAGGAAGTACAGCAAGTTTATTTTTTAAAATCATTTTTCTAAAATGCAACCTTTCAGACATTTTGGGTTTGGCTGCCTCTGCCTGCCTGTCTGGGGTTCCCAGCCTCCTCTGCCTGCCTGGTCTCTTCTTGACCAGTTCAACAGTTGAATTGTCCAAGACAAAGGCCTCTGCCTGCCTGCTTTGGGGTTCCCTGCCTCCTCTGCCTGCCTGGTTATTTTGGGTTTTTCTGCCTGGTCTGTTCTTGCCAAAATCAGTTGCAGAGTTTTGAAATAAAAAGGCACACTTGTGCCTAGAATTTATTTAAGCCACACATCTGAAGTAGCCTTATTTTGTTGGGGAAAACCCCCATTGATTTTAATAGGGACTCATGGAGTCTGCTTTGGGAGTGACTTGTGATTCGTGACTCGTGAGTCACCATTTTGGACCAAGGACTCGGACTCGAGACTTGGGTCCAAAGACTCATGACTCAACTCGTGACTCGAGACCAAGGACTCTTCAACATCCCTGGCTATAGCCCCTAGGATGCAGGTCCAAATGTTGCCCTGCCCTTGAGGAGTGGCAGGGGGTAAGGGGGTGTGGTATGTTGCCCTAGGTAGGGAATGGATTGAAGAACTCCTGTGCTGTCCTTGTATAAGTCTTTGTGCAGCCCCTTGGGTCTTGTCTTCGTCTTGCTTTACCTACAGATAAAATATGGCCAGTGGGACTTTATTTCTCTTGGTTCAGGAGTATTCAGACTCCTGAATGCATATATTTGTCAGCCTTACATGGTGAAAACCTGGTAACAAACAAAAATTATTGTAGCATATTTCTCTCTCATTGAAAATGCTGAATGCCGAACACTTGCTGAATATCATTCCAGTACTGGATTTTGAGATGTCGCTGGATTTTCAGTGGGACTCTTTATATCCTCCTAGATTCCCTCAAAAAATTGATGAAGCTTATCCAAATTCCACAACAAGTATTAGCAGGCAGAAATAGATAAACGCAATAACTAGATGGAACAATTGGGAGCATAAGGAAAATGACAGCTAGACATCTGGATAGGCTCTTGATCTATTTTAAAACTCCATTATATCTCATCCATTGACATCAGAACTATCATTCCATCTGTCTCCTATTCCTAATGTGTTTTGCAAAAGTAGGTGGCACTTAGAACAGTCCCCAAGACATATTATTTGTTACTCACGTTCAGTACAGCGCTTGCTTGCTAGCCACTAGCTTTTGTAATAAATAATGTTTATAGCACAATCTTACATATGTCTACTTGAAAGTAAGCCCCATTGATCTCAATGGGGCTTACGCCCAGTTAAGTATTATGGGGTTGCTTGCAGCCTTAACAAAGAACTGTTTAAATCAGTGCTCTCCTTCTACTCCATTCCTTTTAAACTGGCAGCTGTAGTATGAGGATTAAAATAACTGATATTGTCCCAGCAATTGCATGTTACAATTTCCCCAAACTCATTACTTCGGAGGACTCTTAAAGCCCCAAACTCATTACTTCAGAGGACTCTTATTTCAGTCAGGGTAAGTGGTATGTGTAGTAGCTTAAGAAATATTTACTTTCCTTATCACTATGGTAAAGGAGCACATTTGTAAGCTTACAGGAACCATAAATGAAATGAGAAATTCCTAGGAACGTTGAAGTTACCACAGCATATTGTTATTTTGGATAGAAGCCAGTGCCAGATGCTTCACAGAGCAGCAAAATGTTCCTAGACAATTGCATGATGGTGTACTGCGGGAAATTCTTCTTTTCCCAACCCATTAGTGCATATCTCATGTCTAACAGAAGAATTTCAGTTGTAAAATGCATGCATTTTATCTTTCAAACTTCTTGATGCTTAGGCTATGATTCTCTGTAAGAACTCCCTCCTAGCAGCACTTAATTTTTCCCATGACGTCAAGGACATGTAGCTGTGTTAGGATTTAGAATTCTGGTATTATTTTTTATTGATTGATTTTATTTGTTAAAACACCTCATTAAATAGATTTCTCTAGGCATTGTACAGTTCAATTTAAAACAAAAGAATACTAATGTCACAATAACTTAATAAAATACAAGAAGACTAAAATAAAACAATGAAATTCAGCATGACATAAAACCAAAGAGGCATATACCGACATGGCATGCTATGGAGCAAGATATTTCCTGTGTTAAATTGTGTCAGGTGATATGAACTTAAACAGTACAGCAGGTGGGAAGCTATATTGACACGGGGATGCAGTTTTCAGCAGCATCCCTCTGGATCAGAGCATGCCCAGCTGATGGACACTGGGAACAGCTGAGAAGCACATTGATCAGCCGGCTCCTTAGCTTGCTCCAGTGCAAATCAGCCATTTGGGTGGTGGGTGGGAGGTGCACAATGTAAATGGGAAGGATCGCGCATGATGATGACTGTGTCCTCCTTCCCCCATTAAAATTGTGTCCTCCCAATGTGTCCTCCCCCCATTAAAATTGTGTTATCCAAGCCCAGCAAATAACTGCTTGGTGGGCTGTAGGAAGGGCTGTTGTGATAGGGAGGATGACACCGAGAGAGAGTCATCCCTATGCACCATCCTGTAAATAATGCCTTCTGCGGACCAACAAACAGGCAGCTGATCTGTGAGCTGGGGCGGGGGATGTGATTTATGTCAGGAGGAGATCACGCAAAGATGTCCTTCCCCACATGACATCCCCTCATTGTAAATTGTGCTTCCCTGACCTGCCAAAAAAGGCTGATTTATATTTGGATATTTGTTGAATATTAGCTGAATATTTGATATGTGACAACAGATATGCCAACATTTGGTGTCCAAAGATTTTGTAGCAGCAGTCAAAATTTGACAGAAACTTGTTGGAGCCGACATGCATTAACAGACAGCATTTGAGAAGTACTGTTAGATGACTTGCAATAGAGTTCGGTAAATTAACTTTTTTCATTTAACCAATTGGAACAGTCAGATTTTGATGCCAAATTTGAATTCTGAATTTCTAATGTTGAATTTTTGAGGTTAAATTCCAATATCAAAAATACAAATTGCCAAATTTGACAACTCCACCAGATTTCAAAATTTTGCAAAAAATTCATTTCTGCTCAGTAAGATGACTTGCCTGGAATAGGATGCCACTTCACTGTTTTGTGGCACTATACCTTAATCCATAGCCATCCTACATGTAGGCAGAGACACCTAATCCTCAAGATGCATATTTAGTTCGAAGTAGCTTCCATCCATTTCAATAATGGATTTTTTACAGAGAAAAACTAATACTAAATTTGGTTTTCACAAACCTCCAACAGTGAATTTGGTATCGCAAACTCAAATGTTTGGAGCTGAGGTCTCACTCTTAGAGAAATGAGTTAGACTGCAATCTCATGTATATCTACTCAGAAGTACATCCCATTGAGTTCAATGGGATTTACTCCAAGGTATAAGTTCCCAACCTTAAAAGGAGGAAGAGTGGCATATTATTGTGGGAGATAAAATATTGGGTGGCTTTTACCAGTCATTACCTCCAATCAGCACCCAGGGCCGGTGCTACCATTAGGCGAACTAGGCAGCTGCCTAGGGCGCCGGGCTAAAGGGTGCACCAGAAATGCCTTGAAAAAAACTGCGTCTCCCCCCCACCCTCCCACCGCCCACCCATATCCCGCTCAGAAGGGACCAGTGGGCAGGAGAGCACCTCAAAACTTGGCCCGGACTGCGAGCAAGAGCAGCCAGCGAAGCCCTCCCAACTTCTCTGCCCTTCGTCCCTCCCTCCTTCCTCTGTATCCCCAGCAGCAACAAGCAGCACCTTCCCTGCCCGGTCTCCTCCTCCTCCTCCATGTGCCACTCAGCCTTGCTCTCTCTCCTTCAGCAGCAGCAGCAGCAGCAGCAGCAGCAGCAGCAGCAGCAACAGCAACAGCAACAACCCAAGCGCTCATCTCCAGGGAAAAATTAATACTTTTTCCACAATGGAAAATGAATTTATCATTTTAAATTCTCATACAGGCTCTGTTGCCAAATGTGAAAATGAGGGAGAAGTTCTACAGATCCCCTTTATCACAGACAATCCTTGCATAATGTGCATTTGCCTGGACCCACCCACCCCCACCCTCAACATCCCTGTGCCCATGCTTACCTGTCAAGAAGGAGGACGCCAGACCCATGGGGGGGTCCAAGGTGGTGTAGCAAGAGCCAGGCGGCGAAGGTTAGCCCAGGGAAGCGGAGCAGCTGAGCCACCGCTCAGCCAAATCTACTGAAAATTTGATACTATTCATTTCCACGTAAATATGCTGAGGTTTGCCAATTGACTTTTATTTCATAATGGGCATAGGTCTGGAGGGAGGGAGGGCTCAAGTGGGAGGGGGGGCACTAAATATCTGATCTTGCCTAGGGCACCAAACTGCCTTGCACTGGCCCTGTCAGCACCTATTCTTTCAATGGGCTTTGGCAGAAGCAACATTCAGATTATGCCTATTGACATAATTGTCAGAGACTACCTTGACAAGCTCAACTAATGCCCTTTTAATTGCATGGCAGATTTTTTTAAAAAATGTGCTTGTAATGAAACTTGTCAGCAATGTAAGTTAGCCACTAGTTCAGAAAACATGACAGCAAAATTACTGTCACAACTGCTTCTTATTATTTAATGTATTTAAGATTGCCACTCACTAACTGGAGACATCTTCCAATATTTCTCCTTAGAATTAGACAGAGGATCTATTCAAATGTTCTTCAACTGCAGTGGCAGGTATCAATGGGTGTACTTCCCACATGATATACTCCCTTACAATGGACAGAGACTTTTCTGTTCCTCCCCAGAGGAAAAGAAAAGTCTTTCACACTATGAAAGTTTTTCACACTGTGGACAGATCTTGACTATTGCTATGGCTGGTGATGTGCAAAACCTGCCTGCTTTTCCCCCTGTAGAAGTTGCCATTTCACTTCTCCTACATTCTCCACTGAAAATCCCAGAGTGCCTTTGATATCCTTGCTTTTCCAGATAACTTCCATGGAAGCATACCCTGCCCAATGTGTTGTGCAAACTGATGTGCATATAATAGTGGGAATAAATCCTAGCAGATTACCATGTGATGGTAGTGGTGAGCTACAGAATTTGTTGGGTTCCGGTGGCTCCAAAGAGCACATGCGCTAAGCCATCCTCCACCATGGAAGCCTTTTATACATGTAATGCATCCCACTGGATGTCTGTAAGTGTCTGCAACAGAGCAATACTATGGCACCTAGACAGCATCTAGAGGGCCATAGGATGCTTTGGATTACCAGATCTGAAGTCAGAAAAGAGCTCTGGCCTTGCAGCTAGGGATCTGCACTTGGATCCCTGTCCCCCACCCTTGCAGCCAGAACAGAAAGAACTGTGCCAGCTGAGCTGCTTCTCCAAGGTCATAAGAGCAATCTCGCAGAAGGGGTAAAGAGGGCATTCCAACGAGCAGGGAGGGGAGGAGACTGGGTCCACCAGGATACAGGCTCCAGCCTCCTCTCTTTCTGGCCATGTTTCTGGATTTGCAGGGTGGGTGGAGTGCATAGGCAAAGATTGCCTCCATGCTCCTCCTACCCTGCATAGAATGACCGTAATCCTCCAAGTCTAGAAGCTTACAGCTATCCCCATTGGACTGTGCCCTAAGCCCCTGGTCTATTACAGCACAGTTTGAAAACATATTGTCATTTTGCCACCAAATTCCATCTGAAGTAGAATTCCATGTCCATCTGTAAACAGATTGATATAAATCAGGGATATTGAACCTAGCTAAGCCTTAAGAGAGGCATCTCAACCTTTTCGAATGGGGGGGAAATGCACAAAATCCAGGAAACCACCAAAAGATCACTGGTTGGGGGACGGGGGTGGGGACGGGGGATGGGTCATGTCCATCGGGGAAACCCTGGAGAAGGGGATTATGACCCCAGGAGGGCCAGATTTTCCCCCAGGCCTGAGGTTCTACACCCCTGAGGCTAACTGAAGATCTAAAAGAGGAAAGGCACAACTGCTAGCCATAATTCTTCTCATTAGAAGTTGTTTCAGTCAAATATAGCAAACTTTATGTGTTTTAATAACCATTTTACAAGTGAGAAGTGTGTTGCTTTAGGCTACAAACCTATACCCATATACCGGGAAGTAAACCCCATTGAGTTCAATGGGACTTTTGAGTAAACATGTAGAGGAGTGCACTGTTAGTATCTTAATAACAGAGAAAAATTGCCTCTGACTGTGATATCTCCTCTACAGCGGTTTTTCTTCTCTGTGTTTGGTGCTTCTCTTAAGCCTTCTAATTACCAGCCTATGCTGTGTGCATGGAATTTGCATGTTGAATATATATATATATATATATATATATACTCAAACATAGATCTTCCAATTTTGCCTTGTTCTTTAAGCATTTCTCAATAAATCATTGTCCCTCAATTGACGATTAGAACAAGTTTAATCGTACTAATTGATTGCACCTGTAATATGTCCCTGTTAGTTCTTGGTCTTAATCCATGCAGGCAAAATATGTAGCAAGTAAGAATAGGAAACAGAAGCAGCTGGAAACAATACAGGAATTCAAATTACAGCAGGTTCTCAATCTCAATAGTGGAGGTACTAGGGTAGGAGAGCAGCAGAAAAAACAAAAACAACCCCCCCCCCCAACAACAATCAAGTATTAGGTTACTTCTGGCAACCAACAGATTTTTTATTTTTGGGTAAACAGACAAAACAAAAAGAAAACTAGGATGGTTATGGACTATGTGAACCCCTGTGGACAACATTTCCTTAAGCTTCCCAGATTCACCATGAGCTGCTGCAGTGCAGAATTTTTTTTAGCAGAAACCTTTCTTGGTGTAAGTTGGATGTACCCTGTAAAAAAAGGATGGATGAATACGTTAAGTTCGATTTGCATCAGTTTTCAATTCCCTTTCTAAAAAGTCTGAACCAAGATTTGTAAGTGTTTTGCACACATTTCTCCTAATTATGTGCATTTTTGCATGCACATTCCCAAACATGCACATATTTTACAAGTGTTTTCCCATAATATAATGCATTTTTGTGTGCTCTTTTCTCTAATATATGGATTTTTGTGCAAACTTTCCCATAATATACATATTATGTGAATACAGTGAACTGCATGAATCTGTTTTAGAGAGTTTATGACTCTCCTTTTGAAAAGCTATCTCCAAAGTGACAAATAGATAGAAAATCTTAAAATGACAAGCAATAACTCTACAATCAATTGTAAAGAAACAGCACACAGCAGACAAAAGTGAATAAAACAGATGTGAATAAAGCCATAGAGCATATGTAAAAAGAGTTAAAATCGCCCCTTAATTATTATGGTGTCATTGCCTCATATATCTGTCTAGAAAGACTGTTCCGACCAAAGGTGAGATAGCACAACTAAAAAGGCACACTCTGTGGTTGCAGCCCACCTAATCTCTGAGGAGGACACCCAAAGAAGGACCTTGGAAGCAGTCCTCAAAGTTTGGGTGGGCTAATATGGGAGAAGGCAATCTTTTACATACCCTGCTCCTGACCTGTTTATGGTAAAGGTCTAAACCTAAGGCCAGCTGTCCTCAACGTGGTACCCTCCAGATGTTTTGGAGTTCAACTCCCATCAGCCCCAGTCAGCATGGCCAATTATCAGGAATGCTGGGACTTGTAGTCCAAATTATCTGAGGGCACCAGGCTAGGGAAGAGGGTGATGGAGCCTAAAACAGCCTAAAGAGTATTGAGTGGCCACAGAATGCTGGCTGACTGTGCAGACAGAAAAGCAGAAAATCAGGTGGGAGGGGAATGGAATGGAGTATCATTGGGGAAGACTGGCTGATTCACTGAAACACTGAACAGGAGCTCTCCATACTACAACATTTTATTACAGATCCCACTTCGTCTTGTTTTTTTCCCTACCCTGCTCCTTCCTGGTGATCAAGGATCATCATGCTTCTCGTCACTTGACTTTTTTTGTAGGAAATAGATAACATTTAGTATTGAAGGAAGCGGTGGCCATTTGAATCTGTTCTAATTATTTCCTAATTATTTTCAAGAAGGTCAGATGTTATTAATATCATCTCAAGCATTCTATCTACAAGCCGTTTAATGAAATGAACATTATCCATGCTATATGCAACATATTGGTTAATTCTTTAAAAGCATTTTTTCTCAACTCAGTTGAAAGTAATGTGGAGATACATCCCGCTCCCAAGACTATATTGCAAGGTGATGTAAACAAGGCCTCTTGGAGAGTGTGATTTACACAGTATGCTTTCTTACAGCAGATTTTCTTTTGAAGAATTCTTTTCTTCGCATTGCCATCTGTTTTCCACTTGTCAGGTCTCATTGGAAGCAGTCTATTCTCACAGATTTGCTTACAGCTGTTTTGTACAGACTTATATTTATCAGAGGCTTTTTATTAGGTTTCAACAAGGAAATGTTTGTATAAGAAGGGATTAGCTGTCATTTTTAAAGTGTGCTATAATAAAGGGTAATCCATTAACCAAAAGATTTCAAAATATTTTATGTATATGATCTATCAAAACTGATTTTTTTTTGCTTGCAATTTGATTCCCCATTAGGATCACTAAAATGGAATGATTTACTGGTACTTTAATGTATTTTATCTCTTATATATCCATAATTATTTTAGTAGTTAATGATTTTCTCAAATTTATCCATTACACAATTTACAGTGTAGTCCTATGCATATTTTCTCAGAAGTCCCATTGTGAAAATTGGGTTTACTCCATCCTGGGGGCCCAGTCTTACCCTATGGGACTCCCATGGCCACACACCCATCCCCTAGTGCTGCACTATTTCCTGCGACCATCGATCGTTTGGTGGTTACCCTGCTTTTGTAGTTTTCCCCTGTTCTAAAAGGTTGAAATGCATCTCCTAAGGCTTAATTACTGGCAGTAAAAACTTTAAGTTAAAATATGCTGATATTTTTGGAATTTTGGCCACACCCCTTTTGCCTTCAGCCCAGCCCAATAGAAGACATTGATATCACGTAATTTGAAAGTGTTAAGTTGCAATGAAGCTAACGTGCAAAGGACACCATCCTGGTGTCACTTGCATGTTTATAAATTCCATTAGCACTGATAATCTAATTTGTTTCAGAATTGCATCTTTTATCAATTAGATTCACAGTTCAGTGCTACTTCGAAATCCCCACTTATTCCAATTAAGTTGCTAGAAATTAACTTATTTTTGAGCTTCATTTCCCTCTGATGTTGACTTTGTGAGACCTATCAAGATAATTGTGACTCCCCATAATTGTGGACTATGTGTTTTCTATAGAATTAAAAGGAACTTGGATAATATTGCCTTGAATAACATTGCCATTAATAAACATCATGAAATGTAACATAGATGAAACCTGCTCCTTCTGCTATCCATATTGCCAAATAGTATTTCTTTTCACCCCAACCAAGTACAAAACCTTCCCATTCCACCCCCAGCTATTTCTCAGCAACAATGAGAACTAGAATCATGGCATGATCATTTTTTAAATTAGTTTTTTAAATGTGAATTACACCCAAACAAAACAAAAACCATAAAAAAGAAGAAAAAATGAGCAACAAAAACATTTTCTTACAGTATTTTAAATGGATCACTTACAGTAAATATGTATGAAATATATATCCATAAGTATCAAAAAGTATGTAGTAATACAATTATCCATAAAAAACAGTTATGCATAAACTTCAGAAAAAGCAGACCAAATATCCATGTATTTATCCATCCGCAGGTAGCGTCTAAATACCACCCTCTCAAATGTTGAAAGCGTTATTAGGGCCTCAATCCATTGTGATATAGGAGGTGAGCGTTTATCTTTCCAGTTTTGTAATATCAGTCTTTTCGCTGTCAAAAGGGCGCGGAAAATCCACATATGTTGTTCTTGTGATAAATTCCACACAGCAGGTATATAATTTAAAAGAACATGTTGTGTAGCATCGGTAAATATTAAAAAGCATTCTAATACTAGATTTATCCCTACTATGACCTCTACCCAAAAAGAAGCAACCACTGGGCATTGCCAAAACATATGAGTAAACGAAGCATTCACAGTATTACACCTCCAACAGTTAGCTGACTTAGACAAACGTCATGGCATGATCATGGCAATACCAGCTAGAAGACTTCTAGGTTTGTTTTCCTAAGCAAGTCTAGGAGTGAGGAAAAGGAATGGAGACAAATGTTTATTTGATATATAGTTTTCACCTCATCCTGACATAGTGCCTGTGTCTTTAGTAGTTGTATGACAGGCAGACAATCAACAAATTCCTTCTCATTGCTGAATCTCCAGGCTAGGAAAAGTTGAACCTATTGAATCTCTGCTTGCTGCACAAAACTGTAAAAGGTAAACCAGCTCTGCCTTAATTCAGTAGTACTTCTGAAGCAAGCAGTAAGGTTCTCTGCCTTGGTATATCTAGCTAGACAACAGCTACCATGGAGGGTTGCTCCAGTCCAGTGGCACTACAGAGAGCTGAACTCCAATGTATGCTTAGAGAAGTGAGCAATCTGGATTTGCAGTGTTGGATGCCTGAAGACTAGTCCTTTTTTCTGCTTTGGTGGTTTATGTTGTTTTGTATTGTGTTATTAGCTAGAGAAAGGTAAAGAGAAATAAATGTAGTCAATAAAAGCAATATGCTTTAAGATGCTATAAAAAATCACAATGGTTTTGAAAAGATAAAAGATCTTTAATCTGAACCAATAAACATTTAAAAACTAAATAAACATTTAAACACTAAATAAACATTTAAAAACTAAATCCCCTCTTCTCTGAATTCTGAGGAAATTTCAAAAATATGGCAAACTGTACCATAGAGTCAGACAAAAAATCTGGAGGGGCTCACTTCCTGCAGAACTGCTAAGAGCCGGTGACAGACTCGGATGTGTGTGTGTGTGTGTGTGTGTCAGGGCCAATCTAGATTCTGATGGAAATCTGAGCCGCCAGGGGGGGGGGGGAACCAAAGTTAAACAACTTTGTCCCAGCAGCTGCAGAATTCGCAGCGGAGAGACTGTGGCGTGAGAAGCGAGTGCTAGGCCAGTAGGTAAAAAGCAAAACACAAGTCTGTTTCTTTAGCAAAAGGGTTTACTAAACTAAGACTTGGGAAAAACAGGAACAGAACATATACAGAGTGCTAATTTACAAAAGTGAAAGAGAACAGTATGTCAGACAAAAAACAAGTACAGTCTGGACATTACATAAACTATCTCTATACTTACAGAATGCTACTCAATTAATCCTTATAACAATAACTCCTTTTCCCCCCAACAAGAACATAGAGACATTGCCCACCTTATATACATGTCTGTACATTACCCTCATCTATTACCCTATAGATGAGGGTAATGCCAGCTGCACCCATAGAATGATGTAACCTCCAGCTGAAACCAATCTATCTGGCCCTGCTCCAAATTACCTTGAAGTCAGTAAGAAAAAACTGTACACCCAACTACACTGGGCCAAAGGTGACAATGATCTCATCCACGACCTTGGATATGTCTGTTGGATCTGTGGTGTTTGCTTCTTGCCCGAAGGCAACCGGAATATGAGACGCCATATTCCAACAGATTCAACATCTTGAACTCTTTTCTAGCTTGTTAGCTATATGTAGTTGTTCTTAAATTGCCTCATTCTTAAGATGATAACACAACAATTCCATGGTAAGTGTAAGCAAGTTATTCCAAATAGGGAGAAGATAGTTGGGGATAAGAATATACGGTATGTGTTCTGTGTGCATGCTTGGAAGAAGATGACTTGGGGGCAGTATTGTGACATAGATGTCTAGGCTGGCCTTTCCAGTAGCTTTTGGACCTAGGCAGGTACCGAAAGCTGGACAGATTAAACTAGCCTGCATGAAAGGTAGGGAAATGGTGACATCAACTTGATGTCTTTGTGAAAAATAGACAATTCTAGTGTTAGTGTATGAAGCAAAATTAGCTTGCTGTGATGTTTATGTTATGATTATTTTGCAGTGGTTTCTTTGCTGCTTATCTGGGAACTTTCCCAGACAGGGGAGAACATGGCTGTCTGTGTTTACAAGGCTATTCTTGCCTTCAGCCTTGCTAGGCATGGGAAAGCTAAGCGTGAGACAGAGAGGTCATGTGATGTAAATAGGCTGATGACGTGTAGTGGCCAGGCTTTCTCCATCTGTATCATGCTTGTATGATTCTAAGCTGCACTTGCTTGCACTTGCTTTATGCTGAGCTGGATGTACCTTCAAGGCTTTGTACTCTGCACATGGACTGTATATGGAATGTAAAGTAACCTGTAGTGATACTTTGTGATAAGTTAATAAAACAGTTAGAATAGAACTGTTTGGGCTACAGTGTGACTCCTGAGTCCTGGATGAAATGCTGCTGGGAAGGCTGACTGCTGCATGGGGAAGTTTTCTGCTGCTGTGTGTGGACAGCCAGGGCTTCATTTAGCTGGCTAGCACACAGACCAAGTTTTCAATCCAATCCCAACATCTAGACCAGTTTACATAGTCAGTGTGATTTAACAAAAACACACAAGGTGCAAGGAACCTTACAGAACTGCAGTTAATCAGTATATATTGAATACAAAGAAGTGAATTTGTAATAGTTTAATGACATGTATTTAAACAAATAATCAATAGTACACACCTAAATTACAGAAGAAATCAATAGTTCCAATGTCTATACATCATATCAAACATATCAGTCAACGGAACCCCAGTGTAGACTGTTTCTTTCAACTAAGAATAGTCTTCCTCAGGAACTATATAGACTACTCTTCTTAATTTTATATATAACATACTATGAAAACTGATAACACAATAAAAAAAATCCACTTCCTAAATATTATAAATTTTCAGTGGTGTACAGGTCAATTGAATAAGGCCAAATAGCCAAGTATATAATAGACTGTGAGCGGATTCATTCATCTGGAGAAAACTTCGATATTGTTTTGAACATAGAGTTTCTGTAAAGAGAAATAGATTCTCAATATTACATATTCCTCAAAACTTAGCAAGCACAGAATTGCCATAAGAGGTGTGTGTGTGTGTGTGTGTGTGCGTATTTAATGTGAGAAAACAGGCATGCATTCTAAACTATGGTGGAAGTGGTTTGAGCACTACATTTGCTGAGAAATTTCCTCCTCGTGTCAGTTACAATCATGTGAGGGGGACAGTGGGACACACCCGCCATCACAGCCCCCTCTTCATTGGGGACATATCTGCAGAGGGGAAGCCTATTGAATGTGCATAGGCTCTCCCCATGGTCTGGAACTTTGCACTGGAAGGGGATGTAACAGCAAGACCAGCAGGTGAAGCTCCCCTTTCACCTCTCACAGTTGTTAATCGCCTGAGGAGAACACCTCAAGGGGAGATCGGCATTTTTCTTTTCAGGGCAGAGAATGGGTATTGTCTAGAAATGACTTTCATTGCCTCTCTCCAGCCTTAAATATGTAAACAAATCAGAGTTTGTTAGCTATATGTGGGGTGGGGGCACAGCTCAGTGTTAAAAGCACATGCTTCGCCTGCAGAGGGTCACAGCTTCAATGTTCATCATCTCAAGTTAAATCAAACTTCCCCAGCCTTGTGCCCTCCAGATGTGTTGGACTATGTGATGTTATCTTATTGGTGGTAAATTAAAGTGTATATATATGGTAAGTACAATATAATGTGTTCTTGTATTGAGTCTATGGTTATACGCAGTGCTTTTTTTCTGGAGAAAAGGGTACCGGAATTCTTGGATTACATTTCCTCGGGAGTAGATGGCGATTAAATTGTAATGCAATTAATAGAAGAAAAGGTGCTGGAACTCAGTTCCGGTGAGTTCCACCTGAAAAAAAGCCCTGGTTATACGTATGTATTCCTGTTGCATCTATGTGTTTTATGTTAGGTAAGTCTAGGGTGAGTGAGAAATGATGGCCTGGAAATGGTGTATTTGTATATGTGAGATGATTGGCTGAGCGAGTGAGATGGGGGGGGGGGGGTAAAGCCTGTGTTATATAAGCTGTGGGTGGTGTTGTTTTTAGAAGAGTTCTGAGGTGTGCTGGAGTGCTGTCTGAGGTAGTTTGTGGAGTTGACTGGAGAAGAGAGAGTTGAGAGATTGGATTAGGATTGTTAGGAGATTAGCTAGTGAGTGCAGGGATTAATATGGGAACAGCTGGTGAGGGTGGACTGGAAATAGAATAGAATAGGATTGTACATTAATACTGACTGAAACTTACGTATGAAACTTACTTCAAGAGGCCCTTTATTGAAGCAACTTGTGTGGGAAGCTGTGCTTTATATTTTTTTGGGTCAAAGAAGTATAAGGTAGGAATAATAGAAATCCCAAGGTCAGTGTGAGAGGTGTAAGGATTAAAGAAAGAGAAACTCCCGACCTTACATAAGTGCACCCATAGCTCCAAAAAGGAGGGCAAGCTTGAGGGCCCTATGAGGGGAGGGGTGTGACAGACTACAACTCCCATATTTCCCAGTCAACATCCAGATCTGTTTGACCATAGCTCCCATCGTCCCCAGTCAACACCCCATTGACCATGCTGACTGGAAGATGGTGTAGTCCAACACATCTGGATGCTGACTGGGGAAGGCTGAGCTACAGGATTTCATGCAATAAGGCTTGGCAAGACCTCTGGCTGGGGCCACTAGTGCAGAGTACTCAATCCTGGCCTAAATGGTACAATTCACAGTATAAGGCAGCTTCATATTTCCATACAAGTGAGTTGTTGTTCCACAATAACTGACTATGTGAACAAGCCTGGAGGTGTGCTGGTTTCTAACAATCTCCCCCGGCTGATGTCCCTTCATTCCTGCCTCTTATGCAGTATGTCCCATAATCTGGAACTTCCTAAATTTATCCTTCTCCATTTCCCTGTAAGCATCTCTTTCTCTCTGGCTATAATGAGCAGCATCTAACCTTACTATGCTTACCAGCTGGACTCATTTTCTTGCAGCCCCTAGGTATGTGGAAATGTGGCTCTGTGTAGCCCAGTCACACACAGCTGTTTCCAATTAAATGTTTAAAGCCACTCAGCCAATTAGGGGGGAAGAGAGGCTCTAAAGCAGATGCAGAAATATAGCATTTATGGACCCATTTGCCCTGATGAGTTCTGTTATCCAGGCAAACCTATATTTTAATAACTATCATTACATTTTTACTCAAAAATGATGAAAGAGGGGAAAAAATGAATAGTTTCTCTAATTTAAATATGTTGGGCATTATCCAACCAAAGTTACGCACTTTGAAGTCCAACTGTTTTCAGTTGGAGAGTATTAAGCACATGCTTAACTTTCCAATTGAAAACAGTGGGGCTTCAAATGTGGCTGGACATTGGCCTTTCTAATTTAAAGAAGGCCTTTGAGTTTTCTATTGCCACTAAATGTAATTGTTCACAGTTTTGGAAGGTCTCCTTTGGCTCTGATGGTCAAAGGGGTCCTTTGGCAAAGACAAAGCAAACACAGAAGTTCCATGGTTTATTAGAAACTCATAAAACAATCCATAAAAATTGAAAAGATAGATGTAGGTCTCTCTCTTAAGCTTTAGGCAAGCTGTTAAGGCATTCTTATTCTGTCTAGCATGTTGAATCCTTTCCTCCCATGCCCTTTCTCTGATCTACATTGCCTCCCTGCGAAGTTCAGGGTGGTGACAGAGGCAGGATCTTCCCTGCTCTTCAGATAGGTCCATAAGGCTGCTGACTAGGGGGGGTGGGAAGCAGCAGGAGATTTTAATCATATAGGTCTCCAGTACTGCATCTACTTTGTCCCAAACTGAAAGGCTATAGGCCAGTGATGGCGAACCTATGGCACGGGTGCCACAGCTGGCATGCAGGGACCTCTCTGTGGGCACTCGAGCCATTGGTCACCAGATCGCGAAAAGACTTTCCCCTTCTGCAAAACACTAATGATTTTGTTCTTTCTCAGTGTGGAACAGAATGATTTTATTCTAGAATTCCTGTTACAGAATTCTTTTCTACATTGTTATCACATTTAAAAGATTTTGAAGAATGATGCACAGAGCATGGCTTGGATGTAAAGCCCTAACAGTTGACCTGAGTGCTGCATGTGTTGCTCTCAAACTAACGGAGTATGAGCCAAGGTTTGACAAATTATCAGCATGCATGCAATAGCAAAAATCACATTAATTGTGCAAAAGCATGCCCAATGCAAACTTTTACCTAATGCAGTGTTTGCAGTCCAAGACATAAAGTGTTTAAAATGTGTTAAGCACGTTTCGTTTTCTTGTTTATCTTGCTCATCCTAGTACAGGTTGACTTTTACTTTTACTAATCCGACACCTGTAGAAGCAGGGAAAGGACCCGGGATAAAGCTTGCCCCATACCATTTCAGTCTGGCATATAATCATATTACAAGTTGAGAATCCCTTATCCAAAAATACATGTGCCTAATTATTTAAAAAGTTTGTATAAATTCCCTTCAGGCTATGTGTACAATGTAGTACTATAATCATTTTTTGACTTGATTTTTTTCCCAACAAAAAACTGTTTGTATCATTGAAAGCTCTGTTATTGTGTTTTTCTTTTAAGACAAAAGATGTTAATTAGTTCGTACAACTGTATGAGTTGTTTTTCTAAAACTAAAACCTCGGTATTCAGGTTTAATTGCAGTGTTGGCACTTTGAAATAAATAAGTTGGTTTTGTGTTGCAGTTTGGGCACTTGGGCTCAAAAAGGTTCGCCATCATTGCTATAGGCAAATCCACAGTGCTTCAGAGTATGTAATGAAGATGTGTGATTTAAACACCAGCCTTTTGTGGCTCATAATCCACCCTGTAGGCCCGTCTGCCTACGTGGATCCAGCAGAGCGTGAGTTGGAAAATACAGCATCTGTCTCATGTGTGTAAACTGGCCCATTTAGCTTCACACAGAGATTCACTGTCTCTCCTGCACGCAGCTCACACCAAGCGTATCGGGTTACAGCCTGTCTCCAGCTTGCCACTTGCTCCAGCTCAGCTGTAATTAGGATTTGCCATAGAATTCACCACAGGGTTTTTCTTTCTCTATTTATTCTATATCCTAAGTTACAGTCTACATTGCATAGCATAGTCCAGTGAACAAAGTCCACCCTAGCATTCAGAGCATCAGAGAGAAGACATGAAGATGCATACAGAAAGCAATCCTTCTCTCAATAAAAACATTACAGTTACAGGAAAGCGAAACTTAACAATCACTATACGTCATCAGAAAGTACAAACCATGTGACCAGCTCATATTTCTTTCCAGCCCACTTTTCCCATGAGAAGAGAATCGCAGTTTCAGACTCAACACGATTGTTATTGTAGCCACCCTGTACCTTTCCAAATGAAAACACTTGTGGCACAGCTGTTGTTGTGTTAAATGTCCCAACATCCCCCCACAGCCTGTGATACATGTTGTTTACATTTACTCAATGAGGCCTAGTGCCCTCATTAGTTTCCTGTGTCTTACTACAGGCAATGGTTTTGTGAAAAGATCTGCCACCATATCCCCTGATGCACAGTACTTGAGTGTTACCCACCCCTTTTGCACACAGTCCTTTACATGAGAGTAACGAACATCAATGTGTTTGGTTCTTGGCCTACATTTTTCATTTTGAGCCATGCTGATGCAAGCTTGGTTGTCCTCAAAAATTGTAACAGCCTTGTCTACTGGTATGTGCATATCAGCAAACAATTGTTTGAACCATTCTATCTCATTACATGCTTGAGATAAACTGATGAACTCAGATTCTGCGCTAGAAATCGCCACACAAGTCTGTTTTCGTGTGTACCAGTCAATAAGACTGTTTTCATACATTAAAACTGTTCCACTTGTGGATTTTCTATCTGTTGCAGATCCCCAATCAGCATCAGTGTACACACAAAAACCTCCATTTGTGTGTGATGACAATTTCAGTTTGCAATTCATGGTACCTTTTAAATACCTTAACACACGTTTGACAGCTAGCCAATCATAGTTAGAAGGATTTTGCGTTTTCCTGCTAAGTATGTTTACAGCATTGCTGATGTCTGGCCTACTCACATTTGCCAAGTATAGCAGACTTCCAATAACACTCTGATATTTGCCAGTATCATCAAATCCAGTGTTATCTGTGTGTTTCTGATATTCAAGAGTCATTGGAGTAGTAACTGGGTTACAATTCTCCAATCCATGAATTTCCAGCAATTTCTGAGTTTTCCCACTTTGTTCAACTATGAAAGAACCTTCCTCATCTTGAGACAATTGCATTCCAAGATAGTGTTGTACCAAACCCAGATCTTTCAGTTCAAAGTGTGCTTGCAATTCTTTTGCAATTTTGTCCTTTTGACTCACTGTTTGTGTTACCAGTAAGATGTCATCAACAAAAATCAACAAATACACCCAGTTTCCCTGTTCTGTGTACTTTGTATACAGACAATGATCAGCCTTGCTTTGTTTAAACCCCAAACTAATCAAAACTGTGTCCAGCTTTTGGTTCCAGCATCGAGCTGCCTGTTTCAACCCATATATGGACTTGTTCAGACGACATACAAGACTGGGATCTTCTACAAAACCTTGTGGTTGCACCATGTAGAGTTCCTCTTGTAATTCCCCATATAAAAAAGCTGTTTTTACATCAAAATGAAATGCCATCATTTTTCTTTGCGCTGCCAGTTTCAACAATAGTCTGACAGTTGCATACCTTGTTGTTGGTGCAAACACGGCATCAAAATCTACCCCATGTTTTTGTCCAAACCCCCTGGCAACGAGTCTTGCCCGGTACCTCTCTACCTGCCCCTGGTGATTTGTCTTCACCTTGTACACCCATTTACAGGTGATGGCCTTGCGCCCCACAGGCAAAGATACTAGACTCCATGTGTTGTTGTCATGCATTGCATTGATTTCATCCTGCATGGCCTCAAACCAATCACTTTTGGTTCCAAGCTTTGAATTTCCTCAAAACTTTGTGGTTCTAAAGCTATTTTGAGAGCTTTATGTACAACAGTTTTCCCACTTTGGAATTCATCTTGATATCTAACAGGTGTTTTGCGTTCTCGGGTTGAACGCCTTAGAGATTGTTCACCTCCCTCCTGTTCCCCAGATATCTGCCCAGTGGCCTGTTCTGCCTCAGAAGCATCCTGCTGTGTTTCAGACATTGCATGCATTGGCAATTCCACCAGCTGTTTCTGATCATCTGTTTGCTCGTGAAAAATCACATCCCTGCTCAGAATTACCCTGTTGTGATGTGGTGACCACAACCTGTACCCTTTCGTTTGTGCATCATACCCCAGCAGAAAACATTCAAAGTTTCTTGCCTGTACATGAACAAAACATTTACACCCAAAAATGCGCATGTGTGCTACCTTTGGTTTCCTCCCATGAAACATTTCATATGGAGTTTTTCCAATTGTGGAATTTGGTAACCTGTTCAGCAGATAATTAGCATTTGACAATGCATCCCCCCAGAAATGGTTTCCCACCTTTGACTCAGTCAATTGGGCCCTCATCATGTCCTGGAGTGTCCTGTTACGTCTTTCAGCAACGCCATTTTGAAATGGGGAGTATGGGGCTGTGACTTTGTGCCCTATACCCTCACTTTCCAAAAATTTCTTGAACTTTGTACTCATGTACTCTCCCCCACCATCCGTGAGTAATTCTCCTATTGGATATTGTTTATATCTGTTCCCTGCCCATTTAACAAATGATTCAAATCTCTCTTGAACCTGAGATTTATGTTGCAGCAGATATACGAATCCAAATCGAGAATAATCATCAATTAGGGTTAGAAAATATTTGTTCCCCCCATAGCTAGTTTCAAATGGACCAGCAACATCAGAGTGTACCAGCTCAAAGATTCTTGTGCTCACTCTATCACTGTGTTTCTGAATGTTAGACCCGTGTGACTTTGCAATACTACATACTTCACATTCCACATACTTTGAACAAGGTTTCATTGTCACACCCTCACACAGACCTGGCATTTTTTCTATGCTTCTGTAGTTGGCATGCGCAAAACGTTTGTGGAAAATATGTAAACAATTGTCATGTGGTTTACAATTCGCATACTTTGCCTTCTCATCATGTGTTACAAACGGATTTATAACATACAGAGAATTCTGCAAATCACCTTTTGCACAGATCACCCCTTCATGTGAAATTACACAGTTGCTGTTAGAAAAACTTATTTCATATCCATCATTAGCCAATTGTGATATACTTATCAGGTTTGTATCCAGTTCTTGAACAAGCAGTGCTCTCTGTTGACCCAAAGAAGCAAAGTCAATTGTTCCTGTAGCTGTCACCTGGATTCTTTTTCCATCAGCCAGTTCTACAAATTGATTTGTATATCCATCATCCAGAGATTGAAACAAGTCTCTGGAACTTGCCATGTGGTGTGAAGCTCCACTGTCAAGTACCCACATGTCCTGGTTGGAAAAACCCACCCGAGCAATCAAACTTTTGCCCATTTTAATTGTATCCTCAGGTGTACTGGTAACTTCCTTTTTCTTTTTTTTTCTTGCTCTTAAAATTACAATCTTTTTTAAGATGTGAAGTCGAGCCGCAATTGAAGCATTTTCTGACTTTCAAAGCAGTTGCCTGTGTAACCCCCACCAGCTTGGCTCCTGTCCCACCAGCATTTCCGCCTGAGTCAGCCGCGCTGTGTGTTGATTTACGTCCGGCATGCTTACTTTGTCTTTTCTCCCATTCGGCGAGAAGCTTTCCTGACACATATTCCATGGTCAGATTTTGCTCTGGTTGCCCCTCAATCAATGTCACAATTGTGTCATATGAGGAATCCAGACTGGATAACAGAATAGACACTTGATGCAGGTTCTCAACTTGCATCCCTTGTGCTCTCAGCCTGTTAAACATGTCCCGAATAGTACTCAGATGCTCAGGCATAGAACCACCTGGTTGTAAACTCAGCCTGTACAGCTTACGCGCAAGTATAATCCTACTTCCTGCCGTGCGCATCTGGTAAGTCCCTTGTAGGGTATCCCAGATCTCCTTAGCTGTTTCCAAAAATTGAATGAATGGCACCTGGGAACTTTCAACAGATAAGCAGAGAATTGCCTTCGCTTTCTCGTCTCGTTCCTTCCATTCATCATAATTTTGGGCTCCCACAGCCACAGCATCTTGTGTTACAACATTCCAGAGCCCCGCATGAGTTAAATAATGCTGCATCTGGAAGCTCCAGATCACGTAATTCGTTCCAGACAGTTTTTCAACTATCTGTGGGTTCAGGGCTTGTGCAGCCATTCTGGCAATGGGGATAACAGCTTCTGCCTCTCCCCCTTCAGAACTCCCGGCTTCACTTTCAGAGCCCTCCGCAGATTCACCTCCCTCCTCTTCCTTTTGCTTACCAGCTGAAGAAGGTCCAGGAGATTCGTCCTCTGCTTTAATGGCTTTCTCTGCCATCAGTCACTGCTTCTCCAAGTAGTTGAAGCGTTGACGCACAGCAGCTGGATAAACAAGTCCCGCCGCCGCTGCCGGCTCAGACCCTCGACCCTGCCTCGAACTTTCCTTCGTTCGATCTCCGGCACCAGTCCAAGAGGTCATTTTTTGTAATCCGATCCTGGGCGCATAACCCTGAAGATGTGTGATTTAAACACCAGCCTTTTGTGGCTCATAATCCACCCTGTAGGCCCGTCTGCCTACGTGGATCCAGCAGAGCGTGAGTTGGAAAATACAGCGTCTGTCTCATGTGTGTAAACTGGCCCATTTAGCTTCACACAGAGATTCACTGTCTCTCCTGCACGCAGCTCACACCAAGCGTATCGGGTTACAGCCTGTCTCCAGCTTGCCGCTTGCTCCAGCTCAGCTGTAATTAGGATTTGCCATAGAATTCACCACAGGGTTTTTCTTTCTCTGTTTATTCTATATCCTAAGTTACAGTCTACATTGCATAGCATAGTCCAGTGAACAAAGTCCACCCTAGCATTCAGAGCATCAGAGAGAAGACATGAAGATGCATACAGAAAGCAATCCTTCTCTCAATAAAAACATTACAGTTACAGGAAAGCGAAACTTAACAATCACTATACGTCATCAGAAAGTACAAACCATGTGACCAGCTCATATTTCTTTCCAGCCCACTTTTCCCATGAGAAGAGAATCGCAGTTTCAGACTCAACACGATTGTTATTGTAGCCACCCTGTACCTTTCCAAATGAAAACACTTGTGGCACAGCTGTTGTTGTGTTACATGTCCCAACATGTAAGGCAGGTGTGGGGAATCTTTCTCAGTCCAAGGACCAAATTCCAATCTGGGAAAGGTCTCCAGGACTGCATTCCATTTGTGGGCGGAGCCAAGGTGTATGGTGCCAAAATAAGATTCTTACCCATTTTAAGCCTACCCAGAAGTAAACAGGACAAGTCTCTGTATGTCTACTCAGTAGCAAGCAGGAATGCATCACTTAGCAGCAGTTTCAAATAATACCCTAAATACCAAGCCTCTGCATGTCTACTCAGAGGTAAGCATGAGCATGCTGTAAAGGGTTTGTACTCCTAAGTTTAAAGTCCTTGTTGAATTTTAAAGGTGTTTCCAAAGTCCAGGTGTATTTCTAGGTAAGACCAGTAGCTAAAGGGTTAGGATAGGATCCAAGAGACTGGGCCTTTCTGTACTATGGACATATAGTGTCATTTTGGGCAACCCTCAGTTCCTCACCTGTATAAATGTGAATAAAAGTGAAATTTCCCAGAACACAATAAAGTCCTTAAAGCATTGTGTAAGTTAATGAAATGGTTATATAAATAATTAGTACTAGCATCTTCCCTGGGAACAAAATAAACTGCAGGTGAAATCCTATCCTAAGTTACCCATTTGTATGTTCTGTTAAAATAATTGGGACTTAATGCATAACTGATGGAAGGATTTTACCTTCTATTTACATGAAGTAGATATTTAGTTTGTTTTAAGAATTGCAGTGTTGGACAAAAAGAGGATAGCTTTGAGAGACCTGTGCAGAAGAAATATTTGAATTAGCCATGGTTGATGCTTGAAACCAAAACTGATCTTATTGTAACTCCTTCAGCTTGTATATTAATTTTGGCAGCTAAAACCAAATGAAAATTGTATGATAATGCCTCTAATTCATAACTGGTGAATAAATGATCCTATTACATAGCACATACAGTTAAAAAAATGTACATTACGTAGGCATCCCAAATCATTGTTATGATTGATATTTACAGTGCAATCCTGTGCATGTCTGATCAGAAGTAAGTCCCATTGAGTAAGTAAGTCCCATCTAAATAAGTGTGTATAGCAGGGGTGGGGAAGCTGTGGTCCTCCAAATACTGCTGGACTCCCAACTCCCATATTCCCTGACCACTGGCCATGTTGGCTAATAGGAGTTGGAGTTGAACAACATCTAGAAGGCCACAGGCTCCCCATCCCTTGCAATGCAATTTTACCTTGAGGTGGTTGCTGCTTGTTCCCATGTAATTCTGGAGCAAGGGCAGGCAACCCAGCACCCTCCAGATGTTTTGCACTACAGCTTCCAAAAACCTTGAGCATTGCCCATGCTGGCTGGGGCTGATGGAGTTGTAGTCTAAAACATCTGGAGGGCCACAAGTTGCTCACCCCTGTTCTAAAGGATCTACTTTTCTTTAGGATATCATTGCTTGCATCTAGTGACTTGCCTCTAGCTGCTGCTTAGAAAGAGGCCTGCAGTTACCTTGACATCAATTCTGCAAACAGCTATCCTTTTGTACAATAACCAAGGGGTAATGCCAAAATACCTGCCCAAGTATTAAGATCTGCCAGTGAGGTTCATTGTGCCCCACTGTTGGGAACTGTGCATTATGTGCAGACATGAGAGAGGGATTTCTCCACTGTGACACCATGGTTATGGAATGCCCTTTTTCCAGAAGCCGAGCTAGTGCTAACACTGGCTTTGGTTTGGTGCCAAGTTAAGACCTGGAAAAGCTTTTGGGGTCTCATTGACTATAGTTCACTTCTGATTTACCAGTGCTGATTTTATATACTGGATTGTGGATTATTGTTTTTATCGTTGTTGTTGTTGTTGTTGAATTGTTTTTATTGATTGCACACACACACACACACCTGAGATCCATTGATATAGGGCAGGTTAGAAATAGTTTATAAATAAAGTATGTATGTACTGCATGGACAATTGGGCTATAGGATCCACAGCACTGATTCAACAATATAACCATCCATGTGTGCAGATATGCATGTGTGCATGGAAAATGTTCATGTGAACAAGGTGTGTTACCTGTAGCTCTACCTTTTCCAGCTGCTGTGCTTATAAAATGGAGGGGAATAGCTGTAGTTCAGTGGTAGCATTCGTGCTTTGCATGCAAAAGATTCCAGGTTCAATCCCCTGCATTTCCAGGTAGGGCTGGAGAAATTCCTGCCTGAAACCCCGGAGAGTCTCTGCCAGTCAGTGCAATCAGTACTGAATGAGATGGACCAATGGTCTGACTTGGTATAAGCCAGCTTCCTATGCTCTTAGGCTGACACATGTGACCTTGTTACCTGCATACATGATTGTGAGGCTGAGATTGGAGGCAGGATGGATATATCTTCAGCTATCAGTGGTAAAAAAAAAAGTGCTGTTGCTTAAATGCAATGCATAGGTGGTGGTGGTGGGGATAGCGAACCAACTTTTTTGTGTTGCTTTTCTATCAAGCTTACAATAACATTCAGCTTAATGCTTTTGGTCATTAATGTCTCCTTATATTCTCATTGGGAAATGACTAGAACAATTGGAGCAGTGAGTGTTATTAAAACACAATAGTTTTTCTTGTTTCTGTCTCTTTAGGGTATTCACTCCCCCACCTCCACCCCGACTATCATGTTTTCACAATTCAGCTACTCTTAAACTATCTTCTACTGAATTTCTAAATAATTAAAATCCTCTAAGCTGTCACTTTCAGCAGCATAACATGTTTTTAAATCTGATTGCTACGGCTCTTTGTTACCCTTTACTGTCTTGAGAGCTGTTTCGATATCTGCAATCCATTCCACAACATATTGAAAGCAATTTGTATACTACTACGGAGCTCTCAGATTGCATGTGGGTGTGCTGTTAGGTCACTGACTACGTTGGAAGAGATGTTTGGAGACATGACTGAGGATCCAAATTAAAGCAGGGTTCTAATTTAGCAGAAAATGTGACCTAAATGCCCAAAGGGGGCAAAAGCAGATAGAAACAGACAATAGACTGTGGGTTATAAACTAATGGTGTCTTTCCGCCACTGGAACTACATCCAGAGCAGAACATATTCCCCTCCCCCACTGCAGCCCCAGATCTGCTTCAGAGTATTGGGGAATCCTCCAGAGCAGACTTTGGAGGGTGTGGGGGGCTTCAGGGGGGCAAGGGAAAGCCACTTACATAATGGTGGATGTTACCCTATGCTCCAACTGACCCTATTCATAGGGGACAGGATCATCTCTCTTTTCTGGCCTTTGTCCCTGGAAAATCACTAGTCCTATTCTCCCCCCACTGCCTATTTTTGACATTCACAATTAAAATTGTGAGTGTGAATTATTGTTTGTTCTGTGCGATTTTGCTTCCTCTCGAGGAGGTCTAGTAGCTCAATCTGTGAATGGGGAATGGGTGTATCTTATCTGCAGTGCACATGTCCATAGATGCATGTACATAACACTAAAGCAGCATGCTGTGCCCAACAACCTGCCATTTCTAGTGGTGCCTGAGGATTTCGTTCAGTCTGCAATTTTAAGTGAATCAGCCTGATTCACACTTACCAGACTGAGGGTAAACTACACATTTCTTTGAAGATGTAGCAAGCATCTAAGACTTCTTTAAAGATCTTTTAATTGAAGATGGTTGGATTGAACCTGGGGCCTTTTGTGTGCAAATTGCAAAACAAGTGCTGCCACTGAGCTAATACCCAAACTACTGTGGACAAACAGGGAAATGCTTCCTCCTTCATGACATGTTTTGCTAGTTCTCTTCTTCAGAGGCATCTGGTTGGCCACTGGTGAGAAGAGAATAATGGATTAGCTGGACCTTAGGTATAATCCAGCAAGGCAGTAGGGAAGCACACATCTGTCAATTTTGGTTTTTCTCATATTCTCATCCCCCCCCCCCCAATTTCAAGTTTGGCTTGTCTCTAACATTGAGAATTTATCCAATCTTAGGCTTTTTCTGAACTTCAAGGGTTGTTTTTTTTAACATTTGCATGAAAACTCACAAGTATTATTGTGCACATTTCTCCTAATACACAAATTTTTGTATGCATTCCTGCCTCATATGCACATTTCTTGCAAGCAGGATTCCTAATATAATGCATTTTCAAACATTATTTCCACAAATATATGCATTTTGTATGCATTTTTTAACCCGAGAATTCCATTTCAAAATGTAGAGGAGTGTGAATTTTGAAGGGGTACTGAGTTTCGGTTCGCATAGTGGCTCAAAAGTGTGAAATTAGTCAAGTTCACATTAAAATGCAAACTGAACAAGGCATCTTCCACCTTCCATCCCTACAAGGCAGTTGTTGATGCTGGCTGTATACATCAGCCTTTCCCAACCTGATGTGCTCCAGATGTGTTGGACCGCAACTCCCATAATTCCCAACCAGCGTGGCCCAGAGGCGTAGCGTGGGGGGTGCAGGGGGGGCCGGCCGCACCGGGCGCAACATCTGGGGGGGGCGCACTCGCAGCTCTCTGCCCCAGCTCTTCCTCCTCCTGCTCCCCCCCCCAGAGGCGGCTGCCCTTGGAGAAAGGGGCAGATCAGCCGCCGCTGCCCCCTCGCTGCTGCCGCCGCCGCCGCGCCTGCCGGGTCGTGCGCCTCGGAGAGCGCGCGGGCGGGGCGGGAGGCGAGGAAGGAGGCGCCGGCCGGTGCGTCGCGGGCCGGGCAGGCGGAGGGCAGCCGCGCGCGACGGGGCGCGTGGCGCTGGTGACTGGCGCCTCGGTGGGCATCGGGGCGGCTGTGGCCCGCGCCCTGGTGCAGCGTGGCATGAAGGTGGTGGGCTGCGCCCGGAGCGTGGACAAGATCGAGGTATGGAGGGAGAGAGAGGAAGGAAGGAAGAAAGAAAGAGAGAGAGAGAGAGAGAGAGAGAGAAGGGGAGGGAGGGAGCAATTGCTGCAGCAATTCTCGATCGCCTGCGGGAGAGGCTGTTTCGTGTGGACGCTCCCGCGGGTGGGTGGGCCGTCGACCCCTGAGCCGTTTCCCAGGTTCTGCTCTGAGAAGAAGAAGAAGAGGAAGGGGATCTCCTAGAGCCGCGGCCGGCCATGTCTGATCCCGCTCAGTCAGGTGCCCCAGGACCAGAAGGGGGAGAAAATGCTGGGGGGGGGGGGCTGGACAACCTCCAAATGTGACCAGTAATCGCCGCCTGCAACAGACTCAAGCGCAGGTGGAAGAAGTGGTGGATATTATGCGTGTGAATGTGGACAAAGTCTTGGAGCGAGATCAGAAGCTATCAGAACTAGATGAACGAGCAGATGCGCTCCAAGCTGGTGCCCAAGTATTTGAAAGTAGTGCAGCAGCGCTCAAGAGAAAGTATTGGTGGAAGAACTGTAAGATGATGATCATGCTGGGAGTGATCTGTGCCATTGTGGTGATCGCAATTGCACAACCCTCTTTGGACATGGCTGTGCAACATCAGCCCTGAGGCGGAAGACTCTGGCCTCATCCATCGGCCAGAGAACCAAGGGCCACTGGGAGGCTGCACCCCATGCCTCCCAGGAGTAACATCACAGCAAGGGGGAGACCAACCTGGCCCCATACATCAGCTGGAGAGAGAGAAGCTGCAGGGAGCTTGTTTTGCCCTTCCCTGCCCCCCCCCCAGAAGAAAAAAGAAAAAACCTATAAGAACCTTTTTTGGTGCCTGAGTTTTGCATTCTTCCTCTTCCCTCCCGATCCCTTTTCCTTTTGTGTCATGTCTTTTAGATTGTGAGCCTGAGGGCAGGGGACTGTCTTATTATTAATCTTTGTAAGCCACTCTGAGAGCCTTTTCTGGCTGAAGAGTGGGGTATAAATGCAATAAATAAATAAATAAATAAAATAAAAGAGAGGAGAGAGAGAAAGAAGGGAAGGAAGGAAGGAGAAGGGGGAGGGAGGAAGAGAGAAAGAAAGAAAGAGGAAGGGAGGAAAAGAGAGAGAGAGAATGAAGGGAAAGAGGAAAGATGGGGAATGAGAAAGGGGTAAAGAAAGTTGGGGAGACGAGAAAAGGAAGGATGGAAGGCAGATAGAAAGAAAGAGAAAGGGAGGGAGGCAGGAAAGGAAGATGAGGAAGGAGAGGAAAAAGAGTGACCGGGGAAAGGAGAGAAAGAAGGAAGGAAGGAAGAAGAAAGAGAAAGAGAGAGAGAAAAAGGAAGGACAAAGCGGAGAACAGCAAAGGAGAGAGAAAGGAAAATGGGGGAAAGGAGAAAAGAGGAAAGGGAAAAAGGATGGCGAGAGAAAAGGAGGAGAGAGAGAAATGGGAGAGGGTGGGAGGGTGAAGGGAGGAGGGGAGAAAAGGGGGGGAGAAAGGAAAGAGGAGGGCAAAGAAAGAAGAGGTACATTTTTAAAAAGCCAGGAAAGGAGGAGGGAGAAAGGAAATGGGCTAGAAAAAGAAGGGAAAGGGGCGTGTGGGGAAATGGGATCGGGGGACGGATGAATGAAGAAATGGAGGAGGCAGGAAGTTGAGTTGAACTTGTTGAAGGGACAGGTGGAAAGCGGGAGGAGGCCCGAGCAGAGCAGAGCAGCGCGGGGTGTGTCTTCTTCTCCTCCTCCTCCTCCTCCTCCTCCTCCTCCTCCTCCTCCTCCTCCTCCTCTTGGGGAGTCTCCCTTATTGCTTCTCCCTCTTTCTAGACCTCTGTGTGACCTCCCCGAATTTAAATTAATCTGTATATTATATACAGATTGATATCTTGCACTTCTATTAAAGAATTACAATTAGAGGTACAGGATTGAGGAAGTTGGCTCCATCTAGCCCAGTCTTGGATCATCTCCAGGGTATGGTTCCATTTTGATGTTTAGTTTTTGTTCTTGATATTTTTTGTCATTTACGATGGTTGTGAGACGACATATAATAGCATGGCCCATGCTAGGTTACTACATTTGTAGATTTGTATTCATAGACCTGCTGAAAATGTGGAGAATGTGTAATGCATGTTCGCACTCAATAAAGTGTTTGAAAATAAACTTGTATTTAGATGCATTTTACTTTAATTACATCAGTATTTTCATAACAAACAATACATGTGCTTAGGGGGTAAGGGTTTCTTTAACTAATCTAGTGGAAGAGCCTCGAGTGCTAAAATCCACGGGTTAGGGGGCGCAAATTACTTGCCTTGCCCCGGGTGCTGACAACCCACGCTACGCCACTGGCGTGGCCACAGCTGCACAATAGTCAGGTATGCTGGGGCTTGTAGTTCAAAACATCTGGAAGGTACCAGGTTGGGGAAAGCCACCTTAACTGCTGCTCTGGGCCCCAAAATTGAAAGATTTGATATGTACTGTTTTTATGTAATAAAGATAGAAAAGTATTCCATCCTGAACTATATACAAATTATCTGGGACATGGGAAACCAATCCTTTGAGAAGCACTGACTGCTCTTCACTTTATTTATCAAAACATGTCTCCACACCATCACCCAGTGAACTGAATACGCATCCACACTCCCCTCCTATGAGCTAACCATGCTTAAAAACCAACTCCAGGATAATGCTTAGCCTATAGTACAAAACCTTACTAACGAGCTATTTATTTGTCTCTCGGTATTTATAAGCTGCTTTTTAGGATGAAGTCCTTACGAAGCAACATACACTAGGCAATGCACATAAAGATATATTAGGCACATCGGATAGGTGTACACTTAGAGAAAAACTGCTGTGAATCACAGTCATTCACATTCTTAAGGAAAGGATGCATTGAAGAGATACATCTTCAAAGCCTTCTTAAAGGTTTGTACTGAAGGGGATAAGCATAAATCAACCAGCACATATTAACCAGAATTGTGGGGCCACCACCAAGAAGGCCCTGTCTCTTAATAAACATGGTTCCTTTTTTCACCTCCTTCCCCATTGCTGTTCTTCTCCTTTCTCCTTCCTCCTTCCTCCTCCCTGGCCACCCCTCTCTTAATCACAATATGCTTGGCAATATCTCTGTGATGTTATAAAAAAAATGAGAGTAATAAATGATAAACATAAATAAAACATAAAGATAGTTGGACAGTTTGAGTTTTATGTAGAAACCAGGGCAGAAAGGGTTTATTTTGTTTTCTCTCTGAAAATTTCAGTCCAAAGCAGAGTGTAGGGCATTTTGTTTGTTTCACTGAAAAGCTCTTCCCAGATTTGCTAGCTTAGATGGGCAAGCTTTCTGTTTTGTCATGCTGAGAAAGAAACTGACACAACAAGAATGTGTCAAATGAAGGCTGCCACTGAAAAGGCCACTGGCTTCTCACAGCTATCAGCTAATTCCATTCATGCATCATTTAAATCAGTTTAATTAGGGTATATTCTCTGTACATCTTCAAAAGGACCCAAAGTAAAATTTAGCCTGAACAGGGTTTGTAAGCTCCAGAGGTTTTTGGATAGCTATTTATTTAACTTTAAAAAGATTGGTTCTCAAATGTGATGTCTTTGCTCAATCAAAAGGAGATGGAAGCAAATAGCAGTTCCATGGCCATATTGGCATTCCATTTGGTAAGAAAGTCAAGAAATCATGGCTGGTGATTATATTTGATCTTTTATAGTGTGTAATAAAACAGAGTGGAAGAGGGTGGAAAAGAGTGATATCAGGGAGAGACAGAATCTTCACCGTAATTCACTTAACAATGAGATGGAGATGGCGCCCTAGCAATTGGCTCATGCCCTGTTCACTGTGTTGCACAATTTAGGTGATGGTTAATAATACAATTTTGTGGTGAACATGGACTGCTAATCTAATTCCTCCATATCTATATCTGTCTGTATCTATATGTATTTTCTAATTCATTTTTGTTAGTAGATAAAATTTGCCCTTTATGTGCTTTAGAGTGAATTTTAAATCTATCTGAAAATATTAAATCCTTTTACATAGTCAAGGATCGAGTTGATAGAAATAAGCTATTTTTCAATATAAACGAGATGCATTCAATTCAGACTTGCCATTGCTAAATATAGATGACGTAAGGGAAATTTCAGATAGTATCCATGGGATTTATTCTAATACTAAGTAACTTTCCCAAAGGAAGCTGTTTTGCCACGGGATCCCCAAAAGGGATTGGCAAAGGTTCTTTGAGGGATTTTCTGACCATAATAAATACTCCTCCAGGAGTAAACCCAAACATGTTTATTGTAAAGTCGAGCCACAAGTACAACAATGCTCTCCTCCCAGTTCCCTGGTGGAAATCCCGCCCCTTAGCAGCACAGACAGTCACTGTTCAACCAACCCGAATGCTAAGTCCAGCAGCTCTCCGCCTGGGTATTGGGTTTCCACATTGGGCTTCTGCACGGCTCTCTGCACAGCGTCCTCTGCTCCTCCTCGCTCCTTCCAGTTCTTCAGTACTTCACACGCAACCAGCCAACCGCCACTAACAACCACCGCACTTCCGCCCTCTCCATCTGCACTTGCTCTTCTTAAATAGCACCAAGCTTCCTGGATTGCAGACCTCGTGCTTAACTGTCAGCACCTGTGCTGTTTGCAGTGTCATCCTTCTGGCCAGCAGCCAGGTCACGCCCGGGTGAGTTGCTCTTGATTGCATCAGCTTGGCAAGCAGCCAAGTAGCCAAGGCCTTTTGCTGATTACCACAGCACAGTCAGCTGTAGCTTTTAGCTATTTGCTTTTTGCTTTCTTAAAGCAAACCTAGCGCATAGAGGCAGAACTCTGTACAACACTCCTGTACTCCTCGCCATGTTCCGCAACTCCCAGTACAGAAGCATATACAAATGTGAATGTCGGTTGCATTGCCTATTTCATATGGTTCCATTTTCCTGTCCTGGGTTGGAAGGTCATGTTGCTATTAAAATGGTCAGGAATATTGAACTGAAAATGTGTACCTCTTACCCTGTTGATTCTGGCAGAACAGAATTTGCGCTAATCATTCATGCCACTTTGGATATTAGCATTTCAGGGCCACTTCCATGGTAACTTTCTTCTCCTGAGAAAGTGCTTCTTGAAGGAAAAATTGCCATTAATAATTGTTTAACCACCACCTCTCCTCAAAGTACTATGGCCCCCACCCAAATTGGGGCTGTGTGCACTTACTCTATAGCAGGGCTCTCCAACCTTGGGTCCCCAGATGTTTTTGGCCTACAACTCCCAGCATGCCCCAGCCATGGCTGGGGCATGCTGGGAGTTGTAGGCCAAAAATATCTGGGGACCCAAGGTTGGAGAGCCCTGCTCTATAGTAAACAAACCAATTACGTGTAGCTGAGCTATGCATGATTACAAGAATGTTTAGTTTGGCCCAAAGGTTCAATGGGGGGAGCGTAGAATGGGGTAACCACAAACTACCAACATAACTAATTATAAAATGCTAAATTTAAATTTAGAAAGTCACACCCAGTGCTAAAATCCCAACCCCACTCCTCTGCCTCTCATAGAAGGCTAGCCACCTTCCATAAATACCCTCCTGGCTTGCACCTTTGTTCAAACTAGGAGGGGCAAAGTGTTCACATCCTAAATGCATTCCTCCTCCCTTCCTTGCCACTCCTGATTTCCTGCGTCTCTCTCCTGAGTGACCCCTGTCACTGTACCTGCTAATGGCTTAAAAAACAACAACACCCCAAGAATAAATTAACTTGTAGCCTGCACCTTTATTTAGTGTAATCCCCTACCAACACCTATGAGGAAAGGCAAAAGTAGGTTGGGGCTTTTTTGCTTCATAAAGAAAACTAAGGGAAGGGGGCTTAATAGATGTCCGTAAAATTGTGAACAGAAAAGGGAATGCATAGATAATTTTTCTCCCACTCTCGTAATACTAGGTCTTGGGGTGATTCAGTGTGACTGATTGACAGTAGGTTCTGGCCTGACAAAAGAATGTACTACTTCACACAGTGTGCAAGTAACAGAGGGAATTCATTATCACAGGTGGCTTCTAGCTTAGTGGCTTTTTAAAAGAATTAGGCCCACTCTATGAATGTGTCTATCAATGGCTATTAGCCACAAGAGCTAAATATAAGCCTCATGTTCAGAGTCAATATACCTTTGAATATCATATGCTACACACACTCCCTGGAATGAAGGCATGAAGCACTGTAAGAGGGGTGAAATATAGGTCACAACTTTATTATGTTCCATATCTCATTTGTGTGAGTTGTGGTTTCATAGCTCTCACTTTGGTAGCAATTATACCCTCACTGAAGTAGAAGAAGTAAGTTTTAACTAGGGGCGGCAAATCTGTCAAGTTCAATTTTGTTCATATTCTCAGTTTTCCAGCACTAGGCTCATTCTGTCTCAGTTCCATGCAAGCTTCCCCCTCTACCACAGAAATCCATACATATTTGTGTGTGCACACTTTTCAAATGCAGTTTTGTACACATCATGCACTCATTGACTAAAGAGTATTTGCACATTCTTGAAATGTATGCATTTTCCTCAAATGCAGGACACGTTTTCTTACGCGGATTGCATCACAAATTTGGAAACGTACGGATTTCTTACTGCACCGTGGGTGTCCTGTTTATATGGTAAAAAAAAAAGTAAGGCGAAATGCAATCAAATATTTAAATTACACAACATGACATAGCAAAATAGGCCCTGTCCTGAAGCCAATTTAGGAATGGGAACAAAAAAAATCCACAACTTTGCCCTTGTGCCCCATTTCTCTAAGGCAGTGTTCTCCAACCTTGGGTCCCCAGATGTTTTTGCCTACAACTCCCAGAGCATGGAAGTTGTAGGCCAAAAACATCTGGGGACCCAAGGTTGGAGAACACTGCTCTAAGGTACTGGGGGCAAAATCATCCTCTACATGTGCATGCATGTGCACACACACAGTGGGCTGCAGAGTACAATTGCATCTACAGTAATTGCATTTGGTTGGCTGTTCTTGGGAGTCACAAATCTGGACCAGATGGAGCTGATACAGATGCCTGATACAGCATAGGCAATTCCTATTTTTTTAAATTAAAAATCTTCATTTTAAAACTCCTTCTGCGAAATCATATTTTAATTTTGCCCATGTTTAAAATGTAATTCATAATTTGTGGCCTGTGGCCTGTGGAAGTATAAGCATCCCTGATCATTGGCCATGCTGGCTGGGGCTGATGGAAATTATAGTCTAAAACATCTAGAGGGCACCAGGTTGGGGATGGCTGACCTAAAGAAAACCAGCTAACTGAACTTGTGAATCCCTCACATTTTGTTGTCTAGGTTGTGCACCAAGTCCTTTGACCGTGGTGTTTTGGTCTTATTTTGAAGTAACCAGCATTCCCTCCATGGTTGCTGTTTATGTTCTTTAAAGTATCTGTATTCTGAATCTTTTTATTTCTGTGCTTTAAAATGACCTTATCCGTGTCAAGCACAGAACAAGAAATAAGTAATGGACACCCTTCATTAAACCACAGTTACTGTCCATGTTTTATGATATCCTGGATAATCTTGATGCGTTCTGTTATAGAAATGGCATGTGTTTAAAATAATTCTCAATTTCATCATATTATTGTTACAAAGGCAAAGCAACTTCTTGATTGCATGGGCCTACAGCTGGTGAGAAAATAAACTTTCAAAATGAATTGAAATTATCTAATCATTTTATTGATTTTTTTTAAAAATGAACATATTTATCATTTAACATTAATAATAAATTACTATCTATCTTATCATTTAACTTTCAACTTAAAATTATTACTATGAAACCCAAAAGAAAAACCTCAAATCTAAATAATGAAATAAATGTATTCAGTGTGAAGGGTGCAATACATATAATAGAAGAAGATTCCAATAAAAATAAATCATTTTTATACTTTTTATGATGGGAAACTGGTCCAGTAAAGCAAAGAAAAGGAATCTAAATAAGTACAAAGTAACTATTTTGGTTTTCCCCATAGATACTTGAAGTTGGTAGATTATTTTTCTTCCAGTTGAAATGTCCCAAATGTTTTATATTCCAGTGAAGATTTTTGTAATTCCATATCTAGCCATAACAGATTTTACTGCATGTAATTAAAAGGAAGTTGATTTTCTCCAGGATGCTGGTAATCAGTCATATGAATGGTATCATAATTTAGTGGTGGGTGAACTCCATTTGGTTTTGTCTGGTAGTGAGTTGAGCTTTTTTGTGAGTTCCTTGCAGAATTCTCACAAAGAGCTTTTCTAAATGAGGCTGTTTAACCCACAGTTTCTATTTCTGGTTTCATTGCAGAATTAAGATCAGAGCTCTATGTCAACAAGTTATTTTCCTTTTCTGTCTTTCTGTACTTTCTGCTACATAACCTCTAGGTGGAGCTGTGGTATAATGGAATAAAGCAACTACACTGAGGGAACTTGCGCTTTGTTTTGTGATGTCAAAAATATCGGATTTTCCCCACTCCAAACGCCCACTCATAAGTGCTCTTTAAAAATAGGACTGAAACTGGCAGGAAATCATGTCGTCAAAAGTTCCCATAAATAACCATGAGTGAGGAATGATGAGTGCACAATAAAAGCCTCATCCAAAAAAGCTCAGAGTGGGGGTCTTTCCAAGTTTCGTTTGAGAGTGCAGAAAAACCAAGTCCTCCCTGACAGTTCCCTCCTTCCTAAAGTCCAACCAAGCCTACTCTTATGAAAGGAGTCTACAGACATTAGAGAGGGCTTGCTGGAAACTAGGGATGGATGAGAATTTAATTCACTTCACATTTCAGTATGAACATACCAAATTTGCCACTTCCCAAACCTGAACACAAACTGAAACACCTAATGTAAGCGGGGATTTCCTCTTTCCACTACTGCCACTTCCTGGGGAAATTTCACTTGGCAGTCCCACCTATGGGGTTTATTGTTTATAGCATGTGCTTATATTTCTGGGCTTAAGGAACTCTCTGCCACTATAACTCAGAGTTCCACAAACTGACCCTTCTCCACTGCCACCAATTGTTAGAATACTTTAAAACCTCCTAGTAGCTGGTATAAGAGGCTTAGGCATGAGATGGTCACCAACGCTAGAGACAAGATGAACTATTAAACAATTTATTGAAGGGATATTTGTACTTCGGGGTTTTCAAAAGACTGCTTAGTGGCAATTCTTTAGGACTCAAGAGACACTGTTGAGACACTGCTATAAGCCTCTTTTACCTCAGGCCAAATTCCCTAAACCTCCACCCCAGCCAAATACACTTACACAACCAGGTCCAGTTTCAGGGTACAGTGTTCCTCTGACACCCAAGCTGCTCCTGCTGCTTGGACAGTTTATATGGGTTTTTACTGCCCATTTGTATAACCTTCCTCTAGCAAGATCTTAGGGTAGCCTCTTGGCATAACATAGCCACCTGCTCCGTACTCTTGATCTTCACCAGCCACCTTGATCTTCACCAGCCACAGAGAAAGAATAGGTACTCACTTTCTCCTCAGCCTTCTCCTAGTTCTCTTCAAACACCACACACCTACCAGCAGACCTTCTCTCTCTCCTCACAGACTACCACAGATTTTCCCTGACTAAGCTACCTGACTAACTATTAACTGTCATACCTTAACTATCATTGCCCAGCTGCTCTTTTCCACCTTACTAGAATCCCCAGCCAATCAGAATTGAATTTACCTGAGCCAGGCCTCATCTAACAATATTCAAAGCAATTGTCTCTCTCTCCCCCTTCAGAATGTCACTCAACAACTACTACACACAGGCCTTTGACAGAAACAAAACAAAACCTTAAGCCTACTCAGATGCATTATTTCCTCACAATGTACACATTACAGAACCACAGTAGTTATATACAGGCATTTCTTCACACTGCTGCTTTTGGATAGGTGGTACACATGGGTTTACCTAAATCATTAGAATTTGAAGCATTGTGTATGTATTTATCTCATTTTTCTCCTAATTTTGATTGTGCTCCAATAACTGTTAAAACATTTAAGTCTTAACTGTGTGCAAACACTATTAAAATACTGTGGCATGGTGATTCAGAGAGCTTATAGTAGTGGCTAACTATTGTTCAGATACCTCGAAGCCAAAAGATAAGCAGTATTTACACAGCACACTTTCTCCATCAAAGGTGAGAGAATCTCAGCAGGTGTAAAGAAAGTTAGTGCTAGTTCGCTATACTGTATAAGCTTCAAATAATTAGAGCTGCATGATATTCAGATAGTCCCATATGACTCATATATGTTATTTTTTTCCTTTAAAAAATACCTTTCGGAGTACATAATTCTGAATATGATGAGTTCATTTAATGAAGGTTCAAAGAAATGTGAAAAACAATCAGTGGTAGCAGATGTAAATAAAGTTAACTTCTCCCTCTGTTTGTTTGTTTTTAAATCACCTTTATGAAGAACCATCATTGTTAGAACCTCAATATGTCTGAAACTTGCTTTGCAAATGAACAGGGAATAGACTGGAATTAGATGTTCAGCAACTAGCAAGCAGCTCTGAATCCCCACTGCTGCTTCTCTGTTGCAAAACGGGGGCAAATTGTAGCACAGAGGGGGCTGCTTTTCCCCTTGCCAAGGCTTGCTGCATCAAATAGGAAAAAGTAGGAAGGCATGGGGGTAGCTGAAGGGAGAGCTGCAAGAGAGTGAAGAGTGAATCATATATACAGTACTTGCTGCTTGCTGCTTCTGCACTGCCAATCAGATGCCCTTGCCATTGTTTTGCAGTAGAAAAGAGGCAGGAATCCTGAGATGTGTGAGTTCATCTGCTGAACTGAACATCTAGTTCAGCCTTACCCCAGCCTGGTACCCTCCATATATTTTGGACTACAACTTCCATCAGCCTTTGCCATTGCTCCTGCTTTACAGGTTAAAACCAGCACCTTGAATCAGGCTTGGAGAAGCACATAGGCAGCCAATTAAGCTGGCCAGAATTGGTGTTATGTGTTCAGAGACCTTCTGGTCCTGGTTATTAATTGGGCTGCTGCGTTTTGAAAGTCTTCAACGGAAGCCCTACGTAGAGTGCACTGGAGGACCCCCGAGTTATATGAACCTGCTCCTTCAAGGGGAGTGTGCAACCCCATCCAGAACAGGTTGAACACCCTCCATCCGATCAGAGGAACCACCCACTAACAGCATCTCAGTCTTGTTTGGATTGAGCTTCAGTTTGTTAGCCCTCATCCAGTCCATTGTCGCAGCCAGGCACCGGTTTAGCACATCCACAGCCTCACTGATGGAGATGAAAAGGAGAAGTAGAGCTGCATGTCATCAGCATACTGATGGCAATGCACTCCAGAAGACACCACTCAGTGGTTTCATGTAGATGTTAAATTGCATGGGGTAGGATACAGAACCAACCCCCTGAGAAACCACATGCTGGAGAATCCATGGGGCCAAGTAATATTCCCCAAGCACCACCTTCTGGAGCTGGCCATCCAAGTAGGAGTGGATGTAAGAGTGTAAGAATGTGTAAGGATGTAAGAGTGTAAGGATGTAAGAATATAAGAGGGTTGGGAAAGACACCTGCCTTTTCAAACAATTTAGCAGCCAAAACATTGGACACTACTAAAAAAACACCCTTGAAAATAAACCTACAGAAGTTGTTACTGTGATTCAATACAAAAGCAGCAGCTGCTGCTGCTGTAAAAAATCCATACTGCACCTTCTATCAAGATAAACAGGATAGCTAATTTTTTGCCCAGTAAGCTAGCACACTGACCACCAGTATATTATTGTGGTCTAACACTTCTGTTTTGTAGAGCCTCCCTGCCTGGTCTCCTGGAGGAGACTCTTAATTGCCATAGGTGACCAGGTGAAGGGCTATATAGATGTCTATATAAAACGTTGGCAGGCCAGGACTTTAAATATAATGTTTACCTCTCAACACAGTGGGTGGGCTCACATGACAACCCATAATGTCGATTTTCCACTGTGGGTTGGTTGTTCTGCAAAGTACCCATGCTGAGCCTGACAGATGAGACAGGGCTCATCATGGGTACTTCTTGCCCTCCCCCCTTTTTAAAGTGCATCCCCCCATTTTTAAAGGGAAACCGAGTTTGACAGTTCCCTCTTAAACTCAGGGTCCCTTTAAAATGGGTGCGGGGGGAGGTTTGAAGGGGATCTTGGGGATTTGGACTGGGACAGACTCAGATGCATGTCCCAGTACAAATCCACCCAATTACTGCGCAAAACCTCCATTTTAAATGGAGCCCAAGTTTTGACAGGTAACTGTCAAACTCAGTTTCCCTTTAAAAAGCGGGGGGATGCACTTTTACACTTTCCCAATCCCCTAGAGGGTCAGAGGGAAGTGGAAAAGGGACTTCCCCAAGGGGACCAAAGGGGGAGAATGGGAAAAGTTGAGGATCTTGCTGAGAAGTGGGGGTAAATCCCTAAAAACACCCCCTTCTCAGCCCAAGATCCCTTGCAGCTTGGGTTTCTCTTAGCAGATTGCCTTCTGCAACCTGTCAAGAGAAACCCATGGTAGCGGGGGGGGGGATTGTTTTCAAGCCTTAGCCGGGGCAATGTCCACGGTGGATACCTGCTGCCCCTTGACAGTGGGCACCCTTGGGGACATTGCCCCAGCCGAGGCTTGAAATCCACCCATTTGAATTTAGGCAAACAAGTGCTTTAGTGCAAACGGGATTAAAAATAATAATAATAAATCTTTTTTTGCACATTTGTGTGAGCGGGAAAAAAATACTGGGCAGCCATGGGGAGCCCCTCCAAGGTGCTGCTGGGGCACTTTGAAGGGGCAACTCATGGCTTCCCAAACAGGAATTGGGAAAGCTGACTTTCAAGTTGGCTATCTCGATCTCCAGGTGGGGGGGGGGAATTAAGTGACAAAAAAGCTGCAGGGAGTGAAAATAGCTCTGCGTCATGGTGGTGAGAGGGGAAGCCAGTGCCAGCCACTCCCAAGTGCTGCTCGTGCACTTATGGGGCAGATGGCATTGACAGTGGCCTGCGCTAGCTTGGAAAGAATGGCAAGTGGTTGCTGCTCTTACCATGCGAGTCGCTGGCTGTGGGGTTTTACCCATGGTGGGATTGGTCATCCGGGTTCAAATGACACGACAACCCACAGTGCATAAAACAAACCCAGGAACTGCCCATGGGTTCTCCTGGTTTTTTGTTTGTTTGTTTGTTTGTTTTGGAAAAAAACCCAGCAACCTATCATGGGTTACCCCAGCTGGGTTCACACAATAGGACAACCAACCATTGACTGTTGTGCAAACCAGGTCAGTGTGTCTTCTTCTACACAGGCTTCAAGTGATCACATTTGAGCCCCAGACTCATGAGAGCAATAGGGAATGCAGCCTTCTCTTGCTCCTTTGCTGAGCATTGTTCTTGGCAGAATCAATTTCACCCGTGTTACAAATGACTCCAAGGATTTCTTTTTTTAACATGTTCTTTATTTATCATCCCTGATTCATTAGGTACATCAAATCCACCTTCCCTTCTCTCTCTGCTTCTTTGATCCTGGTATCCTCAGCAGGTACCCATCTGAATGGTTTTCAGACCAGTAGGTTGTATCATTATCTTGAGCAGAATGGGATTTTAGCTGTGTGCAAGAATAGATGTTCTCCCTCAGCTGCCAGGTTTAAGCTAGTGAGGCATCAGCCTCAGTTCTTTCTCCTGAGCTCAGAGTGCAGCAGGCCTAACAGGCAGCACAGCAACAGCTTTGAATGCATAAGCCTAAAGGCTCTTGTTCTGTGTTGTAACTTTCAAGTTAGAGATCTATGTAACACAAATTATAAGGTCATACCAGCTTTACCTCTAATGTTGTCATTTCAGACTAGCTTTGCTAGGGTTTTATTCTTTTGTTCAGCAGTGTATGCTTGTTCCAGCCGAGAAGTAGTTAATAATCCACTTATACTGAAGTAAGGAAAAACAACCATAAAACCCAAGGATTAATTTCATGTTCGAAGTATATGAATATATTTTGTCTTGGAAGGAGTGCAATGGATGCCAGCTTCCTCCCAGAGCTTGAGGGGAGAGGCGGCATTTGTGGCAGGTCAGGCACAACTCATGGGCACTGTGGGTAGGCACCTAGGGAGTCAATTACCGGTGAGCACCAGGAGGTGCCTATATAAGGCAACAGGGAAATTCTCAGGACCCACCTCATGGAACTTGGGGAATGGGAGAAACCATCTTTGTGGCCCAAATGGGTCACACACTTCAGACGGGAGGGGTTGGGACTCAGGAAGGCCTCCCTAAACACCTAAAGGTGTAGAGGAAGGGTGGGGGCAGACACTACACCAGGGCTCTCCAACCAGGGGTCCCCAGATGTTGCTGGACTACAACTCCCAGAATCCCTTGCCATTAGCCATACTGACTGGGTATGCTGGGAGCTGTAGGCCAGCAACATCTAGGGACCCAAGGTTGGAGAGCCCTGCACTACACTGTCCCCAGGCTCGGGACCAGGCTACAGTCACCCTGGTTAAGAACTTAGCAGGTTAAGAATTTAGCAGGCTCAGGACCAGGCTACGCTCACCCTGGTTAAGAACTTAGCAGCTATAACCATCTGCAGATCTCTTATTTTTATTTATTTATTTATTATATTTAAACCCCACCTTTTTTCCTGCAAGGAACCCAAGGCGGCTTACATAATCCTCCTCCTAGATTTCATAGATCATAGAGTTGGAAGGAGCCTACAAGGCTATCGAGTCCAACCCCCGGCTCAATGCAGGAAACTAGAGGAGGGGTCTCCCATCCAAGTAATAACCAGGCTTGACCCTGTTTAGCTTTCCACACTCAGACAAGCTGAGGAAGCCACAGGCCTCCTCTCCATTTTATCCTCACAACAACCCTGTGAGGTAAGTTAGGCTGAGAGTCAGTGACTGGCCCAAAGTCACCCAGTAAGTTTCATGGCCGAGCGGGGAATAGAACCCGCATCTCCCGAGTCCCAGTCCAAAAGTTGTGGCCCTAGTTTCACCCAATGTTCCATGTTGGCTTCATTATTTCAGAGGGTTTCATCACAAACAGAGATGGTGCAGAGTGGTGGTGCACTAGAAAGTAAGAGGAACCAATTTGAGCATTCTAATGGGCATTGCAAGGTAGCGGTGGAAGCATGAGGGCTTCTGCTTCAAGACCATGGAGGCACTTGGCTGAAGATTGGCCAGAAGCATGCAGTGTAAGCTGTAATGTTAGTGGCCCCTACTAGGTGCTGCTGGCCAACCATTAGCTGTGTGTGCTTGCATGAGGCTGACCTAGCATGACTTTGCTGATGCCTTGCAATGCCCATTGGGGTTGCTTTGCTTTTCAGTCCCCCTTGGTTGATGCTCAGTGGCATCAGCCTTGTACTTCCACCTCACTCGCCACGGCTGAACAGGTATTGCTAATCAATTGAAGACCCAAATGCACTTGTATAGGAAAATAAAGAATGAGAATGAATTAAGCCAAAAGACACAGCTCTCGGTAATGCAAGTGGCTTCACATAATAATAATTATTAATGACTTACACGGCATTTTTCTCATGTCACATACTTTACTATCTTCATCCTGTCTTTCTTCACAATACAGCAGTGAAATACGTTAGTATTCTTAGAACTAATGGGCATCGTCCACCCCAATTTAAGCTCATTTAAGTTCCATAGGATTCAGTGTAAGAGTTAAGGACACGCTTAACTCTTTCCCTTGAAATCAGTGTGACTAACAGGAGTTTGCAATACCTTATTAATGATTGCACTAACATTGCTGTTTATATTTCATAAAAGGAAGCAAAATGGTGAATCTTATTGAAATGAAAAAAAATATGGAGCAGTGTTCTGTTGTGCCTGTGCACCAGTAGGACTGACTGCTAGCACAGTGGGGAGTTAGCAGTTCTAAAAGCAACCTGAATTGATTGAGTGGAAATACTCATTGCTAGAATGGGGCAAGTTAGTGGAGCTTGTAGAACGGAGCTCCACTGACCTGTCCCAATCCAGAAATGAGCATTTCCAATTTTCCACTCATTTATGAGGTTACTTTCAGAGCAGGGCTCTCCGACCTTGGGTCCCCAGATGTTGCTGGCCTACAGCTCCCAGCATACCCAGCCAGCATGGCTAATGGCAAGGGATTCTGGGAGCTGTAGTCCAGCAACATCTGGGGACCCAAGGTCGGAGAGCCCTGTTTTAGAGCCACTAACTCCCCGTTGTGTAAGCAGTTGGTCCTGCTGGTGCAACACAATCAGCAGGAGTGCAGCGGCCCCATTGGATATTGCCCATATAGACATTAATCTTGGAACCCTCTCTCGGACATGATAGATGCTATGAGCAAATGTTCAGCCATATAGTCCCCCAGCTACAGTATAAAACGGTACAGTTCCAGGAACTCTGTAATGTGCGATTTAATTGCATGTGTAAATTGGCTTCTAGTCCCAATTTGTGAATTTGACTACACCATGCTGACCCAATTCTCAGCTCACTTTCAGTATCAGGTGAAATGTCTCTGGGAGACGGAATAAATATATCATTATATATTTTTAAAAAACATTTCTATTATCTGCTCCATAATGAATTGGCAGTAATGTGTGATGTCTGGGTAGTAGCCTAGGCTCCAAGATGTGAAGGTTAATATAGTTCATATTTTTGGAGAAAACCTTGGAAGTGCGTTTTCCTCCTGGCAAACCACAGGATCATTTTTGGATTGTTCATATTTGAGGCAGTGGACTTTCAGAATCATGTTTCCTAAGCTCTGTCCTCTGTAAGATACAGAATATGCTGTTAAAGCTGTTGGGGCTTTACCAGCTGCTCACCGCAAAGCCCCAGAGCTTGAAGAACATATTCCTTACCTAATTTATTTAACACCTTGGGACATAGATATATGCTTTTTGGCTTAGTAGAACTGCATTTCTGAATGCTTTGATTAGGTACAAAATGGCCGCTCAGCTTCTAAAATAAACAGGATGCCGGAAGGTTGAGAACAGTTGAGTTGGTGTTTTCTGTGCACCGTGGAATTGTTCATTAGTCAGGAACTTGGATGGAATAGCTATAGTTGGCTGCTTGCTGTGTTAATAAGAAAGGCAAACTCCTGCACTACATTTTCCCTATACTACTGTGCTCTTTTCAGCTTTCTCTGAAGCAGAGCATTTGGTTTGTTTCTGTTTATTTCTAGATTGGAGGAGGTGTTTGTCATGTTTTTGTGGTTTGTTTTTTGGACAGAGGGAAATCAAAAGAAAATGGTGCAGGGTTGCTTTATTTCACCCCCTGTTTCACCTTCAGTAATAAAGAGATATGGTTCATTGGGGTATAATGATAACATTGTCAAGAAACAAAAACAATGGCTAATTTGAAAGGTAATTCTGTGGAGAGGAGGTAGGAAGACTGAGATCTGCTGATAGATCTCTGGGTGGTTTGCAGTATAGTAGATCATAAAGATCAGTAGATCATCAGCAAGTTTTTGACTCCCAATAGTTTAAGAACAGTAAGCAAAACTGGGGGGGGGGGGGGAGTCTGACATGGCTGGCTTTGTGCTAATTGCTTATCTCAGTGTTTCTCTCCTGTAAAGCAGGGGTGGGCAGACTTCATGCTATTTCACTGCAACATCTGAATTGGGAGAGGCTGTGCATGTTCTGAACGAGTGCCTAGATGCAATTATGAGCTGGATGAAGGCTAATAAACTGAAGTTGAATCCTGACACCCTGCTACTATCCTGTTTCACTATTTATAGTGCTGTAATTTTTTTTTAATGTTTCAATTATGCAGTATTTTATCTTGCTTTTATATTGTTATATTTATTTTATTGTGAATCACTTAGGAATTTTAATATAGTCAGCGGTATAAGCTTATTATAAATTAAATAAATAAATAGTGAGAACACTACCCATGGCAACTGACACATGCCACAGTGAGGTGGTGTAGTCCTTATGTGTGGGCTGTACGAACTTTCACACAAATGACTACCTAAAAGCAAACCCTTCCCTAAGAAGTATATGAATTGGACTTTAAAAATTAGGTTATAATTGGGCTTGTTGGAGCTCATTCTAAATTCAGGAGGTGACGGGAGGGAATGTGGAGGGCCAGCCCTACCATTAGAGAGCATGAGATGACTACTCAGATGTTGAGGGCCAGTGACAGCAACCTCACCCCCTCCAACTGTTCCTCCTGAGCCTCTGTCCACTTCCCTCTGTTAGAGAACAGAACTAGGTATGCCACACACACAGCCTGTCCTGAGCTTCCTAAACTAGCATGCTCCCTCAGGTGAGATGGAGGATGCTATCCCCGTCACAAGTTTTGAAGTAAAATTCAACTGCCGATCCAGCTGGCTTCTGTACATGGGATGGGGAGAAGGCGCCATCTTGTCCTGTGCCTCAGGCAGCCAAACATCTTCAGCCAGCCCTGAGATGGAGAATGAGAAAGAGAAAGCAAATAACCATTATAACACACACAAGGTTGAGATGGGGTGACTTTCCCCCCTGCTCTTTGTTTGCTCCAGTGTCCTAAATATAGGACAGTCTTATGAAGGGCATTTCTTCAAATGATTGGAAAGCTGGGCATCATATATCCCATTGACCAAAAGGAGTTGTGCCTTATCATGGGAGGAGATAGAGAGATGACAGAGTTGGGGCTATGGCGTGGAGCCACCTGTCAATGGATCAGAAGCACTTCATGATAAACCATCAGCACAAGGGATTCAGATCACAAGCACAGCATCTGAGTGCCTCCTGTTTGAAATCTGCCCTTCCCATAGCGTTTGGCATCTCCTTATATGTTTTCCTGCCAATAGAGAGTCTTTGAGCAGAATGTAATAAAATATTTCCTTCAGCACAAGGACAGAATCAAGGCCACAGAGTGCAATTCAAAACAAACCCATAAAATGCAACCCGACTCTCACAGGAAATAATGGAAAAAAGAAATCCCAAGGCATACCGATTTTTTTTCCTGGCACGGACATGGTTTTGTTTGTTTCTTCAGTGGATATTTGAAGCACTGGGCCCTATCCAATTTTCTACATTTGGCACAACAGGTAAGAAATAAACTTTGAGGGCTATTAACACTATAGGCAATTTTCATTAGCATAGATAGGGAATTTGCCATATAACTCTCATTAATTTGAAATGGAGTTGAGCTGATGATCTTCATGTATTTAGCACAGGTGTTTATGTAATTGTCTTCTGCTCTAAAACAAAATTAGACCACTACATGAGGGAGAGGAAATGGGAAAAGCCAGTAGTAAGGGCATGGAGTGCAAACTTTAGAAATTCATTAATTAAGTTCAGTTTTCCTAGCAAACACAGCACAACATACACCAAGGCCAATTTGGTCAAACAGTAAAAGTTAAGAACTGGTGAGCCCTAATTTTCTGGTGATTTTTTCTCTCTCAATGTGAACAAAACTATAGCCCTGTTTGGAAGACGTTTTTATGATCAGGAAGGCTTGTGGAGGCTCACCAGCCAACTCCTAGCCTCCACATGTTTGTTTGTTTATTTATTTGATTAATTTATTATTTACATCCCACTTTTTTTTCTGCAAGGAACCCAAGGCAGTTTACATAATCCTCCTCCTCTCCATTTTATCCTCACAACACTGCTGTGAGGTAGATTAGGCTGAGAGTCAGTGACTGGCCCAAAGTCACCCAGTGAGCTTCATGGCCGAGTGCGGACTAGAACCCGGGTCTCCTGAGTCCCAGTCCGACACTGTGACCACTACACCACAATGGCTGTCATGGTTAGCTGAACCTGTGCACAGGGCCTGTACATGTACACTACAAACTGTATGTAGGCAGGCTCCCTTCATGCAGTTTGGTGCCTTGAAAACTCCAGGATCCAAATCACTTGAAGAAAGCCCTCATGGTACCATATGTATAGATTTAGGCATGCTTGAGCATTCAGAGATGGAGAAGCAGGCTAATGGCTGCCCATGAGTTTACTGGATCTGAAAATGTCTTCTGTACAATGCTGGCTATAGGAATTGTGGGGCATGGCCCCCTTAGTGGGCTCCCCTAGCCTGGAAAAGGCAGGACAGCAAATTGAGACTTATCTTAGACTGCATGTGATGTGATCTCCATGGGTATTCTGTCTGTACAAGGTGAAAATGGTAGTACTACTATGGTGGTGGGCCATCTGCTGTTCTTGGAGCCCTGGCAAACCATGCCAGCCTCTGGAACTAGCCATGCTTCTGATCAGGGTGTTTGTCTTATATTTAATACTGTATGTTTTAGAAGTTTGCACCAGAAAATGCCCCTTTCTTTGTAATGTTTTTAAGTCTGATCTGATGATCTGTATATGCATATTCCACTGGCAACAAATCAGATTTCCCCCTTTTTCCAAGTCAGATTCTCATTTTAATGTGTCCAACTGCATTGCTATGATATGATTTGTTAGGAGGAAGAAACATCAACAGTGGCAGCTGTGGAGTGTAAACAAAAAACTTTTCACTCTCAACATCTTTTGAACACTTGTCTTAAATGAAAAATTGCTTCATTTATAAGTAAGGCAGTTCGATCTGCTCATCGATTCCATAGAGTACAGTCTTTTGTCTCGCAAATATTCATAGACTAAACCCATCAGTATTTGTTGTAATATATAATTCATATCTCAGTAAGTAAATTCTACAATTAACTGTTTGTAAGTGTAAATTTTAAGATGTAACCCATATACACATCCGTTATATTTTCCTACTTAAAATACTATGAAAGGGCTGCTAGTCCCATGCTCTGTATTTCTACTGGATAAACTAGCTAGCTGGTAAGTACAGTCGTCCATTATTGCTTGCAGAGTGTTAGACTGCCTATGGCAAAATACAAACAGGTCTGTCTGGGCATAGGACTTGTAAGGCACCACAACTAATTGCATTATACAGGCTTGGTTGTTTGGAGTGCTGGTGTGAGGGAGTCCATTGATTTCATAGATAGATTTCATAGATCATAGAGTTGGAAGGAGCCCTACAAGGCTATCGAGTCCAACCCCCTGCTCAGTGCAGGAAACTAGAGGAGGGGTCTCCCATCCAAGTAATAACCAGGCCTGACCCTGCTTAGCTTTCCACACTCAGACAAGCTGAGCCAGCGTAAGCCACAGACAACCCTGTCCTGTGGCTATTCACATAATGGCAGCTGCCAGGGCCCGTCTGTCTACTCAAAATAGAGCTAAAGAGCTGGGTGGAGAGAAATGGTGAGGCTAGAAGCAAGGAGGGAGGAGGAAATAGCAAAGCAAAGGAATAGAGGGGAGAGAAAGAGCAAGACTAGAGGCTGGGAGGAGGCAGAAACAGCGAGGTAAAGAGGTGAGGAGATAAATAGTGAGGCCAGAAGCTGGGAGGGAGGGGGAAACGAATGCATATGTGTGTGTGTACACAGACACTCACATACCAGTCAACCAAGGCATTGGAACACAATCATAGGAAGCCTTATACTGAGTCAGACCATTGGTCCATCTGGTATTGTTGACACTGACTGGCAGCATCTCTCCAGGGTTTCAGGGGATTCTGAGGTTCAAACCTGGGACCTTTTGCATGCAAAGCATGTGCTGTTTCACTGAGCTATGGCCCCTTCCTCCAGAATCATGGCTTCCTGGAGTCCAGCTTATAGAAGAGTTTCAAGGCACTAGGAATACTTATCACCTGTTTCTTATAAGCAATAATCCATGAACTCATCTTAACTTTGCCCCCACCCTCACTAGCCTAGAACAAATGGGGAGCTGTAGATAGTTTAAAAGCTGAAGTAGTTGCTTCCTCTTCATATCTGTCTGAGAGAAGATATACTCTGATGAGCATTGCATAATTCCAAGGGCTGAAGAGAGATTCCCAGCTAACAAGGAGCATTGATGTTCTTTCGGAAAACTCCCTGGCCATTTATTGTTGCACATTGCACATTCACAGTATTCAATACAGCTTAATCTAATAAATAAATAAAAATATTTCAGAGAACTGAAGTTATTATCATGCCATTCTTGCTAGTGGTGTGCAGATACATCTCACGTAGTGCTGTACTGACCTAATAAATTTTATGGAAGTGTCACGAACCTGTTGCTGGCTCGTAGTTCTCCGCGGCTCGCCTCTCCACGCCAGCGGCGGCTCATGCTCGATCTTATGAGTGGCATGGAGCGTTCTCCACGCCGCTCCAGCTGCCGGCGCAGGTCGAGCCTCGGTCCCCCGTCGCGTCACTTCCGGCTGCACCGGCGCACTGGACCCCCACGCTATGTTTTTGGCGGGGGGAACCAGGGCAACAGGGATTAAACAGCCCTGTTGCCCTGGTTTCCCCCACCAAAAACAAAGCGCGGGGATCCAGAGCGCTGGAGCAGGGTCCCATCGCATCACTTCCGCCACGCCAGAAGTGACGCGACGGGACCAGCGTGGCCGGCGCTGCCGGCACGGCTGGCTCACCGCGGCTCGCCAAGCTGCGGAGCCGCTGGCCGCCTGCAGGTAGGCAGGCCCACGCGACCCTCGCGTGGAGCCGAGTTCGGCCCCACTCAGCCCGCGCGAGCCAAACGGATACATCCCTAAATTTGTGAATATCTTGCGACTTCTCCATGACAACATGACGGCAACGGTCTTGGACAACAACAGCTCTCATGGTGCTCCATTTAAAGTGGGATCAGGTGTTAAACAGGGATGTTTTATCACCCCAACATTATTTGCTATTTTCATTGCCATGATTTTACATCTTGTCGAGGGGAAACTATCCACTGGTGTGGGAATTATATATCGAACAGATGGAAAGCTTTTTAATCTCAGTAGGCTGAAAGCAAAAAGCAAGGTAATTACAACCTCTGTTGTGGAACTTCAGTATGCTGATGATAATGTGGTCTCCACACATTCAGAGGATGATCTGCAAACTATCCTAAATGCTTTTGCAGAAGCATATGAAAAACTTGGTCTCTCACTTAACACCAAAAAAACCTTTATTAGCAAGTGCTTCATCAGCAAGAGCAAGTTAACCCTTTGGTGATGCCATCTATCCAGCTTGGCGGGGCAATACTGGAAAATGTTGATCATTTTCTCTATCTTGGCAGCCATCTTTCTGTTACAGCTAACATTGACACTGAAATCCAGCATCATTTGAGCTCCGCAAGTGCCGCATTTTCTCGAATGAAACATAGAGTGTTCGAGGATCGGGATATCTGTAAGGAGACCAAAACGCTGGTTTATGAAGCCATTGTATTACCAACTTTATTGTATGCCTGCGAAACATTTCATTTCATTTCATTTATTTCATTTCTATACTGCCCCACAACCGAAGCTCTCTGGACGGTTCACAATAGTGAAACATGGACTATCTATAAACGTCATTTCCACTTCCTTGAAAGATTTCATCAATGTTGCCTCCGGAAAATCTTGCAAATTACTTGAGAAGATAGGTAAACAAATGTCAGTGTACTGGAAGAAGCAAAGGCTACTAGCGTTGAAAAAATGATCTTTCAACGCCAACTTCAATGGACCGGTCATGTTGTTCGAATGTCTGACTGCTGTCTCCCAAAGCAGTTACTTTATTCCCAACTCAAGGATGGAAAGCGGAATATCGGTGGTCAGTATTAAAGATATTCTTAAAACTAATCTAAAAAAATGCAATATAATAAACATAGAAAACTGGGAAGCTCTGGCCCATGAACGATCTAAATGGAGGTTGGCCTTTCACAAAGGTTCCATGGACTTTGAAGAAGCCCGAGTGCAAGGTGAAAGGGAGAAACGTGCTAAGCGAATAGCACATCAAACGAATCCTTTACAGGACCATCTTCCATCTGGTAACCTGTGTCCTCACTGTGGGAAGCTGTGTGGATCTAGAATTGGCCTCCACAGTCACTTACGGACCCATCACTAGAGTCTACACAATTTTTTAGAATTTCCTCCTTTTATAATTTTCTTTTTGTAATTTTTATCCTGGAAGACAATCTTACTCAGTCACGAGTGATCGCCTACTACTACTACTGAATGTTTTGATTCTTTCATTTTCATGTTGTATAGTCTCACTCTCATGGGCTCTCCACAAAACACTGCTGGGCTGAAAGCCTCTGTGCAAAGAGCCCGCAATGCTGTGACAGTCCACGCGGCATTTAAAAGGTAGAAGATAGAAAGAAGACCCCCCCCCCCTCGGCCACTTCCTACACTTAAAAAATAAACAGATCCACTGCCCCAATGAGAAGATTCTTCGAAATTATCCCCCTCCCTATGAGAGAGGCAGAAGAAACAGGGAGGGAAGAATTCCATGGAAGTGTGTCACTTTGCCTCATTAGTACATTCACTTCACTCAAGCTCTGGTCAGCTGCTTCTTTTCCTTGCCTATAATGACCTAAGGGGAGGTTAGAGACAAATGAGGGGCAGGGTTCAGCACAGCATTATTTATATATATATTTATTTGTTTTATTTTATTTATACCCCACCTTTTTTTCTGAAAGGAACCCAAGGCAGCTTACATAATCCTCCTCCTCTTCTCCATTTTATCCTCACAACAACCCTGTGAGGTAGGTGAGGCTGAGAGTCAGTGACTGGCCCAAAGTCACCCAGTGAGTTTCATGGCCGAGTGGGGACTAGAACTCGGATCTCCCGAGTCCCAGTCCAACACTCTCACCACTATGCCACACTGGCTCTAAACTCATTATCATCTCTGGACTAATAGGTCTTGAAGTTCTTTGTAGTGCTTCATAAAGTTATTTTACAAGAGAGGGCAGGGATGAGTATGTGCACTACAGGTTGTATCAATAGTACCTCTGTCACTATCTTCTAGTCTCTTAAACATGGTCTCCAAGTGAGGAAAGTTTTTTAGGGGGATGCAGGGGGAAATAAACCCAGCTTCAGTGCTTTGTCACTGAGGTTTGTGGTTGGCATGCAAGATCCTGTGTAATTTTTTTTCCTGGACAGACTTTCTCCCATGCTAATTGAAGGAAGGAGTGTCATTATCTGGTAAAATGGTAGTCCTATCCCCAAAGTGCCTGGATTCTATTAATTATACAAGACACTTTCTTGGCAACATTGTTTTTCCTGTTGTTTAGATTAACCACTGTAAATTCATCTCCAGTTTCAGTGAAACTGCAATCAAACACAGTTCATTTGGGACCTTTGTAAAATATTAGGATAAATCAGAAATAAAACTGTTCATATGCCGATGTGAACATATTATGCCAGTTCTTTCTCATCTGCACTGCCTGCCAGTCTGTTTCCAGGCTCAATTCAGTGTGGCGTACGCCAGTGTGGCGTAGTGGTGAGAGTGTTGGACTGGGACACGGGAGATCCGGGTTCTAGTCCCCGCTCAGCCATGAAACTCACTGGGTGACTTTGGGCCAGTCACTGACTCTCAGCCTAACCTACCTCACAGGGTTGTTGTGAGGATAAAATGGAGAGGAGCAGGAGGATTATGTAAGCTGCCTTGGGTTCCTTTCAGGAAAAAAGGCGGGGTATAAATATAATAAATAAAATAAATAAATAATAAAGTCCTGGTGCTAACATTCAAAGCCCTAAACGGCTTGGGGCCAGGGTATCTGAAGGATCGTCTCCTCCCATATGTACCTGCCCGGACACTAAGATCTTCTTCAGCAGTCCTTCTCTGAGAGCCCCTGCCAAAGGAAGTGAGGCAGGTGGCTACCAGGAGGAGGGCCTTTTCTGCTGTGGCACCCCGGTTGTGGAATGAGCTCCCCAAAAAGGTTTGCCTGGTGCCTACATTGTACTCTTTTCAGCGCCAGGTGAAGACCTTTCTGTTCTCCCAGGCATTTTAATCATTTTAATCCTATAGTTGTTTTTTTAACTCTGTTATTGTCATTTGAACTGCTGCTGCTAGCTTTGCTGTTTATTTTTTAATCTGTGGTTTTAAATCTTATATTTACATTATATTGTATTTTATGGTTTTAACTGTTGTAAACTGCCCAGAGAGCTTCGGCTATTGGGCGGTATAAAAATGTATTAAATAAATAAAATATCCCCCTATAGTGGCTGTGTTCACAGTTCTCAGTAGGGTGTATCCAAACTGAACTGGATAAATGGCAATTATTTGCTAGCACAATGCAATTAGCCTAAAAGTAACTGCGCAGAATTCTTCTTGTGATATGCAAAATTATGCTTGAAATACACAAAACTATCCTTTTTCTTTTGCTGATAAAAAAAAGAAAGAAAGAAATTGACCAGCATGACTGTCATGAACTTGCAAAACAACCACCTACCACATTGCCCACAGCTTTAAATCTGTTCAACAGAAGTAATGTCCAAATAAAAACCTTTATACTGTCTTGTTTCATACAGGGCATTTGGCAGTACTGGATAATAAAGTGCTGGAAAGGTAGCACAAACTGCCTAATAGTTGACAGCTGGTAACACCCACTGGGACTAAAAGAACAGACATAATTGCTTCCTGAATAACATGGAAGACAGCAGAAATGGATGCATATAGCCTTTTCATAGTAATAGATTATTAATCATTATGCTCATTTTTTTATTGGTTATAACCCTAGGTCATCACAATACAACAGAGAAAAATATCCAATGAATTACAAAAGTAAAAGTGGATATATTAAACATAGACCAGAGAAAATGACTAATATCTAGAACTAACAAGCTGGCGGCAGAGCAATACTATGACCCCCTAGACAATGTCTAGGGGGCATAGGATTCTTCAGATTCCCAGATCTGAGGTCGGAGACAGAGCTCCGACATTGGACCAGGGGATCCTCGCTTGGATCCCCCCCACCACAGCTGGCGTGGAAAGGACCGTGCTGTCTGCTTCTCCAAGGTTAATGGAGAAGGGGTAAAGGGGACATTCTGGGGGGCAGAGAGGGAAGGAGACTGATGGCTCTCCAGCCTCCTTTTCTCCCACTCTGCAGCTAGATGGCCAACAATGGCCACCTAGCTTTGCAGAGCGGGAAGAGTGGGGAGGTGGAGATGCTGAGTTCGGAGTCTTACTGGCATCCCCATTGGATTGCACCCTAAAATAGATTTACTACTACTACTGTAGTGGCCTCCAGACTGTGTGTTAGCCTTTTCACTGGATTCCTAGAGTCATAGAAACAGATAGCACCAAAAAGCTATTAGGCCCAATGTGAAGAAATGCCCTGTATTATTATGTAACATTTACTTTGCCTCTGTGAGGCAATGATGTATCTGAGTAGGCCTGAGGCCTTGTTTTGTTACTATTAAAGGCTTGTATAGTATTTGCTTAGTGACATTCTGAAGGGGGGGAGGAGGGGGGGAGAGAATTGCTTTGAATATTGTTAGATGGGGCCTGGATCGGTAAATTCAATTATAATTGGTTTAGGATTCTAGCTAGTCAGAAAAGAGCAGTTCGGAAAGGACAGTTCAGGTTGGACAGTTAGGAGAGACAAAAATTGAATTTGAAGAAGACTTTCTGGGATCCTGGCTTTCTGTCTTTTCAGCCACCAACTAGGGCTGTCCAATCCCAGGAACTGGTGAGAGATCAGGCACAAGAGCTATTTCCTCCATCAACATCTGCTTGCGTGGGCCATTTGATTCTTGCTCTTACAAAGCTTGAAGGTCCTGCTTCAGTTCTGAACAATGAGTTCTCAGAATTCTTCAGTTCTGAGCAATGGCTCTACTTGCCTACTGTTTTTGATACATTGTTTTGTCCTTGGTTCCTTGCTCCACCTTGCCTTCCCTGTCCTGTTTTGCCTTCTCCTTCCCTCTTCTGCCTTTATAAATTCTGCTGCATGCTGAACTTTGACCATGTATGAAAAGACCTTGGAAAGTTGGAAAAGTCACCCATGTGGACTGCTTACCCACCTTCAACAACTTTTATCCTGAGTGAAAGTTCCTCCACTAAAGCAGAAACTGACAGCTGGGAAATGTTTCTGTACACCTCATGGATGAGAATAGTTTTGATCACATTGTAGGTTTTACTAAGGCCTAGTAACTGTTGCTAAAGGTTTTTTAATTATTATTTTCATAGTGTAATTGCCAAACTGAGCCTATGAAATCAAGTAAGGATATGCCAACAAACATAAAATGACTTTTGCAGACATACTGAATTTTCTGTATTTCCAGTTCCAACTTTTTTTTTCATTCTCCTTTGAGACCTCACATTTCTTGTGAATGTTTTGTTTGTCTAATTCAATAGGTGCCCCCTTGAAATATTTAATCTAAGAAGTGCAAGCAGGTGTCCCTTTTAATTTCTTTTTAATTAAAAATTATTTAAAATAGTTTGCCCTACAGTGTTCTTTGTTCCTAAGGAACACTGTAATGATTTGCCGCAGTGGTGAAGTAAACATGGATTATGGAAGTGTAATCGCTGTAGAGATATCCTGAGCCTATAGCCACTGTAATTACAATTGTCAATTAATAACCTCACAACACAATCCTATGCGCACCTACTCAGAAGAAAGTCCCATTAGCTTCAGTGGGGCTTACGCCCATGTAAAGTGGGAATAGGACTGCTGCCTAAGTGGCTGAAACTACTGCTGTCAGTTATGATCACCTATTTTGACTCTTACCTTGTCAGGCAATTGGACAACAAAGGTCCACTGGAAAGTGATAATCAACTTCATGTAGCTAAGCAGATTATGGGTTGCATCCAATAGTTTCCATGTGGCAGTAGAGTGGCATCCACTAGCGCAGGGGTGGACAGCCCTCAACCTAGTAGGCATTCAAGGTGCAGCTGGACAGCCATCTGTCAGGGATGCTTTGACCTGGATTCCTGCATTGAGCAGGGGGTTGGACTCGATGACCTTGTAGGCCCCTTCCAACTCTACTTTTCTATGATTCTGTTATTCTAATTTCAGGCAACCCACACCCTAATTTCAAAAGCCCTCTACATGCAGTCTGTTCATACCTCTGGGAAGAGTGATCTGTCCCTTCCCTGGCAGCGAATTGGCAGCACACTGAACTTGATGGAAGAGGGAGAGAGAGAAAAGGGGGTAGCAGGAAGAGAGACAAGAGAATGGCAGAAAGAGAAAAGAGATGACCCCTCCACTTTTGACTCTGACCCTACCCACTGCTGACTTTGGCCCTAATCACTGCTGACATGCAGCCCCCATCAGATTATACTCAAGGAAATGAGGCTGAAACAGACCATGAGAAGTTTCCACTGCCTTCACCCCATCTGCTTTATCTTATATTTTAAAATTAGGTAATGTGAAGTTCCAGAGGTGGTGACCAGTTTGTTCTATGGTCCAAAATACACTCCAGAATACTACACCTAAACCTTTAAAATGTGAATTCAGAGCCAATGTAGTCATTGCTTTAGTGAACAGTAAATGAGCTGTTTCCATTGTTAGCTTTCCTACTCTCAACTTACCTTTAATATGTAATCAAACGTATCTTCAGCAGGATCCTTACCAAGGCCCAATCTTTGTAGGAGCAGGACTTTCGTAAACATAGATGCTATATAAGTTTATACATACAGTACATTATATATATATATATATATATATATAGTCATGAAGCTAGTTATGTTACTTTTCCTGATAACAAACATGCATACACAACTTCATATTAAACACAGGATGTGCATAGATATGAACTCTTACATCTGGGATTCTGATATAAGGATGTACAAATCAGCAAACTCGAGCTCATAAAGGTTCTCTGAATTCCACCTTGAAGCTTGTTCTTACTCAGGGCCGTATCTGATTCATGGCCGTATCTGATTGTGAACTTTGTTTTTGTTTGTTTTTGCATGAAAATTCATGCACATTTCCCCAAACATACACATCAATTATTCACATTTTTAAATGTATGCATTTTTCTCGCATTGATTAAAAATGTGTTTGTATACATTTTTCAAATGTACACTTTTTTTTTGTTCCACAAATCACATTGCAAATTTGGAAATGGATGGACTTCAACTGCAGATCATACTCAGGTCTGTGTTCAGTTCTGGGAAGTGCAAACTGGGTAAAACAAACTGAAACAATTTTCTTGTACATCCCTATAATTTGTGAATCGCCCATCTGGCCGGCCACCCGGCCACCCTGGGTGATGTACAATTAAAACAATGCAATAATAAAACATAACAATTAAAACAGTATAGAAAAAAATATTTTAAAATCCTAACCCACCCCATATTCCATACTTGTCAAAGAACTTGTCAATTTCATCCTCCACTTTGCCACTTCTGGAATGAGTGGGTGTACGGAGCCTTGAAGTGTAGGGTGAATATATTGAGCAGGGGGTTGGACTCGATGGCCTTGTAGGCCCCTTCCAACTCTACTTTTCTATGATTCTATGATTCTATTCTCTAATATGAAACCAAGAATAGTAATGTCTCATGACCATCAGCTTATTACAAATATGTAAAATACCCAGCATTTTGGGGAATGAAAGTTTCAAGTAGATTCAAATAGGAAACAACTAAGTATCACCTGTATATTTTGTGGCTTTACGTTTGCTCCGTTTTGTCTATTTCAGTCTTAGCAGAACCTGAATTGTGTAATTTGCATAATGATAGTTTATTCAGAAAACAAATACCAAATGCATAATGCCACTAAGTATTGAAGGCACTTCCTGCAAACATCTGGCCCTACAATTACAAGTACAAGTAATGAGAGATCCAACATCACAGCAGGAAAATTATTGATGTATAATTATGAGAAGGCACTCATGGTGCCAGATGGCATTACTTAGAAGGTGTTCTCTTAGTGGCATGAAGTTGCAGACAGAAACCTACAAATGTGATTAAATGCATATAGGTGTCAGTAAGCTATGTAGAGTGGCACACAACATCAGTCTGATGGGCTTTACATAAGAGAGCCCCTGCATTCGTGATAGAAGCTAGCAGGCCACAGACACAATTGATTTACAGAAATTTGGCAGTTAGGGTCTAGGCACGAAGGCTTATTTTTTGCTAGAAGAAGTTCCATAGTTGGGTCAAGAATTTTTAGCAAGTACGTACAAGGAGCCCTGAAGTTTCAGAGCGAAGGCTGAACTATTTAGGGATATATGGTACTGGGAATTCCATTCTGTTAAAGCCTGATGGGATTTTCTGATAAGTGGTGGAGGACTGTAGTAGTTTCTGTTTCCCCCGATTCCATTTGTATTTTTTGTGCGCATTAAATAAATAGATGCATTGGGGGGGGGGTGATTTGTGCAAATGGGATAGCATTTATTATTGTTTATTGGATCCTTAAATTTGCACAAATGGAAACATGTTTTATTATCATCATCTTCTTTCAGGTCTTCAAATTTGCACAAATGGGATTGTGGTTTTTAAAATATTATTTTACAGGTCTTTAAATTTGCACAAATGGGGTTGTAATATTTTTTTTAATTTAATTTTTTTATCCGTGTGGTCTTTCACAAGTCCACCTGTCTGCTATATATTCCCTTGTAAATATCCTTGTCAGTTTTATCCTCTCCACAAATTTCTTCATTTTGCCCAGTAGAGCCATATTCCATACTTGTCAAAGAACTTGTCAATCCCTATAATTTGTGAATCGCCCATCTGGCAACCATTTCCCCTGGCAAGGCAACTAGCTTTCTAGTTCTGTCCCACTGTAGTCTGAAATGGTACAGGCGAAGAACAGGTTTACAACCTCAGTAAGAACTAGTTCAGATTGTCTCATTCATAGGGTTGGTGCAGTTGACAGTTTCTCCCATGGATAGCTTCACAGTGTATGAAAACAGGAGGAGGGGAAACCATACTGGGGAGTGGGAGGGAGCGCATGCTAACTGTGTCATCCATGTTGATGCTGCTATTAGTCCCTGGTCTGCTGCTTAGATGATTAGGGACCAGCTTGGGGATCCACATAGTCCCCGTGTAGCTTGCAAATGTCAGACACACTGCCTGACACCCCAGAAATCCTGTCTGGGAATCACAAACAGTCAAGCTTAGGGATTCATGAGAATTTCATTTCAGCTCACAAATCATTCAAACTTTTATTGCCCGCAATCCCAAACACAAATAGGGAGGGGGGGGTTTCCACAAATTCCTGAACCTGCAATGGTGTTCAAGAAATGCTTTAAAATGTGCACTTTAAAATGCTTTCTTTTCCCTTCCAAAAAAATACGCACTTTCATGCTTTAGTCAGGGGGGGGGGGAGTGTGCACTTTTGAAAAATGGGTATGAAAATGCACACTTTCCCTGTTTGAAATTCACACTCTCCTAATTTGAATGAAAAGTAAAACAGGTTGCAAATGAGAACAAGAGCAAGAACCAAGGTATGAACTGGAGTTCCAGCTTCTGGTGCCGGCATGCTCTACGGTTGGGTGGATGCTCAGCCTCCTCAGCCTCTACAGGGGATATATGCTCCTCAGGGGCCCCATCCAGGGGTACATCGGAGTCACTGGTGGACCTGGTGTAACTTCCCTGATAGGGGTGTGAGTGTCAGGATGATGCACAGGGTTATTGGATTCTACAGTCTCCGAATCATCATCCATCATCATCATCTGTCAAGTCATCCTGACCTGGGTCAGGCATGTCAGTCAGGAGCCTGCCAACTTTCCCCATTTGAAATGCTCACTTTTCCCATTCAAAGAAGTGAAGAAGAAAAAACACAGGCGGAAAATGAAAATGGGAGCGAGTCAAAATGAAGTTCAAAAGTGATTCTCGTAGAATTTAGGCAAACTCAAAAATTGCTAGTCAAGTAGTCATCCCATCCCTAGCTCAACCCTTAGGGATGCTTGAGAAATTTGATCATTATGAATTCTATATGAAGTAAGTAACCTCATCTACAACTTCTAAAATAATGTATGGATTGGAATTTAGTTATCCACCAGCTTTTCCAATTCCCAAATATTTCAGCACAGGTTTCTGCTTAAAAACACACACATCAAATACAAATTTTGAGAGAAAAGACATGTAGAAATGTGTGTTTTAGGAGACAATACATTTAGGAATATGTATTTAAATACATATTTAAATATGAATTTTGTGCAGGTGGTTTAAAAAAACAGATTAACATGCAATTGGGATGTGACAAGTTTATGGATGAACTCGTGTGAAACGAACACATGTATTGCTCAGTTGAGCTTTTAATGGATTTTAAGCCACTCTCTGTTTTATCCTAAAGAAGATTCCCATTGTTGTTTTTAGTTCATTGTTTAGATATTCTAGTGTATTATCTAATTTGCATATCAGCTTGAGCACCCATTAGGCTGAGGGGTGAATCGTGTGTGTGTGTGTGTGTGTGTGTGTGTGTGAGTGTATAATAAAAGGAGATAGACTTGCCCAATCCCTATGCTACATACACAGTCAACACATAGTTGCTACAACCACATACACAGTCAGCCACTTGCTACAATTGACACTGCCTTAGAATTTGCTCAGTTGAAATAGACCACCTTGAAATGCAATATGTAGGAAGCAGAGAATGTCAGCACAGTCACTGGCACACCTCTTTACTAGGTGCTCCTGAAACCAAGATTTCTCACATCACCCTGTTGTTGTAGAGACATTTTTAAATACCTTGTGGACCCAGCAGCTATGTATATCAACAGCAAGCCCCTGGGAGAAATTTAGTCAGCACAGTGGTTGGACTGATGAAGATATGATGTACCGGTAACATGCATTAGTTTCTGGGGTTTGTGACTGTTTGAACTGACCATGACATCAAATACTCCCCCGTGTTTAGAACATGTGTGTGTATAATATATCATATTGATTAGGATCATCCTCATGTAGAAGGACATGAGAATAAATGATAAGTCAAGAGAGAAGTGTTGAGCAATGTCTCATTCTTTTCACAGAGTGCCGACAGGTGGATTTGGAAGAAAGTGTTGGCTGCTTATTATAGTGATAGATGTGAGGATAACTGGTGGTGGTGGCTTAGAAAAAAGAGCTTTAGCTGTGCATCCTCTTTTACTGCATTGGGGGAAATCCCATGGATATGTATAACAACACAATCTCTTTTGGAGATATTGAAAAAGTAACAGTTTTATTGCAGCAAATACAACCAAGAGTTGTGTGGCATTGAAAAGCCTATCAGAGTTTTTGTGGCATAAGCTTTCATGGACATTAGATGAATGAAGTGTTATCCTCAGTTGGCAGATATAGATACAGAGAGAGAGAGAGAGAGAGAGAGAGAGAGAGAGAGAGAGAGCTGCCTAGGGGGAAATGTAAATAATGGGGCCAAAAAGGTAATGAAATGCAAAAAGTCTGCGACATATTTCATGCCTCTGATGAAGTAGGGTTTAGTCCACAAAAAGCTTGTACCACAATACATGATTTGAAGTTGCCACAAGGCTCGTTGTTATACCAGAGACTGTAATTCCGTGCCATAGTTAGCATGATGAAAAGCTCAATTAACTTCTTCATGATCAGAGGATATCTGCGGTGACATTGTCCCAGGGACCTTGGAAAATGTAGTTCTGCAGGATGCTCGGGCCTTCAGTATGGATGCCAGGTGCTGTGAAAATTATATTCCCTACAATCTCTTGGTGCCTGGGACAATGCAGCCCTTGCAGTGTGCAAGGTACAAGCAGGAAGCCCTGCAGAAGGTGCTACCTCCCCATTGCAGCTGCTTAGTGGGAAAGGAAAGGGACGTGAGCATGTCTCAGGGATTTCTGGGTGATTTGGGGCGGGGGGAGGATGCATCTTTGAAATCCCAACGGAGTCAACATTTTGGGCTCAGGGGGGGAAAGTGAGTTATTTTCTGATTTGCCAGCAAATAGGTCACTTTGCCAAGCCCAGTTTTGAATTGACCTGAGAGGAATTTGCCCATCTTGCTAAAGAAACCTTTAGGTTTATAGTGGTCTGGAGAAATGCCCCCATCCCTATGATTCATGCTCTACTGCACATGAAATTTGCTGCCATAAAGAACCAAATATCTGCTTTGGTCACTGTTTCTGACTATACTTTCTTGTCTCCCAGCCCCTCAAGTCCCCAAACTTTAAGCGTGGCACACATTCAGGCTCCAAAGGGAGCTCCTTTTCCCACCCCATGTCCCCCAAGTCCCTAGGTGGTAGGCCCCAGAAACCCCCTTTTGCCCTAAAGTCACCTCCAGGCTTGTGGGGAAAGAAAGGAAAAGGGGAAAAAACAATGGGAAAAACCTGGGGAAATTCTGCTGGGAAAAACCTGGGGAAATTCTGCTGGGAAAAACTGCTGGGAAGCATTTTTTAAAAAAGAAATTCTCCCCCTCCCCAGCTTTTCTGGGGTTTCCCCCCAGACCTTTACATTTCTATATGCTCTCTAACTGCACTGCCCACCTGTTGCAACCAGATTAAATTATTCAAACAGAGCTACTACCCATATAGCCAATTATCCCCTGGTGGATCAGTACAGAGTAGGAGAAAAAACACCTAGCAGCCTGGGCCAATATGGCTGCTCAACAACACCAACAAAAAAATCCTACTTGGCTCTGTAGCAATCGCCCACTCTGAATCATATCCCAGGGTGGGAGGTTGGCTGATATATATATATATATATATATATATCAGTTATAACAACAAAAAAAGGGGGCAGGGAACAACAAACATCAGCACCAACAAAACAAAACAAAAAACCCAAAAGCATATGTATTCCAATAACTATTCCAAACACCATTAATTCAAAAAAAGAGAGAAGGGGTGGGGGAAAGATTAATCACTACTTTGTTGACAAAATGGGAAGTGTGCTGAGGAGAAGGTGGGGAAGGCTTATGTAGCCTGGCTGTGCTTTGCCTCCCAAGTACTGGCATTGAACTGTAGCAGGACTGCCTCCTTCCAGGGACAGACAGCAAAGGCCAGCTCCAGGGACAGACAGCTTTGCGCCATGAGGAAAATCCAGTGGGCTTGCACGTGCATTGCTCATCAGCTTTACTATCAGAACTGGTTTCTGAGTTGGATGAATTGCTAAATGAACACTTCTTTCAAGTTGTTGCCATTTGCTTCATCTCCTCCTTTAAAGAAAAATGGCACTGCAGCTTTTCCTTTTAATTCAGAGGGCATGGTGCGATTGTTAAAGTTTTGAGTCCATCAAAGTTTGTTGTTGTTTTTTTTTAATCCCACAATTAAAATGGAAAGGTTCAAGTCCAATGTAAAATATGTAAGCTTGGGTGCATACTGGTGTGTCCCCCCCCTTTTTTCTTTTTCCTGTTCCATCTTAAAGTGGTGAAATCCATTATACTTACTTGGGTTTTTAGAGCTTAAAGGTCTTAATATAGACTACAGAAGAAAGAGCTTAGAGAAAATCCTCTCTAAGTTTATGAGCATAGCGAGAACATAATTAAAGTTAACCATGAGAATAAAAGGTAGAAAAACAGTGTAAAATACTGTACAAGCTACCTTTGAAATATCCTGAGATAAATCCAAATGGAGATTGCTTTTTAAAATACTTTTATGTATCATAGTATTCAAAATCTCTAGTGATCCTGCCTCTTCCTTCCAAACTCCCCTTGTTTTTCATAAAATCTTTTTAATACAAGCAATTTCTAGTGTGAGGTGCCTCACATATCGAAATAGTGGTGCTGATCATAAGTCTGAGTAATTCAAACCACTTTTGTCATATACAACCTGCATTCTATGTAAACACCGTGTATATATAGCGAGGGGGAAACTATAAATCATCATGCACTTTGTGTGTCTGTAAATGGAATGCATTAAGAAGTGCCACCAGCAACTGAACCCTCAGTTCCAGACTGTTATTCAGATGTTAATGTAGGCTTTTAAAAAGCAATTTCCTTGTTCACCTGTGGCGAGTAAAAAGAATCTCCATACCACCATGCAAGAAAACTTTACACAATCTTTCTTCTACACCACAATTGACTAACATAGGCATCTGTGGGCAACTGAGCTAATCTCTTTTATGGACTTCTTATTTGCAAGGCTTGTGTAAGGGTTAAGCCCAGCACCTCTGCAGAGGCGCCTCAAGAAGACCTGGGATCTGATTCTGAGTCAGACGAGGAGGTGGCTGAGAGGGCTGAGGCTTCAAGGCCACAGCAGATGGAGTTTGGTGGGAATGTTTTGGATAGCCCTGAGAGCCTTTCTGAAACTGCGGGAACAAAGATACTGGAGGAGGGACTAGTTGAATGAGGAGGGAGGAGCAGTGTAAGCCAGCACACCGGTCAAAGATATTTGTTGACTGAGAGACTTCCCCAGTAAAGGATCCACCCTAGTAGCAGGGTGTGGTTAGCACAGCTAGCCTGAACAGAACGGCTGCAACCGGTTCCCATTAATCTGGTATCCATTTTCTTTCCATGAGCTGCTTTATTTACAGAAGCTAGCTATTACCTACCATTGCTAACACAGCTTGTCTCTTTTATAGCCATTGTTTGTAACCCAACCTACTGTTGGGTTACAACCAGGGTTTTTTTTCTGGTGGAACTCACCGGAACTGAGTTCCAGCACCTTTTCTTCTATTAATTGCATTACAATTTAATCGCCATCTACTCCCGAGGAAATGTAATCCAAGAGTTCCGGTACCTTTTTCTCCAGAAAAAAAGCACTGGTTACAACCTACTGTTGGGTTAGCCTGAAGCAAGATTGACTCATTTGTATTGTTTTTACATAATAAAGTTAGCTACTTCGAATCATGACTCATACCTGTCTGCAATGAGAAGCGAGGCAGCAGCCCTTGACAGCTTGTTCCTGGGAAGAGTAGAAACCACGGAGGACCTTGTGGCACTTTAAAGATCAACACATCATGATCTTTATGATCATGATGTGTTGATCATCATCATGATCAACACATGATTGTGTTGATCATGAAAGTTCCTAGCTTTCATGAACTAGAGCTGTGAGGTAGGGGTAAAGGGGTAGAACCCACATCTCTTTCCTGTATACATATACATATTTATTTGGTGAGGGCCTCCAGGCTTGAGAAACCAGAGAACTGCTGCCAGTCAGACTAGGCAATAGTGGGCTAGATGGTCCAATAGTCTGACCTGGTATACAAGGCAGCGCCTGGTGGTGCAATAGTGGGCTAGATGGTCCAATAGTCTGACCTGGTATACAAGCAGATTCCTGATGGTGCAATAGTGGGCTAGATGGTCAAATATCCTGGTGGTGCAATAGTGGGCTAGATGGTCCAATAGTCTGACTGGTATAAACCTGGTGGATGCAATAGTGGGCTAGATGGTCAATATCCTTGCTGGGGCTAGATGTCAAGTCTGACCTGGTATACAAGGCAGCACCTGGTGATGCAATAGTGGGCTAGATGGTCAAATATCCTGCTGGTGCAATAGTGGGCTAGATGGTCAAATAGTCTGACCTGGTTTATTTATTTATTTATTACATTTCTATACTGCCCAATAACTGACGCTCTTTGGGCAGTTCACAACAATTAAAACCACAAAATACAACATCAACTACTGTATAATAATTTAAAAACTACACTATAAAATAAGAATAAAAGCCAAAAAAAGAGCATAACGTAGGTGCCAGGCAAGCCTCTCTGGTTGTTCATTCCACAACTGGGGTGCCACAGCAGAAAAGGCCCTCTTCCTTGTAGACACCCACCACACTTTCTTTGGCAGGGCCTCCCAGAGGAGGACCACTTAGGGTCCAGGCAGGTATATATGGGAGGAGATGATCCTTCAGGAAACCTGGCCCCAAGCCATTTAGGGCTTTGTAAGTTAATACCACCACTTTGAATCGGGCCTGCACTTGGACCCGCAGATGGTAAAGTACTGGCCTAGTATGATCATGTTGGCCAGTCCCCGTTACCCAATCTTTCTGCCCTATTTTGGACCAGCTAAAAAAACACAAAATGTTCTATGCATCTGCATGCAGCAGCTAATCTGCTGCTGAGGAGCTGACTTTAGGCATAAGAATAAGACAACAATCTGTATTTTTATAAGAGGGTCCAGCAACAAGCAGAACTTTTTATGGGTTGATGGACAAGGCACAATATTTCCATATTAAGACATTTTTCTCTCTCTGTCCAAGTCTTGTATATATAACTAGGCTTTGGTAATCTGCATATTTATTCAGTTAAAATCTATATGATTAATATAACTACCCCCCCAATAATCAGCTGACAGTGTCATATATTGCATATGCCGATGACAGCCAGAAGAAGGATCTTTCTCACTGAAGCTGCAAGTCTGCAGATAATGCACTCCTTAATCCTGACTCTCTCTTCCACCTGAGCTCCTCTGATGCTCAAAATGGCTGGGTAGTTTATTCTCCCTATTGTCAGCCCTGAAGCAATTAGATCCAGCATTCTTGGAACAAATGGCGACATACATTTAAGCCATGCACGGCCAAGCCTTGACAGTGTGTAATATGCCATGCCCAATATCTTTCTTTAAAAGCTTCCAAAACCCTAAGATTTCACATTGCGCATCTTGACTCAGCAATGTAGTGAATCCACAGACCATACATAATATATCTATCTCATGGGTCTAGATGAGCAATGAGACCTATTTTGAACAAGTGTATGTGCCGCAGAAAGATCCTTCAGCACATTGGCTGGGAACTAGGAGATCTGAAAGTTATTGTGGGAAATGTCTGGTTGCCTGAAGGCTAATATTTATCCACAATGAAGAAAGAAGAGGGATGCTCCAGTGCTTTATCAGAGGAATAAAATATTAGAAGGAAGCAACAAGGTATCGGCACAGTAGAGAATTCAGCCACCAGAAGCAGACTCAAGAGATTAAGTGGAGAGGCAGTCCATTTAAATAAGGCGTTGTTGTTGTTTTTACAAAGCTGAATGAGAAAATACATTTTTCGGTGTCTAGTGCATTATATGACTAAAGCCACGGGCCAATCTGTGGCATCAAAGAGGATCATAGTCTGTGAAGGTGGGAGAAGGAAAGGTGTCCTTTCTATAGTGCCTGGAAAATGTAACATTTAGAAATAAGGGCTTTGAGTTTGAGCCAAATCTAAGGACATGTTATGCCTAGACCCATCTGCCTGGGGATGTACAGATTCTGTGAAATCATTCTTTCTTTCTTTTTTTTGGTGGATTGTCAGGTGTCTTTTGTTCCGTCATCCACTCAGTGATGGAATTGGATTTATTCATTTTTACCAGAATTTCATTCTGCTTGTGCTAATTCACATTAGCATTAATTTGCATCAGCACTAATGTGAATTAGTGCAAATCTCTCCCTCCCCCAAAAAGTGAAAAGCCAGTCTGCAGGTCTGTGGAATTCACATGACTCAGAAAAAGCTGGTCCACTACAGAATCTAGAGATCAGATCCATAAAAATCCGAACCCATTTGAATCCGTTGTGAATTTCTCTGGCATCCCTACTTCTGCCTGCCTTGTATAAACTATAAACTGCCTCTCTGATCTGTTACTTCTTAATTATTACACCATTTATATCCCACCTTTCTCCACTGAGAAAGTGGCTGGAGTATACTCTGTGGAGTATACATTGGAGTATACAATAAACAAAATAAAAGACAATGGGTTGGACCCAGACCAGTCAGTTGAATTTAGCTCCTATTGAATCCAGTGGGACTTATGTTGTCCCATTGACTTCAGTGAGAACTACATTCATAGATTCATAGATCATAGAGTTGGAAGGAGCCTAAAAGGCTATCAAGTCCAACCCCCTGCTCAATGCAGGAAACTAACTTAGTCTGGATCCAACCCATTATCTTTTATTTTGTTTTGTAGTCTGGATCCAATCCAGTATAATAAAACAATAAAAAGAACAAATAAAAATAATAATGGCAAAATCAGTAGCAGTTTAAAACATCAGAAAAGGGCATGAATTAATTAAAGGCACACTGGAATTGCACTGTCTTCAATGCCTGGCCAAAGGCAGACTGTGATGGGGCTGTTCCTGGGTGCCAAAACTTTAAAAAGCTCTGTCTCGCCCTCTCTTTCATGCTCACCAAAGGCATTTCAGGCACTGCTGAAGCGCTGAAATGAACATTCTCTTTGTTTTGACACATTCTTTTGTTTGGAAGCATTTGAGAATATTTGGAACAAGAGGCCACCAAGTCTCCTTCATTTGCTTCTGCAGTGTTTGCTTTTCTCAGATTAGAGGTGTGTTGTCTGCAGGAAGAGAAGAAGCCTAATTAAAGTACAGTCATGCCTTGGATTGAGAGCATAATTCGTTCCGGAAACGTGCTTGTAATCCAAAACACTCTTACCGTATATACTCAAGTATAAGTTGAGTTTTTCAGCACATTTTTTGTGCTGAAAAATGCCCCCTCGACTTATACTTGGGTCAGCGCACTTATACTGGAGGCAATAAGTTTTCCCAGTTTTTTTGGGTGAAATTAGGGGCCTCGACTTATATTAGGGTCCACTTATACTTGAGTATATACGGTATATCAAAACGAAATCCCCCCCAAAAAATTTGTACAGAGATTTTTAATTTAAGCCGTACTACAGTACTTGTATTGCAAGACGCCGCTTGTATATCAAGTAAAATAAATAAATAAATAAATATTTAAAAATTGCTTGTCTTGTAAAACGCTCTCAAACCAAGTTACTTGCAATCCAAGGTATTACTGTACGTATTTCATTCCCATGGCAACTTTATTAATAGGCCACTGATACCTTTTGGAATTACCTGAGCTGAAAAACTCACTCCACCTGTGATAGAGGCAGATCTTTCCTCCATACATGGGTTTGGGCTGAGTGCTAGGGTCAAACTGAAAAGGTCATATTTAGAAGCAGCAGCAGCAACAACATGCCTCAAAGATGTGTACTTTCTGGAGTCTTTGAAAAGATGGGCTGCCCCTCCCAGATCACACTACTGTACTGACCCAATCTAACAGGGTCTCCAACTTTTCCTACCCCTCCATTAAAGAGACTCAGCTGAGAAAGGGAGAAAGAATGATTTTCACCCCCCATCATGGCATGTTGGGAGGGCACCAGTTTGGGAAAGGCTGCAATAGGACACCTGCTATTCATTCATCAGGCATGCTCAAACCATCAGGTGCATCTAACAATTTGGCTGCAGGCAGCCCCTTTTGTGTATCCTCTAAATAAAATGGAACAGTGTTCTGTGGGTTTGATTTCCACCACCCTTTTCATGCAGTTTAGTTGTTCATATATGTGTAGAATTCATAGATAGATAGACAGATGCCTCAACTTGGAACTGGAAACTTTCCCTGATTAGATGGTTTGATTCTACAAAGTGCAAAGCTATGGAAATAAAGTATGTGACTGATGGTTGAAATTAATGCCTCTTCTCAACATTCCTGTTCACCTTTGTAATATTCCTACTGAAAGGTTTTCTGTAGAAAGTTTTTCCATTAATAAAGAATAGGTGATTATTTAAAGTCATTAAGGATAAAAAAGATATTTTAGCAGTACACTCTGATTTGATATTTTAATTATCTGTTCTCCATTTGTTTAAGCCAAACTGTTTCATATGCGTATTATGATCATCTCATTAGAGTGAGAGAGAAAACAGTGGATATATTCAATAACCATAATCTTTTGTTTCTAATAATTTTGCCACTGTATATCATCAATCACATTTTTTTTTATCCTTGTCCTTTCCTTCTGTATTGCCAATCCATCAACTGGATAATTTAATCTTTTGAAGGTAAATTTGCATCCCATAAACATTTAACTATCATCACAGATTTGTTATGCCAAGGTCAGCCGCAATTACTAAACCATGCATTTTTGTTTTGTTTTGTTATGATCCTATACAAAAACTCATCTCATGAGACAAGACTAATATCTGATATGCTCTGCAGATAGATGGTTTGCAGATAGAATAGTTTGTTATATATTCCAGGACTTTACTGAGCATTGCAGAGGAGCAAAGCACAGGATCAGGTAATGTTTCCAATGTAAGTGCACGGGGGGGACTCCTTAGATTTGAGGTTACTTGCTTTGTTCAGCATTCTGATTCTTTCTGTGGGCCATCAAGGAAATCCTGTTCCCTAGTTAGCATGATGGTAGAGGAGCTTTAGAGACATGCAAGGCAGAGTTCTGTCCCGTGTGGTTCACACAGGACAGCATTTGCTCAGTTTTTAAATGCACTACATTAGCAGAAATAGAGGGCAGGGCCAAGGATGTCCCTGCTATGGAGTGTCATATACAAATGAAGTCTTTAACTGGGTTCAGACAACACAATAACCCACACTCAAGGGCTGAGTATGAATTAAGTGTGGATTGAAGTGTGGGTTGTTGTTGAAACATGGGTTTTTCGCTTGTCTCAACCCAGCTGCACTAGCAAGTCATGGCTTGTTAACCACAAACAACCCATGAAGAGAACCCATGGTTTGTTGCTGGGTAGTGAACGCTGGATTGTTCGCCATGGTTTGTTATCTCAGCTGGGTTCAAACAACATGATAATCCACATTTCAACAATGACCCATAGGCCATGGTTCAATGACAACCTACATTGAACCCATACTCAACCCTTTAATGTGAGCTATTGTGTTGTCTGAACCCAGTCTTTATGAGAGAGAAGATCATAGGTCAGTGGAATAGCACAGGTTTTGCAGGCAGAAGATCCCAGCTCTGCCCCGTGGAGGAACCCCAGGAGGCTCTGCAGAATGAATTGGGAAGCTTAGCAGGCTGGACTAGGCCTGCAGGCTGTAAGATCTGCACCCCTGTGTTAATATAATTGTGCCTAAATTGTGACATGATTGCATGTGTCTCTGCATACCGCTAAACAATTGTTATCACATAGATTTTCCTCACAATCAACTCCACAGAGTGCCAGCATTCATTTTAGGACATCAAACATAAATGTTTTATGCGGGTGAGCGCTGTGTGTGTTTGCACACTATATATAGGAATGTATGAAAGTCACTGGTGGAATTCTCCGATAGTAATTTATTTGTCCGTTCCTTGCCTCTCTCCATAGATATCCACATAAAATCATTCACTGAGTTCAGAAATTGAATCAATTTACTGAAACAAAGAGGAAATGCAAAGGCTCCACCTCTCAATCCTTTTATGTCCACCTGCACTCTGCATTTTCCTTAAAATCAACCTTTGCATGCCCATTGGTCCTAAATCACTGAAAATGTTTAGTAAATTAAAAAAAACAGACTCTCAATTGCTCTGATCAGATCTGGCCTTGTAGGCCCCATCCAACTATATAATCTATGTCTATGTCTGTGTTTTAGTAAATTTGTGCTATTCTCTATGAGTATTTCTGGTATAGCTCACCTATCTGGCACTTCATGAATATTATTATTATTATTATTATTATTATTATTATTATTAAACATTTCTGTACCACCCAGTAGCCAAAGCTCTCTGGGCAGTTTACAAAAGATTAAAGCCTTAAAAATGCAATATAAAACATAATATAAAAACCAGTTACATACAAAACAATTTAAAATACTCAACTATAAAAATCCCAAGAATGGTTAAAAACCTTATCAGATGCTGCCAAATGCCTGAGAGTAGATGAAAATTTAACCTAGTGGTGAAAGGATGAGCATGTTGGTGCCAGGCCAACCTCAGTGGGGAGAGTGTTCCACAATTGCGGGGCTACCACTGAGAATACCCTCTCCCATGTTGCCACCCTCCGAACTTCTTTTGGAGAAGGCACCTGGAGAAGGGCCTCAGATGATGATTGTAGTATACAGGTAGGTTCATTCTGGCAGAAGCAATCCATCAGGTATTTATTCATTTTTATTTATTACATTTTTTAATCGCCCATCTGGCTGGTCACCCGGCCACCCTGGGCAATGTACAACCAATAAAATACAATAATAAAACAGAATTAAAATACAGTCAAAACAGTATAAGTTGTTTTTAAAAAATCCTAACCCACCCCATATTCCCACCTGAAAAACCAAGTTTTTAATGCACTGTGGAAGCTCATCAAAGAGGGGGCATGGCGAAGGTCACTGGGGAGGGAGTTCCATAACTTGGGGGCCGCCACAGAAAAGGCCCTCTTCCTAGTCCCCACCAGCCTGGTCGCTCTGGCTGATGGAATAAGGAGAAGGCCGTCTGTGGCAGATCTTGTTGAGCGGCCTACTTGATGTGCTGGAGGCGCTCCTTAAGATAAGCTGGGTTGGAGCTGTATAGAGTTTTAAAGGTCAAAACCAACACCTTGAATTTGGCTCGGCAAGCAACTGGTAGCCAGTGCAACTCCTTAAGCACTGGAGTGATGTGATTACGCTGGCGGCTGCCCTTAACCAGGTGAGCCGCTGCGTTCTGTACCAGCTGTAACTTCCGAACCATCTTCCAGGGTAACCCCACGTAGAGCGCATTACAGTAGTCTAGGCGAGAGGAGACAGAGGCATGAACCACTGATGGGAGCAGATGATTAGGAAGGTAGGGGCACAGCTGCTGTATCAGATGGAGTTGATACAGCGCCGCCTGGCTCACAGCTGACACCTGAGCCTCCATGGACAGCTGGGAGACTTGAATGACTCCCAAGCTGCAGACCTGGTCCTTCAGGGGTAGATGTACCCCATTCAGCACCAGGTCAACATCCCCTAACCTCCCCTTGTCTCCCACTAGATGTACCTTGGTCTTGTCGGGGTTCAGTTTCAGCCTGTTCCCTCCCATCCAGCCACCTACTGACTCCAGGCACTGTTCAGTCCTGAGCTATGTAAGGCTTTATAGGTCAAAACCATGAAAGAATTGGGCTCAGAAACATACAGGCAGCCAATGCAAGTGGACCAGAATTGGTGTTTCTGGTCCTTCAGACCTTCTGGTCCCTGCAATCAGTCTGGCTGCTGCATTTTGCACAAGCTGCAGTTTCCAAACTATCTTCAAGTGCAGTACCATGCAGAGCACATTGCAGTGATGTAACCTGGAGGTTACCAGAGTGTAGGTTACTGAGGCCAGGTTATCCCTGTTCAGATATGGGCATAGCTGGGCCAGTGGGCCACCAACCAAAGCTGGTAGAAGGCACTCCGTGCCACTGAGGCCACCTGAGCCTCAAGTGACAAAGATGGCTCAAAGAGGACCCCCAAGCTACAAACCTGTTCCTTCAGTGCAGCCCCATCCAGAACAGGTTGACACACCCTCCATCCAGTCAAAAGAAACACCCACTAACAGCATCTCAGTCTTGTCTGGACTGAGCTTCAGTTTATTAGTCCTCATCCAAACCAGTGTTGCAGCCAGGCACCGGTTTAGCACATCCACAGCCTCACCTGAAGGAGATGAAAAGGATATAGAGCTGTGTGTCATCAGCATACTGAGGACAACACACTCCAGAACTCTGGATGACCCCACTCAGTGGTTTCATGTAGATGTTGAATAGTATGGGAGGCAGAACCGACCCCTGGGGAACCCCATGCTGGAGAATCTACGGGGCCAAGCAATATTCTTCAAGCACCACCTTCTGGAGCCAGCCATCTCAGTAGGAGCAGAACCACTGCAATGCGGTACCCCCACTCCCAACTCAATCACTGCAGGAGGATACCATGGTTGATGGCATTGAAAGCTGCCCACAGATCCCTCTGTGGGCAGGCCATCTTAAGCTTTTTAAAATGACATTGTATGTTTTTATTGTTTGTATTTTATGAGTATTATTGTTCTTATGAATTGTTGTAAACCGCCCAGAGAGCTTCGGCTATGGGGTGGTATAGAAATAAAATAAATAATTAATAATAATAATGGGTCCCCCACACTTGCAGGGAGGGAAAGCTGCTGTAAATCTAAACCTCATCAGGAGGGGATCCAACAGTAACAATGGGATCAGTTCAAAGTCCCACAGCTTCAGATCACCAAGGCCAGCTGAAAAAAACTAGTGCTGTGCCAAAAATTTCTTCCACATTATTTTTGACCATTCTCATTCAATTTGATAGAAAAGAAATTGCTTTCAAAAAGAAATACAAAGGACAAGACGTTTCAGAGAAATTATCATGGGTTGGGTCCAGGGTTCTTGTGCTCACTTTACTCATGAGGCAGCTGAGGAACATGCATGAGTGTCCTGTCTTTCATTGTACAATCATCTCTCTGCACCAGCATTAGAGACAAGTTGTATCCACAATTACCCCTCAGAAATTTAACATTTGGAAGATGCAGGGAAAGGCACTGAACCCTAAAGAATGACAAGTAGAGCTGAACCAAAATTACTCAGAAGACATTTTCTCAGAAATGTCCTGAGATTTTTCTTTTCTTACCCCACTAAAAAGAAAAGGTCGTTTTGCATAATGTCCCCAAATTTTATTCCCTATTTTTGGTGGGAATAAAAGTTTGCCTCCCTGCACCCACAATGCCCCAGAGTAATGCTAGGTATGGAGTACTGTGGAGGATGCAAAATGGGGGCCAGGCTGCTGATTTAAAAAAACAAAAACAAAAAAACCGTAAGAGTTTTATTATGGGATTCATTTACAAAAGGGAATAGAGTGTTCTTTGGATTATAGGATGGAATGCTTAAACATACTTACATTAAATATCATTGGTTACAATACCTAATAATAGCATCTTCCCTGCTAATAAGCAGTCGATAGATTTCCCCACAGATCCACTTCCTCTAAACTCCACCCGAGCCGATCCCTCACAGTCAGGAATGGATGCTCCCTCTGCCTTCTTTCTCTTTTGCCTGCTGTGAGCACAGCTCCCTTCTGCTAACGACCAGAAATTCCTTCTACCTTCTGCCCACCCTTGAGCTAGAGAGTGGATGGCATTGGCAGGGCCAGGCTTCTGATACAGTTGCTGCTGTTGCCACTTGCAGAGGCAGTGCAGAAATAAAAACAAAAAATGCTTCGGAGAAAAGGGAGCTGTGCTGCAACCCTTGCCAGTGGTGAGGAGACTTACCTGTGTGAGTCTCCTACCGCTGTTTCTCTGCCCACAAATAGGGTGGAGAATTTCAAGGGGTCATTTGATTTCGTGCAGGGCTCTGAAAAAAAACCCAAATCTAGAGTATGCCCCGCAACATGTGTTCGGCCAGTGTTGTATATTCTGTTGTATATTCCTTTATGACGTGTGCATTTTTATTTATTTATTTTTAGTTTTTCTTAGGGTTGATTTCAAGTCAGTACCTCCATGTCCCTTTTAGTAATACCCAGAGAAACAGACCCGTGTAAGATACTTTGTTTTGCAATTCATCTTCTGCATCTCCTTACCTGCTTCTCTAAAAAAAAAAAAAAAAATGATGATAAAGGTGATAGTCTTACTTTGCTCACATAGTTAAGTATGTATTCTTTACCCTGTTTGAGAATCACAGGACTTATTTCCAGGTCAGCTTGGACTGTGCTTTTATTGTACCTCAAATTAAGCTGGGGCAAAATGAGCAGTATTTGGTGGAGCTCAGGAATTAAATTTCCCCTCTTTTTCAGACCACAGGGAAAATAATTAACCTCCACACCATTTATGCTCTAAAACCCCTCCTTGCTACTTGGCAGGACAATATAAGTGCCCAAGTTACCTGGAGTAAAAGCAACAGGGCTCTGGGGTAGTGTGGTTATACGTGGAGCTGGACCAAAATTTCTCAGAAGACATGTTTCTGAAATATTTCTTTTTTTCTCAGCTGCCTCCCTACTCCCCACCCCTCCAGCCCAGAAAAAGAAGGCCACTTTGCTATTTTTTCTCTGAATATTTCCCTCCACTTTTTGTTTGCTGTAACCACCATTCACCCCAACCCCACCCCACCCCACCCCACCCAACCCCACACCACACCACACCACACCACCCCACACACAATGCCCTGGAATGCTGATATCTGGTGTTTTTCATGGGTGGGGTCAGTGCTTGCAGGGCAATCTCTTTCTTTTTGTTTTAAAATTATCAGGATTGGCACAAATTCAACAGGTGAAGCTTACCCACCCACCCCACACCCCCAAACATGGAGCTTCAGAGAGAAGGGGAAGTTTCTTGCATTTCCTTCTGACTGAGTGTAACCTCACCTGTTAGAGGCACAGAGTCAGCTCTATCTTTGACAATATAAAGATAGGAATCATGTGATAAATTCCCTCATTCACCTCACCGTCAGTCCAGGCTTTCACCTAGCTAATCCCTTTCCCACAGCAACGTGCAGCAGAGGCAGCAGGTAGAGCCTGCACACAGGTGTGCGCACACATCCTCGCCTGGCCCTCCCAGCTTAGCAGCATCTGTTCCCTCCCAGCTTACTGTGGCTGTTCAAGCCTAGGAAGAGCTACTCTTAAAGGGGCCATGGGCAAAATTGCAGCTAAGCTAAAACTGCAAGCTTAGCTGCAATTTTCCCATGGCCCCTTTAAGAGCAGCTTAAAGTAGTTTGCAGTTGCAGGAGGCAGGGCAGTTTGGGACTCTGCATGACAAAGTGAGAAGCCCTGATGGCTTAAGGGGTTTTGTGATTTTTGGATTAAATTGGGGCAATTGGAGACTATGTGAAGGATGCTCTAATCCTCCCACAAAGAACAAGAAGCCTCGGTAAGGCACTGGGTTAAATGCATCATGTAGAGAAGCCCACAGTTATTGGTTATTGAATGTCTCATTCAGATTATTTTTCCCTCCCTCCCACCACCACACACACACGTAATTAAAACTCAATGTTCAAAAACCTTTTTAAAAGCTGAAAATGTTGCAAGAGAAGACAGATTATGTTTTTGTTTGTAATTCTGCCAGGATGGACCATCTGCCACTTTTCTCAACTATTTATCTGCAGGGACAAGCAGATGAAAATGCCTGCAGTGGTGGAAAATTTGGACTTTTAAGATTTGTTAGTTTCTAGGGTTTGTTTAGGGTTTGTTTGTGGTAGAGGATGTGGGGGGGATTAGTTTTTACTTTGTGAAGAGTTCTTCTAAGACCTTTAACATCTTACATATTTTTTTGTTTCTAAAAGTATATAAAAGCTTGTACTTTAAACCTTTCTTTTACTTATTTATTATTTATTTATTTATTATATTTATACCCTGCCTTTTTTCCTTCAAGGAACCAAAGGCAGCTTACATAATCTTCCTCCTCCTTCTCTCCATTTTATCCTCACAACAACCCTGTGAGGTAGGTTAGGCTGAGAGTCAGTGACTGGCCCAAAGTCACTCAGTAAGTTTCATGGATCAGGACTCTCCAACCTTGGGTCCCCAGATGTTGCTGGCCTACAGCTCTCAGCATACCCAGCCAGCATGGCTAATGGCAAGGGATTCTGGGAGCTGTAGTCCAGCAACATCTGGGGACCCAATGTTGGAGAACCCTGTTCTAGATCTTTCTGTTCATATAGTTCAATCCTTATATTAACTATGCTTCGGCTGTTTTGGAAGCTTCTGCCTCCTGCATATGATAGCTAGCACTAGATACCGCTAATGTCTGAGAAAAGAGTAGATCAGAAGTGATTGGATGTGCTTTCACCTTGGACATTGCATGCAACCCAATCACTGTCCACTTCACAGTGCAGCTGAAGAAGTACTGTCCCAGTGTTGTATCTTATCTACCTTCTAATGTGGTTGAGAATCTGTATCTCTTATATTTTATCAGCATCAACTGGGCAGACTTATTTCCCACACCACTATTTGTCATATGCATACCTTCTGTTGTATTTCTGACTCTCTCTGAATCCAAGCCACATGTGAAAAGCAAGTTACAGTCATGCCTTGGATTGAGAGCATAATTCGTTCCGGAAACGTGCTTGTAATCCAAAACACTCTTATATCAAAATGAAATCCCCCCAAAAAAATTTGTACAGAGATTTTTAATTTAAGCCATACTACAGTACTTGTATTGCAAGACGTCGCTTGTATATCAAGTAAAAAAAAATTAAATAAATATTTAAAAATTTGCTTGTCTTGCAAAACGCTCTCAAACCAAGTTACTTGCAATCCAAGGTATTACTGTACGCTGATGTGACATGCTAAGGGAAAATAACTTTTACTGCAGCTGCCACATCTCATTCAGTGGCTATATGAGCAAGAACCATTCATCTGTTACAGCCTCTCATGGCTCTGATTTATCAGCGATACCCAGACTGTGTGCCAGGGCACACTAATATGCCAAGAGAGGGGCTGAAGTGTGCCTTAAAAAAACCACCATGCTGGACACTTCCATCACTCTATGCTTCTTGAGGCAGGAAGGCCCATCCATGTAGCACTGAAGTGTCCTTCCAATTATACAGGAAGTGACATCATCCCAATGGAAGAAGTAGAGCTGCACCAGGAGTCCCTGATGCAACCGATGTAAGGCTGACAGAATCTCAGCTGCATCCTAAAATTGCCAAGAAAGTAGAGCCCCATTCCGGAATCCTGACTGACTGGTCAAATGAGAGGGAGGAACACTGGAAGGAGTTATTACCGTAACTATATTCTCATTAAGTTGCCAGGAGCATGCCTGGCTGTTCTGGGAGCTGATTGAGAAAATACATCATTTCTGAGGGTAGAGTGAAGTGTACCTTTAATTTTAATCCAGATTAGGGGGGGGAAATCGTGTCCTGGGTATGAAAGGTTGGGGGCCATTGTCATTTTTTGGGTGGGTGGCAATATTCTGATCTTCATTAAGACAGCCAGGACACTGATAATGTGTGTGTATGTATTTATGAAACTTTTAAAAGGAGCAGTAGCAAGGCTAGTTTCACAACTAGAATCTACAAAACAACTCAGCGCTACCCGAGCTGCACCTGACCAAGCATAACCCTCATGGCTTCATAAGTTTGTGGGACTGGATTGACTTCATAAATATCGTATCACTTTGGGGAAACTTCCTTCTTGCCCTAATCTGTAAATTGAGAGTAATAATGGACTCATCATAGTATCTGAAAAAGAAATTAATAAAACTAAAATCATTGGACAATCAGATGCTGCAATAGTTAGAAACACATATTGTATATTACATGATTTCCACTTTGTTATAACATGGGAAGCCATTCATATTAGGATTAAAGGAAGAAAATTACTTGCAGATGAGTGCTAAGTAATGTCTTTTTCCTCTCATTTTTCTCCCTATATTTTCCTCATAATCGCTCCATGCAGTCTGAACTATCAATTCAAATGGCACTTTAAACATTACAACCCAGATGTAAACATGGAAATCAATTAGTTGTAGAAATGTGTTTTTGTTAGTCATTTATTCACAAAGGTATACCTGGAGTGACTGATGGGAGAGGTATAAATTATAAATTTATCTAGAGTAGACTGATGAAAAAAATGCTCGTTTTCTGTGACCTCATTATGTTCATTTGCTATTGTAAATCCCTAATTGAGAATTTCTTCTGAAGCTGATTTTAAATCTATCTTCCTTTCTCTTCCATCTGCCAACACTGATGAGCAATTCAGATGTTACCCAGTGGTACTTTATCACATGTATCATATTATACAAGGCCTAATACCAGCTTAATACCAAGACCTAGATCTGGAATGGCCCTTCAGTGTGAGGCTGAACCCTGGAACTACTTAAATATCCAGAAAGAATTGCAGGTCTCTAGGAATATATGATAATACTTTCCCAACATATCCGGGGGCCAAACTAAACGTTCTGCTACTCACGCACAGAGCTATGCGTGATTGGCTCTCTTACTTTTGTGTAAGCACTTGTGGGCCCCATTCAGATTGGGACCGTGGCAATTTGGGAGGGTGGATTTAAGCTCCCCCCCCTCACATTTAAAAAAAGAAAAAGGGAAAAAAAAACCTGTCTCCACTGGTTTCCAATGGAGATGTGTGTTTTTTTCTATTTTTAACCCCCCAGTGGGGCGAGGGATGGAGTTTTGGGATGAAAATGGGAGGCAGGAAAGCTTAAATCCCCACTCCCAAATTGCCATGGCCCTGATACAAATGGGGGGGGGGTCACATGTGCTTACATGGAAGTAAGTAATCCAATAACACATAGCTCTGTGCATGATTAGCAGAATGTATAGTGTGGACCTGGGCTTCGAGTGAAGAGACTTCAGGTGAAAGGGCAAAGCATCCAAGTAGGCTCACTTTGGGAATTAAGCTCCGGATACTCAGCCTGCTGTAATGCCTGTGGTACTTTCTTTTTTTTGTGCCACCACCTATATTCAGGGGTGGGCAACTTCAGGGGGTCTGGATGCCAATTTCAACCTGCCATACCTACCCAGTGTGCCAATGAAATTTGAAGTGCAGCAGCAAAGCAATTGGCAGTTTGCCACTGAAATTTGGTGGTGTGACAAGACAGAGGCTGTAGAAGGCCAAATTTAGCTTGTTTTAAGGCTAAAATTATCCCCTTTCACATATGTCATGCTGCTGAAATTTGGCAGCAAACCACCAGTTGCTTTGTTTCCATTTGCTGACTTTCAGCAGCCATGTCTTATAGATTCATGGATCATAGAGTTGGAAGGGGCCTACAAGGCCATCGAGTCCAACCCCCTGCTCAATGCAGGAACTAGAGGAGGGGTCTCCCATCCAAGTAATAACCAGGCCCAACCCTGCTTAGCTTTTCACGCTCAGACAAGCTGAGCCAGCATGAGCCACAGGAATGTATTGCTCACCCCTGAACTACGGTATATCTTTGCTCTGGCAATTTCTGTGATCTCAGACTTTCCGAACGTTCACAGGTTATTCAATGATGGCACAGAACAATATTTGGAAGAGTAATAAAGACAAAGTAGGTTCTTGTACGGGCAAGCTATTAGGAAAAATAGTGCAGAATACTCATTGCTGCAATTCCAGTTACACCTGCCTAACTTGGCATTCCTGGTTCTCTAATGGCATTACGAAGGGGGCAAAGGGGCATTTTATATATAAAGGTACAGGCACGGGCATGTAGATCACCATAGGTGAATGTTTGTAGAAGCAGTCTTTATTTCATTTAAACTGAATGATGTGGCTTCTGGCGCAGAATGAGCATAGCAGGCCACTATCAAGTATGCAGGAAGCACCACAAATAGTACCCACCTTTATATTCTTGCCCATAACAGGTATTAGCTGAAAGCAGGGTGGATTTGATTTAAATCAATTTTATTTAGACCATGATTTAAATCACTGCTCAGAAAGACTCGGTTTATTTTATTTATTTATTTATTTATTATATTTATACCCCACCTTTTTTCCTGCAAGGAACCCAAGGCGGCTTACATAATCCTCCTCCTCTCCACTTTATCCTCACAACAACCCTGTGAGGTAGGTTAGGCTGAGAGTCCGTGACTGGCCCAAAGTCACCCAGTGAGTTTCATGGCCGAGCAGGGACTAGAACCCGGATCTCCCGAGTCCCAGTCCAACACTCTTACCCCCCCCCCAAAAAGTACCAAAGCTCACTGAAACAGATATTTGTGAAGGCACTGGAAGGTGAACCATCTCCAGTTGAACATCACCCAAGGAAACTATTGAAAGCAATCCTGAAGATTTTAATAGGGCTTCTAAAAATTTCCAACATTTATCATGTTGGGGGGGGGGGAAGTTTCAGGATTGGAATAACTTCAGTCAGAGTTGGAAACTAGGGCTGATCGGATCTGTTATTTCTCATATCCATCTCACCCTAGGGTCAAATGACAAGTTACATTAATTGTGTAGCCGAGGCTCTGCTTTGGATCAGGACTGCCATGCACTGGGAGGGAAGGAGTCAATCTCCCCACCCCAAAACTGTTTGCCTCCTGAAATCCCACCCCACTCAGGGCCTGTGGCTCACGCTGGCTCAGCTTGTCTGAGCGTGGAAAGCTAAGCAGGGTCAGGCCTGGTTATTACTTGGATGGGAGACCCCTCCTCTAGTTTCCTGCATTGAGCAGGGGGTTGGACTCGATAGCCTTGTAGGCTCCTTCCAACTCTATGATCTATGAATCTATGAAATCTATGAAAAAGAAAGAAAATGCCTCCAGTAATGCCCATGGAGACTTTTTATTATTATTATTCTAGTGTGGCGGTGAGGGGAATTTCAGGAAGCAAACACTAGGGTGGGGATTAATCCTCCCTTCCCAGTGCACAGTCGCTCTGATCCAAATCAGATCAATCTACACTTAATCTAGACTAGAAAGAAAGAAAGAAAGAAAGAAAAAGAAAAGCCTCAGCTATATGGACCCCCTGTGTCTCTCCAGACAGGACATTTGCTATCTCTATGTAACTGGAGACAAATGGAAGGTTTTTGGTTTTTTACACCACAGGAAAGAAGCTGTTTTATGGACATACCAGGTCAGACTATTTGTCTATCCAGTCCATGTGCTCTAGAGCTGATCTATGTGCCTTCCCTAAGGGGTCTGAAAGGAGATTCTAAACCAGAATCAGTAAATAGTGATAAATCCATTACTTAAAAGGCTCGTGTCACCTATAAAATGCTATTTTTTTCTAAAAATAACAAACAACAACAACAAACCCCACTCACTACGTATTACACACAGTATTTGGCAGATGAAGGTTTACTGGGGGCCGGGGGTGTTTAAAAGCACTTTTATTTTATTTTTTGTATTACTAAGTCTGGCCTATCTGAGGTAAATCGTTTTAAAGTTTTAATGGCAAGTTGCTTCGTGGGCCCTTTTTTGGCCGAAAGGTGACTCATAAATATAGAAATAAATGAAAATGAAAATAAAACCCACTTCTGCCTTTCTTTCTTTCACTGACTGGCTGATAGTTAAAATCGCTAGGGAGTCCGCTGTAGGGAGCCTTCACCAGTTTGCTCTGCCTGTGTGCCTGCCTACCCTGCCTTACTACTGTTCGATGAAAGAATGTGGCTTAAAGTGTCTGTCATTTATAGGGGGAAGGGTATGGGGTATAGCATAAAAGGAGCACCACAAAATGCTGAACCATTCAAAGATTTTTCATTTTCAACTACCACATGTGGAGTCTTCAACCTTCAAGGATAAAAACGGCTTCCCTGGGGATGAAAAACTGCGAGCATAGCGACCACTCCTGTGTGGAAAACAGAGAGAGAGAGAGAGAGAGAGAGAGAGAGAGAGAGAACAACCAAGGTGAGAGAGGTTTGTGTCTCTTGGAATACCAGATACATGAAGTTGTGTGAAAAGGAAAGATGAAACCAATAAATGTGGAAATGTTCTCAGTCATCAAATATGTAAGAGTCAAGTGCCTGCTTAGGTATAATACTTCTGAACAGAATTATAGGCAAGGATGAGAGTAACTCAGTTTTTGTGCTTCCTCAAGGGTTGACTTCCAAAAGATGTGAATTTAGGCAAGAAGGAGTACCTGCCTTCACTGGAATATGGTATCAAATCAGGGCCACATTTATTCAATTTGAAGATCTTTGAAGGGAGGAGTGCGGGTCTTAACTACAACTGGCCAGCAGCCAGTAGAACACATTTGGGTGAAAACATCCAAACCAGGGTGGTGATGCAGTGACTCGCCACCCCCCAAGTTCCACACCAGTTGGTGCTGGAGGGCCTTCCCAGTGTCACCTCCACACGGCGCCGCACGACAACCGATGCAGGTGAGAAGGGTTGAGCCCAAAGGTGGCCCTATATCCCACAGACTGAGCTGCACAACTCAGCAACGGGGAGCCTCGGGTTGATGCCAGTCACCTGAAAGGTGCCATTGGATGCGCACCAAACCCTATCAACACTTCCTATTCCCACACTTCCCAGAAATGTGACCGAACTGCGAATTAAACAAGACCCGAAAACAAAAAAACCCTACCCTGACACACAATGTGGAGTTGGCAAAACACACCCATTGCCCATGGCCAATGAGCCAAAATTCCTACTCGGGCCCCCTAAAAGGGTGACCAGAGGAGCCCACACTGCTAACAGGGAGGAAGCCACAGTCGAAAGAGGCTGAGGGGCAGAGGCAACCGGGTCTAAATAGCGACCCTAGCGCTCCGCCCCCATTAAGCCTGATTAGAGGGTGAGATCACCCAATAGTGGTCTCACTCTCCACTCCTCCCCCATGTGCAATGTTCTCCCCACCCACAGCAAGGTGGGGGTGGAGGAAGATAATCCTCCCGCATAGGACTGGCTCAGCTTCCTGTATCACCACACCTTTTGAATTTGAGCTAATCTGTCACAAACAGTAAAACTTGAAAGCTTCCCAGAGCCTAGTCTTTTATCACCTCATTCACTTGCCCAAGCAGGGAAGGCCCACTGCCTTAATGATCCTGGCAAATGGCTTTGTTGAAGCCTGGTTATACAGTAGGTACACACAGGAACCAGACTGCCTGTCATTTGAATGTCTTTGTCTTTGACCCTGTAAGTTACATGTACCAGGCAATCTCCATTTTCTACATCGTGAAAAATGTCTCATCTCACACAAATATTGTAAACCTGGTGTCCTTCCGGGGTTTTGGACTCCAACAGTCCCTGCCACCATGACCAATGGTCAAGGATAATGGGAGTTGTCATCCAAAACTCTGGAGGAGACCAGTTGGCCTACCTTTGCAGTAAGTCACGTTTTTGGTGGTACTTCCTGAATGAGCCCAAGACCCTCTTTGTAAGATCATTATAACAGGGGTGAGTATTCCAAACCAATGTTTTAATGCCCGTTGAGTAGTTGTGCAGTTCCAGTGTGTGCACAGGAAATGTTGCTTCTGCTTTACTCATTTATTTCTTTAAAAAGAAAAGAAAAACTGGAGGTGAGCACATGGCTGCTTTCCAGCTGATAGCATAGGGCACATGGGAGATGGGATGCTTCTAAACTGCCCTCCCATGTGAGTGAAGGGACCAAATTCTGCTGGAATAAAATAGGTATAACGTATTGAAATTCAACCCGAGAGACTTGTAGGTGAGATGTTTCCAGACACCTCACTTCAAAGACCAATCCTCTCGTGGCCAATGTGTGACTTGTATTGTAAAAATCCCTGTGAAATATGATTAGATTATCAGCCAAGCACTTCAGTCTGAACTTTGGACCTTCTTCACGAAAGGCCTTTGGCAACATAAAGAACCCCTCTATAGAGTTTTTAAAAAATGTAAATATTTATGAGATTTCTAAAGCTCTATACAAATGTTTACCTACCTTAACAGCATTGCAACATATCAGTTCAGCTGTGAATTATGGTCTCTGCCTCCACCGCCCCTCCGCCTCCACCCCACCTCAGGATAGAAGAGTTCTGTTTTTCTGTTTCACACTCATGTGAATCTTGTTTTTCTAATTTGTTCCCGCTACCACAGAGATGGCATGAGCTATACATCAGTGAAGGGAGGACTCTTTGCAGATGCCTCACACCAATACATCATCCAAGCGATGGCATGTTGATAATATAGTACGTGATCTCTCACATCAGCAGAGCACCATGGTGCTAAAGAGATGCCACATTTAATTATTTGTTATCCCCATTTATCATCACAGTGTGATGTCACCTGATGCTCACAAATATGACCCCCTTGGACGTGAGGCAAAATGGAGTATTTTCAGTAGAACAATGAAATGGAGCTGAATAATTGGAAATGCTCAGAAAACAGAGACTTTTAAGGGATCATGCCCTTAAAAGTAGGCTGCACAGATCTGTGGTCCAGGCTCTGTTCTGGTTGATAGGAAAAATAGGGATTTCCTGCATGCTAATTTTTTGTGCCTTACTATCCACATAAATAATTCTATATAATTAAAATTAAACATATTATTAACATAATTTATATAATTCTACATAAATTACGAGAATAATATGCAGCCAAAAATAAGCACGTTAGCTATGGCCTTCTGCCTCATAAGCTTTGAATGATATGTGGCCATTTCTGAACATATAAGACAGATGTATACTGAGTCAGACCATTGGTTTGCTTAGACTAGTAAAGTCTACTCTGACTGGTTCTCCATGGTCTCAGCCTTACCTAATCTTGCCATCAGAGATCCTTGTGCTATCGGAGAAACTTGGGAACCTTGTTCATGCAAAACATGTGCCTTCGCACTGACCTATGACTCCTTTGTCCTTAACAAAATGCCTAGCTCTAGCATTCTCTATCTGGTCAGTTCTTCTGACTAGATCGAGAGCATTCAACCTGGTCTGTTCTGAATGGAGTTGCAATCTCCCTGAAAGAGCAGGTTCATAGCTTGGGGATTCCCCTGGAGCCATCATTGTCACTTGGGCCTCCGGTGGCCTCAGTGTCATGGAGTGCATTCTACTAGATCTGGCTGATGGCCCAGCTATGCCCCTGTCTAGACAGGGATAACCTGGCCTCAGCAGTCTATGCTCTGGTAACCTCCAAATTAGATTACTGCAATGAGCTCTACATGGGGCTGCCTTTGAAGATGGCTCAGATGCTGCAGCTTGTGCAAAATGTGGTGGCCAGATTGATAAGAGAGACCAGACAGTCTGAGCATGTAACGTTGATTCTGGCCTAGTTGCACTGGCTGCCTGTACATTTCTGAGCCCGATTCCAGGTGTGCATCAATGTTGTGACCTTTTCAGTGCCAGGTTAAGACTGTCCTCTACTCCCAGGCATTTAATGGCACATGATGGGATTTTAATGTCCGTTGTTTTATCAGGTCCCAGCATCTCATTGTGTTTTTAGCTGTTTACATTGTTTTAAATTGTGTAAGTTAAAGTTTTTAGATTATGTTTTGTAATTGTTGTGAACCACCCAGAGAGCTCTGGCTATTGAGTGGCATAGAAATAAAATATCATAAAATAACAATAACAACAATGATAATAATGTTATATATCTCAGAGAATACATACCTGGCAAATGCTACTTGGTATCTCTGAAAATTAAGACTACGCACAGTGGTGTAGTGGTAAATTCTATAGTGCAGGCAGGCATCATGCTAGTCCCCCATAGCTATACCTCCACGGAGAGCCCAAACATGTAGGCAACTGTGTTGATCCATATCAACAAACCAGTTCTAGAAATTCTAGAACAGGAGCAAGTCTTTTGTAAAGCTATGGGTGCAATCCTATGCAAGTTTAGACAGAAAAAGGCCTATATAACTCCCAGCATGACTAGTTGGGGGCATGCTGGGAGTTGGAGGCCTTTTTTCTGTCTAAACTTGATAGGCTTGTGCCTTAAAGGAGTATGTCTTCTCTAAAAATAATGGGACTTAATTGCCCATTCAAGACCAAGCCACCCCCAAATACTTTGAGCCGGTTTGCACGACCCAGGCTGCAGGCGGGGGAGGCACCACGGGGCTGTCCGCGGGGTCCGGCGGGGCGCCGCAGATGACCTGCGCCCCTCGCGTGTGGGCGGACCCCACAGTCCACGCACCATAGTGCAGGCCTCCTGGCGCTAGGGGGCGGGGCCCCGGGATGCCCAGAGGGGCCCTTTGTCCCTACAGGCTGGAGCGGCGGCAGTTCTGGCCGCTCTAGGCTGCCGTCTCTGTGCGGACCCCGCGGGACAGCCGCCCGCTGTTCGCACGGCACGGTGGCCACGCGCGGTAGGGGCTTACCCTCTACTGACCATGGTCACTTTGCGTGTGTCCCACGTGCGGCTGTCCCGTGGGGGCACCCCCAGTCGGCGTGCACACGACACGGGAACCGTGGGGGACTTGCAGTACCCGTGTCGTGCGAACAAGCCCTTTGCATTACGACAGGTAACAATATACATACTGTTGTTGAGAAAAGTCATCTCCCCCCACTCCAGCTACTGTGAGAATTGCAGCTAAGCTCAGAAGGAATAGGGAATTATGAGAGGGGGTGGCAGGTGACATCAGCATCCCTGCTAATTAAAAAAAAAAAAGTGCCAGTGCTGTGTTCCTGTGAGCCCTGTTTCCACTACCCCATTGACTATGCATTTAGATTCTGAAATAGCCCAATCTCCCCCCACCCCCTGCCTCGTACAAATAATACAGAACACAGTGCCACTTTGGAGGTCTCTATTCAGACAGTGATCTACTCCGGTGCCTTTGATAAAGTGACAAATGGCGAACAATTTGCATTTGTATTTCGCTCTGAACTGAATTTATTTCCGTTTCAGTCTTCATAAATTTGAACAATGCCTTCTAAAGTTTTGTCTCTCAGTGGGCATGATTGACACTTATTTAGTGCAGTCTTCTAAAACAAGCATGACTCACAGCCCCTGGGCGCATAGCACATGGAGGCATTGTTCTTTGCACAGTTGGAACAGAGAAGGCTGGTGCAGAATAAACAAAGCCATTTCTCAATTTGTTTGGATTAAACCTAATGGGCTGCTTAAACTTCACCCAAAGCAGTGAGGCATTGTCAAAATGAAAGCACAACCCTCAGCCAGTCAGAGCCTTTTGACACCATACTGGCAGTGTGCCACAACAAGCACATTTCAGTTAGACTTACCACCAACAGTTTGACTAAAGTGATATCCCATGCAAATGTGGGGTTCCTCCCACATTGAGGAAATCCCAAGGAGTTTTGGCCAGACTAGTAAAACACCTGGCACTGGCAGTAAAACCAACCACCAGATTTTGTGCAAAGCAGAACTCAAAAGAAATGTGGAGCTTCTCCTTTGTGGCCAGTGTGCAGTTCAACATATGAGATCTGCACATGCACAGGCCAAGTAGTGCAAGGGGTGGGCAGAAGGGACATATCTAGATGATATTTTGGACTTTGATTCCCAGAAGCTCCTGCAAGTATGGACAGTGGTCAGGAATGCTGGGAGTGGAAGTCTGAAACATCTAAAGATCTACTTTCTGTCTACTCCTGAAGTAGTGAACTGATGGAATGGCAAACTGCATGTGCAGATTCATATGGGCGTGATTGGAGTGAGAGCCACTCAGAGAGCAGCAGTGGTCACAAGTGAGGTGTAACTCTGGTTTCTGCCTTGTGAAATGCCTCAGTAATTTCAACAAAAGCCCAAAGAGTGTTTATGCAGCTAACAAGTTTCCTTGGAAGGCGGTGGCCATCACCCACACATGCCTATTTTTTCTTTCATTGTGAGAAAAGCCAACCAGTGAATCAATAGCAAGAACACAATATCAGTTGCCTACATAAAAGAAGGGGTGGAGTATCCCCTTCATACTGCTGATGGTTCCTTTTAAAAAAGATATCTCACTAGCCTATACACCCCTATGCAAGACTCAGAAAGAGGAGAATTTCGGTTGGAGAGTCCCAAACAGTTATATAAATGCAAAACGACAGCTTGGATGTTGCCATGGGGGTTAGCCTTATTTCTGTTTGTTGCTTTGAAACACACACACACACACCTGGCTAGCTGTCTGAGCCAGATTGGAATTATACACCAGGGCCTCCAAACAGTTTAAAATAAATAAATATATATATATATATTTAAATTACAAAAAAAAAGAACCCCAAAAAACATATGCTGTGAATCTGTGGGGTGTTGGTGGTTAAAACAACACTTGTGATACTTTTGTAGCCACATACTTCACAGCAGTCCCTGGGGAAAATTACTTTCCTAGGTACAAAATATTGCCCTTTGAGTGCTTGGAAAAGGTGATGTCTCTAACAGGGATGTATGAGAAATTCAGTTCAGTTCATTTGTGACCAGAATTTACGCCATCCGCACCTCCCGAACCCAAATGTGAACACAAAGGCAATAAATATGCGGTCAAAGCTCATACATTCCCAAGTTTGCAGTGATGTTCGCTGTGGGAAAAAAGTATTTTAAAAATGAGTACATTAAAAATGTACTTTAAAAAATTAATTTTTAAAATTAACTTAAATTTTTAAAATTAAAATATGTACTTTTTAAAAGTGCATAATCAATCAAAGTGCATAATCAAAAGTGCATAGTCAGTGGAAGAAGATTGTGTACTGTTGAATAAGCTGTGAGGTGGAACTCAGAGAACCTCAACAAGCTTGAGTTTTGCTGATTTCCTCATCCCTACTTCACCAAATGTTCTGCCTTGAGGAGAGAATATGAATGTGTCAGACAAAGAAGAAGCATGTCCAGCTTATATCCTACCATTCCTCAAAGGAGATCAGAGTGATGTACATGTTTCTCCCCTCCCCCACCCCCACACACCAGCCATTTTATTGTCAAAACAACCCTATGACGTTATCTTAGGCTGAGAGAGTGACCGAAACAACATCAGCAACGAACTTCATTGTTGAGTAAAGTTTTGGACTTGGACACAGGTCTTCCTGGTTCCAATCCAACCTTCCATCTATTTTATTTATTTATTAGATTTATACCCCGCCTTTTTTCCTGCAAGGAACCCAAGGCGGCTTACATAATCATCCTCATCCTCCTCTCCATTTTATCCTCACAACAACCCTGTGAGGTAGGTTAGGCTGAGAGGCCGTGACTGGCCCAAAGTCACCCAGTGAGTTTCAGGCCCAGCGGGGACTTGAACCCGGATCTCCTGGGTCCCAGTCCAACACTCTCACCACTACACTACACTATTGCACCATACTGGCTTCTCTGAGCATAGTTTTCACGCCACCATAAATGTCCACCATTCGGTTTGGACTTCCTTCATGTCTTCTTTTTTTCCAATAGCACTTCTGTCAACTTCACCTACTTCAAATCCATGAGTTGCTTTAAAAGAAAAATGTAACAGATGGTGATGGGCAATCATCTGCTTGATAAGCCAGAACAATTGAGTTCTTCAGTGTTCAAGTCAAACATTCAACAAACTTCAATTGGTTTCTCAAGTGTTCAATGCGAACACTCAAGTATCCCAATTCTTCACCTCCTTCACTTTCCCACCCTCCCTGTGAGTTCCGCCACATCCCGGAAGGGGGAAAAAATGCTTACATTGGGGAAGAGGAGGAGGAAGTAGTGGGAGAAAAGTGGGGGACAGAATTCTTATTTGCAGCCAGAGATTATGAGCCCTGCAAACTCGAGACTGGGACTCGGGAGATCTGGGTTCTAGTCCCTGCTCGGCCATGAAACTCACTGGGTGACTTTGGGTCAGTCACTGACTCTCAGCCTAACCTACCTCACAGGGTTGTTGTGAGGATAAAATGGAGAGGAGGATGAGCATCATGTAAGCTGCTTTGGGTTCCTTGCAAGAAAAAAGCAGGGTATAATATAATAAATAAAAATAAATAAACTCCACACAGCTCAGAAGAGGCCTGGGGCTGCACAGAGCTTATTTTCAGTCGGAGATCATGGTATTTATTAATTTATTTATTAAAATTATTTTTAGGCTGCCATTAAAGGTGGAACCTGATCAAGGTAGCATATAAGAGAAAACCCACACAGTATGGATACAATAAAATCAATACGAACATATTCAATTAAAAAAAACAAACCCAGTGCCCCCTCACAGAGATTACCAATAAATATCAATACAAACAAAACTTACCAATAAAACCAACAGCCCAGACATTACAGGAAGGCTAGCAAAAGCAGGTGTATCTTCAGGCCTGATGAACACCTGATTGAAGTTGGTTCCAGAGGTGCAGGGCCACCACTTCAACTGCAGCTGGTGTTATGTGCTCCAGGAGAGGTCCCATGTAGAACAGGCTGTCATTTGCATCCAGAGATCGGTGGTGTGGTGTGGTTAAAAGTCCCAATTCAATTCAGAGCAAGTTTGAAAAAGGTTAGGCCCAGCTCAGATTGGGGCAGCTCTGAGCAAGAACACTCACATCTTCCAACACCCCCATCACTGGTAACAGATCTTGATCTCACACAACTAAATCTCAAGAACCAGCAGTCCATCAGCCATTGAAGGCACCATTGAAGGTGCTCAGTTGAAGGCACACTTGGATGAAGCCGATTATTTAGATCCGTGCCAGTCGAGCTTCAGGTCTGGACATGAGATGGAGACGGCCTTGGTCGCCTTGGTGGATGATATGAGGAGGGCCTTGGATAGGGGCGAATGCTCCTTTCTAGTCCTCCTCGATCTCTCGGCGGCTTTTGATACCGTTGACCACGGTATCCTCCTGGACCGTCTGGAGGGGTTGGGCTTAGGAGGCACTGTATTGCAGTGGTTCCGGTCCTTCCTCTCTGGAAGGTACCAGAGGGTAGTTCTCGGGGAGGAGGCTTCGGACCCTCGGCTGCTCACTTGTGGAGTGCCGCAGGGTTCCATCCTCTCCCCGATGTTATTCAACATCTACCTCAAGCCGCTGGGAGCTATCATCAGGAGGTTTGGGGTGCAGTGTCATCAGTATGCAGATGACACGCAGCTCTACCTCTGTTTTAAGTCCTCACCGAGATTGGCTGTTGAGACCCTGTCCAAGTGCCTGGAGTCAGTGGCTGGCTGGCTGGGAAGGAACATGCTGAAACTGAACCCCGACAAGACCGAGGTACTTCTGGTAGGGGACAAGGGGAGGTTGGGGGATGTTGACCTGGTGCTGAATGGGGTACATCTACCCCTGAAGGACCTGGTCCGCAGCTTGGGGGTCATTCTAGACCCAGCTGTCCATGGAGGCTCAGGTGGCAGCTGTGAGCTGGGCGGCGCTGTATCAACTCCATCTGATACGGCAGCTGCGCCCCTACCTTCCTAATCACCTGCTCCCATCAGTGGTTCATGCCTTGGTCTCCTCTCGCCTAGACTACTGTAATGCGCTCTACATGGGGTTACCCTTGAAGACGGTTCGGAAGCTTCAGCTGGTACAGAACGCGGCGGCTCGCCTGATTAAGGGCGGCCGCCGGCGTGATCATATCACGCCAGTGCTTAATGAGTTGCACTGGCTACCAGTTGCTTGCCGAGCCGAATTCAAGGTGTTGGTTTTGACCTTTAAAACCCTACACGGCTCCGCCCCAGTTTATTTCAAGGAGCACCTCCAGCAACATCAAGTAGGCCGCTCAACAAGGTCTGCCACAGACGGCCTTCTCCTTCTCCTATCAGCCAGAGCAGCCAGGCTGGTGGGGACTAGGAAGAGGGCCTTCCCCACATTATGGAACTCCCTCCCTAGTGACCTTCGCCATGCCCCCTCCGTGATGAGCTTCCGCCGTGCATTAAAAACATGGCTGTTCAGGCGGGAATATGGGGTGGGTTAGGTTTTTAAAAGAACTTTTTATATTGTTTTAATTATTATTATGTTTTATTGTATTGTTTTATTGTATTTTAATTGTACATCGCCCAGGGTGGCCGGGTGGCCGGCCAGATGGGCGATTAATAAATAAATAAATGAATAAATTTAAACAAAAGGCTTACCTTGAGAGTAAAATTGTTGATATGAACCACATGGTAAACAGCACGCAGAGTTCTTGCACAAAATAATTATGTGGATACCAGCGTCATACTCAACATTAGGATACATCCTTACACCTCACTTTTTGTAGTTCGGCCCATACCAAACCTATATTGATTTTGATCAGAAGAATGATGGAAGAATGACCATAGGATTTAAGAACTGTGCTGTAAAGAGACGGAAAGAAAAAAGTTTCAACCCATTAAGCTGTGTCAGCCTCCATGAAAAAGATGAGCTGTAGCTACGTTACACAGTAATACTACGCCGGGTTTTCTTTTCCATAATAGGATCTATGAAATGCTAAAAAAATGCAGCATGCTAAATGACAACATAAATCTATATGGAAACATATATACTTGCTCCATTCTAAAAGAATTGGCCTTTCAATGAGTTATAATTTAAGAATCAGTATGCTATAAATAAATGTCAGAATAATGAAATGTGCTGTATTTTCAGGTCAGAAATGCCTTTTCTTCAGTGAAATGGAATCTTAAAAAAAAAAAAAAAAGATTAGGTAATGGGAAAATGCCCAAACTCCATTCTCAGAAATGAAATCTGGTGCAGCAAAAACATTCCTCCTCTCCAACTTTTTGCATCAGTGGTACAGCTATGGATGGGCCTTAGGGTTGAAGTCACAGGCCCCTGTAACCCCACTCATGACTACCCAGGAAGCAGGAATTGATGGGCACAGCAGCAAATAGTCTTGGCATCAGCTCCTGGACTGACATGGGCATAAAGGAGACTATCAGGGCTAATGCTGGTCACTGCAGCATCCATTCTTTCTTTCTTTTCTTCCTTCCATAGATTTCATAGATCATAGAGTTGGAAGGGGCCTACAAGGCTATTGAGTCCAACCCCCTGCTCAATGCAGGAAACTAGAGGAGGGGTCTCCCATCCAAGTAATAACCAACCCTGACCCTGCTTAGCTTTCCACGCTCAGACAAGCTGAGCCAGCGTGAGCCACTTCCTTCTTTCCTCTTCTTCTTTTAAACATTATATAGTCGTTATATAGTCAGGGGCTGGGAGGCCAAGCATGTGGTCTGTTGGTTTGCTCTAACATATCAAGAATGTAGAAGCAGTTATAAAGCAGGAAATGGTGGTGGCAGGTGAGAAGAGAAATGTTAATTGTGTGCTTCACAACTAGTGCTATGCCAAAAATTTCTCCCATGTTTTTTGGTGACCATTCTCATTCAATTTTTTGATAGAAAAGAAATTTCTTTCAAAAAGAAATTCAGTGGTGAAGAAAATTTCAGAGAAATTCCCATGACTTTTGGCAGGTGAGGCTGGTAACTCCTATTTCGGTGTGGCTCCTTTTCCATTGCAGGCAGCTTTTGCAGCTTTTAACTGGAACTTCATCGGAGCTATCTATGGTGCTCCATGGTGGTGAACCTATTTTGGGAAGGAGTTCAGCACCATGGATAGCTTCTAGGAAGCTCCAAATAAAAGCTGCAAAAGCTGCAATGGGATAATAGCCCCACCGAAATAGGAGTCACCACCTTACTTAGTAGCCTCCTCAGCTTCCCACACTTCAGTCAAAACCAGGGGAAGCCATCATGAGGTCATTCCTCCCATAGGGCTCTTTTTCAGATTAGGAAGCACAGGCAGCCTGGAGAGGTGTTTAATAGAAAGAGCACACACACACAGCACCCTCGGTCACCTTGCAGTGATTAGGTAAGCTCAAAAACGTCACAAAAATAAAGTATAAAACACCCTGAGAATGAGGCAGAAGAATGGAAGCCTCTGTGCATGCACCTATAAAGCAGCTGGGGTGCCTGGTCTTCTGAATCTTGAGTGTGCCGGTGCATATTCTCATTGAACTTCCCAAGCTGGAGAAGAACATCTGGGGGAAATTGCAGTCAACTCAAATTGCAGCTGATCATTACGAGCTGCACAACTCTGTAAACTAAACCAGGGAATTTCAGACCTTGATGACATCTTTATTCACACAAATCATTCTTCCTCTTTCTCTAAGAACTGATCTACACATCATATTAATGCTATCACCACATAACCATGCCTTACCAGTGGCAGCTTTGAACATCTAGCAAGGATTGCAGAGTCTCAATGTGAGGACAATGATCCTCATGGAAAGCAGTCCCAATATCTCAAACCTTTACCTCCCCCAAGTTCTCAAAGCAGCAAGAAATGTTCTCAAGGTTAGCAAGGAAGCTCTTTGATATTCACTTAAAATCCAACTACCGACTAGAGCTAGGGTGGGCAGAAAATAGATCTCCAGATGTTTTGGACTTCAACTCCCAGCATTCCTGACCACTGGCAATGTTGGCAGGGGATTCTGGGATGAAGTCCCAAGCATCTGGAGATCTACCTTCTCCCATCCCTGCCGTAGAGCATCTCCCAGATCCACAGGAAACTGGGCATGTAATATACGATGTACCCATGGTGGGATATGATACATATTATTTATGCATCAACAGAATAAACTCTTCCTGGCTGACTTGCAGAAGATGTGACCTCAATTCTGTTTTCTGCATCCCTTTTCAACATTTCATGCTGAGATTTTCTTCTGTGTTCATGGCACTGAATTGCCTGCCAGGTGTGGATAATTATGGGCACCCTGACGAGATGAGGGAGCACCAGCTGCTCAGTGTTAAGAGCTCCAGCATCTTCTCTGAGAACAGTGTCTGAGCCCTCTAATAGTTTTCAGTGTTTACTCATCATTCAGTTTCTTAAGACAGAGAGCCAACAATTGATTAACTCAGTTACTGATACTGTTAGTGGACACACCAAGTAATGTTTGACTGACAGGCAGCAGTAATGTACAGCAGCAGCAGCAGCAGCAGCAGCAGCAGCAGCAGCCGCCGCCTTAAAAATACGTGATAGTCCATCTTCTACCTACTTGCAATTTCCCTTCCATGCATGAACAGGGAGAGTGAGGAAAGCCAGGGAGATTCAGGGTTGGGGAGGGTCTGCAGTTAGGGTACAGCCCTTGCCCTTGCCAAAAAAGACCCGCCCCCACAGAGACTGTAGAATAGCCTTCCCCAACCTGGTGCCCTCCAGATGTTTTGGACATCAGCTCCCATCAGCCCCAGCCAGCATGGCCGCTGGTTGGGAATGCTGGGAGTTGTAGTGCAAAACCTCTGAAAGGCACCAGGTTGGGGAAGGATGCTGCCTGTAAAAATTGCTACAGTGCAAGTGCCTGTGGCTCATGTTGGCTCAGCTTGTCTGAGCGTGGAAAGCTAAGCAGGGTCAGGCCTGGTTATTACTTGGATGGGAGGCCCCTCCTCTGGTTTCCTGCATGGAGCAGGGGGTTGGACTCGATGGCCTTGTAGGCCCCTTCCGACTCTATGATCCTATGTTGTGCATGTGCCTGGGGAAATCCTTGACAGTGGAGAATGCATGGGTGGGTGAGAATTTCGTTTCAGTTCAGTTTTGATAAGAATTTACCGTAATTCATAAAAGTGCTCCATCCATATTCAAAACAAAAAGGACTGGAGATTTAAAAGGAAAAAAACTGAATGTGATCGAAACTGAAGCTGACAGATTTGTCCATCCAGGCCCAGGGCTTCCAGGGCTTTGCTCTTAAAAGTCCGTGCTTGAATCCCTCCATATTCACTCAACCATATTAGTGCCAAGTTTGGCTTACCTGTCACCTCTTTTTTTCCTACAGGTTCCTCATCTTTAACATGGCAGGCAGTATATTACAGCCCTCTCCATGCTGGGAATGGCTGTCGCTGGTTTCAGTTCATTTTTTAAATAGGGATTTAGCAAGATTTGCAAAGTTCTTCATAGTCAGGAGAGAAAGTACTTGAGATTTAAAAACTTCCAATGTGGGTGAAAGGAAAGCTGACAAATTTGCCCAGCCTTGGGAGAATGGTGTTGGGGTATGAGAATTTCATTTCAATTTGTTTTGGGTCAGGATTTACCCAGCTCACACCTTCCAGACTGAACATGGACTCGGACACAATCTGTGGTCAAAGTCCGTACATTTCCGAGCTCTTGCTATGTGAGTTGCAGAGCTCCCAAAAAATGCATTTGACAGCATGTGGGCATTTGAAAAATGTGCATGAAAAAAATGTGTACATTTGAAAAATGCACACAAATACACTTTAATCAAAGGGAGAAGAACTTGTACATCTTAAAAGTGTGCACAACTGATGGGGAAATACACACAAAAATACACAGGGATTTTCATGCAAAAATAAAATAAATAAAATAAAACCCACCATCTGGTAGAGCTCCGAGTCAGAGCAAGATTTGACATCGAATTTGAAGAACTTCAGTGAGCTTGAGTTTTGCTGATTCACACATCCCTTGTTGGGGCTTGCATCTCACATTCATTTATGGTGCTTTCCTTATAAATGCGGTGTGTGTGTGGGGGGGTTCCTATGTGAGCCCAAGTCTCATTCTTGCTGGCATGCTGGGAGTTGTAGGCCTTTTCTCTGTCTAAACATAGGATTGCACCCTTAATTGCATGTGACTGGACACAACAACAACAACAACTTATGTTTGATTCATGTTTTTATATCTCCTGTCTCTTCTGAAAAAGTAATGTTAAAAAGGGGGGAATTTTTCACAAACAGCTGCCCATTTATTGGAAAAAATCTTCACCTGTCCCCAGAGTTAAATAGCTTTAGTTAAATGATTAGCTTTACAGAATAACAAAGACCCCAGGTGTAATTATACTCCAGATAACATGCTAAGGCTGACAGAGAAAATAAGGTTTCCCATGTGGTGCTCTTCTGCCCAAGATTTGTAGAACAAATGCAGCATTTGTCACACTTGCTACTCACAATTCATTCACTACGTTTTTATTATGCTGTACGGGGTTTTCTTTTTCTTTAAACACCTATTACTGTCACTGCCAGGGCTGTTGATGGTTCTGTTGTACATCTTGCTGCTTGGTTAATGGTGATGATTGGGGAACATTTGCAGCCCTTTATATTTCATTGCATTGTTAATCGATTCTGTTCAGATGGTTAACAGCTCCCTCACAGTAAAATGATGATATTCCTAAAATCCGATCTGGGACTAAATAGGATTGATTACAGACATGACAAAATGCAAATGGCTCTTTGCATTCTATAATGGATAGTACTGCATCTGACCAAGTTGAATGGAGCTCTTGCTTACTTTAAAAACAAAGCTGAGTCTGTTTTTAGGCAGAATCGCCCCAAATTATCTTCTTCTGAAAATGGGTTTACTTGAAGGCACTTTAATCCAGAGTAAACTAGGATAGCCAACTTTGGTCAGAGCTGCTGCTGAGCTCTTTTTGCACCATTGCATCTTTGTGATGCAGAGATACATCTCAGTTTCTGCTTGATACACAAGTATAAAAGACACAGGAGCCTTGCCAGAAATTTTTTTGGGTCAACCCTACCATCTGATGCCCTCCAGCAGTTTTGGACTATAACCCCCATAAGCCCCAGACAGCATAGCCAATGCTGAGAGATAATAGGAGTTTTAGTCCAAAACGTTGGGAGGGCAACAGGTTGCTAAAACCCTGATCTAGATACTAGAATAGAAGCTATTTTAAGGAAGCTGTATTCCTGGGAGAATGTTCACAGAATCTCTGTATAATAATGGAAGAGCCTAAGGACTTCCACACACATTAATTCAGTTAGCTCAGAATTCTGTCTCCAACTGTTCCCAATATACAATGCTTAATATTGCATTCTCTGGATGTTGTCAGCATTCTTGGGCCAGCTACAACAAATTGTCCCCTATGTATTATTATTATTATTGTTGTTGTTGTTGTTGTTGTTGTTGTTGTTGTTATTATTATTGTTATTATTATTGTTATTATTATTATTTGTCCAGTCCCCTTTTAAGGCCATCCAAATTGGTGGCCATCACTACATCTTGTGGAAGTTAATTCCATAGTTTAACTATGTGCTGTGTGAAGAAGTACCTCCTTTTATCTGTCCTGTATCTTCCGCCAATCAGCTTCATGGGATGACCCCAGGTTCTAGTATTATGAGAGAGGGAGAAAAATGTCTCCCTGTCCACTTTCTCCACTTCATGCATAATTCTGTACCCCTCTATCATGCCTCCCCTTACTCGCCTTTTTTCTAAGCTAAACAATCCCAGCTGCTGTAACCTTTCTTCCTAGGGGAGTTGCTCCAGCCCTTTGATCATTTTAGTTGCCCTTTTCTGCACTTTTTCCAACTCTACGAATATCTTTTTTGTCTGTTTGTTTGTTTGTTGACCAGAACTGCAAACAGTATTCTAAGTGTGGTCACACTATATAGGTTCTTCTGTTGTAGCTTCACTGATTAAATCCTCAGATTGGTTATTGGCCAGTTCTGTTGGCCTATCCCAGTTTCCCCCCAACATCTTGCTGTCTCTTGAATATAGGATTGCCAATTTGTTTTTACTGGCTGTGCTCCTGTGTTTTTAACATACCAAAATCAAGCAAGTTGAAGTTTTTCCTGGCACAGTGTTGGGGGAAAGGGTCACCTTTTTTTTTTATTGCTGTTCCTCAGATTGCAATTTAAAGCTGAGGAGCAGCACTGATGAAAAAAGACTGGTGAGTGGTGACCTTAGTTGCATAAAGACATATTTCTGCTTTCAAAGTATTCACATAGTAACTAGTCAATCCTGCTGAAAGTGTGTGTGGATGGAAGAACCAGATCCGGTGCCACATTTTGTTTTCAGAACTATTGTCTATTACTTTGTTGTGTAGAGGGACATTGCCTGTGATGTCAGCAAAATGGGCTCCCCCCCCCCCATTTTCAATGGGACTCTGCAGATTTATTTCCTGCCAAGGAGGCAAAAGGGAAGCTTCTTATCTCCCCTACACCGTTTAGATTATGAGTTTCAAGGTATCTTTCTAAGCAGACCCCCGTTTTATATTTTTGGAAATGTCTTATTCACAACATATGGTTAAAAGCCCTCTCTCCTTAAGCCCACTTTAGATGCTTTGAAGAAAGTGGAATTGGATTTGACTTGAGCTGCTAATGCTGTGTTTCATATAATGTCATAAGCAGTGACAGTCAATTGACCCTGAGCCAGAAATTGTGAGAGAGCTTATTATTTTGGTAATTTTCCAATAATGCAGGATGAATATTAGGCGTGACTTGATGATCAGTATTTCAAATGAGAACCTTTCAGTGGTAGAGTGCTATAATTTTTTTCTTTTTATCATAACAGCATGTGATGGCTGGATTAATCTCCTCTGCCAAGGTCTTCACTAAGAGAGCAGGTATGTGGCAGAAATTCATTCTGGGTTAAGGAATAAGATGATTGTGAAAATCTGCCCTTCTGCCTCTTAAATAATGTCCATGCTCAAGACGTGCTAATTGATTTGAGTCTAATTCTGGTCTTCCAAATAAAGAATCATTTTCATTTAAAAAGGCATTGTGGGAGACATGTTTAATTGGGGGGATGCATTATTAGGCCCCTCTGGGGTGAGGGGGCATTTATTTTAGAGGTGACTGGAGACTAAGAGAACTGGCAGATCACAGGAGGAACAGTGCAGTTCTATTGAGATCCTCAGATGTGAACCTCACTGAGTTCAATGGAACTTACTCCCAGGTAAGTGTCTAAGGGTGCAATGCCATGCATATTTAGACAGAAAAAAGGTCCTACAATTCCTAGAATTCTCCAGCCACTATGGGGAATTCTAGGAGCTGTAGGATTTCCCCCCCCCCATCTAAATGTGCGTAGGATTGCACCCTAACAGACTGTAGCCTCAAGGTCATTTGGCTATATTGTTCTTACTGGCTGCAGATTCTGAGCAGCCCTGCAAAAAGAAGCAGGAGAAATACTGCTGACAGTCTGAGTCAATAGTTCACTCCTGGAATAGTTCACTCCTAGGGATGGGCAACCCACCTGGCAGTTGACTCACGGCATGTGAGCCGGGCGCCAGCGCCAGCTGAGGCACTCGCCAGACTTCCGGGTCCCCGGCTGTACTTTGTTTACATAGAAAATAGCATAAAATACATTTGAAATGGCCTTAATTTGCTCAAAATAGTCTGCAATTTGCACAAATTAGGCCATTTTTAACGTATCTTATGCCATTTTCTACGTAAACAATGTAGCACCGGAACCCGGAAATCGCTTTTCCCGGCTCGGCTCGTGAGAATGCGAGTCGAGCTGGGGAAAAGGTAGGGCGAGCGGATCTTGTGGGGGGGTCGAGCCCGGTGAGTTCGCAGGACTTCCACCCCCCAATTGAGCTCCACGCACACCCCTATATTTGGTTGTGCCCAGGAGGCATGTTTAATTTATTTCTGGTCCCTTGCACATTCACATGTGTTCACCCATAAGTCTCTCCTGTCCTGTCCTACATTAATCTGCAATTAAAACACACACACATTCCTAGATTAAAATGCACAATTTTTATTTTTTTTTTATTTTTCCAATTTTTTTTTATTTCTATATAAAACAGACACATAATATCAAACATATAACAATTAACAAAACAAAATAGACCTCCGATTTTTCTTCTACAGCAAATACAGGTAACAATAATTTTTCTTACTCGATAATCCAAATGAGAAATCTCTTTCTTCCCATGGTCCCAGATTCACTTATTATTCCATAAATCCACAAACAAACAAATCATTATTTTCCAGTCTCTGCAAAAAGTCAATTAGAGGTTTCCACTCAATAATAAATGCAGATGTTGTCCTTTCTCTAATTAGTGATGTAAGTTTGGCCATCTCTGCCAGCTCCAGCATCTTAACCAACCATTCTTCTATCGTAGGCACTGCTGGACCTTTCCACTCCTGTGCATATAGTAGTCTCGCTGCCGTTGTCATGTATAAAAATAAAGTTCCATATCTTCCTTCTAGCTGACTGTCCATTATTCCCAATAGAAAAGCCTCTGGTTTCAATTGAAAAGTAATCCTTAAAATCTTTTGCATTAATAAATGAATTTCAACCCAAAAACTTTTAGCTTTCTTACATGTCCACCACATATGATAAAAGGTTCCTTCCTGTTGTTCACATTTCCAACATATATCTGATGCACCGCTATACATTCTAGCCAATTTCTCCGGCGACAAGTACCAACAATACATCATCTTATAAAAATTCTCTTTAAGACTAGAGCATAAAGTAAATTTCAAACCTTTTAACCACATATTTTCCCATTGTGTCATTAGTATATTATAACCAAAATTTTGAGCCCATTTTATCATACATTCCTTCACTTGCTCTTCCTCAGTTTCAAATTTCAACAAAAGCTTATACATTCTTGAAATAAGATGTTCATCATTTAAACATAATTCCCTTTCAAAGTCAGATACCCTCTGTTCAAAATCATACAACCTTTTATCAACTTTAAACCTTTCTACCATCTGTAAATATGAGAACCATTGACATGTATGACCTTCTTTTATCAGTTCTTCTCTTGATTTTATTTTACATTCATCTTGTGAAAAATTCAGCAAATCACGATATGTCAACCAACTGTATTTACTTAACATTTCTCTTCTATGATGGGCTTCTTGTGCTGATAGCCACAATGGTACTCTCTGACAAAACCTAGGTTTATATTTATTCCAAATTTTCAAAATGGCACTTCTAACACAGTGATTATTAAATTCTACATTCACTTTAACTTTATCATACCACATGTACCCATGCCATCCAAATCTCAAATCATATCCCTCTAAATCTAATAATCGACTATTTTTCAACAAAACCCATTCTTTGATCCATACTAAACAACAAGCAGCAAAATATAACTTCAGGTCAGGTAGCCCCAACCCCCCTCTTTCTTTTGCATCCTGTAAAATCTTAAACTTAACCCGTGGCTTTTTCCCTTGCCATACAAATCTAGATATATCCTTCTGCCATTGTTTAAATGATATTTGCGATGTCACAATAGGAATAGTCTGAAACAAAAACAACATTCTAGGTAATACATTCATCTTGATTGTGGCTATTCTCCCCAAAAGTGACAATTGAGCTTTATCCCATCTTTCTAAATCTTTTTTCATTTCATTCCAAGACTTTACATAATTATTTTGAAACAACATACAATTCTTATTTGTTAATGTGATACCTAAATACTTTACTTTCTTTTCAACCTTAAAACCTGATTTATTTGACAGTTTTATTTGATCCTGAATTTTCATATTTTTTGTTAATATCTTTGTCTTTAGTTTATTAACCTTAAAACCAGCTACAGCACCAAACTCCTTCAATTTAACCATTAACGTTTCTATTCCTTTCAGAGGATCTTCCAAAGTTAACACCAAATCATCTGCGAAAGCTCTCAGCTTATAAGACTCTTTTTTAATTTTTATGCCTCCAATTCTATCATCTTGTCTTATATCTCTGTTCAATATTTCAAGCACAAGAATAAACAACAAAGGTGATAATGGGCAACCTTGTCTTGTTCCTCTGTGTATTCCACACGGTTTCGTCATATCGCCATTGACAATTATTTGTTAAAATGCACAATTAATTACATATTTAAGTATATTTAAATGTGTTTTCCCATCAAAATGCACATTTTGAAACATATTTATTTTGATACTTTTTTAAAAAAAATTGAGAACTATATTGGAACATTTGGGAAGTGCGAAAGCTAGTGGATAACTAAGGATCAAACTACATGTTACTTTAAAGATGTAGCTAGCAGCGATGTCTACTTTTCCATACTGGTGATTATTAAGATCGGGATTGGGACCGTAGCTGAGGGAGGGAGGGAGGGAGGGGAGCTTTAATCCTTTGCCCATGCTTTGGTCCCAGTCCACACATCTGAAATTTACGTTGCCCAAAAAAGATCCATCCATTTCAATCAGGGCAAAGGGTTAAAGCTCCCTACCCTCCATGCTATGGTCCCAATCCCATGTGCTTGCTTATGAGTAAATTAAAAAAAAAGATGTAGCTGCCAGGGATGGGGACTCGGACTCCAGGACTCGACTCGTGAGTTGGACTGAGTCCCCCCTCTGACTCGAGTCGGACTCGAGTCCCAATATTTTTAATAGGACTCAAGACTCGACTCGGGACTCGAGACCAAGGACTCGTCAACATCCCTGCTTGATGCCACCTGCAGGTGCTGTCTGGACCTAGTTGCAGTAACAATCCAAGTTTATTTTTTAAAATCATTTTCCTAATGCAACCTTTCAGACATTTTGGGTTTGGCTGCCTCTGCCTGCCTGTTTGGGGTTCCCTGCCTCCTCTGCCTGCCTGGTCTTTTCTTAACCAGTTCCACAGTTTGAATTGTCCAAGACAAATGCCTCTGCCTGCCTGCTTTGGTTATTTTATTTTGGGTTTGTCTGCCTGGTCTGTTCTTGTCAAAATCAGTGGCAGAGTTATGAGATAAAAAGACACACTTGTGCCTAGAATTTATTTAAGCCACACATCTGAAGTAGCCTTATTTTGTTGGGGGAAAAACCCATTGATTTTAATAGGGACTCGTGGAGTCAGCTTTGGGAGTGACTCGGGACTCGTGAGTCACCATTTTGAACCAAGGACTTGGACTAGGACTCGAGACTCGGGTCCAAAGACTCGTGACTCGACTCGTGACTCGAGACCAAGGACTCTTCAACATCCCTGGTAGCTGCTAGCTACTTCTTCAAAGTAATGTGCAGTTTGGCCCTATGCTGTGACCCTCACATTAGTCTGGGAGTTGCAGATCAGTTCATACCTCACAAAGATAAAATTCCTCAAAGATAGAATTTCTCAGACATTCTTAGCTGGAAGAGACTGCTTCTCTGTTCCTAGCTGATATGGTGGATGTGAACTACTTCTGTCTTGGGCCATCCTTTCCACATCCTTGGGCCATCCTTTCCTAGGATAGTTTGGAGATCATCCTCTGAATGTGCGGAGACCACATTATCATCAGCATACTGAAGTTCCACAATGGAGGTTGTAATTACCTTACTTTTTGCTTTCAGCCTGCTGAGATTAAAAAGCTTTCCATCTGTTCGATATATAATTCCCACACCAGTGGGAAGTTTCCCCTTGACAAGATGTAAAACCATGGCAATGAAAATGGTAAATAATGTTGGGGCGATAACACATCCCTGTTTAACACGTGATCCCACTTTAAATGGAGCACCATGAGAGCCGTTGTTGTCCAAAACCGTTGCCATCATGTTGTCATGGAGAAGTCGCAAGATATTCACAAATTTATTGGGGCATCCAATTTTCATAAGGATAGTCCAGAGAGCTGTACGGTCTACAGTATCAAAGGCCTTAGCCAAATCGATAAATGCCATATAAAGGGGTTGATTTTGCTCCCGGCATTTTTCTTGGAGCTGATGTGCAGTAAAAATCATGTCTACTGTCCCTCTAGAGGGGCGGAAACCATATTGAGTTTCAGGGAGGATCTCTTCTGAAATAGATAGAAGACGGTTTGCGAGAATCCTAGCAAATATTTTACCTGCGGTTGCTAAGAGAGAAATGCCCCGATAGTTTCCACAGTCTGTTCTATCACCCTTCTTGAAGAGGGTGATAATTATGGCATCCCTGAAGTCTTCTGGGATCTCTTCTCTTATCCAGATTTTTTCGATGAGTTTATGAAGATGTTGTACAAGTTCAGGGGCCCCTTCTTTAAAGATTTCAGCAGGAATCCCATCTGGTCCACTAGCTTTGTTGTTCTTCATTTGATTAATGGCTTTTTTTACTTCATCCAAAGTGGGGAGTATTGCAAGTTCCTCTTTAGTTTGTTTTTGCGGGATTTGTGAAAAAATCTCATTATCCACCTTAGATTTACGATTTAAGAGGTCATAATAATGCTCTTTCCAACGCAGTGCAATAGACTCTTTGTCTTTTAAGAGTTTGGTGCCATCTTTTGATTGTAAAGGGTTTGTGCCATAGGTTTTTGGTCCATAAAGGGCCCTTGTGGCCTTAAAAAAGCCCCGTGCGTCATGAGATTCTGCAAGTTGTTGAATTTCTTCAGCTTTCTTTTTCCACCAAGCGTTCTTAAGTTCTCTTGTTCTTCTTTGGACCTCAGCCTTTGCGCTAGCATAGATTTTTTTCTTGGCAGCGCAGTTAATATCATTTTGCCATATTTGGAAGGCTTTCCTTTTTTGGTCAATTATATATTTAATCTCATTATCATTTTCATCAAACCAGTCCTGATGTTTCTTAGTTTCATATCCAATAGTTTGTTCACAAGCTGCAGTAATGGAGGTTTTCAGCTTAGACCAATGGTCCTCAATGTTGTCAGGAGGTTCCGTAGGTAGATGTTCCTTAAGAAGTGACTGAAGACGAGTTTGCTTAATAGGATCTTGAAGGACTTGGATGTTCATTTTACGCCTTGGTTTCCTTCCTTGAAGCCTACGTTGGGGAGCAATGTTGATAACCATTGTGGACCGGATTAGTCGGTGGTCTGTCCAGCAGTCATCGGCACTCACCATGGCCCTAGTAAGAAGTACATCGTGGCGATCTCTAACACGGACAATTACATAATCCAGAAGATGCCAGTGCTTTGACCGTGGGTGCTGCCATGATGTTATAAACTTATTCTTTTGTCGAAAGAGTGTGTTTGTAATAGTGAGATTATGCTCTGCACATATAGACAAAAGTAAGAGTCCGTTTGGGTTGCTATTACCAACTCCGTCTTTTCCAATAGTTTCTGGCCATAAATCAAAGTCACGCCCGACTCTTGCGTTAAAATCGCCCAGGAGGATAATTTTATCCTCCTTAGGTATCTCTGACAGGAGAGTGTCCAACTGGCTATAAAAATTTTCCTTGATGTCATCATCAGCATCTAATGTTGGTGCATAAGCGCTCAAAATAGTTACCTGTTGGTTATTGGCGAGCTTTAATCGAAGAGTTATCAGGCGTTCGTTAATGCCAGTAGGAACTTCTGACAAAGAGTTCACTAGTTCATTTTTGATGGCAAAGCCTACTCCATGTATTCGTCGGTCCTGTTCAGGTAGTCCTTTCCAGAAGAAGGTATAACCTCCTTTCCCTTCTTTCAACTGTCCCTCTCCTGCCCTTCGAGTTTCTTGAAGTGCTGCTATGTCAATTTTAAACCGTCTCAGCTCCCTTGCAATAATAGCAGTCCTACGCTCAGGGCGTTCACTATCTATGTTATCCAGCAATGTCCGTATATTCCATGTTCCAAAATTCAAATGTCTTTTTCGACCGCTAAAATGGTGACCCCACTGGACGCGGTAATCCAGTCAGGGGAGAAAGAGGTAGACTATGTTTAGGGCACCTTTTCTAGCCCCCTCCCCATACGGGGTGAGCAGAGTGGATCCTAAATAGGGCTGCTCAGTCATGGATACAGCTGCCGAGCTGCTCGACTACCTCGTTCCTTGAACAGGGCGACTGAGTCTGCATCCACCGCCCATGTGCTGGTCCATGACTAGGGGCTTCCAGATTCACAGTCCTGCCCCCGTTGCCATTCGCCAGTCGCCATGGGACTTTTTGTTTGTTTGTTTGTTTGGGTTGGGTTGGGTTGGATGGGTTGAGTTGGAAGACGCCTGTGTGTGAAACTGTTTTATGTGGGGAGATCGGTGCACAACGAATCACCACACAAACTTGACAGAGTACGGCAGAGATCCAATGGCACGGTTACCCTGACGATTGGAAAACCATTCTCTGCTGCAGCCTTCATCCGCCTTCACAGCCGTTGTAATTTAGGTTTAATTATCTTCTGCCTGTTCTGCCGTTGAGGACTTTATGTTTTGGATCGTTCTTTGTCTGGTTCCTCTCCCCGGACCTTACCGCCATGGGTGACCCTACTGGGAGTACATAGCTCCCGACGGCATTGCTCACAGGATTCATCGGAACACGCAAGCCCACTCACCACTTCAAGGTGACGATCCGGCGAGGGGGGATGTTTAGTATGGTCTGCCTCATTCCACTGAGAGTTCCCTGCTGTGTAGAAAAGCTCTGAGGGATAGCAGGAGCTGGACTCTTGACACATTCTCAGAATACTTGAGAGAGAACCTTCTCTCCACACTCCACCAGCAACTGCAAGCATGGATTTTATGACACTATAGTTCTCCCTTGCCCACAATGTGCAGGTGAGGAAGACTTTCCCCCTGCCTCTATCTATCTATCTATCTATCTATCTATCTATCTATCTACTTTCGCCAGCTATGCCCATTCCTGGAATACGTGGACTTAGTAACGGTGGTGCATGCTGTGGTAACCTCTAGGCTTGATTTCTGTAATGCGCTTTACTTGGGGCTGCCTCTATACTTGGTTCGGAAGCTTCAACTAGTACAAAATATGGCGGCCAGGTTGGTCTTCGGGACACCCCGTGGAGACCATATAACACCGGTCTTAAGATCTTTACACTGGCTGCCAATTTCTTCCGGGCAAAGTATAAACTAAGTGCTGGTTCTTACCTTTAAAGCCCTACATGGTCCAGGCCCAAGGTACCTTAGGGAGCATCTCCTCCTCTATCTTCCACCCCACCAATTAAGGTCTTCGGAGGGCCATCTGCTGCAGCTGCCTAATGTGAGACTGGCAGCTACTCGTCGGAGGTCCTTCTCTTTTGCTGCCCCTCAACTGTGGAATGGCCTGCCACTTGAAATACGCCTGCTGACTTCTTTGAATGCCTTTAAGCAGGCACTGAAGACTTTGTTATTTCAGCAGGCCTTCCTTTTATAACATTCTATCATATTACTATGGAATTTTATTGTTTTTATGGAATTTTTATGGAATTTTTATACTGTTTTTATGTTTAACAGATGTTTTTATTGTATACTTATCTGTTTAATTGATTTTTATTTTGTATGCCGCCTAGAGTAATAGTATATAGGCAGGATATAAATTGAATAAACAACAACAACAACAACATCTATCTCCATATCCAATGTTAGTCCTACCTAGAATAGACCCATTGAAATGAATGGGACTTAAGTGGCCCCACTTTGGGATATTTCATAGTTTCTTGTTGCATTTTGCAATGGTGTAGGCCCAAGTGGTCACCAATGGGGCCAAGTAGACTTTTTTGAGGCCAGCACCCCTACTGACCTGGCCTTGGGAGTGGAGTCTTCTGGCCTACTCTGCACTGCTGTGGTCAGGTTGCATCAATATGACCTGGTCAAGAGAATTTGGCTAATTAGGTCCTATTTATTTGTTTCAGAAAATTTCAACCCAGCCTTTCAGCTACTAAATGTATTCCCATGGTAGCTTCCGGACCCAACAATACAATTCAAAGAATGAGTTAAAAACAAATTCTTTGGGTGGGATCCAGAATCTGCCTTGTATGGATGGAAGAGCTCTGCTCACAGAAGATGCCTCTCCCCCAGACACTACAGCTCACCCCATTCAGCCGGGTCTCTAAACTTCTGTGTAGCATTTTCTAAGGGTTGGAGATGCTGCTGCAGGGAGGAGTGGGAAGGGAAGTACACCTCTGCCAGCCCAGTTGCAAACACTTAAATCTGGATCCAATCCAACCCATAATATCAATTAAATCAATAAAATAGCAGCATGAGAGGTGTATAAATAACTGGGTGAGTTTAAAGTACATGGCTGGAGCAGAAAGTTCAAGAGAGATCAGAGACATGATGGAATAAACGAGTCTTTGCTGCCCCTCCTAAAACTCAAGAGAAAGGGGAAGAAATGAACGGGAGGGAGTTCCACAATCTGGGTGCCACTACCAAAAAGGCCTGGTCTCATGTCCCTACCAAGGGCACCTCTGAAGGTGGCAGAACACAGAACAAGGCCTCAGATGTTGAATGCAGGTCCTTTTGGTAAAATGGTTCCAAGCCATTTAGAGTTTTATAGATCATAACCAGCATTTTGAGTTGTGCCCAGAAACAAACCCAGTGCAAGTGGGGGGGGGGGAACACTCACCTGAGCCTCCAAGAGCAAGGGTTATTCTAGGAGCGAATCCAAATTGTGGACCTGGACCTTCAAGGGGAGTACAACCCCATCCAGCACAGACTGTATTTCCAAGTCTGGAGCAGGTCTCCTACTGAACTTCTGCCTTATCTGGATAAAGTGTCAGCTTATTAGTCCACATCCAATCCTTCACTACATTCAGACAAGAGTTCAGAACCCCACAACATGGCTTCCTGGTGTCCATGCCTTGAGTTTGGATGTCTGAGAAGGGGAAGCATAGACCTCTTATTGCATAGGCTTCCATGGGATCTGGAACCCTGCATGGTTAGGGCTCTCACTCCCATGGAAGCCTACACAGATAGAGGTCTATATGCATACCATTTTCAGATCTCCAAGCTCAACATGTGGGGCCTTGGGGTGGGCCAGCCATGTTTCCCCTTCTGTGCAAGGATCCCCCCCCCTTTATGTGATTGAACACATGAAGGGGGTTAGTGTCTCAGTTCCATAGTTTGTCGTCATCATGAGATACCTAAAGTCAGTGTGCAGCTGCCACTACCTGCTCAGATCTTAAGTCACACCAAACATATTCAAGATTAAGATGGGGTACTGGAGCAGAATGCTTCCGAATTACATACATGAACAATGACACATACAGAATCACATACAGAAGGTAGCTCCTACAAATACAGAGGGATTTCAGTTTAGGTGCTGCTTGTCACTATAGCCTGTAGAGGGAAACCAAACCCTATGGTCAATTTGTCTGGAAAATACTTTGCTAATGTGGTTTAAAATATTTAGACAGGTTAAGTCCATGCTAGGTATTAGTATACAATGATGGATCCCAAGGGCTTGAGAAGATTAAAGGTTTGTTTCATGTATAAGATTCAGAATACTAATGCAACACAATGAAAACACATTCAGCTCTCAGAAGGATTACAGCGACTTTCAAAAGATTTCAATCTACAATGGGTTCCTAATTATTATTATAATGACTTTCTAGAAATATTTCTTTCAAGTATGGTAAGGGGGGGGGGGGTTCTTTTCTTTTCTTTTCTTTTTTATGGAAAAAAAGCAAATATCTTTTGTTCCAAAAAAAATAAGACAAAGAGTCAAGGATGATATTTTAAGATAATAATTTTAATTAACCTATAACTGATCGCATGGCCTGTAATTCACTGGAGGCACAATAGGGGTGACTTTAGCAATGTTAATGACTGTTGTAAAAGAGCTTTGTGCACTAAGTGGTGGGATGGCACCATTTTGCTTGTGGATGTAACAATTTTAAGTGAGAAGAAAAGAAAGCTGAGAGAAATGTCTCATTACACTACCGCACACTGCTGTGCTTGTTTGTGGTCCTACTCAGTAATAGAACAGCTGAAGTTTCTCTGTGGTACTTTATGATATGTTACGTTTATGTTAATTACAACCCCCCAAAAGGTTGACATTTGATGATATGCAGGAATGCTTTTGCTTTTGCTTTAAAAAAAAAAATCTGATAGAATGTAACTATACTCAAATTAATATATAGTTTTCACTGCCAGAAGATAACAAACTGGTGAAAAATGAAACAAGAACAACACACCCCTGCCTTGCCTACTTTTTAATTCTTTGATGTAGAGAGTTTGATGTAGAGAGTGACATGTATGTCACTTGGATAGCTATGTTTGCTGGATAATCATAATGCCAGTTAAGGCATTTGCTTCCTCCCACACTCTAGTTCCCCAACCCCCAAAGGTATTATGGATTTGGGTCAGCTAGGGCTTTAGAAATATCACTGCAGACCGCCCCCCCAATACGTACACATCTGAGGTGGGCATTCCAAATCCCTCACCCTGTGTGACAGAAAATAATAAATTAATGGTAGTTTGCCCTTTATGTAATCACCCAACACATCAAGTCCTTAATAGTGTTTTACAGTCCCTTGCTAATGGGTCTATCCTAGAACAGATCTATTTCTTTCTTGTGGACAGTGATCCATATATTACTCTTGGTGTGGCAAAATTCACTTTGGCTGCCAATAAAAATCTGAGCTCAGTATATACAAGATTGTGGGGTGATCTGTGCCTTTGTTCATCTGACCTGCTGTTAAATGTTTTTAAAATATTTTTACAGTTTTGAGTTTTTAATATTTCATTATAATCTTTAAAAGTCCAGGATGGATTTCTTTAATTTATTTTTTATTCTTTTGGGGGGCATCTTGTTACTTTGCTTACTTCTGTATATGTTGGATGGGTTTTTTAAAAAAATTATCTCTCTGAATTGTGGTGGCCTTCGGCTATCAGCAATCTATTGTATATCAAATTAATAAGTGAATAATCGGCTGCCTTTGATATGGTCCAAATCCTGCTTCTTGAGAATGAGATGGTTGCCTCAGTCTGTGTCATCGTAGAGGTCTGTGTCCTGACCATGTGCAGGCAGCTGTATATTTTAGTTCCCTCCAGATTCTTCAAAGTAGATGCTGAAACCTTTGATGGCAATATAGACTTTGTTTTTAAAAACACACACCCTGCCATATGGAAGAATTCAGAAAAAAGTGAGTGTGTTTGGTGGTGGTGGTGGTGGTGGGGGGGGGTTAATCCTCTCCTCCAGGTGCATGGTGGTCCCAGTCTGAATTTTGGCTATGTGCACTTACTCTAGAGAAAAACAGAGAGCGTTTATCCTCAGCTATATGCTGCACGATTAACGTAACATGTAGTTTGACCCTCACTGGTCTGGTCTGGAATGTTCCAAGCTAAGTATTGGTTTGCTTGGGCTGGGTACTGCATTATACGGTATATACTATGTGTGCTACGACTGAGATTCTAAAAGGTATCCATGCAAAGAGAGTGAAACACATGAAAGAGGGGCTCCTTTCAGTGGTGCTGCCCCATCTGTCGAATGCCCTACCCAGAGAGGTTCACCTGGCTTTCAGCACCATGCAAAGACCTTTACATTTGCTTGATTTGGATACAGTCTTAATCCTGCTGCTTTTCTGCTTTTGTGGCTGTGAAAAACTCCCTTACTGATAAGACCTCCTCAGATCCAATTTAGTGTCTCTACAATCCTTGAGAGATAACTAAATATCTCTCAGGCTCAGCTTCAGCCAAGGGAGGGCTAATTCATCACACAGAGGTCAACGCTTTCACTACACCCCCTCCCCAGCTCAATAATATGAGCTGCCTGCATAACCTCCCCCAGTTCCTCAGGAAACCAAGTGATGCCTTGGTCCTCATCACTCCTGACAACATGGACTTCCAACTGTTGCTCTTCTCTGCCTCCACCCTGCCTCTACCTCCCATGCCATTTATATAGCAGTTTCTGCAGTTCAGACTCACCACCCATCGCTGTCGTCGTCCTGCCCCGCCCCACCCATTTCTGGGATGCCGTAATCACAAATTTGTGTCTAGATGAGAATCACATGAGTGAGGTGGTAGTTCGGGGGGGGGGGGACTGAGTGTACTGACCATGCAGTTCCCACCTTTGTACATAAGCATGTTGTCTGATCAGCCAGCACATACTGGTCAGGCTCACAGAGGGAGCAGGGCCAGCTATGCAATTTTGACCCTCTCACTCCATGCATAGAGAAGAATCCACATATGGCTACCAATTGTTGCCAAATCAGTGTATGTCCTCAGAGTCATGACAGTTTGGAAGGGAAGCTTCTGGGCCTCCATGACTTAATTTGTTCAGAATGTGCATTCACGGGAACATGTGGGGGCTTAAACTGGTTAGGGGAACTGTGGTCCTGCAAGCTGAATCCACCCACCCTGTCCCTGTGGGCACAAGCCCCCTCCCCCTCTGTCCCTGGTCTTACTATATGTAACGGCAAGGTCTAAAGGTGTTTTCTACTCATGATTCCTGGAACATGAGTAGAACTCTTCATATGGTCAAGGTTCCCAACTGTGTGGAGAGATCTACACATATTCAAGTGAATCTGAGTAGAACACCGCTTCAGGTCTCAACACAGAGAGGTTGGGTTCTGAGGGGCTGGAACACATGGAGATATAGGGGGCAGCCCCACCCTCTACTGACTTTAAACCATCATGCCTTCAGGTGAATGCCTGAACAGGGCTTTAATCTGGCAAAAAATGCCCCTAGAGCTCATTTTCTTTTACTGCTAAGGTATACATTGCCAATTCCACAAAACTGAATGTGGATCAAAATTGATTGCAATGAAGTTTATCATAATAAAGTAGCTGTTATTCATCAAGCAAATGAAGGAATAAAGGCAATAACATTGTTCCTTATTGAATATTTTTCTTCATTAGGTAGTTCTTACCCATCAGACCACAGCTAGCGTTTGTTCAATGGTGATAATCATATTTGCTAATATTGCATGCTGCCAAAAATGTATGGTTATCATTACTATTATGATCAGCTGGATACATTTGGAATCTTGTGTCATTAATATTACTATAATGTAGCATACTTTTGGCCATTGCAGGATGCATACTTAAAGGACCACCTTCAGCCATATTGCCCTGCCTGCACTTTAAGAAGAGAAGTCCTTCTCATTTGCCCACCTGTGAGAGCAGTTAGGTGGGTGTCCATGCAAGAGAGGGCCTTTTCCACAGTGGTCCCACACCTCTGGAATAAGTTGCCATCAGGGGTCTGCCAGGCCCCATCATTGCAGGCTTTTAAGAAGGCTCTGAAAACTTACTATTTTACTTTGGCCTTCCCTGATTATGTTTTATTGGACCGGGTTGTAGCTCCAGTTGTCTGTTGCATGGTTTATTTTATGCAGGTGTTTGCTGGGGTTTTTTTATTGGTCTTTTTTTTATATAGAAAGTTTGCTGGTATTGCTATATTTATGGTGTTTTACTGTTTTTACTACTGTACCAGTTTTTAATTATATATTTTATTGTTGTGTGCTGCTTTGGGAAGGCTCCTGCCCTGAAAGGTGGCCAAAGAATATTTTAAATAAATAAATAAATAAATAAAATAAAGAGTACAATGCAGATTCCTGTATATCCTGTTGTTATCTTCTCCCCTAATTGTTTAGGTGTCTTGAACAACGTGTGTACTAGTTTCCAGTTTTGAGGACATAGTTTTCTAGTAATGGATATTATAGAGCACCTTTCCCTCTTAAGCCCCCTGCCATCAAGACGACTTTCCCTCCAGTGTTTCTTCTAAGGGAAGACCTGTAGGGCTCTTGTGGAAGAGCACATGTTTTGCATACAAAAGGCCCCAGGTTCAATCCCTGTCATCTCTAAGAAGGGCTGGGAAAGACTTTTGTCTGAAGCCCCAGAGAGCTGCTGCCTGCCAGTGTAGACAAGAGTGAGCTAGATCGGCCAATAGCCTGGCTCAATATAAGGCAGCTTCCTAGATTTCTTGCCTGGTTTCCATCATCATTCCTTCTGCTAATAAAAATGGGTAGCTAGTGTTACTATACACTAGGTGCCAACAGAGGCAGAGAGAGAGATTACAGGAGTACATATCTGAGGACGGTGGAGTTCCTAGTGGGAAGCAAGAAAATCTCTCTTCTTTCTGCCTCCCCCACTGCAAAACCCTGCAAAACCAGTGGGCAGAGGACTATATTGGCTTAGAACATTGGCACAGGGCCGGCCCAGCAATGAAACGGTGTGAATCACCTGCTTTAGGCAGCAGATCCAGAAGGGTGATGGATTGCAGGCCTCCACCCACCACTGGGAGGGCCATGTGCCCTGCTGCCCTATGTCTCACCCTGAGGACTTCTAAGAGTGGACATAGGGTATAGGAAGCCACTCTAGAGAGCTCCCCCGGCCACTTTCCTGCAGCCACAGCAGGAGAGTAGTTGGTCTGGCTCTCCAGAGCAGCTTACGCCGCCCACCCTATGCTTACACTGAGCACTTCTGAGTAAGGCAAAGGGTGGGCAGGTGGCTGCTCTGGAGAGCCTTACCAGCCTGGTCTCCTGCTGTGGAAAATGCTGCAGCAAGAGAGTGCTCTTGTGGCTCTCCAGAGTGGCGAACCAATGCCTTGAGTGAGCCATTTGCCTACTTGGTGCTCCAGAGAGCCACACACAGCAACTGTTCTCCAAGAGTGTCTGGCACAGCTCTTTGTGGCCTATCTGCCTGATGCCTAGCTCTCTGAGCATTTCCTCAGAGAGCTAGGCATTGGGTAGGTGAGCTCTCTGGGAAGCCCTGCTAGCTGCTTCCTGAAAAGTGGCTGATGAGGGTCTCTAGATAACCCACCTAGGCAAAATGCATCACTCTGTGGGGCCCTTCCTCGGAGCAAGGCATCAGCAGGAAGGTATCCTGGAAATCACCAGGGACACCTCCCTGCTGATGCCTCATTATAAAGAAAGACCCCTCACAGTGATGAATTGAGGGGGAGGATGTCAGTGGAAGGGAAGGGAAAGAAGGGAGGAGGATGTTGGTGGCTACCGTGGGGGGGGGTTTAGGAGGATGGCAGTGGCAGAGGGGGGGATAGGGTGGCAGTGCCTCCTTCCACCTCAGGTGGCAGGAGGTCTTGCACTGACCCTGCATTGGCAACAGAGAGAGCAGCATGCAGAGTTGGGAGTTGGCAGGATAATGCCTGCCCCTTCCTTGCTTTCCTTCAGCCTGTCATAGGGATGTCTGTGAATTTTGTTCCTGTTCGCAAATCATGCAGACATGTCTCGTTTGCAACCCCAAATGCAAGCAAGGATGTAATTCTTGGGGGGAAATGGCAGTTTCCCAAACTTGCGTTCACATTTGAAACTTCCAAAAATGCCCAAGTGCGCATTTTGACATATGTGCAAATCTGCCCCAAATCCACATTTTCATACTTTAGCCTCAATGGGGGGGGGGGGAGTTAAAAGGCAGGGAATTGGGTTGAAGGATGTGTGTCTTCAGGCACAATCCTCCAAACCCAATTTCCTCCATGGGATCCTTTAATGTGCAAGATTGAATGCCCCTTGCATATTAATGCTGTGGAGGGTGGCCTTGCAGGGCACTTGACTGAGAGTGTGTTCTCCACCTCTCCCACAGGAAGGAAGGAAAATCCAGGCAAAAGCCAGGAAACCACCAAACATCAGCAGTCATGGGAAGGTCCATGGCTCAGTGGCGGAGAACATGCTGGGCATTCAGAAGGTCCCAGGTTCAATCCCTGGCATCTCCAGGTAGGGCTGGGGGAAAAAAAATATCTGACTAAAACCCTGGAGAGCAGCTTCCAGTAAGTGTTAACAATACGGGGCTAGATGGACCAAGGGTCTGACTCAGTATAAGGCAGCTTCCTATGTCCCTATGAGAGGTGGTGGGGCCTGGGGAAGGGGCCAGATTGGAACCCCAGGTGGGTCTGACTTGGTGCACAGTCCTGAGGTTCAACAACCCTGTTTTAAATTGTGAGGAGGAAAGGGAAACTGGCATGCACATGGCATGCTTCCTCTGAGGCTGAATACCCTCCCCTTCAACAGTCAAATGGTTTCACAAGTGTCCACTTGTCTCTCCATTTTTCCTCTCCTCACTGGTATCTTGGTGGGCCGCTCAGATTCTGCTACTTCCTCAACTTGGAACTTCCCTGCTGTTACATCAATTAGTTACATATACTCATTTGAATAAACTAGAACCAGAACATTTAAGGAAGAATTTCTAGCCTTTCATCCATCATGGGGGCTGCTTTTGGTGGCAACAGTTGCTTTTTTGCACGTCTTTTTCTTTCAGTTTAGAGGTTAATGTAAATGAAACTAGCAAACTGCACGTGCTGTTTGCTAGTTTCATTTAACCTCGAAACTAAATATGTGCAACCCTGGTGATTATTTTAATATTGCATCAACGGATGTCCTGGCAAGATTGTTATTCTGTATGTGATGTGTACACAGGTGATCATGCATCCTGAAGAGGTTCAGACTTATTTATTCTACTGCTCTGTCCGCAGATATGGAAATAATATTTCGTACTTGTAAAAGCTCTAGCATAAACAGTGGCCTTGCCATAAGTAAATATTTTTCTATTTGAAATACATTTTCTGAAAAGTCTCAGATGTATTTATTAATTTACATTTCATTAACAGTCTTGCTTTTAGTTAGGAAATTAGTGCTGCTTATTCAGAATTACAATATGTCATTATTGCTATCTTTTAGACACACACCAAGCTTCTCCAACAATTTATAGTAGAACAGTCAATAGTACCTCATAAGTGGCAACTGCCACAAATGCAAAGGATGTACAAGCATTAATGATTAACTGCTGTTTGTGTTACGTGTCATGGATAAAACGTATCAGGAGTAATTGCGATACAAATGTTCCTGTGCAGCTGAAACTCATTTTGCACAGCTTTTAAGAAGATAAGCTTGTCATATCATCTCCACTTGGAATTGAATGTATCCCTTTTGCAACCTGCTCAGACAAACCAGTGACTCCATAAAGCCCGTCATAACACTGTTGCCAGTGATTTCAGTGGTAGTTGGTGTTTTTGTACAGGTGTAGAGAAGGAAAATACTGAAAGCATGGCTGATAATTCTTGGTCCTAGAAACTGGTAAACCTACAAAAGGGACCCCCCCCCCCAAAGGAGGTCCATCACCATTGTTACTTGAATATACAAACATGATTTCAAAGATGCTTTCTGTGTTTTATGCTTTGAGAGCTGAGCTGTCTTTGTTAAGGATAGTTTTTACCCTAATAAATATTCTTGTTGATAATTAAGGTATACTTAAGGTATATAGAATCATAGAATCATAGAAAAGTAGAGTTGGAAGGGGCCCAGGCCATCGAGTCCAACCCCCTGCTCAATGCAGGAATCTAAGTCAAAGCATCCCTGACAGATGGCCATCCAGCTGCACCTTGAATGCCTCCAGAGTGGGAGAGCTCACCACCTCCCTAGGTAATTGGTTCCATTGTCTTATTGCTCTAACAGTCAAGAAATTTTTCCTGATGTTTAGGTGGAATCTGGGTTCCTGTAACTTGAGCCCATTATTCCGTGTCCTGCAAACTGGGATGATCGAGAAGAGATCCTGGTCCTTGCTTTTAGTTAGGAAACCAAAGCATTTCATAGCATATGAAATGACCTGTTCTATATCTCTTGGACTAATGAGGGGATAAGAACGTAGCTATCTACCAGATTTTGCACTTCTCCAAATGTTGTGACACAGTTCTCAGCAATTCAAGCTAAGGCAGACTGCCTTTCCCTCCCACCCACCTTCTCTGGACCTTTGTTTCTCCCCTCCCCCTATGAAGGGGGGACAATATCAGGGACTTTTAGGGGGAAGGCAAAAGTCACATGGCTTTCAGGTACTTACAATTGTACAGGGTGGAAAGAGTATTTGTTTCTTCCTTTGTCGTTCCTTTAACTGTAAATAAGTTAAACTGACACTCCAATCAGTGGCTTGCATGCTCTCTGCAGACCAGCCACCAAGTGCTTTGAAAATGGAGCTGAGAATTCCCCTGGCAATGATGTTAAATAATTATAAGGTGCCATTCGGATAGGCATTCCTGGGAGAGAAAATAGGTGGGCCCAGGGGCAGCCATTCCCGCCCCCCCAATGCCTCTGGGAATGATGTCATGTAATTAGTTAACATAATTCCCAGGGATATTCTCAGCTCCATTTTCAAAGTGATCAGCAGCCAGACTGTGGAGCACAGGAAAGCCGTTACTTTGGAGCAGCAGCTTAGCTTTGTTATGGTTAACTTGTTCCAATAAGGCGGGAGTAGAAAAATACTCCAAATGCACTTTACATTGCAGAATTTACACAGAAGTGGATCTACAACATAGTCCTCCCATGATATCATTGTCTACTGTCACCCGAATTATGTCCCCAAATTTCAGCCTCTTATATCACTTACCGTTTTCTTTCTGGGGGGACCCCAATGTGGTGCATAAAATATCTCCAGAATCTATTAATTTTGCCAATGACGTGTCTTTATGTCCCCAAACCCAAGCTATGTTTTGTGGGTATAAAATGTCCCCATGGTTTTTTCCAAAGAAAACTGGCCTAGGGAAGCAAGGTTAAGTACTCTGGGAGTCAGTAGTTGGCACAAACCATGGGATTTCGTTGGGGAGCATTTACCTCACCAGGCACAGATTCGTTATGAGACTAGAAAAATACCTCACAAGACCAAAAATGTTAGTTCTCAGTAATAATAAAGTTTTACCTAAAGTTTTACATTGACAATTTATAATACTTTTCTAATATTTTGAGTTTAACATATACTTCTTCTGACATCACAGACACATAGTTGCTCATGTGATATTTTACCACCCTAGGGTACATTGGAAAATAGGTTGGGGTAGTAAAATGCCCCACAAACATGTGTGTGTACATTTTTTTACAAGTTCTGAATGAAAAAAAGGACAAGAGAACAAACCACCCACACCAACTTGTAACTTTGTAAGTAAGTACCCCCTGAAATTTTACCCCCCACCTGAACATCTGCACCGCAATCTTAGGGGAGGGTTGTCAACCCCCCCCCCAAATGTAATGATAACAGGGCCAAATGCTTCAGCCCAACTCCAGTTTAAACATATCAACGCACACACTTAATACATATTTTGTGAGGTGTGTGTAACATTTTAAATGTGTATTAAAAGGCTATTTAAATATGTATTTTGAGAGAAATAAAAAAAACACAAATCTGCAGAATCAGAATGGAATGGGATTATTTTTTAGTGTATCTCTACAAAAAATTATTACCCAGTTAATCAGAGATGTCTTTGAGTTTTGCATGTTCTTGCAGTCATAACTTGGTGCAGTGATGGTATACTTATTGATTTGGGGTCAATCTTAAAGGTGTTGTGTTGCACCACTTTCCTGGCTGGCCCAGCCTTAAATTGCATGAGACCTAAGAGAAAGAGGAGGACCCTTTTGCTGGCCCCAGGACTGATGGGTTCCAGGACTGTAAACAGAGATCAATAACCCTCCCAGGACTACCACCTAGGAGATAACTTGCTTGAAGAAGCTGCAGTTTTGGAGGAACCATTAAACCTTGACTGGTCTCATTCCCTCTCTTCAAACCCACCCAGTTTACTGCTAAGACTGCAGCAGCAGAGGCAGTGGTGTGTCCCAGTGGAAATCCAGAGCTGGAGGCATACTGCCCATCTGGCAGGACAAGGACAATTCTCCCCGTGAGACATCTGTGAGAAGAATGCCTGGTGTCTCAAAGGCTCTGGATCAGGGCTCTGATGACAGGCCGGGAAGTTGTGGGGCAGCAACACCAATGATGAACCTCTTCAGTTGAGGCCCATCCAAAGCTTCAGCAAAGTCGAATGTTGCTGTGATCCTCTTGACTTCTGGTTGAACAGCTTCCCTGCTGTCCTGGATGTCCTGATCATTGACTCAAAGGACAGCTCCTGGTAAGGCAGGATACTGTGCCACACAACAGAGGTGGCATGAATGGGATAAATGTGATGGTGGGACAGAGCCAATTGAGGAGGTGCATTTACATGAACAATGTAGCGTGTGATTCAATATACCCATAGATACTTCTGCAGCTTCCCAGCAGTGAATCCAGTGATTGTTTCATTTTTTTAAAATTTTTATTTATATATTTTTTAATGAACACACATACAAAAGAACATTAACCTACAAATCATAAACTCCAAGTGCACCCGTCACCCCGGGGCCAAAACCAATTCTATCCACATAATCCATTATTAATCTATATTCCAAAAATACATCATATCATGACATGGCTTATTCCCTTTTCCCTTTACTAAAACATACAATCTAAAAATGGTACCCATATATCCTTAAAATTATTTTTCTTTAATTGTCCCTTTTTACATTTAATACTACATGTTAGTTTATCATTTAAAGCAAGTATCCCAAACCTCTTTATACCAATCTATTATTAAGTACTGGTGTTGAACTTTCCAATTCCTTGCTATCAGTAATCTCCCTGCCGCTAATAAACTTACAATTAATTCCTTTTTCTCTTGTGAGCACAGAAGTTTCTCCGTTATTGATAACAATGCTAATTTTGGACAGACCTCCAAATTAATGCCAATAATTTCTGAAATTTCTACAAAAAATTTATTCCAAAAATCCAATACGCTTTTACAACTCCACCACATATGACCATAAGTACCAAGTTCCTGACATCCTCTCCAACACAATGGAGCACAGTCTATTTTGTTTAATCTTACTGGAGTCAGATACCATCTCCAAACAGTTTTTTAAAAATTATATTTTATCCTTACTGACATATTTCTTAATATACGTCTGCCCCAAATATTTCTCCACCCCGCATTCGATATCTTCTCCTCAAATTCCATTTCCCATATCATCTTAAGGTTATATTTTTTTGCTTCAATCCTCTGAAACATTTTATATATCTCCTTAGTTAACCCTCTGGAAGAAACATTCCCTTCTATAAGTTCTCTAGACAACACTTTCTTTTCAAATCCAGTAAGCTCCCTCTCATGCTCATTTCCCTTCTTCCATTTCTTAGTCCACTGATCTAACTGCATTAAATTTAACCACGAAATTCTACCTGGCCCAATCATTTCAGATATTTGTTGTCTAGTCTCAATTTTTCCCATCCAATCCATTAATTTAATAACCTTATTTTCCCTAAATATATAGCTTCCCAATGCTGTGCATTTTCTGGAAAGTCCTCCATTGCTACCACTGGAGTTAACGGGGATATCCCTGGTATAAGAATCTGTCTATTACTATTCCAAATCCCTACCATATTTTTCAAGAAGGGATTTTCTATTCTTTTTACCCTACTATTAGTTTTTTTTAAAATAAAAAAATTTCCATCCCAATTTCTATTTCCTGCGTTTCTATTTCTAACCACAAAATATTCTTCTTAACTAAAATGTCCATTATAAACCTTAACTGATTAGCTATATAATACCACTTGATATTAGGAAGGCCAAGCCCACCTTCTTTTTGGGATTTATACCATTTACTCTTAGTAATCCTCGCCTTTTCCCCCCATTACAAAAATTATTAATTATTGCTTGCCATTCCTTAATTTCCTTCTCTGATAAACAACTTGGTATCATTCTAAATAAAAAAATTATCTTTGGTAATATCTTCATTTTTATCAAAGCTATTCTACCATGAAAGTCCAATTTTTTTATATTCCTCTATCTTTTTTTTTTTACCTCCTTCTTTAACTTTCTAAAATTTTGTTCTCCTATTTTTTCTAGCTCTTTTAAAATATCTATACCTAAATATTTAATCATCCTTTTTACCTTAATATTTGATCTTTTTTTAATCCCTTCTAGCTCCTCTATTTTACTATAATTAAACAACATAATCTCAGATTTATCCCAATTTACTTGCAACCCCGTAACATCCCTAAACTCCTTTAAATGATTCTCTAGCCTATCCATCATTTCCATGGGATTTTCAATTGTTAACAGAGTATCATCTGCAAAAAGATTAATTTTTATCTTATCCTTTATCCCTATCCCTTTTAAATTATTATCCTCTCTAACTACATTTGCCAAAACCTCCATAACTAACACAAATAAGATTGGGGAAAGGGGACAGCCCTGTCTGGTACCTCGGCCTAGAAAAATTTGATCTGTTATGTCATCATTTACTACAACTGACGTCATATTTTGAGCATATAATTGATCAATAACTCCTCGAAACTTTTCTCCAAACCCCATAGTTTTTATTATCCTCTTTAATGCTGGCCATTCCACACAATCAAAGGCCTTGAAAATATCTAATGCTAAAACCCCTGCCTTCAAATTATTTTTCTTAATTAAATATATTATATTTAACACTCTTCTAGTCAAATCTGCCATTTGTCTACCTTGTACAAAACCACATTGGTCTAAGCCAATATACTTACAAACAAAACTATTCATTCTTCTAGCTAATATTGCAGACATTAATTTTGCATCTTGATTAATTAATGAAATTAATAAGATTAATTAAGGATCTTATAGATTATCTTAATCTATAAGATCCTGGGTCTGCCGGATCCTTATTTGGTTTCAGGATTAAAATGGTCAAAGATTGTTTCCAATCTCTCCCCCCTGTAAAATATCATTAAACAAGTTTTTTAACTTGGGAATTATCATTTTCTTAAAAACCTTATAATATTCAGCCCCTAAACCATCTATTCCAGGAGTTTTACCATCTTTTAATTTATTTATAGCAAACTCTATTTCTAACTCCGTAAAAGGTTGTTCCATATAGTCTCTATCCTCTTCTAATATTTTTATTTTCAATTTTTTTTCAATATATTCTTTAATCCTTACTTCAGAGCATAAACCAGCCTTATACAATTCGGAATAAAATTCGTGAAATATTTTTAATTTATCCTTCATTAAATTATATTCCTTACCCTTCTTATCTTTAATCACCCCCACTAAATTCCCCCCCCCTTTTTTTGCGCAGATCTAGCTAACATTTTAGAATTTTTATTACTATTCTCAAAAAACTCTCTTTTCATATATATCAAATTCCTTTGCACTTTGTCTATATCTTTATTCTCAAATTCTTTCCTCTTAGCTTGCAATTCAGCAAATACCTTCTTATCCCTATTCTTTAAAAAAGATTCTTCTAACTCCCTAATCTCTTCTTCTATCTGTTTATTAAAAGCCTCCTGTTGTTTTCTTAAATTAACTCCCTCTCTTATTCCTATACCTCTCATAACACTTTTCATAGTATCCCATATTATAGCTTGACTACAATCCTCTGTTTGATTAAATTCCCAAATTTCCCTCATCTCTTTCTCTATCTTTTCAGTTATACGTTTTGCTTTAAAAATGTTACAATTCAACCTCCATCTTCTAGCCTCTCTATAATCCTTCCCTATATTTAAATCCATATTGACCAACGCATGATCTGTAACTTTTATAATACCTATCTCAGTACTCTTGACCCTAGAGACCAAGCTCCTAGACACAAATATATAATATATCCTAGAAAAATTCTTAAAGGCTGATGAATAATACATATATCTTCTATCTTGCCCTTTAACTTCTCTCCAAACATCCACCAACCCTTCCTTTGTGGTCACCTTATTCAAAAACATGATGTTATTCTTCATCTCCCCATCCATGGGGTTTGATTTATCTATCCTTTTATCCATCACCATATTAAAGTCACCCACCATAATAACCCTCTGATTCTGTATAACACCCATTTCCTTAAACACCATTTGATAAAATTCCCCTTGATTCTGATTTGGTGCATAAACATTAATTAATACAAATTCTTCTCCCCCCCATGGTACCATTAATTAAAATATATCTCCCTCTGGCATCCTTCTTAACCTTTAAAACTCCAAAACCACAGTTTTTAGAAATAATAATTGCCACCCCTCTTGAATTAGAAGATCCAAATGCCGTTTCATACAAACTGGACCACCTCAGCTTTAATTCGTTTACCCCTTTCTTTGACTGATGCGTTTCTTGCAGAAAAATAATGTCCGCCTTGTCTTTCTTTAGGAGTGCTTTAATGTGCCGCCTTTTTATAACAGTTCCCAGGCCTTTAACGTTCAATGTAGAAATTCTCAATTTAGGATCCATCAAATACTAGAAAAGTTCTGAATCTTTGGCCCGCTCTAGTGAAGACGATAAACACATAACACCTCCTCCCACCTATCCCACATCTATACAATTCTCCCCCCTTACCATGCCAGGGCAACATGCCCCGCTCTCTAACCCTACCCTCCTACTCAGGGGGGGGGGGACGAAACCAAACCCTTCAGGACAGCAACCTCCCAGGCCCTCCCACAAATTTATCTCTCATTCACCATCTTAACCTTGTTTTTATTTGTTTTTTTTTTTAATTTAAAGGGGAAAAAAGTAGATTATTTTATTTAGTATTATTATTATTATTATTTCCTTCAAGAGAGAAGTGAGTATTAAGAGTAATTAGAAAAAGAAAAAGAGGGAGAGAGAAAAAAGAAGCAAGCACCAAGGAAAAGAGGGGGGGAATTATACATATGCGTATGTATATATATACATATGTATATATATGTATATATATGTATATATATAAGGAGAAAAAAAAGAACCACAAAAACAAGGGAAGAAAAAACAAAAGGGGAAAAAAGAAACAGACAAACAACAGCAAAGAGAAACAACAAAGACAAAACAAACAGCTCCATCTCTTCTTTCTTCCTTCTTCTCTGCCACCACTCCTCTCCTTTTACTCCAGAAATCTTGACTTAAATAACTCCTCCCACAGCTCCAAGTGTTTCTTCTGGCCTCTTCCGATCTCCAGGCTGTCCATCCAACAGTCCCATCTCTCCAAGCAGGCCCATTCCTTGGTTGTATGATGTAATTTTACATCTCTTGTCATCCAGCACGAAAGACAGAAATACTGGATAGCCCCAATTATATTTGATTCCTTTCTTTCTCAGCACTTCAGTGCAAGGTTTCACACTTCTCCTCCAAGCAATTGTTTGAGGACATAAATCATTATAAACTTGTAAAGTAGATCCACTGTATACTATTTGATCTGATTTCTGTCTCAGTGCTTGCATTACAATATTCTTCTTATAAAAACTGGAGAAACATATTATAATATCTCTATTTGTCATTCCTCTCCAAAAAGCACCCACCCAGTGTGCTCTCTCCAGATCTTGATCCAACCATTGTTCTTGTGGGGCAACCCCCCCCCCAACCATTCCAAAATTGAAGCTCTTAAACTACTTGCTGTCTCCCCTGCCTCTCTTGGGAAACCTCGAATCCGAATATTAAGAAGGCGTTGTCTGTCCTGTAAATTAATCATCTGTGTCTCCACTTCATTAAATCTCATATCATACTGAGCTGTTGTTTTTTCCAAGTCATCCACTCTAGAAGTCAGCTTATTTATTTGACTCAAAGCACGATCAAGAGATTCCTGCATTGTATCCATTCGAGCAATCAGCTGTTCATTTCTTTTATCCATTTTCTCTGAGTGAAGCATTTCCCTCCGTAATAAGAGCTGTCAGGTGCGTCAACATTTGATCTATGTTTGGTAAAGTCTGCTGTGTTTTACTTGGAGACTGTCTCCAGTGATTGTTTCAGCAAATGGATTGTTTCCATTTGATCAGTGGAATTGCTTCCAGGTAGCTGTGGGAGTATCTATGGATACACTGGGTCACACATTACTGTTCTCCATGGGAATCTGTTCCTCGGGATAGCTGTGAGTAGGGATGGGCGCCGAGTCCAGCACCTGACTTGCTGAGCGCTTGGTGAGCTGAGCCAAGCTGAGCCAAGCCTCCAGTGAGCATCCGCTGAGGCACTCGCCGGACTTCCGGGTGTTGGGTTTTGCATAGGCAGAACGAGATTACCACCTGACATCGGGATCATCACCTGACCTGGTGGGTGTTACTTGAGTTCAAGTACAGAAGGTCTTTGGTCATGAGACATGGTCTCGAGGTGATGTGACTCAGCAGCCTTGAACAGGTTTGAAGCAGTAAACATGTTGATGAATGGGTTATACACTGGAGTGAGTAATATCCTATTTATAGGTGCAGGGTCTGGGGTATATAAGCTGGCACACTTGCTGATAGCTTACTCTTCCCTTCCGTCATTCCTCTCCATCTCTCTCTGCTGCTTGTTCGTCTCAGCACGACATGTGGATTGTTCTGGACTTCACTTCATCTAGCCTTACCACTGGGGTAGTGGGTTTGAGTCTGCAATGATGTAGTGAGTAGAAATGCATTGATTGCCTTAATCCCATGTAATTGGGTCTTACAAATAAACTCTTTAATCTTTATTAACTGCTGTTATCTCCTCCTTCCGCTTGCGTGACTGGGACTGAGGGTCATTGGCTAGGGGAGCTTTTGAACCCGAGTCAGTCCAACTCTCACATCGGTTATGGGCCCAGATAAGGATCAGATAACGATCTGATGGTTATCTGAAGGGCAGATAAGCCACAGAACGCAGTTTGGAAAAATTCAGCAGTTATAGAGTTAAGAGAATTTGTTTACTATTTGTAAGAACGGTTTGTAAACAAACCGCAGAAGGCGAAGGTTTGTTGCTAAAGCTGGTGCTGATAACAGCGGCTTGGAATGCAGCTGAAAATGCAGAGACAGAGAGACGGAGGATTTTTCGTTTTGGAAGCAGCTGAAACGGAGGTGCCAGGCTTGGCAAAATCCAAGGCTACAGACTGTGAACGTGGGTGCCGGTTCGGGCAGCTACTAGGCTGAACAGTGAACAATGCTGGACACAAGGATCACGTATTCCACAGCTTGCTGGAGTGATTGTCAAGAAGCTGTATCGGGCAAAGAAATAATCTTCAGGAGGCTCTGTGTGTCAACTCGTTTGAGTCAAGGCTACAGGCAGGAGGATCATATTTCATTTACAGTTTGCTTCTTCACACAGCAGCGGATCAGCTATCTTTTGCATTGTATCAACAAGTGGCTTGGATTACAAAATGCGTGGATTACGTCTGACGTGGGCAAAGCGTCTGGAGCGTCATGTCGCAGCAAAGCAAGGTCACGTGTGACAAACGTATCTGGGAAACCTGATACTACAGCGGAGGCTGTATCAAACCAGCGGAGGCGTGGTTTGAAAACAGAAGAAAAGCAGCGCGCAGTTTTTGAACAGAGAAAGCTGTGCTTAAAATGGGAAGCTGTTCTTCATTTTCTTCATGTGGGATCACAGAAGAAGGAGCTTGAAATCAGCAGGGGTGCTGCTGAAGGGAAAAACCTTTGTGTTTTAACCCAGGACATAACAAAATGGACATTATTTTGTTGTGAGCAGAAAACAGTGGATTGTTTAAACGAAGCTTTCTGTGTTGGACATAAATAAACAGAAGGAGGACTATGCAAATGGTCAGAGGTTTAACAGTCATGCTTTTGAAACTGTATTTCTTGAAAGTTTGGATAACTTGGACTCAAGAAAGTGTAATATATGCCCTGAAATGTCAGGAAATGTACTGAATGTATATATGACTTGAGTATATTGTGAATTTTCTGTAGCAAAATGTAAAATGCTGAATAATAAGTAGGTATGTTTATATGGCAAAGCTAAGAGATGGATTATTTCTTTCATACTGTAATGGTGTAAATAAAGAAATGGAGAGTTGTACTGATGCAACTATAAAAAAGTTAAATGCTTATATGTATGACATGTACATGCATGCATATCACATGATTGTTTGATCATTTAGATTCACAGGCTTGTGAAAGAAAATGCAAACTGTGTTGTGGGGAAAGCATTGGGAAATGGTAATTTTCACATGAAAGGTAATTTTGTGCACATAAACAAGGGATGCTAGCTTCAACAGGTAAACTGGAAGGCAAGCTGAAAAACAGTTCATTAAATTTGTTCTTGGTGATCTTGTGGAACTCTGATGGTCTTTAGAGGAAAGGCACGTTATTTCATGATGTCAATTGATCAATACACTAGGTACAGGTTGTGTACATGTTAGATAGAAAACTGAAATATTGAACAAAGTCAAGGTGTTTTGTGCTTGGATGGGAAACAAGCATATTACCCATGTTACCTATTTCTTTTCAGATATGGGGAAGTTCAATTCAGTGCATGTTTTGATGACTTTCTAACAGGATGTGATATTGAACACATGGATTGTGTGGAAGAGTAAACAAACACTCAGAAGAGGTGATACTAATTTGGATAATGAGGTTTGGGTAGAAACTCTTAAATGTTTTTGATTATGTACATAATAGAAGTTTTAGTTCTGTGTAATGAACTGTACACCATATAGAAAGTAGTGTAGAAGGAAGAATCTTCTGGAGAAACATTTCAGGATCTTGGATCTGATATGTAGGTACATACACCTCAAAGTTAGAAGAAATCTGTAAGGGAGCTTACATGAGATTTTTCTAGAAATGAGAATATTGTGTTTTACATGAACAACACTTGGATAGTGAGATTATCTAGAAGTGTGTTTAGTATAATGCTAAATGAAAAGATGAGATCATTTTTCAAAATTAATTCTGTTAATGCAGGAGATGCATCAAGCTCAGAGTCAGAATAGAAAAGCATTTGCTGAAGGACAGTCAGGTAAATTTGACAAACTGATACACATTTGGTTTAGTGGAGACTAAACAAATGATTGTTCATCATTGGTGCAAATTTTATTGGAACAGGAACCTGATAACTGATGAAGTAAGGAACAGGTGAGTCAAACAACCTGTGAGATATCAGGATGAATTTGCAGGAAAAGCCATTTGAAACTTGAAAATTTCAAAGAGGTGAAAAAAATTGTCTGTTAAGGAAGCTGAACCATAGCTTCAGGCTATGCAAGCTGAGTTGAATTCTTTGGATAAAGAACAAAACATGGAAGCTGGTGAAACAAACAGCAGTCCATGGAACTCATTGTTACCAGATAGATTTTTAGGTGAAAACTAACCAGATTGGAAAAGGTTATATGTGTAAAATAGCAAGATTGGTTGCTTGTGATTTTTACTCAAGTTAAAAAGGAGCTGGATAATCATGAGTGAGTGCAACAACAATTTGCTTTGGAAACAGTTAGACTGATGTTTAAGAATGTGGAGCAATATGTATGGATATTTCACAAGTTGAAATATTGGAACATAAGCATTTTAAATGAGAGGAAGTCTTTAAATGGAAAACTGTCTGAGATTTTCTGTAGAAAAGCTAGAATCAGCTGGAGGCTGGAATTCTGTTTTGAACTCAAACATTGTTGAAGTGAGATTTGCACAGAGAGGCAGATCAATGTTTGTTTGTTAAACAGGAGGAACAGGGACATAGACTGTATGTACTTTGTTTAGATGGGTGATCTATTGTTTTTTTCTGGACAGATAAAAGCAATATGATATAATTGATCCAGGGTTTGGAATTTCATTGAATTGAAACTGCTTGGTGGTGGATCAACTGTTTATTTGTAAATAGAAGTTGAGGGAGAACCAAGAGGGCAGTACTTACTGCAACAAACCAGAGAAATATCATGGATGTGATTGAGAATTTTGGAGATAGTTAACTCAGTGAGAGACTCCAAATAATTGAGGATTTTCAAACACATGCTGATGGAAAAGCAGTTTGAATGCTACACAGAAGCATTGGGCTGTTGAGCTTTACTGTACAAGCAACAAGGCCAGATATTGCTGTCAGTGTAGATAGGCAGACTGTTAGACCAACAGGACATGCTTGGAGAGCTCTGAAAAGGAGTTGAGTGTTATCTGGAGGGAACATCACACTTCAGACTGGGAGTTACAAGTCAGAGCACAGGTGGCTTACAGATTCACAGAAAATGCCAGTTGTGGTTGTGATAGTAAGAACAACAAGAACACACCTGAAGTTTGTTATTTTTAATAACCATACTTTGTTTGATTGATTTTGTAGAAACAATCATTTAGAGGTTAGAGTTCAACTGAAATTGAACTGAATACATTGTATTATGTATTGTGCTATTATGCTATTGTAAAGCTTGAATAGTGAATGCATTTGTTTAAATAGTTTAAATTGTTAAAAAATGTTTAAATGATGCTGAGATTGATGTGAAAAACCTATTACAGTTTTTTCAGGAAACCAAGGCAGGATTGCTATGCTGCAGGCAGATAGCAATACACAACGTTTTGGGTTTGCAAATAAAACTGTGTCATAAGGAGGGATACATCAGAAGTGATTTGATAGTGGTTCAAATTTCTGACAGGTAAAGTCATTCCTGCAGAAGTTTTTTTTATCAAAGTCCATAGATGAAGGAACAGCATCAGATGTCAACAAAGCTGTTGCTGTTGTATGAGGTAAATAACCACGTTCTGCGCAAATGCAAAAGCAGGGGGATGTTGGGTTTTGCATAGGCAGAACGAGATTACCACCTGACATCGGGATCATCACCTGACCTGGTGGGTGTTACTTGAGTTCAAGTACAGAAGGTCTTTGGTCATGAGACATGGTCTCGAGGTGATGTGACTCAGCAGCCTTGAACAGGTTTGAAGCAGTAAACATGTTGATGAATGGGTTATACACTGGAGTGAGTAATATCCTATTTATAGGTGCAGGGTCTGGGGTATATAAGCTGGCACACTTGCTGATAGCTTACTCTTCCCTTCCGTCATTCCTCTCCATCTCTCTCTGCTGCTTGTTCGTCTCAGCACGACATGTGGATTGTTCTGGACTTCACTTCATCTAGCCTTACCACTGGGGTAGTGGGTTTGAGTCTGCAATGATGTAGTGAGTAGAAATGCATTGATTGCCTTAATCCCATGTAATTGGGTCTTACAAATAAACTCTTTAATCTTTATTAACTGCTGTTATCTCCTCCTTCCGCTTGCGTGACTGGGACTGAGGGTCATTGGCTAGGGGAGCTTTTGAACCCGAGTCAGTCCAACTCTCACATCGGGTTCCCTGGCTCTATGTCTTTTACGTAGAATATAGCGTAGTATACTATGCGTTCCTTCCCCTTCTCTCCCTCTGTGGCTTCTCTCTGCCCCCGTTCCATCTTCCTTCTCTTTGCAACTGGCCCAGTTTGGGGGTTGGCTGGTTCAGCAGAAGGAGAGGAGGAAGAAATGGCAGGCAGCATTCTTGGGGTGGGGGAGGAAGAACTGGGGGGATTTTCATCCTCCCCCTCCGGTGGCTTCATGGGCAAAAGACCCTCAGATACGGGGTGGCACTGCTCGCAAGCCCGTTGAACTGCTGCCTGTGTGTGTGTGAGAGTGGGGACAGTTTGCCCTCCCCTACGTGAATGGGAGGTGGCGTTTCCTCTCTGCCTCCCTCCCCCCTGAGTTATCCCAGGAAAGTCCCCCAAAGGGGCTGGAGGTGAGGCAGTGGAGTCTACTTCCCTCTCCAGTTGCGGTTCTTCCCTCGCTGCTTCCCCAAAGGAACTTGAGGAAAGGACCCCGATATTCTTTCCCCCCCACCCCTCCCTACTAGGTAGTACAGGAGGGTCTTCTGCCTAAGTTGTGGATGACACTTCACACCCTCCATCAGGGAGTCTCCATGCCTTTCCCCCACACCCTGGGCTGGTTGAATGGATCCTTACGGGGTAAGACTTGCTTTCACGGGGGGGGGGGGGGTCGGGTTGTGGTGGAGAGCTGATGTGTGTTTCCTTTCCCCCTTCCCCAGTTCTGATTCCGCTTCCCATAAAGGGGCACTTTGTGCCCCCCTTCACACAAAGCTGCTGCGCTTTGTCTGCCCAAACTACACAAAAAATGTAGTGCCGGAACCCGGAAGTTGCTTTCCCCAGCTCGGCTCGCGAGAACGCAAGTCGAGCCGGAGAAAGGTAGGTCGAGCGGAGCTCAGGGGGGCGAGCCCTGCGAGTTTGCCAAGTTTTAACCCCCCAATCAAGCTCTGCACACATACCTAGCTGTGAGTGTCATATGGAGAAGACATTCAAGTTCACTTGATAATACCCATGAAAATATGTTGTTAAAGGTTGGGTGGATGAATCATTCAAATAAATGAATGTGAAGAAATACTTTCTTTTGTCTGATAACAAGGCATATTTGCTATATTAGCCTCTCCTCATTCATCAGAAGTGTTTATCATTTTTCAGATATCTGATTCCCCTCTGTCTGTATTCACTCCTCCCGTCTACCTCCACCAGTTTTATTTATTTTTAACTTTTAGGGCCTCACAATTTTAATATAAAGACTCCCAACAGAATTCTCTTTTATCTCTAAATTCATTGTTTTGCAAAGATTCTAGCACTGGAGTTGACAGGCCAATTAAACCCAATGAATTTCTCCGCCTTCTATGGTCGCTGAAATCCATGTAGCTTTCTCTTATCCCACAGAGCTTCAGAATTGTATTTCAGTCAGACTGTGTTCCTCAGCAGTTATGAGTTGGCATTCTATTGCTTTGTCATTTCAGGATCTGCACTTTATTCTCTTGCACATCATTTCTTCAATCCCTTACATACTTCAATCGGCTGACTTGCTTCCAGTTGTCACTTGCATGACATCTCAGCTTCCCCATCTGGCATTTCACAAACCTAATAAACTTCCCATGTGCATGCTTCTGTTGAAACTGCATGCTTTCTTTGTAATAAGAATCTGCTTAAACTGTTATTAAATTTGCTTGTTCGTGTTGTTCTATACTCCTGCTACCATATTTTGCATGTGTTCATCAAGAACATTAGCACACACACACACACACACACACACACTATTTCTTGCCCTCTGGGAACAAGGAATATGTTTCAATTCTAGTAAGTGTTTGTGAGTGGGTTTGCTGTTTTGTACTCCATCCTATACGTTTCATTTATTTAATTTCATTTATTATGTTTCTATGTCGCCCAATAGCCAAAGCTTTCTGGGTGGTTTACAAAGATTAAAACCATAAAAATGCATTAAAAACATACATACAAGCATATAAACAGACAACACACAGAGAGACACACATATATCTAAAAGAATGTTAAACGATCAACAACAAGAATAACCCAGGACCAGATTAAAAACCGCATCATATGCAGGGCCGGTGCAAGGCAATTTGGTGCCCTAGGCAAGATCAGATATTTAGCGCCCCCCTCTTCCCACTTGAGCCCTCCCTCCCTCCTGCCCTATGCTCCTGGCACCCCCTTTAGCCCAGCGCCCTAGGCAGCCACCTAGTTGGCTTAATGGTAGCACCGGCCCTGATCATATGCTGCCAAATGTTTGAGAGAAGACGGTCTTAACCTGGGACCAAAAAGATAACAGTGTTGGTGCCAAGTGGGCTTCATTAGGGAGAGAATTCCATAATTGCGTGGCTTCCACCAAGAAGACCCTCTCCCTTCTTGCTGCCTTCCGAGCCTCCCCCGGGTACAGGTAGATGCATGCTGGGAAAGTTGCTCCATCAGGAATTGTGGTCCTGAGCTATTTAAGGCTTTATAGGTCAAAAGCGGCACCTTGAACTGAACTTGGAAACATACAGGTAGCCAGTGCAAGCCAGAATTGGAGTTATATGTTTGGACCTTCCTCTTGTCCCTGTTATCAATCTGGCTGCCACATTTTGCATGAACTGCAGCTTCTGAACCATCTTCAAAGGCAGCCCCACACAGAGTGCATTGCAGTAATCTAACTGGGAGGCTACCATAGCATAGGCAACTGAAGCCAGGTTATCCCTGTCCAGATAGGGGAGTAGCTGGGCCACCAACTGAAGTTGGTAGAAGGCACACCATGCCACTGAAGCCACTGAAGCCTCAAGTGACAAAGATGACTCCAAGGGAACCTCCAAGCTACAAACCTACTCCTTCAGGCGAAGTGCAACCCCATCCAGAACAGATTGATCCAGTCAGAAGAAACACCCACTAACAGCATCTCAGTCTTGTTTGGACTGAGTTTCAGTTTATTAGCCCTCATCTAGTCCATTGTTGCAGACAGGCACCAATCTAGCACATGCACAGCCTCACCTGATGAAGATGAAAAGGAGAATCAGCTGCATGTCTTCAGCATACTGATGACAGCACACCCCAACACTCCAGATGACTACACTCAACAGTTTCATGTAGATGTTAAATAGCATGGGGGACAAAACCAACCCCTGTGGAACCCCATACTGGAGAATCTATGGGGCTGAGCAATATTCCTCAAGGACCACCTTCTGGAGCTGACCATCCAAGTAGGAGCAAAACCACTGCAATGCAGTACCTCCCACTCCCAGCTCAGGCAATTACCCCAGAAGGATACCATGGTCGATGGTACTGAAAGCTACTGAGAGATCAAGGAGAATCAACAAGGTCACACTACTCCTGTCTCTCTCAGCACTGGTAGCCCGGGACCAATCCCTCTCACAAGGAAGTGTTATTCACCTCCCTGGCCCAGCCAGCTGTTCCCTCCTGCCAGTTTTTACAAGCCAAGAGGGGTAAGGATTCAATATGAAAATGGTTGTACAAAACTGTCCAAGCACCTTGTCAGTGTCCTTGAGCTGTACCAGACGAAACCCATCCAAGAAAACTAGACAATGCTGTGCTCTGGATACCTCACCTGATTCACCTGCTGTAACACAGGAGTCTAAGTCCCAGTAGATGCAAGAGATTTTATCCTGGAAGTGCCTAGCAAATGGATTAGAGTGGGCCTCAGATGGATCAACAATGTCTTCAGGACCAGCCTATAGGACCTGGACACCCTAAAAAGCTTCGCTGGGCAGTACATAGAGGATTCAGCAGAGGCAGCAAGATGTTGTTTCTTTGCCAACCTCACTGCACCTGAATATACATGCACACAGGCACACACCAGTGTTCAACTGCATCCACTAGGAGTTTTTCTCCATATGCACTCAAGCATATTTTTTTCATTGCTCTCAGCTCTGGAGTATACCATGGAGCAGCCTACTCTGGAGAGAGCACTCAGGAGCAATTGTGTCAACCCCTTGGGTCCTTTCTGCTTTCCACAGCTCAACCAGGGTTTTGACAGGAAAGCCTGCAATATCAGCCAGAAACCTCCCCAGAGCCCTCTGGAAATGATCCGGATCCATTAAGATGGTCCAGGGACAGACCACCTTTGTATGTCCTCCACCCTTGCAGAGGGGAAAAGGCAAGTCCTATTCAGTTCAGTCTGGTTTACTCACAGGTAAATGGGTGTAGGAATGTAGCTTTAATTGGGCTGATCATTTATGTTGCTGCTAGTATGTGATCAGGAGTTTTAATATTGTATTTATTGCCATTTTGAATTTGTTTTAATAGGTTTTATTGTAGCAATTGTATTAGTTGCCCTGAGGGTCATCGCTCATATGGTTGGATATATAAATACAGAAAATAAATCAAACAAAATGGCCTGGCTCAAGATGATCCAGCAGCTAGAGTACCTTTTTAGTGAAAATGACTGGCTAGATAGGAGTGCTTCCACACTAGTCCTGTTCTCTAGAACTGCCACCCTTTCTTCACTCACATTTACAAAGCATCCACATGAAGTTGTATTAGCTAGTTGCATTTTGGTATTTTCTGAATAATCCTTCTGGTTATGGTGATATTATTATTATTATTATTATTATTATTATTATCATCATCATCATCATCATCATCATCATCATCATCACCATCACCACCATCATCATCGGCAGTACTGAGCCAAAGGTTCTCAAGCAAAAACTTTAAGCTTGAAATGTGGGTGAGCTAGGACAAAACATTCAATGTGGGGGCAGGGGATGGAATTCACTGCAAGGTGTCATGTGCCATCAGGGAATCCATCATCAGTCCTGGACGACAGCTGAGGCGAGGGGGCACAATGCAGGCAGGCGGCGGAATCACATCTGTTAGTGATTCAGGTTAGTTTCAGGACCTTGGTCAGCAACCCTGGAGCTAGAGAACTAACCAAGTTACTCCAGCAGCACTGACTGAGAGCAACTGACAGGTTTCTATAGTCAAGCCAGGAGAGTCTTTCTGAAAACTCCATCCCCTCAGGTGCTGCATCTGGCTGTTTAAGGGCCAGTGGCCTTTTCCTGCAGGTGTTGGCTTCTCCTGGGGAAAGAAGAGTTCGAGGAGGGAGAAGCCAGTTGGGGGCTGCTTCTCAGGGTCTCCCTGTTCAAGAGAGGAGTCTGGGGTCCACTTCTCAGAGCCAGGAGACAGTGGCATCTCCTGGGGGTCATGTGGATAAGACATAGATTTCATAGATCATAGAGTTGGAAGGAGCCTACAAGGCTATCGAGTCCAACCCCCTGCTCAATGCAGGAAACTAGAGGAGGGGTCTCCCATCCAAGTAACAACCAGGCTTGACCCTGCTTAGCTTTCCACGCTCAGACAAGCTGAGCCAGCGTAAGCCACAGGCCTGGCAGGGCCCCCCACTTCAGAAGCACCAGGGACTGGTTCTGGTGTCTCCCCAGAGTCACTGTTGTGGGAGGCTTCAATCTCTGAGGGCCCCTGCTTCTGGGCCATGACACGGGTTTGGGGCTGCTTCTTATTAATGTATTTTATTTATTTATTTATTACATTTCTATACCGACCAACAGCCAAAGCTCTCTCAGTGGTTCACAACAATTAAAACCACAAAATACAGCATAAAAATTTAACAAATTAAAACTACAGTATAAAGTAGGAGTAAAAGCCAAAACCTAGCAGCAATACAGAGATTTAAAATACAGTAAAATATTTAAAATAACAGAGACTAAAAGACTAAAATTCCTGTGAAAATAGGAAGGTCTTAACCTGGCACTGGAAAGAGCACAATGGAGGTGCCAGGCAAACCTCTTTCAGAAGTTTATTCCACAACCAGGGTGCCACAGCAGAAAAGGCCCTCCTTTATTTATCAGGATTGATTTATAACCAGGGCTGGATTCAGATTTATGCTGGATCAACTGCACTGATGGAAGTGAGCTTCCCCACCCCTTCTTCCCATGGCAGCCCCTCCAGCCCTCCCCCCTGAAAATGGTACACAGAGAGTCAGGAGACCCTGCTGAATGTGGTGAGCTCTGCTGTGGGGTGTCCCCAAAGATCAGGTGGAGGGACTTTCTGCGAGTGGAGCCCTTCATCTCAAGGAAGGCAGATCCTACCAGCAACCCCCAGTGTTTGGGCATATATTTATTTATACCCCAAATTTATACTGAGAACATGCATCACAGTACTCAACAGGATGACCAATTACAAAATATATCATAAAAATTACAAATACAACAAAATGAGAGACAAGTTACAACTAATGCAGATAAAAACAACATCAAAAATAATCCCAATTAGTTCACTAAAAAGTACCTCCTCAGCCCAACAAGTGCCTGCTGGAGCAAAAATGTCTTAGTCAAGCAGTGGAAGACTATGAGAGAGGGGCCCCAAATGAATCTTCCTGGTTTCTATCTGAATTCTACAAGTGGGGGTGCAGGTGGCCTATACACACATGCCTTGGAGCAAGTTTCATTGAACTCAGTGGGGATAATAGGCAAGCACATATAGGATTACACTGTAAATTAACCTTTTCCAATTAGTTTAAGTGTTTACCAAGCGAATTTACAGTTCAGTTTTCACTAAGGACTTCATTGTGTTGAGTTCATCACTCAGTTCACTAACAATCAATTATCGAGTCGAGTCAAGTCTGCCAAAGAAGACCTTTTTTCACAATAAACATAAAGTTATTTTTCCCCCTCTTAAAAGCAGCATGTTGTGTATTCTTGATTTAAAACAGAAACATATTTGAGCAAATTTCAAGGTGAACTTTGGCCTTAGATGTGAGGGCAAGCCGTTCTTTGCCGCCCACCACCTACTCTATCCAGCCTCCTTTTCTGGTTCCTGAGGGCTACCTTATGTATTAATCATTATGAACAATCCCCATCTTTGCATTTCCATCTGACTGCCATTCTGAAAGGCTACTCTGTGTTTGAACGAAGCAAGATATATGGTAGCCATTAACAAAAACATTGCCTACCAGGAAAAAAAAACATGAGCAATGGAACATTGCTAAATCTAAGCCTTAACAGTAGAGAATTATGATCAGTAAATTTGGCTAGATGATACACCCCTAATTCCACAGGTGTAAGGACTAGTTATTTTATTCCCTAAGTAAAAGACACTAAGGGTGCAATCCGCCAGACACTGACTAGATGGCCATATGAAAGGTAGGAGTTCCAGCTCCGACCTTGGAAATGCATTCCGAGGATGGGTCTGGGACTCCGACTTCAGAGCGCCCCCTCCCACCCTTGCAGCTGGTCCAGTTCTTTCTGCACTGGCTGTGGCTCCAAAGTCGCAAGACTGATGTCAGAGCTGGTGGTTGGAGGGCATTCTGGGGGATGGCTAGGGGTGGAGTGAGGTTCTGCCGGGATACAATGTATCCCGGTGGTGCCTCAGCCCCTCCTCCACATGAACAGGGGCAAAACAGCCATTCTGATCTTAGAAGGTTGCTTTCAAGCTTCTTTCAACAATTTAACAAGTTAAAGTAAGTGAACTTAAGAGTATCCAATTAATTAATTATGTTGAGTGTAAATTAATCTTTAAGAACAGTTTATGTAAATTGTTTCAACAAGTTTCATTATATAACCAGGGATTGTTGAAGTAGAAGTCATTTTACTCACAAGTTACATTTATATAACTGTACCATCCCTTGGCTGCTAAGGTTTGGCCGGCAATCAATATGTTGTAATTCTTTCAGCATGTAGTCCATTAATTTTTAACTTCACCACCTCAGGCTACCATTGCCTGGAGGTGCCAGCACTGCTTTGCCTATAACTGCAAAAACTTTCTTTGAGGGGAGGGATGGTAAATGTTAAAGTCAAAGCATGCCTAGTTCTTCTATAACAAACTTCAGATAATTATATACATTGAAATATTAATGATGTTATGCTTGCACTTTTCTCTCTCTGCATGAAATGAAAGAACATAGTAAATTTTAATTGTTCAGTAAACAACCCTGTTAAGCACATACAAACTATAAAACAAGCAATACCTTTTGGCATATTTGCTACATTTTTGCATTCGGATATCATCTCATGTATTAATTACATCTCACTATGAAAAGTGTGATCATTACTCCAATAACATTGTTAATTGCTAACTGTGCTTGCATGCTTCAGTTAAGACTACATAATTGCAGCCTTCCATTTCTAATCAGGTTTGTCCTGTAGCACAGTTTGATTTGGATATAACAATCTATACAGCTTCGCCTGGCCTCCCTCTTCTTTTTGTTGCTAAGCTATGTCTGTGGTCCCCAAATGAGTCATAACTCAGCAAAGGAACATAAGAGTCGAGGATGGATTAGGGGATGACATCAGTAAAGGCTAGAGTTGAGCCACTGTAGCATAAAAGGCTAAGCAGATGAAGGTTTGGTTTCAGGTGAACTGATTCCAAGAATCAATAGATGACTCTCAAACAAAGACAGCTTTATATTGGTGTATCTCTTTTGAAAAATATTGGTCAACTACTATGAGTACATGCATGGCTCCATAATGCCAACATTTTCATGCTGACTTAAAAGCCCTATCTCTACCAGGGATATATTAGTTTCATCTTTATCATCTTGACCCATGGGCAGAAGGCTCTTGAAAAATCCCACTAGGACTTCAACAGTTTTCACCCCATCATCCATCATTAAGCCTATGCAGCCAGCCCATGCAGCAAGCACACTTTCTGGACTACTATACAACTACACAATGGACATATAAGCCCCACCTCATATCAAAACATGCTGATCATTATACATATCTACGCGCTTCCACCCAGGATACCACTAGATCCCTTGTCTACAACCAGGTCCTACAATACCACTGCATCTGTTCCGACTTATCAGAGACTCCCAACTTGAGGATTTACATTGGGCATTTCTTACACTACAATATCCACCCAATGGAGTGAAAAAGCGGATCAACAAGACCAGGCTGGTACCCAGGAATGATCTACTACAGACCTTGAAGAGCACACTTCTTATCACATGTAGCTCCCAGTTCAAGCCACTCCAAGGCATCATCAGTGATCTATAACACAATGATATTTGGGACACAGTGATATTCAGGGGTCCATCAGGCCCCATCATTGCAGGCTTTAAAGAAGGCCCTAAAGACGTACTTGTTTACTACAGCCTCCCCCTGATTATGTTTTACTGGTCTGTAGGTGCAATTGTAATGGTGTTATTTAGTACTGTCTAGGCCAGATATTTTCTTGCTGGAGATTGTTGTTTTTATGAATTTTTAGTTTTTTAATACTGTATTGGTTTCTATTATATGGGATTTTATTGTCATAAGCTGCCTGTGAAGATTTTTTTTAAAGGGGGGGGAGCAACCCAGCAAATTGATGCAGAAACAAGACAGCATGAAGGTTGGGGAAAAAATTAGAACTGAGAGAAACTGACATTAATAGATTTGCCCATCTTCTCAAGAGCCACATTTTATAGTTAGTAAGCTATCTGCTTAATGCATATATGAGATAACTATACTATAAGAATATATAAACCCAAGGCTTGTGAGCACAGGGATAATAGAGGGATGTCTGAGGAAATCATAAGACCCAGATCCAAGTTTACCATCACCCAGCCTTTACAGTCCAGATCTGACATGACCGGGTTTTATTTGGAGGTCCTGTGACTGCAACAGAATCAGCTCTGTCACGTGATTAATTTTTTTGAATTTATTTATCATATTTTTAAATCTCCCATCAGGCCGGCCACCCAGCCACCCTGGGCAATGTACAACCAGGATATAATACAATAAAACACAATTAAAACAATATAAACGTGTTTTTTTTTAAATCCTAACCCACCCCATATTCCCTCCTGAAAAGCCATGTTTTTAAAGCCTGGTGGAAGTTCATCAAGGAGGGGGCATGGCAAAGGTCACTGGGGAGGGTGTTCTATAACTTGGGGGCTGCCACAGAAAAGGCCCTCTTCCTAGTCCCCACCAGCCTGGCTGCTCTGGCTGATGGGACAAGGAGAAGGCCGTCTGTGGCAGACCTTGTTGAGCGGGTCTGACAGTTGTTGAAGGTCTGACAGTTCACAGAGCCACTTCTGTTACTATTCTAGGGATGGAGTTCCCTGCGTGTATTTCACCCACCCTGGGAACTGTGGAAAATAGCTTCTTTATTTGGGTTTTTTTTTCCTCGGGCAATTGGCCCAAGTATCATAACCCAAGGGTTGTTCTACTTTGGGTTGTTCTACTCAGGGTTGTTCTGCTCAGTTTCCAAGCTTCCTATTCTGAGCCTGTCAGCAATGAATAAGCCAAACTCCAGATTCCTTTCATTAAAACATGGATGGCTGACTCCTTTAAAATCCCATCTCCCTGATCCCTGGAATCCTCTTTGCCTCTGGCTGAGAGGGTTTAGTCTATCACTTTCCTACCATGTCAAGATGGATTCAGCTTTCCCCATGAGCTCATGAATTCATATCCTTCCAGCCTGAAAGGGAGACATAAATCAGCCGTAGTGGATGGCGTTATAATATAAGAGCTTTAAGCTACAGTACGCTGGTATTTTTTGCATTTTTGCCCCAACCCCTTTGCCTTTAGTCCCACACACCACTGGAATGTGGTGGCCAAATTCATTTCATTTCATAGAAATCTAATAAATGAAATGAAGTGAATGTGGCCCCCGAGAGCTTCTCCGAAACTGAATTTGGCCCTCATGTTGAAAAAGGTTCTAAGTAGGACTTTTCCCATCTAAACATGCATAGGATTGTGCCCTTAGTGTCTCTTAGAAGGTTGTGATGTTAACCTTTATATGATGATTTAGCCTTTTGAGAGGTAATAATAGAATCAAAAAGAATCATAGAAAAGTAGAGTTGGAAGGGGCCTACAAGGCCATCGAGTCCAACCCCCTGCTCAATGCAGGAATCCAGGTCAAAGCATCCCTGACAGATGGCTGTCCAGCTGCACCTTGAATGCCTCCAGAGTGGGAGAGCCCACCACCTCCCTAGGTAGTTGGTTCCATTGTCTTATTGCTCTGACAGTCAGGAATTTTTTCCTGATGTTTAGGTGGAATCTGGGTTCCTGTAACTTGAGCCCATTATTCCAGTTTATTCTCTTCCCCTCTTCCTCCCCTCTTCTGATAAGCCTAAAAAGTTCATTGGAGCTTACCTCTCCTTCTTTGTTCTGTTCACTCAGTGAATGAACTTTACAAGTCTGAGAAAGAAAGACTTTTCTAATGATAACTAATGCTCAGGAAACCACACTATGTGGCTCATGCAGTTACTCTCACCATCAAGGCAATGTGCAGTGTCACTGCATAAATCTCCAGAATGGATTTCCTATTGATCCCTGGTTTGGTGCAGGTCATGCTGACTAAAGAGAAAGCTAATGTGTAGCCGTTAGAGATGTGGTAACACCACTCAAAGTGAAACTGAATAGATTAAAACACACACACACACACACACACACACACACACCATGCATCATATAATCCAAAGGCATCAATTGAATTGATACAAGTTGTCTCCTGAATACTGTTAAGACCCAAGTACAGCAGGGAAGGGGAAACCGCTTTCAGCCCATGGGGCCAAATTCAATTTTGGAGAAGCTCCCAGGGATGACATTCCAGTGGTGGGTGGGGCTGAAGGCAAAGGGGGTGGGACCAAAGATGAAAGGGGTGGGGCAAAAAACATTAAAATACAAAAGATACCAGCACATTTCAGCTTCAAGCTCTTCCTGCCAGTAACTAAGCCTTAGGAGAGGCATTTCAACCTTTTAGAATGGGGTAAAAAGCCAGAAACCAGCAAACAATAGGGGGTTGGGGGAAAGGGGTGTGGTCAGGGGAAAGGGGTGTGGTCAGGGGAAAGGGGTGTGGCCATCTGGGGAACCATGGAGGGCTATATTTGGACCCCAGGAGGGGCAAATTTGGTCCCCGGGGCTGAGCTTCCCTACCCCAGAGCTACAGGAATCCTGCATGGCATTTGTAGACCACTTGTAGCACACGGGCCACAAGGAGCACAGCAACAGGTTTTTGTGAGACTTGGATAAGTAGCAAGAATACACATGAGCCTGCCTACAGCCTAGACTCTCGCCTTGTCTCATGCCTGGTGATGTATGGACATTGTAAAATCTATTCCGTCTACGTTTCGCGGATTGTCAGGTCCCTCTCGTTCCGTCGTCCACTCATTGATGGAATCGGATTTTGCTCAAATGTGTTCATATGCATCTGTGCAAATTCACTTTTGCACAAATTCACACTCCTGAAAATGTACAAATCCCCCCAAAATATGAGAATCCCCCCAAAATTTGTATTTTCACACTTTAGCCTATGGGGGGAAATGCACATTTTGGGTCAGGGTTTTTGTTTTTAAACCTATTTTTCTATGACTACATGTGTGTAAAATTACTGAAAATTAAAAAAGAAAGAAAGAAAGAAAGAAAAGAAAAAAAGAATGGTCCCCAGTCAGTGGAATCTGCACGGCCCAGGAGAAGCCTGTTCACTGCAGAATCTGCTGGTCAGATTCTAAGAAATTTGAATTCATTTGAGTCCATTGCGGATTTTTCTGACATCCTGCTCATGCCTGCTCCTCTAGCACTGTATGTCTGCTTGCTTTTTGCCTTAGTTGATCAGAGGCAAAGCTAATAAAGCTCAGGTGGATGCACATGTATTTTAGTGTGAACTGAGGTGGCACTCTCTTACATTTTTCATTTGACTTATTGCACACTTGCCCCAAACCTTGACTATCCCTGCTCTACGAAAAGGCTGCAATAAGAGAAGTTGTCAGTTAATAGCCTTGCATAAAGATATATGACACAATCCAATTCTTTTGATAGGGGCAGAGAAGAACAGATGTCTGTGAACACTGACTCCACACTAGATTAAGCACCGGGTAAAAGACACCCATAGGATTTTTTTTCTAGCTACTACCATTATAAAAATTGAAAATAACCCACACAGTCCTCCATCTAAGATTCCTATACAAATTCTTGCATGGAGAGGACTCTATTGTAATATGCAAAGTAACTTTAATTTACAGGTTAAAGGGGGTTTCTTATCTGAGATCTTACAATTATTTTCTTTCAAAGCATTTCTAAGATGCAAATTTATCATTGAAGTGCCGTCCCCCACCCCTGCAGTTCTATCTAGGATAGAGTCGAAGCTACCTAGTTTCATTTTCATAAATGTCAAAAAACATCTCCCCTTTTCAGTGATGGTTTCTGACACATCACAAACACATTCACATTATTTTAATGTAGCTCAGTGCCCTTCTGTTATTCCCCTGCTGCTGTTTCTGAGCCCAATTTATTATCATCCTTTTCTTTCCCTTCACTGTCCTTGCCCTCATTTTGCCTTTATTACCATTGAATCTGATATGACTGTGGTGCCCCACATAATTTTGTTGATGATGTCATGATGAAATGATTAACTGCTATGTTTTCTTTTTATTCATATGGGATTCCAGTGCACTGCCATGTCTTCTGATTCTTTTCACTTTCTGTCTGATCTGACTTGGTCCATGTTTCTTAAGCATTCTTAATCTCAGATCAGTAGGATAGTTGTTAATAGTTTGTTTGTTTGTTTGTTTTGGGCAGAGAATATATCACATTCCAGAGTCTCAAAACTCACTGCAAGTAATGCTACCTCTAAAGGCACTTGAGAATATTACTGTTATCATATGCATTTGCAACAGTGCTTCATGAACAGCTTCAAGATCAACTCATTATATCCATTTTTGTCCTTTTGGTTTTGATTGCAGCTACTTGCTTTATAGATAAAAGACTGATAGGAATTCAGCCAACTTCCACTTGATATTGTAAGAGATACTCAGCAGTTCTTTATTTCTTTTTCATTAAATCAGGCTGTACCTGAAATCCTCTGGTAAAAAACAGTGTTGTCATTATTGACACAATACTCAGAGGCAGGGATTCCTCCTTATTTACCCTTGATTGTGTTGGCCAAGGAGAACCTACGCCAGGGTGGCGTAGTGGCGAGAGTGTTGGACTGGGACTTGGCAGATCCGGGTTCTAGTCCCCGCTCAGCCATGAAACTCACTGGGTGACTTTGGGCCAGTCACTGACTCTCAGCCTAACCTACCTCACAGGGTTGTTGTGAGGATAAAATGGAGAGGAGGAGGATTATGTCAGCCGCCTTGGGTTCCTTGAAGGAAAAAATGCGGGGTATAAATATAATAAATAAATAAGGCTGAATAATAAATCACCCTGATCTGGCGGTTCCTTGAGGGTGTGGGAGCTCCAATATTCATATAGAGCTCCCTTGCTGACAAAAGTCTTCCCAAATCACTTCAGTGGAAGCGGCAGCTCTGTGCATGAAAGGGATGTACTGAAATTGGCATGAATAGGCATTGTGCAGTAATATAGGTGCTACTTCTTTTATTGCTCATTAACATCAATTTGTAGCAGGAACAGCATAATGAACTTGCCTCCTAGTTTTAAAGTATATGACGGTAAGGCCTGTGGCTCATTCTGGCTCCACTTGTCTGAGTGTGGAAAGCTAAGCAGGGTCAGGCCTGGTTATTACTTGGATGGGAGACCCCTCCTCTAGTTTCCTGCATTGAGCAGGGGGTTGGACTCGATAGCCTTGTAGGCTCCTTCCAACTCTATGATCTATGAAATCTATGAAGCCTACCTCACAGGGTTGTTGTGAGGATAAAATAGAGAGGAGGAGGAGGATTATGTAAGCCGCCTTGGGTTCCTTGCAGGAAAAAAGGCGGGGTATAAATATAATAAATAAATAAATAAATAAGCCATCGATGTATGCATATCATATGGTTGGGGGGGGGAGCCTATGTACCTTAACCAGGCCATTCAATTCATATATTATCCTTTGAATATAGCCAACTCAGTGATAAAAGAAATCACTAAAAACAATATATACAGTACCATAGGCAAACCATGATTTATTTATTTATTTATTTATTATACTTATTAATCGCCCATCTGGCCGGTCACCCGGCCACCCTGGGCGATGTACAATTAAAATACAGTAAAAACACAATAAAATATAATGATTAAAACAATAAAACAATTCTTATTAAAAACCTAACCCACCCCATATTCCCGCCTGAACAGCCATGTTTTTAATGCACGGCGGAAGCTCATCACGGAGGGGGCATGGCGAAGGTCACTAGGGAGGGAGTTCCATAATGTGGGGGCCGCCACAGAGAAGGCCCTCTTCCTAGTCCCCACCAGCCTGGCTGCTCTGGCTGATGGGATAAGGAGAAGGCCATCCGTGGCAGACCTTGTTGAGCGGCCCACTTGATGTTGCTGGAGGCGCTCCTTGAGATAAGCTGGGCCGGAGCCGTGTAGGGTTTTAAAGGTCAAAACCAACACCTTGAATTCGGCTCGGCAAGCAACTGGTAGCCAGTGCAACTCTTTAAGCACTGGCGTGATGTGATCACGCCGGCGGCTGCCCTTAATCAGGCAAGCCGCCGCGTTCTGTACCAGCTGAAGCTTCCGGACCGTCTTCAAGGGTAACCCCACGTAGAGCGCATTACAGTAGTCTAGGCGAGAGGAGACCAAGGCATGAACCACTGATGGGAGCAGGTGATTAGGAAGGTAGGAGCGCAGCTGCCGTATCAGATGGAGTTGATACAGCGCTGCCCGGCTCACAGCTGACACCTGAGCCTCCATGGACAGCTGGGAGTCTAGAATGACCCCCAAGCTGCGGACCTGGTCCTTCAGGGGTAGATGTACCCCATTCAGCACCAGGTCAACATCCCCTAACCTTCCCTTGTCCCCCACCAGAAGTACCTCGGTCTTGTCGGGGTTCAGTTTCAGCATGTTCCTTCCCATCCAGCCAGCCACTGACTCCAGGCACTTGGACAGGGTCTCAACGGCCAACCTTGGTGAGGACTTAAAACAGAGGTAGAGCTGCGTGTCATCTGCATATTGATGACACTGCACCCCAAACCTCCTGATGATAGCTTGAGGTAGATGTTGAATAACATCGGGGAGAGGATGGAACCCTGCGGCACTCCACAAGTGAGCAGCCGAGGGTCCGAAGCCTCTTCCCCGAGAACTACCCTCTGATACCTTCCAGAGAGGAAGGACCGGAACCACTGCAATACAGTGCCTCCCAAGCCCAACCCCTCCAGACGGTCCAGGAGGATACCGTGGTCAACGGTATCAAAAGCCGCCGAGAGATCGAGGAGGACTAGAAAGGAGCATTCGCCCCTATCCAAAGCCCTCCTCATATCATCCACCAAGGCGACCAAGGCCGTCTCCGTCCCATGTCCAGACCTGAAGCCCGACTGGCACGGATCTAAATAATCGGCTTCATCCAAGTGTGCCTTCAACTGAGCACCCACCACCCGCTCGATCACCTTGCCCAGAAATGGTAAATTGGAGACTGGGCGAAAGTTGTTTAAATCCTGGGGATCCAAGGAGGGCTTCTTTAGAAGCGGTCTTATTACTGCCTCCTTGAGGGCTGATGGCAGCACTCCCTCCTCGAGGGAGGCATTCACCACCGCCTTGATCCCCTCACCCAGTCTCTCCCTGCAGCTCATTATGAGCCAGGACGGGCAAGGGTCAAGCAAGCAGGTGGTCGGCCTCACAGATGAAAGCACCTTGTCCACTTCATCAGAAGGAAGAAGCCGAAACCGATCCCACAAAACCGGTCTGCCATTGGCCTCCTCCCGCTCACTCCCTGTGTCCACGACGTACGATATCCCACTCCCAATCCGATCGATTTTATCTGCGAAGTGCTTCGCTAAAGCCTCACAGGAGGCTTTAGACTGTTCCAGTGGGTCCGGAGCGACTGGACCGACCAGACTCCGGACCACTTGGAACAGCCTCCTGGGGCAGCACTCCGCAGACGCAATGGAGGCAGCATAGAAATTCTTTTTTGCTGCCTTCACCGCCACCCGGTAGGCTGAAGATGCAGCTCTAACCCGTGTTCGATCGTCTTCGGAGCGGGAATTTCGCCATCGGCGCTCTAGCCTTCTCACCTCTTGTTTCAGAGCTCGCAGCGACGGAGTGAACCATGGCACCGCGCGAGCTCTGTTTAGGCGAAGAGGGCGCTTCGGGGCAACTCGGTCTAATGCCCTGGTGATTGCAGCATTCCAGTCATCCACCAGGGTCTCGACCGAGCTACCGTTTGTGTGCTCCAATTCCCCAAGCGCGTTCAGGAATCCATCCGGATCCATAAGACGCCTGGGGTGGACCATCCTAATAGGTCCCTCACCCCTGCAGAGGGGTTGTGGCACCGAGAAATCCAACCCCACCAGATAGTGATCTGACCATGACAAGGGGGTGGTGGATATACCCCCGATCTCCAGATCATTTCCCCCCTCTCCAGAAACAAAAACCAAGTCCAGCGCATGACCGGCTACATGGGTAGGTCCAGTTAATACAGGGTGCAGCTCCCAGGAAGCCATGGTCTCCATGAAGTCCCGAGGTGCCCCCATGAGGGCAGCCCCCGAATGCACGTTAAAGTCCCCCAACACCAGTAGCCTGGGGGACAAGACACGCACATCAGAGACCACCTCCAGCACCTCGGCCAGGGAGTCTGTCGTGCAGCGGGGTGGACGGTACACGAGCAGAATCCCCATACTGCCCTTTGGACCCAACCTCCAGTACACTGCACTCAATAAACTTGGTCTCCCGGAGAGGGAGTCTGGTGAGGACCAAGGACTCCCGGTAGATAACAGCCACTCCCCCTCCCCGTCCCCCAACCCTTGGCTGCTGGGCATACGAGAAACCAGCCTGGACACAAGGCCGCCAGAGTTGGAGCAGCGGCCTCGTCCAGCCAGGTTTCCATAATACATGCCAGGTCCGCACCCTCATCCAGGATCATGTCATGGATTACCGATGTTTTTTGGGTAACGGACCTGGCATTACACAGCAGCAAATGCAAGGGTGGGGAAGGAGCCACACCCCCCCCAGTTATCCCTTGGCTCTGGGCAGGCCCGGAACAAGGGATAGATATTAAGCATCGATCCCCTGTTCCCCTTAATCGGCATGGCCTGCCCCTAGCACTCTGCCAGCGTCTGCCGCTCAACAATGGTATGTTTTGCCCCCCGGAACTCCCCCCATCATCTCCCTGAGATGAACACATGCCCCCCCTGCTTCCGCCGATCAGGCGGGAGACCCACCCCTAAAACCAACCCCTAAAATCCCCAAAACCCCAACCCAGCTCAGACAGGGGGGAGGGCCCTCGCCCTCGTGCCACCCCCCAAGTGGCTCCCCCAAAGGGAGCTGGAAGATGTGCCAGCTGCCCCAGCAGAGCCAACCACTCCCCAATCAGTCCAGTGCAGAGGCAGGGCCCCAGTCCAGCAGGGAACCACCAGGGAGGGGAAAAAGCTGGCTGCAGGTGGTGGAAGTCACCAGCTTACCTCCCTCCCTGGAGAAGCCCAAATGCTGGCTGGGCTGCAGGTCTTCAGGCAGCTGCCCCACTCCTCCGCAGGCCGGCAGATGTAGCAGTGGGCTCTGCTGGGCAGCTGGCACCACTCCCCAATCAGTCCAGTGCAGAGGCAGGGCCCCAGTCCAGCAGGGAACCACCAGGGAGGGGAAAAAGCTGGCTGCAGGTGGTGGAAGTCACCAGCTTACCTCCCTCCCTGGAGAAGCCCAAAATGCTGGCTGGGCTGCAGGTCTTCAGGGCAGCTGCCCCACTCCTCCGCAGGCCGGCAGATGTAGCAGTGGGCTCTGCTGGGCAGCTGGCACCACTCCCCAATCAGTCCAGTGCAGAGGCAGGGCCCCAGTCCAGCAGGGAACCACCAGGGAGGGGAAAAAGCTGGCTGCGGGTGGTGGAAGTCACCAGCTTACCTCCCTCCCTGGAGAAGCCCAAAATGCTGGCTGGGCTGCAGGTCGTCAGGGCAGCTGCCCCACTCCTCCGCAGGCCGGCAGATGTAGCAGTGGGCTCTACTGGGCAGCTGGCACCACTCCCCAATCAGTCCAGTGCAGAGGCAGGGCCCCAGTCCAGCAGGGAACCACCAGGGAGGGGAAAAAGCTGGCTGCAGGTGGTGGAAGTCACCAGCTTACCTCCCTCCCTGGAGAAGCCCAAAATGCTGGCTGGGCTGCAGGTCTTCAGGGCAGCTGCCCCACTCCTCCGCAGGCCGGCAGATGTAGCAGTGGGCTCTGCTGGGCAGCTGGCACCACTCCCCAATCAGTCCAGTGCAGAGGCAGGGCCCCAGTCCAGCAGGGAACCACCAGGGAGGGGAAAAAGCTGGCTGCAGGTGGTGGAAGTCACCAGCTTACCTCCCTCCCTGGAGAAGCCCAAAATGCTGGCTGGGCTGCAGGTCGTCAGGGCAGCTGCATGATGATGATGATTTTAAATCGTCCATCTGGCTGGTCACCCGGCCACCCTGGGCAATGTACAACAGAATAAAATACAATAAAACACCATTAAAACACCATTAAAACAATATAAAAGTTTTTTTAAAAAAAAATCCTAACCCACCCCATATTCCCACCTGAAAAACCATGTTTTTAAAGCGTGGCAGAAGCTCATCAAGGAGGGGGCATGGTGAAGGTCACTGGGGAGGGAGTTCCATAACTTGGGGGCCACCACAGAAAAGGCCCTCTTCCTAGACCCCACCAGCCTGGCTTCTCTGGCTGATGGGACATAGGAGAAGGCCTGTCCATGGCAGACCTTGTTGAGCAGCCTACTTGATGTCGCTGGAGGTGCTCCTTGAGATAGACTGGACCAGAGCCATATAGGGTTTTAAAGGTCAAAACCAACACCTTGAATTCGGCCCGGCAAGCAACTGGTAGCCAGTGTAACTCCTTGAGCACTGGAGCAATGTGATCTCGCTGGCGGCAGCCTTTAACCAGGCGAGCCGCCACGTTCTGTACCAGCTGTAGCTTCCGAACCGTCTTCTAGGGTAACCCCACGTAGAGCGCATTACAGTAGTCTAGGCATCTTGTGGAACCATGTACATATCAGGCTTTTGTTGTTGTAAACCTGCCCTAATATATACATAAAGAATAATATCTGAAGAAATCAAGTTTTTGCCATTCTTTATTTCTTTGTTATTAGTACAGGTGGCTTATTGCTTAGATAGACTTTGTGTTCTAAAAGCCTTTATTGCTGAATCTGATATAAGAGAAAATCTGCCTGTGCAAAGGACTTCAATTCATAATCAGAAATGAACTCCTTTTCCATTCCGAGATCATGCTTCTGAGCTTTTCAGTTATTTAGCCTGACATTTTACAAGCTAGTAGAGACAAGATTCCGGCTGAAACCAGCCGTCTCTTTCCTAGCAACAATGTGACAAGAATTGCAATGCCTGGAACAAGGGTAAGTCAGCTGACTTTACCACTACTTGCAGCAGTAATCATAAGCAAATTTGATGGAAACACAATAAACTGAACTTTTTGCCTTTTAATCATTGATACCATTTTGCTGCCATGGAATTCAGCATGCCCAGTTTGGGAGAGTATTAGGATTAGTAATATGCATGCTGGGTTTTTTTTTTTGTTGCTTATATTGCCTAGTCCGGTAGCAGAGCAATGTTATGGATCAATTGTGTTTTGGCCTTCCTAGCACTGTCAACTCCTCAAGTCCAATTATTACAATTGGCAGCATGAGAGACATTTGACAGATGCACAAGTATTGTGAAAAATATGTCCTCAGGTCAACAGTGTATCCGATACCCTTTCCTTTTCCTTTTCCTTTCTCAATATTGAAGAAAGAGAAGCAAACTATTTTTTGCTAATAATCTCCATAGTTCAGTGGCATGAAGTCGCTAAATATCTCAAATTGCTTACTCCAACATAGCTCTGGAGAAGTTGCATTGGCTTCAATGAGATAAGAGCATAAGAAGAGCCATGCTGGATCAGACCAAAGTCCATCTAGTCCAGCATTCTGCTCACACAGTGTCCAGCTAGCTGCCCACGGGAAACCCACATGCAGCACGTGAGTGCAACAGCACCCCTCCTGCCCATGTTCCCCAGCAACAGGTGTGCACAGTCATACTGCCTCTGATACTGGAGGTAGCATATAGTCATCAGGACTAGTAGCCATTGATAGCCTTCTCCTCCATGAATTTGTCCAGTTCCCTTTTAAAGCTATCCAAATTGGTGGCCATTGCTACATCTTGTGGAAGTAAATTCCATAGTTTATGTATACACTGGGTGTACTGGAGATGCTCTGAATTTTTGGAGAAAGGACTGCAGTTTAAGAGCACAATCCTCCAAATTCTAACCTTGTTGGATGGATTCCCCTTGCTTTACACCTATGTACAACCTGCTGCTTCTTACCTACACTGTGAGGAAGGCATAGCCTCAGTGGTACCACCATATAGTTAAATTGCTTGAAGATATTGGCTTTTGTATGACACTTTCATCCGTATGTTCAAGGTGGCTTTCCAGATATAATAAAGTTTCATTGCAGAAATACCAGCACCTAGAGCAATAGCATGTTTATGGGTCTAATTTGCCCCTTCGCATAACTCTGGTATTAAATGTAGGTTATTGGGTCAGTTTCATCTATAAAACCATTGCCGAGTTATATATATATATACACACAATCTGATTTTTTTCACCTGTTTTATGAAAGCCAATATTATTCCTAGCAGGGACTCAACAACATTTTAAAGGTAAATGCTGTCCATAACTTCCCAGCTCTGCTGTCTTCTAGGGCGTAAAATAAAATATCCCAGATCTGACAACTGCAAATATTTCCTTTCCAAGGACTTCAGAGAATGTACACTAACTTCCAACTCAGGAGAGGAGCCCATCTAGCTCTGTGCCCAGCCATTTGAATAGAGAAAGTAATTTGAAAAGTTGGGTGTTTTTTGTTTGTTTTTTGAAGGTTAAGGTGAACATCTTCTATGTATTCCACATTTTACTGAAGCCAATGGCAAGCCCCTCACTGATTTAAATGGTTCCGGATTACACCTATTGGATTTAATATGCATCAACAATAGCAGAGCTGATAGGATTAGAGCTATTCAATAAAAGGGGATCAGCAGCAGCAGGGCTGATAGGATTACAGCTGTTCAGTTAAAAAAAATGACAACAACCAAAACACATACAGTAGAGCAGCTGCTAATTGGCAGGCTTGGTGAAGCCAAGAACTTGCCAGACAACAGGGTTTCAAATGAGCAGGTGTTTAGTAGTGAAAGGCGATTAGTACTGACCGCATTAAGCAGCAGAATTTACCCCAAAGAGCTAATTTAAACATCTGATTCACACTGTGAACTACTAACAGTCAGCCCATATGATTTGCACTGAATAAGCTAATTGAGGGCAATGTGTACCTTCAGTTGGTGATTATTGGTTTAATTCCTTTTCCTAAGCCGAGGTCCTATAACCTGTATTTTACTATAGTTCTCAATAAACTTCTAGGAGTAGTAGGGGGCGGCTTATATTTTATCGATGTTTATATGTCACTTTGATGCCTAATGATATAGTTGCACAGAAATGTAGATTCTATAAACCATGCCTTTAATGGGTTACTCTAGTGAAGAATATTCTCTGTCCCGGATTGCAAAGCATACTAAAATGAAAATATGAACAAAAAATATGGCCTTTTTGCTAACACTTGCTGCAGTCCAGTAAGGGAATCTTGTCTACAAAAACAAGTTTCCAGATGAAGGACAATTTCTTAGAATAAATGTAAATGGTTGGACAGGAGAAGAGAATGTAGGGCTGAGGGACATCGACAAGATTTATCGCTTGATAGAACACTTGTAAGATCTGTTTAGGGTGCAATCCTATGCCCCTCTGACTTTGTCTGGAGAGGCATAGGAATTCCCTTCTGTGGCGCTGCGCCCTCACAAATCCCTTATGAAGGCACAGTGCTGTGAAGCGCCTGTCCCCCACCTTGCACCTGCCACAGTTTCTTCCAAGGCAGAAGGGAACTGAGCATGAAAGACTGTGCTCGGTTCTCCCTTGGGGGGTCCTTCTTGGGGGCGGGGTGGGGATTACAAAGAATCCAGGTGGCGCCTCTGGCTCTCCTCCTCAGGAGGAGGGGGAAACATTTAGACAGCCAAAAATCGGCCCTCTAGTTGTTTTCCATGGTGAGGGGAACAGGGAGGATATCCTATCCTTCGTGCTCCTCCCACCCTGGTTAGGATGCCCACAATCCTCCGAGTTTGCAGGGTTACGGGCAGCCTCATAGGATTGCACTGTTAATCTATTAAATAGATCTTGACAGGGATGCAATATATAAGATGAGCAGAGCTTTATGAACTTGAATTGGACACATTTATGTGTTACTGAAGGGTCAGCATGACGTAGGGTTGTAAATAGGGATATGAAAACATCCCAGTGCATGCCCCAGAAAAGGAACCTGGCCCTCTCAACATGCCATTTAAACTCTCAAATTCAAGGGAATGTTTGAGTGTTCGCAAGAATTCCTGCCCTTCTGCACTGACCTCTCCCCATGGGAAATGGAAAGTACTTACTTTGGTGGCTAGAACGAGGTAACAGGCAGCAGTGGCTCTTTATCCCTCCCACAACTGTTTATACAATGTAGGAATGGAAAATCTGTCGATTTCAGTTTCTCTCCATTTCTCAGCTTTTCCGGCTTAAGTCTCATTTGTCCTAAACTCTGAGAATTTTGTTTTCTAATGTTTTCACATGAAAATTCATACCATTTTGTGCCTATTCCTCCTCACTTTTGTACGCAATTTTGCCTCGTATGCACAGTTTTTGCAATTTTCATGCTATAAATGCATTCATAACGTTATTTTCACTAACATGTACATTTTTGTGTACGCTTCCCCCTAATATATGAATTTTGCGTACGCATGTTTTGATTGAAGAACTCTTATCGCAAAATTCGGATACGTTTGAATTTGGAAAGATAACAGATTTTCAGTCTGTGTAATTGCTTTGAAAGTGTGAAGTTAGGTGAGTTCATATAAAATTGCGAACTGAATTAATTTCTCCCCCAGTAGAGTGAAGAAGACTCTGCTATCATAGCAATTCTGGCAGGGTCTTGTTCCACTGGGGATCATAGGGCTTGAAATACAACCTCATGATCCCTTGTGGAAAATACCAAGTCGCACTTCAACCTCCGTGAATCCCAAGAGGGAGAGGCACTGTGACTGTCAGGGTCACTATGACAGCAGCATCCGGCCTGTGGCTTACGCTGGCTCAGCTTGTCTGAGCGTGGAAAGCTAAGCAGGGTCAGGCCCGGTTATTACTTGGATGGGAGACCCCTCCTCTAGTTTCCTGCATTGAGCAGGGGGTTGGACTCAATAGCCTTGTAGGCTCCTTCCAACTCTATGATCTATGAAATCTATGAAAATCTTGGTCACTGTATAAAAAGTCAGTGGGGAAGGAGGAGGGGTCCACTGGACTGAACATGCTGAAGCTGAACCCAGACAAGACCGAGGTACTTCTGGTGGGGGACAAGGGAAGGTTAGGGGATGTCGACCTGGTGCTGAATGGGGTACATCTACCCCTGAAGGACCAGGTCTGCAGCTTGGGGGTCGTTCTAGACTCCCAGCTGTCAATGGAGGCTCAGGTGGCAGCTGTGAGCTGGGCGGCGCTGTATCAACTCCATCTGATACGGAAGCTGCGCCCCTACCTTCCTAGTCATCTGCTCCCATCAGTGGTTCAGGCCTTGGTCTCCTCTCGCCTAGACTACTGTAATGCGCTCTACGTGGGGTTACCCTTGAAGATGGTTCGGAAGCTACAGAACGCAGTGGCTCGCCTGGTTAAAGGCAGCCGCTGGCGGAATCACATCACTCCAGTGCTCAAGGAGCTACACTGGCTACCAGTTGCTTGCCGAGCCAAATTCAAGGTGTTGGTTTTGACCTTTAAACCCTATATGGCTCCGGTCCAGTCTATCTCAAGGAGCGTCTCCAGCAACACCAAGTAGACCGCTCAACAAGATCTGCCACAGACGGCCTTCTCCTTGTCCCTTCAGACAGAGCAGCTAGACTGGTGGGGACAAGGAAGAGGGCCTTTTCTGTGGTGGCCCCCGTACTGTGGAACTCTCTCCCGAGTGACCTCCGCCATGCCCCCTCTCTGCTGAGCTTCCGCCGCTCACTAAAAACTTGGCTATTCAGGCAAGAATATGGGGTGGGCTAAGATTTTAAAACTTTATACTGTTTTAATGTATTTTATCCTGTTTTTATCTTATGTACATCGCCCAGGGTGGCCGGTTTGCCTGCCAGATGGGCAATAAATAAATGCAAATAATAAATAAATATCTCTGATGGCATTGCCACTTGCTCTAGGGATGTGCGTGGAGCTTGATTGAGGGGTGGAAGTCCAGTGAGCTCGCCGGGCTCAAACCACCCCCCCGAGCTCCGCTTGCCCTACCTGCTTCCCTGGCTTGACTCGTGTTCTCGCGAGCCGAGCCGACTGAAGCAACTTCCAGGGTCCTGGCGCTACATTTTTTACATAGAAAATGGCATATGATACGTTAAAAGTGGCTGCAAATCGTGGCCGCTTTTAACGTATCTTACGCCATTTTCTACGTAAAAAAGCATAGTGCAGCTGGGAACCCAGAAGTCCAGCGAGCACCTCGGCTGGTGCTCCCTTTCTGCTTGGCTTGGCAGGCGCGGCGGCAGCACTCACCGGGCACCCAGCAAGTCGGGTGGAGGGCAGATCGCCCACCCGTAGTTGCTACTGCATCTTTACAGACAATGTACATTTTCAACCCACGGGGACAGAATAAAAAAGCATGCAGTTAAGGAGCAAACTCAAAGTGTGGGACCTGCTTGAAGTGGGCCTTGCCACCAGCCTCAGTTCTGCTTTCAAGAATTTGAGTAGGAATGCTTGCTAATGTGAGCACCCCTGCTTGAAGTCGCTCAACATCCCTAGAACTTATATAACATATCAAGAACTACTCGTTGGATGTCCTGCATGACTGTGATAGAGAGGCAAACTATACATTACACTAACCACATAGTGTGCAGCTGAGAGTTACCTTATTATTATTTTTCTAGTGTAAAGGCACATGGATTAGGACCACTGTGTTGCAGGAGGAAACCTCCACAAACCTCCCCTCACTATTTGTTCCTTTGAAATCACACACATACTCACACCAGTGTGTGGGGGGGGGTTTAAAAAAAAGGAAAAAGTCTCCACTGATACTACTGGAAGCTTCCCCCCCCCTTTAATCCCTCTCCCATGGGGAGGGATTTCAGGAAAAACTAGTGGCAGGAAGGCTAACCCTTCCCTTTGGCAGCATGACATTCCCAATCCAAATCTGGGCCACGCATGCTTACACTAGAGTAAAAAAAAGACAAGCCTTCACTGCAAGTTACGTGATTAGTGTAACATGTAATTTGGCTCAGAGTTTGGACTGTAGTAGCAACTGTTGTATATTTTACAATACCACATGAGGCCATGTCTGGAAATCCATCTTGGTCACCATTCAAACAATTGCATTTCTTTTAATGGAACTTTATGACTTTAAAAAAAATATATCATTGGGTTTGTCAGCTGTGATATCTCATTATACAACATCAAAAAATCAATAAAAGTGTCATGCTATCATGTTTCCCTCTGGTTATTGTTAATAAAGTCTATCAGAAGTAATGACAGCTGCTTGTATCCTTCTCCATCTTAAGGATGAAGACAATAGTGACAAGCTTGGCAAAAGACATTCAGAAGGGATCATGGCAATAATAACAGCTGCATTAATTTGGTTGCTGCTCTTTTCATTCTGTATTTTTCAAAATAGGCTGGAGCATGAGGATGGTGGGGGGGCAGTGACTGCTAATGTTATTGTGGAAGAGAGAACAAGACCTTCAATATTGAATTGTTGAGCTTTCTCATGCGGTTGTTGAAATATGTAATACAATTGAATGAAATATATACAGTATCTTGCCTTGAAAGCAGGAGAAGACAATAAGTAGAATAGCTAAACTTTGGATAAATGCTGTGGAATCTGCCTTTTAAAAATATAATTTCAACACATGAGATTATTTAAAAAAATACAGTAGAAAAGGAGAACCAAGAAGAAATGAAATTAGAAACTGGTGATATACAGTTTACAAAACAATCTAAAATGCCTTACAAAATTTAGTTGGTAAAGTTAGTACCGTGTCTGTCCTAAATTTAGGGGTGTGCATCAAAATTTACTGAATCTCAGACCAAATCAGCCTTATTCAGACAGATTCAGGAAATGTTCAGTTCAAAGCAGGCTCCTTCGAATTGGACCGAATCCGAGTACTCCTGAAGATTTGACATTCATAGAGACATAATGTGTCTTCAAAAACTGATACATTTCTCCCCAAGCTCTCCATATAAAGAAAGTACCAGAGTGGGGAGGGGGGGGGTTAGTTTTGTGACTGGCAGTTAGTTTCTAATCACAGTGAATGGGCTGACCAAGGCTCTCCAATCCTGGTGCTTTGAGGAAGGGATATTGAAGTCATGACATTGCAGGACTGATCTAGTGTCCAGTGCTCTTTGCTAGTTCTCTCTCCCAGGGGCAGAAATACTGGAAGAGGTTTTGTGCAGTCTGTGGGACCTGGGAGGGTGCTTCCTTGGAAAATGCTGGATGTCATGTCCTCCTGCCTCTATCACTGTATGCTGAAAATCCATCATCTTTGGTGCCAATTGTGCAGGAAACAAAGAAGTCTTCAATTGTTTTTCATTCATCGTAACTCCTTGAGCCCTGTATCTAATCTATGCTCAAATGTTGGTTGCAGGCTCCTTGCCTAGGGACACCTCTATTTCCATACAAATAGCTAAAAAACTAACCAAAACATGGAGTGTGGTAAGGGCAAATTACTAATCTAAGGTGAATAGAATTAAGATGTTAAAGCTGTGTTAAGACTATAGTTAAGGTGTTTGATGTTTTGATGCTTGCTTTTTTGTTCTGTTCTGTTTTTGTGTGTGTGTAAAAGAGAAGAGGTGCACTAGTAGTAAAAGGCTAGCGCAAGCTCGTTTCTTTTTTTTATTTTGTTAGTATAGATGAAAGGAGAGGGTTAACCCCCTCATTTCATCTTTTCCCAAAGGAAAGGGTGTGGAGAAACGAGCTTTTGGGGGTACACACACACACCTCATGTGTGAACCAGGTGGGGGCAGGGAGGAGGTGAGGGCCTCGGATGGAATGGGTGGCGCCTAGATGCCTAGAGAAGCTGGCCTAGGCTTTTCATATGTAGATGGTTCGAGCCATGACCCACGAGTTCCCTCCCCCCTGCCTGGCCAGTTCCCTCCTCCCTGCCTGGCCAGTTCCCTCCCTCCTGCCTGGCCAGGTGAAGTTCAAATTGATTGGCTGAAGCAAGAAGGCTACAGAAAAGGGGAGGGGGAAGAGCTATTTCCCCACGTGTAGCCTTTGTTCTTGGTCTTAGTCCTTTTGGTAGCGTGCCCGGCATGGCAGCGCGCCAGCAAGGGGCCCAAGCCTTTAGGGGGGGCCCCCTCAAGAATCGACCCCAGGCAGCCCTAGTAAAAAATGGCTGGTTTGAGGGTTCTAGAAAGGCAAGTCTTGTGGAGGGCTATTTATCTCGGACCTGCGGGTAGATAAAATAGTTCCCCCCTGGGCGGCAAGGCTGTGCTAGATCTAACCCTTGAAGAGAACACCCTCAGGTAACAGGTGCGTGTCTGAGAGATCTTAAGGAATCAGGTTTTTATTGTTTTGTAGCTTTACTGTGTACCAAAGTGTCTGTCTCTCTATTTTGTATGCTTCTCTCATTTCCCTAATGTTGTTGTAAGATGCTACCAGAATAAACCTTGTCTTGGTTTCATCCCCAAATGGGTTTTGTAGTGCTCTGTGAGTTCAGTATCTAAATCCAAGTTACAGAATTAAAGGCAAGTCCCTAAACAGAGATCCAAATAGGATTGCAGACAGCTGAGGCTGGCAGTCTGGTATCTTGAGATCTCAGAGGGTCTTGGTTCCTTTGCCAGTAGGCAAGGGTGGGGTGGTGGCGGGTCAGCCAGCACCCCCTTCCGGGCCACATGGTGGCAAGTGCTGGGTTTCCTTTAGAATAAGAAAAAGTAGAGGTCTAGCAGGTCAGCCAGCCCCCCCTCTTCCTCCACATTTTCAGTATGTAAAAAATGTTGCCAACTTTTTATGTGGCCTTAGCTCCTCTGTCTTTGATGCCTGCTTGATCTGCCAGTATTAGCAGCTAATGGCAGATATCTCCATGTTGTAAAAAGCTAACCTGTTGATTTCTGTGATAAAAGCTTCAGTTAAGGCCACAGAAACAGACCAGGCCACATCTTTTTTTTGCAATTAGTTGGCACCAGTACCAATGGATGTCTTTCATTAATTTGTTGGAACTCCTAGTCTGGGCACACTGAACCAAATCAACATTTTAAGAGTTTATTTGGTGGTGTCAAAGGTTAATTAAAATGTCACTCCTTAGAGTAAATGCTTTGTGGAAAAATATCCTGGAGCTCTGAATTGGTTAAAGGACAATCAAAGGATCATATCCCTTTTATTTCTTTGGCTCAGGAATGATTGTATTTCCTCTCCTCCTTGCAACAACAAAGAAGACACTGTCAAGAAGATGCTCAACATGGCAGTGAGCAACTGGCCTCAGTTGTTCAAGAGAGCAAAATGATGAGTGTCTGTTGTTGTGAGGATAAAATGGAGAGGAGGAGGAGGATTATGTAAGCCGCCTTGGGTTCCTTGCAGGAAAAAAGGCGGGGCATAAATATAATAAATAAATAAATACTGATTCTGGTCTTTGATTATAGAATACTTTGTAGGCCAATGACTATTCTACATGTGGATGGTTCAGAGTATGTAATCTTTAGAATACTCACAACTTTAGTTCCCAATGAGGGGGGGGAGGCAGATGGCAACAAGCCAGGTGCAGTTTATCTGACTCCTTTAAGCAGGGGCATCAAACCTCTTTCAGCCTGTGAGAGCCAAATTCAATTTTAGGTAAGCTCTCTGGTGGGTGGGGTACATTCCATTAGTAGGTGGGGCAAAAGGGGCAGGACCATAATGATCAACACAGTTTAGCTTAAAACTCTTCCTGACACTAACTAAGCCTTAGGAGAGGCATTTCAGCCTTTCAGAATTGGAATAAAATTGTGCAAAATCTGGGAAACCAGCAAAAAAAATGATGGCTGGGGGAAAGGGGCAGGCCCAGGGGAATGGGGCACAGACAGCTGGGGTACCCCAGAAGGCCAAATTTCCCCGGACAGGCCAAAGGCTCAACACATCTGCTTTTAAGGCTGGCTGGGAAATTTGAAGTCATGTTGGGGAACACATGATCTCTCTCTCTCTCTCTGTCTGTCTGTCTGTCTGTCTGTCTCTGTGTGTGTGTGTGTGTGTGTGTGTGTGTGTGTGTGTGTTAGCCTGCAAAAGAATCCACCACATAATTGGCATTGGCATTATATGATATCACCACTCAATGCAGGAGATCACCAGAAGAATCACAGATGTGTTTCCGTGAGGTCAGATTGCATTGTGCTGCTGATGTGTGATTAATTCATCGGTCCCGGAATAATGTGCACAAACACTTACCACATGACAAATCATAATTCACTATTGGTCAAATGGCAATTGCTTGTGGTCAAATCATAATTAAGGCAAGCAGGTACCAGAATCAGGGTATATTCTATAGTAGATCCTTCCCACAGAGCTTGTTTCTCAGGGAGATTGTGTAAGGCTACTTCACATCAAGTATTTGTAAGGGGAAAAATGTTAAGATCTTCCAGTGTATAAAGTTTTTTTAAAAGTCACCTAGACCAGCATCACTGAGGAAGTCAATAAAAGTTTACTGGAAATGGCTTATGCCTAATCCTTGTTATTTTTGCTATGACCTTGAGGCTTTTAATATTGTTTGGCATTTATTGTATTGTGTTTCAATTACTACTTTGTATTGCATTTTAATTGTTGCAAACCACTTTGAAAGCCAATTTTTGGCTCAAAATTACAATAAGAATAAGAGTTCCTTGCACCACCACCACCACCACCCTTCTGTTATAGTTCCTGGAACCTGGAGGCAAAACAACAATAACCCCTCACATGTTGATGCCACTCAACATGGTGATTTTGCATGTTATGATGTGTGAACTCACTGCAGGGGATGCTGATTCCCATCCTGAAAATAATGTGTAGCCCGGAGACTTGAATGAATTGCTCTGAAGACATTATACTTTTATGGGGCCACATTTCATTACTGAATTTTTTCTCTTTAAAGAGATTACATCTAATTAGCCCTGCAACATCTAATAAAATAGTAGAGCTCTGTGTTAAATTATACAGAAAACAACAACAACATTCCTAAGTCATTTTAACTTCTTTATAGTGTAAACTCATTAATATTAAACCCCCAACATTCTCACAATTTCAGAATGAATACAATCACTGTATTAATGATGCTCCTGCTTGCTTCCCAGCAGCATATTCCATTGTTGCAAAGTGAAAGTAGAAAACTGTTGTCATTGACCAGAAGAAGGACAGACTGCAAAACATTATTAAACCCTGATGATGGAGCATCATAGCCTTGTAAAACATACACAGGCCTGGATATCTTCAAGCAGAGGCTGGACAGCCATCTGTTGGGGGAAGTTCTAGCTCTGGGTTTCCTGTATGGAGCCTGGGGCTGGACTAGATGGCCTGCAAGAGACCTTCCTACTCCATGTGCATATTTGATGTGGAAACACTCCGTATGATTCTATGGAGAGTTTCCACAGCAAACATGCACATAAAGGAGATAGTGTTATGTAGGGGGATGACACATTCAAGAGTAGTGGTGGGGAAATGGTGCCCCTTAAGGTGCTGTTGGACTCCAACTCCCATCATCCCTAACCACTGGCCATGCTGGCTGGGGCTGTTGGGAGTCGGAGTCCAATCAGATCTGGACAGCCACAGCTTCCCCACCCCGTTCTAGAGTGACTCAAGAGAGACTCAAAAAACAACAACAAAGGTCTGCCTGTGTTCAATTCTAAAAAGAAACACAAGTAAAGGTGCAATCTTAGGCACATTTAGACAGAAAAAAAGTTCTACAACACCCAGCACCCCCCAGCCAGCATGGTTGCCTGGAGCATGCTGGGAGTTGTAGGGATTTTTTCTGTCTAAACATCCATAGGATTGCATGCTAAAAGAAAAGAAAGCCAGGCTCACATGTGTCTGGAAACACCACTCTTTGTTCTGGAAGCCGGAGGGTCGGCCCTACCATTACACGGAGCGAGCCACCTCAAGCAGCTGGTTTTGAGGGTCATGAAAGGCCAGAAAATTGTTGCTTTTTAATTTATTATTATTTTATTTATACTGCCAGGAAGGCTGAGCGGTACATGTGGAATTTTCTGCCTAAAGTGCCAGAATAATGAGGTCCACCTTTGATACTATGCATCTTGATGGGGGGGGGGGCAGGGGCAGGGGGTGGCCAGGCCCATTTTCCGTTCTGCCTCAGTCAGCCAAATACCTTGGGCCAGCCCTAATTTCTTGATGTGTGGAAATTAAGTACTTATTGGTGAAGGAAATCAATTCTGTTTATGTTCAGGGACACTTCCAATATGTTCTTACCTCACATGTTACAGGGTTGAGCAGTAGATTCAGTAGTAGTAAATTTCTGTGCTCACTTTGCTCCATGTTCTTCCTCACAATATGGACTAGTTGCAGGGATTTCCCATTGGACATGAGCCGCCTATAATATTCCTACTAGGCTTTTACCCTAAATACTATTGCCTTTAAAACAGTTTCATTGTTGGTGTGGCTCATTGAGGTTAGGGCCCTAGAGAATTCTGATCTGAAATGTACTTCTATAATTCTCTCGGATTTTCAGAGAACCAGGGTTTATTTACTTTCCTACTACTACTACCACCACCACCACCAAGGTAGATTGCTTTGATTTCAGGTGAGGAGCACCTGGAAGTGTCATCCTGAGCTTCCAGTTTTCTGTGTTCCCAGTCAGGACCAGTGTCAAGGGTAGGCATGGCTGGGCACCTGCTGGGGGCCCGAGTCCCCTGGAGTTGCTCCTCCTCTTCACCATTGCAATCTGCTTGTTCACTTGCCTCTTGCTCCAGCCGAGGCATCAGTGAGAAGGTAGAGCAGTAGATGCCATGGCCTACTTGCTCTTTGCCTGTCAAGCAAGTAAGTGGTAGCAATGATGAGAAGGAGGATGAGGAGCAATAACAGCTAGTGAAGGTGGTGGTGAGAAGGCAGACTCTCCGAGGGAGGGAGCCTATTCAATGTATCTTGTCCGAGGACCCTAAAAAACAAGGAGCCAGCACTGCTCCCAGCTGTTAGCAGGGTGCAGTCATCCTCCTTTGCTTTGACTGACGAGCCCTTCTTGAGGCAGCCTGAACTACAATTGGTCAAATAAGTGGGGATCAGATACTGCAGTGACCAGGAACCAAAAAGCCCATAGCATAGTTGAATTAGATCCACTGTGTATCCACCAGAGTGTATTCAGTTGCTTCCATTTAGTAACTTCTGTTTTGAACTGATCTATAACAGTGCACCTGTATCACAGTTGCAGCTATATAATTAGTTTCAGGCTCCTACCAATTTCAACCTGTCAGGGGAAAGAACCCTTCCTGTCTAAGTTGCGGAGGGTAAGAACATAAGAACATACGAAGAGCCAGGCTGGATCAGACCAAGGGTTCATCTAGTCCAGCATTCTGTTCACACACTGGCCACAGGATCTCACAAACAGGGCATGAGTGCAACAGCACCTTCCCGCCCATGTTCCCCAGCAACTGGAGTACTGCCTCTGATACTGGAGGAAGCATATAGCCAATCCTGACTAGTAGCCATTGATAGCCTTATCCTCCATGAATTGGTCCAATCCCCTTTTAAAACCATCCAAAGTGGTAGCCATCACTACATCCTGTGGAAGTGAATTCCATAGTTCAACTATGCACTGTGTGAAGGACTTCCTTTTATCTGTTCTGAATCTCCCACCAATCAGCTTCATGGGATGACCCCATTGGGTTCTAGTATTATGAGAGAGGGAGAAAAATGTCTCCCTGTCCACTTTCTCCACTCCATGCATAATTCTGTACCCCTCTATCATGCCTCCCGTTACTCGCCTTTTTTTCTAAGCTAAACAATCCCAGCTGCTGTAACCTTTCCTCATAGGGGAGTTGCTCCAGCCCCTTGATCATTTTAGTTGCCCTTTTCTGCACTTTCCCCAACTCCAACTCTGATTAGGTGCAGTGGGTGACCAGAACTGTACACAGTATTCTAAGTGCACATGCACCATAGATTTGTGTAAGGGCAGTATTATCTCGGCAGTTTTTATTTTCAATTCCTTTCCTAATTATGCCTAACATGCAGTGTGCCTTTCCCCCAGCAGCTGCACACTGGGTCGACATTTTCATTGAGGGTAGGGAGCATTCATATTATTGCTGGACATGGGTGTCTAACCCCCAAGAACCATAGCCAAGGAGGGATTTGGCCTTCTAGTAAATGTTCAGGGAGATTTGCATTTCCACTGCCAGCTGAAGATGATGATGATGGTGATGGTGATGATATTGTGAACCACTTAGGGATTTTAATATAGCAAGTGATATAAAAGTATTATAGAAATAAAATAAACAATGGTGATCATTTGATTTGATTTATATCCCACCCTTCCTTGCAAAGAGCCCAGGGTGGTTAACAACCCGTATAAAACAGTGCAACATATAAACATCATTTTAAAATCCTAACTCTAAAATTACAACAACAACAAAAAACCAAACCCCAATGCAATAAAACCATCACTAGAACAGATAAAACACTTCAAAACAGAGAAAGATAGCTAAAGCTCAGCTCAGAAATGTGGGCCTTGTGGGAATTGGGAAGTTTATTAACATAAGTTATGTTCCTCCTTTCGACCAAAGTTCACCTGAGCTTGTCAGAAAGCTGTGTTATCAGCCAGGACCAACAAATGCCATCTCGAGCGGCTCTAATAGTATATATAATGCTGCTGATGCCTCAAATAGCACGGATATTTTATTCCTCAGATCCAGCCCGCGATGCCTCTCATGGGAAGATGTCTGAGACAAACTTCTCCAAGCAGATGAATCACCTCTGCTCTTGCTCATTGCAGACATATACCAATGAGATGGACACATCACCCTGTTTCTTCCCGGAGACTAGCAATGTCACTTTAATTGCTAGTAATCTGATTGAGGACTACACATGCTGCCTCTGGTGCCCCTGCAGAATGGCTTGAGTGCTCTCCTTTGGAAAATCCATGCAGCATTAACTCTGCTTTCTCTCTTAAATAAGGAACACATTTGCTTTGTGAAAGAAATCAATATGTTCCAATAAATAAATAAATAAATAAAACACTGTTGAAATACTACTTCATTGTTTCCCATTCAGACTCTTTTTGTTGAGATTCCTCCCCCTCCCCTCTTTCAGGGCCTCAAGATAAATTCTTGATGAAATCAGTAAAATGTAATTTTACTGTTTGCATTCAAGATCAGCTTCTCTGTCAAAGCTTTCCTTTTTATAGCCCGATCACTTTTCATTGCTGCCGATGACACAAAGGCCGTGCAAGTATTCCTATCCTTTGAACTACTAATGCTGCATTAATAGTAACTGACAAGTGGAACCTGCTGCAACAAAATGTTACAGCATATATACTCTCCCACAGGACAGGAGCGAAAGTGTTCAGGATTCCAGCCAGCCACTCCCCCGCAAGCAGGTCATTTTGCTCCCTGCTCCTTCTTTTCTGTTTTTCTTTCCCACTCAACATTCTGGGGCTACTGACCATGCTCAGTCCTCATCAAGCTGGGGATTTTGGGGGGTGGGGATCCATCTGAGGTTTGCCTTGTTTTTAGATTTGTTTGTACCTCTGCTGCAAACCTCCGGGTTGCCCAAGCATGCTGATATCTCCCTCTTGTTTCTGAGTGGCTTCATTTCTGTCAGGCTTAGCACTCACCCACCTGAGCTCACTATTAGAGGGAGTAACAAGAAGTAACAAGAGTAACAAGAAGTATCCTCAAGAAGTAGTGAATTTGCTGCATTAATCCTTAACCTGTCCTCCTTTTGCTGCTTTCTTCCTTGAAACTTCATCCCCCTCCATGTCCTTGGGAACCTTTGCCCTCTCTGCCCATCTCATGGCAACCTCTGAAAAGAATGCAACATTTCACATGGCCTTTTTTTTCCGGTGACCTTTAAGGATTTACTGTCCTTTAACCTTATGAAAGTGTGAGGATATCAGGCAGTTAAAAAATGCTTGTGCTGCTGTAAATGTTTAAAGGGCTTATGTCTCCCCCCCCCCTCCAGCATTTGAGAGGGATAAAGTGCTTAGGCTGCCTTCAGGCATTTGATTTTAACAAATAGAGGCTTGGTCTTGAAAGGAAGCTCTATGTCGCCACAGGGGGCTGCCTGTTTACAGTTTATTACAGGATCACAGGGTAGGAATTGAAATGCAAAGCCCATGTTTATGCAGCATTTAAAAAAAAATGAAACCATCAGGAATTTCCAGCATTCCAGAAATGCAAAAACAACTCCACCCCTCACCCACCCCCAAAAGTATATTTATAGATCTAATTTTATAAGATTTCCCCTTGGCAAGATGTTATTGGTAAGATTTTTTTATGCATAATTAAAACTCTTGAAAAGATGAAAACATGCAATTGAGGGGGTTAGAAAACAAAGTTGTCTTTAGAAAGTGCAATACAATTGTTATGTCATCTCTGTGGACTCAGTGGCCAGTTCTACTTCTGTTCTGTAACTATGGTTCAGCTAATTGAGTATAGATGGGGTTAAAAAAAATATGGAATTGAAGATGTAGAATGACAGGAGTCAAATTTCATATTTTCAGTGACCATTGACCTGCATGCTGCTGATTGCTTGCATGCTGCTGAGGATTTTAAGGTACATTCTAGGATGCACTATCCATTTCCACTGGGCATTAGGAAGCATGGTTACCTTGTGGTAAGGTCTGCACCATTTGTCTTTCCCATGCTATGTCCAATAACATCTCAGGCACTGCTGGTACAGTGTGTGTCTCATCCCAGATGGTGTCACTGATTAATTAGGATTCCTTGGCATGAGAAAGTCCATTACTCATTCACGATGTATTAGCTGTCCTGCAATGTCCCGCAGGAGGTCTGAACTCTGAACAGACCTCCTGAGGGACACAGCCTTTAAAGCTTCAAAGGATGCTACCACATGTACCTGTGAATAAATCTAGCTGGAAGCAAGTGAAATTACTTGTATGTAGGCAAGCTAGAGCCTCTTCCTGTAAGGACATCTTCACCCTGATCCCATGCATGTTTATTAGGAAGTAAGCCAAGCTGGCAGCAAAGTTCAGTAAGATGGGGCACTTGCTGATGGCCTCAGGGTTAAGAAGGGCCCATCATCACATCTGTCTTGCGGACTGTTCTGGCCTCCCACTGTGGCTTTGTAGCAGAAGCTTAAGGCAGTGCCAATGCTACTGCTTGCATGCTTTCCTTCAAATTCTGAGTCCAGCAAAGGCACCCAGCAAGCCAAAAGTGTACTCCATGCTCACCTAAGGTAGTGACAGGCAGCTGCAGAAGGAACAGGAGCATGCCGGCCACCCACCAAACCAAGCAAAGTCATGAATGGGGAGGATCAGAATGGAGGCTGAGGACAAGCTACCCATGTAGCTGGAGCAACGCTGCTCTGCCCAAGCAAGGCAGTGCCGCATGAAGTGGCTCACTGGGATGTATGAGAGAAATCTGTTTCAGTTCATTATTTATCAGGATTTACCCAGTCCACACCTTCCAGACTGAACACAGACTCGGTCACAATCTGTGGTCAAAGCCCACATATTTCTGAGCTACCAATGTGATTTGGAGTGCCCCCCCAAAAAAATGTGTTCGACAGCATGCGTGCATTTGAAAAATGTGCATGAAAAAAACGTGTACTTTCAAAAAAAAGGTGCACAAATATGCTTTAATCAATGGGAGAACCATGCACACATTTCAAAGATGTGCACAATGGATGCATACATTTGGGGAAATATCCATGAAAATAGACATGGATTTTCATGCAAAAAAAAAAAAAAATACAACATACAAAGCTCACAATCTGATAATGTCTCGAGTCAGAACGAGCTTCGAGATGGAATTCGGACAACTTTGGCAAGCTTGAGATTTGCCGATCCGCACACTTGCAAGCTCAAGTTTTGCTGCACTGTGCACACTGCCAGCCAGGCCAGCTATCATGAGGAAGTGAGGTGGTGGCTGGCCCCATCAGTCTGCCCCCTCAGCACAAGTGAGGCAACTGCTGTTGCTGCACACGCACGCACACCCTTACGCTGCACGCATGAAGATGTGAGGAGGCAGCAGCAGCAGAAGCTGCACATCAGGTGACCCCCTCAAGATGTGCACTGCCAAGTGAGAGGTGCTGGCAGGGTGGAGATTGTGCACACGAGGCCAAACACATTGAAGCACACCGCTGCCCAGGCAAGGTAGGAACAGGGGAGGCTGCCCCCAACAAAACAAAAGCTGTGCCATAATTGTATAGATCTCTACCACGTTCCCCATTCAAGGGGGAGAAGCCAAAGGGCCCACGGATATTTTCTTGTCCAAGGGCTCACAAAAGCCCGGAGCCAGCTCTGGAAGAACATCCTGTGAGTTTCAAGGGGACTTACTTTAGGATGACAGCCTTAATGAGTTGTGGCCAGGTGGTTTATCTTGCTATTTCCAGTGGTGGACTACAAGACCTGAGTGAATTTGTGGAGGAAGGGGGGGCTGGCTGGCCCGCCACACCCCCACCCCTTCCTACTCCAAAGGAACCAAGACCCCCTGAGATCTCAAGGTACCACATTGCCAGCCTCAGCTGTCTGCAACCCTATTTGAATCTCTGTTCAGGGACTCGCCTTCAATTTCTGTAACCTGGATTTAGATACTGAACTCACAGAGTACTACAAAACCCATGTGGGGTAAAACCACGACAAGGTTTATTCTGGTAGCATTTTACAACAAGATTAGGGAAATGAGAGAAGCACACAAAATAAAGAGAGAGACACTTTAGTACACAGTAAAGCTGCAAAACAATAAGACCTGATTCCTTAATATCTCTCAAGCACACACCTGTTACCCAGGGCCGGCGCTACCGCTAGGCAGACCCAGGCGGCTGCCTAGGGCGCGGGGTGGAAGAGGCGCAGAGTTTCTGCGCCCCTTCCTCTTCTCCGGCGCGCTCCTGCCCTGCCTGCCGCCTCCGCCGCGCCTCCCCGCCCGCTTGCCGGCCACTGCCGCCGCCGCCGCACCTCCCCCGCCCGCGCGCCCGCGCGCCCGCGCGCCAACCACCTACCTACCTTCCCGTCGTAAAGCGCGGGGGTCCCATCGCGTCGGAGGAGGAGGCGGCGGCAGCAGCAGCAGCAACCAGCAGCGGGGGCGGGGGGAAGGTAGGTGGTGGTGGTGGCAGCCGGCGGCGCCGGCGCAGGGGGGGTTGCAGAGCAGGGCTGCTTTGCTCCGGAGCCCCCCCCACGGCACGAGGGGGGGCGCTAAATATATTTGGCCTAGGGTGCCAAACAGCCCTGCACCGTTCCTGCTGTTACCTGAGGGTGTTCTCTTCAAGGGTTAAATCCAGCACAGCCTTGTTGCCCGAGGAGGAACTACTCCATCTACCCGCAGGTCCGAGATGGGTAAAACTCCCACAAGGCTTGCCTTTACTAGAGCCCTCAATCCAGCTAATTTTACCAGGAGCTGCCTGGGGTCGGTTTCTGAGGGGGGGGCCCTAAAGGCTTGGGCCCCTCTTTGGCACGCTGCCATGGCTCCAACCGCTGGGCAGCCATGCTACCAAAGACCAAGAGACCAAGACGAAGACAGGCTGCACATTGGGAAAAAGCTCTTCCCCCCCTCCCCCTTTCTGTAGCTTTCCTGCCTTCAGCCAATTAGATTGAACTTCACCTGGCCAGTCAGGATGAGGGAGGCTCATGAGTCATGCCTCATGGCTTACTGGGCCTGAACTATTTACATATGAAAGCCCTAGGCCACTTCTCCAGGCATCTAGGCGCCATTCATTCCATCCGATGCTTTATGTACCTTTCGTTTCCTCCCAGCCCCCTCAACTGGCCTCACTTGGTTACACATGAGGAGGCATGTGCGTGTGTGTGTATGTAGGAACCCCAAAAGTTCCACAGAATTTACTTGAAAGCAGGATCCCCAGCTGGCTGGTTGAACTCATCTAGTTGTTGATCTGTACATCTCTCTCCCACAAACATGCCAAGAGCAGCAGAAGAGAGAGACAAATCGAAGCAAAGCAAAAGGAAACAAACTTTCTTGAACAATGATGAATGCACTGGTGGGGGGAAAAATAGCATGCTAACAAAATAAGCCCAGAGATGGGTCTTGACTGATGAAGAGCAACAAATGAGCCCAGCACCAGCTGTTTATGCCAAGAATTTGACAAGAATATGAAGACTTGCCACTGAAGAGTCAGCGGGGTTTTTATCCTGATGCCATGTTCTGCAGGCAGATGTGCAAACATCTTTGATTACTTTAGTATGGTGCTGTGCTAGGTTACTACATTTGATGTGCACTGTGGTCTGGACTGCTCTGCGCATTTGCTGGGCTTAAAGGAATCTGAAAGCAGGCTCACACCTGTGAAGGGCTGATCAAAAAGTGCCCCCACCCCCGCACCAGCATCTAGACTCAAGGTTGTATCCAGTGCTAGTTCTATTTAGAGTAGACCCATTGAAATGAATGAAACTTATGTTTTTTTAAAAATTTTATTATCCAAGTTTATAGACCACTTTCCACAAAGCTATCAAAGTGGTGACCATAAAATACAATGACATAAAAACAATAAAAAGAACACAATACAAATGAATCAGCAATAAAAACTATAGACTCTGCTGTGTGCTACAACCCATACCTGGCTGGGTCACACTTCAGGGAAAGCATGTGTGAAGGGCCTGTTAAATGTCAATTGGTAAACTGTTCCAGAGAGTGGGTGCTGCAACACTACATGCTCTACTGCAAGTGCTCCTGAGGCAAACATTTGACTAACATTGGATAGTGTGGATACAACCTCAGACTCATGCTTGAGATGCAAAGAGAGGGATGCATTTTATGCACATTTGAGGGTGGATAATAATTCAGGAGAGCTACTTTCTCCAGTGGGGACTTCCATATTTGAAGTCAGAGACAGTCATGCAGTCAGAGGCTGCTGCTGCTGTTGCTTCCGCTTCCGCTTCCGCTTCTGCTTCCTCATCCTCTTTTAAAACTCCCCCTTCTCTTCCTCTTCTTCCTCTTCTTTTAAAATTCCCCCCTTCTCTCCTTTAAACAGTTTTTTGTTGCTGCTTTCGCATGCCAACAGTGATTCTCCCCATCTCAGGGGCCATCTTGTTGCTCCACAATGCATCTGAGGAAGATCGCTACATAGCATCCTTCCTCAGATGCATTGTGGGACAAGATGGCCCCTGACAGAGGAGCATTATTGGCACCACAGGAAAGTGGCCACAAAATGTGTTGAAAGAAAGGAAGTGGGGAGAAAGTTTTAAAAGAAGACGCCTCTGACTGTGCTAATGTTTCTATCTGCTAAACAATAAAAATGTAAGCCCCCCACCCCCAAAACTGAACAGACGTTTTCCACCCCTTTTTCTCCCCCACCCAATGAATGTGCCCAAAACCACAGACAAACCCCCCCCAAAACAAAGATCTTTAGAACATTCAGCACAGCCCTAGTTCTAGTAAGAAATAACCCAAACTATTTCCGGGAAGATTTGTGTCATATGCTATTCATATGGCTGCATTGGCAACAGAATGATACAGAGAACACATATTCACAGCTTTAAATATAAAATCGGGGTATAAATATGGTAAAATAAATAAATGATGCAACTAATTGGAAGACCCTAATCTGGATCTAGAACCTTTGATATAGCTGACCATGTGCTGCTGTTCATATAACTTAATTGACGTGACTTGCAGAGCAATCCAGAGCATCCCAGGGGCCATAGGATCTTTCACATTCCACCTCCCAAGGTCATAGATACTTCTATGAACTCAGGAGGCAGAATCCAACATCAGATCCTTCTCCCGCACCTTTGCACTTGCCACAGAAAGTGCCGTGGCAGCTGCTTTCTGTGGTTGCAACAGGAACTTAGTTCAGACAATCTCATAGAGGTAAAAAATGGGGCATTCCAGTGAGCAGGGAAGGGAGGTGAGAGGCGAGGCCATAGGATCCACAGGATCCTATGGCCTCTCCATCAACCATCCCCACCCACCACCAGTAAGTGAGCTAGGTGGGCTCAAATGCCCATTTAGCTGACATCATTATTATTATTTTGAGGAGGGGGGAGGAATGGGAGGTGAAATCATCTCTGTGCTCCTCCTGCCCTGCCTGGCTCTTGCCGGCAGGGCACAGTATAAGTGGAGGACTCTGACCTCTTAATTGTTGTGGCTCAGGAGAACTTTTGCTTCAAGGTTTTCAACCAGCCAGTATTTTATTGGTCAGTCCATTAAAACCTTTTAAAATACTACGACCTGGAAAGCCAGTAACTGGTCTGGTTTCTCTGTCTTGATTCAACTTCCTGGTTGTCCCAAGGACCCAGTATTTTTGATTTTTTAAATCAAACATTAGCAGCCTTTTAAAGTTGGGATTCTGTTGGTGAGTGACACATCCCAGATCACAGACTTGCTGAAGCAGCATGCTTGAAGATTCTACCTAGCAACAGTTTTCATGTCACTTGACAAGAAACAAAGTTCAATTCTTTGCAGGAAATGACTTATAACTTTTTGGAAACAGAATATCCCAACTAAAGCTTGATGACAAGTGCAGCTTAACAACCCATGCATAGGTTGAAAATACTAGTAAGGACTTCAGGATTTCAAGGATACTTTATTCATATAATGGGCCAGATCCAGGAGAGGCTGGTGACTCCTATTTCGGTGGGGCCACTTTTCCATTGCAGGTTTTGCAGGTTTTATTCGCATCTTTATAGGAGCTCTCCATGGTGCTGTACTCCATTCCCAAAATAGGCTCACCACCATGGAGCACCATGGATAGCTTCTATAGACCTCCAAATAAAAGGTGCAAAACCTGTAATGGAAAAGGAACCCCACCAACATAGGAGTCACCAGCCTCCCCTGGCCAGATCCAAAGAACTGTGAGTGGAAAGTGGGGAAAGCCACAGGCAATGTTCTAGAAACATTTAAGACTGCAGTCCTATGCCTGCTTACCTGGGAGTAAGCCCAATTGAATTAGTGGGGCTTACGTCTGAGTAGACATCGATAGGATTGTGCTGTTAGAGTTTATACAATGATGTAAGAGGTAGGTTCAAGTCAAGAGCAGGTCTAGCACTGATGCTCCTGCAAGTCATTGTACAAGCTTTTGCTCAAGCAGAAATCTTTGTATCTAGTTTTTCACTTTTCTAACACAACACTCCAGTGCAGGGGTAGGCAACCTGGTGACCTCCAGATGTTTTGGACAACATACCCCTATAACCACCAACCATTGGCCATGTTGGCTGGGAATAATGGGAGCTGTAGTTCCAAGCACTTGGATGGCATCAGGTGGCCTACCCCTGCTCTAGTGTAGGGTGTCCACTTGCAAATTGCTAGAAAAAGAGAACACGCATCACCAAAAAAGAGGTTGCATAACATTGTTGCATATGCTAATTTATATGTTTGGATGCCAATTTGGAAATCATTATTGTAATTTAAATAAAGATACAGCACATCTCACCATAGCGTGGATGATGGTAACCAGCCAGGTGGCCTGTGTGCCTTGCTCAGTCTGCTGGTGCTGCTGATGGGCAGCTTCAAGGCTTAGCTCTTCCTTCGGATGGTTCTTTATCTTTCAGCTGGATTTGGAATGGACAGCTCTTAAACAGAGGATGATTTCAATATAAAGGATTGTCCCCTGGCAGTCCTTCAAATAGAGGACTGCCCTATGTAAAAGAGGACACATTGCTACCCTATTCCAGTGTAAGTGTAAAACAGCCCTTCTGTGAGTGATAACTCTTCTGTGCATGGAAGGGGAACTCTGGGTCCAGTTCAACTTGCTTAGGACTGGGTGAAAGTTGCATATATTTCAATAAAGACCTTTCCATTTGTCCTCTTCACTGTTACGAATACATTGTTGCTTTCTGCAGTACAGCTAGTCCTCTACATACACCAGAATGTGATGGTTGCTGTTATTTTATGGTTTCTGGTTTGTGCTATTTTTTCTGACTTTGGGTGAGTGCTTCAGCTTTTATTTTTCAAATGTCAGTAAACTGTTGTGTCGCCAGTGACATGAAACAAGGTCATGGGATTAATGTGGATGACCTTTTTCAGTTTCTTATAGCCTGACAGTTCTATAAAACAGTGACCACATACCTTAAATTGTAATGTAAGTAATAGCAGTAACATGTTGCAGCATGCAGTGCTTCACTTCAGTGCGCTAGCCATGCAGCCATGGCCTCTTCACTGATACTTTATTCCATGATAAGAAAATAATGAACAGTGAGGGAAAAGGGCTTTTCTAATGAACTGCACATGGTAGAATCTCGAAAGATTTGGGCTGGATCGAAGTTGACTTCTCCCTTGATCTGGCCAACTGTGTGGAGAGGAGTGAAAGAGTGCCTGCCGCCCTCCAGCCACCCAGCGCATCTGCACCACCTCTGACATCTGCTTTTCCCTACCTTTGCCAGCGGCCGCTCGCTCTGCTGGCGCCTCGCGCGCTGCCATGCCGGCTCCTGGGCAGGGAAGCGGCACAGCAGCGCGAGGCACCCGTAGAGCGAGTGGCTGGGCTGCGTCTCCCTGGCAGGGAGACATGTGGAGCCACTCCGCGGTTCCACTCCTCTCCGCAGTTTAAACTTTAAAATAATTTTCCTCCACTCCCCCCTACCTTTACCAGCAGCCGCTCGCTCTGCTGGCGCCTCGCGCGCTGCCATGCCGGCTCCTCGGCAGGGAAGCGGCACAGCAGCGCGAGGCGCCCGTAGAGCGAGTGGCTGGGCTGCGTCTCCCTGGCAGGGAGACATGTGGAGCCGCTCCGCTGTTCCACTCCTCTCCGCAGTTTAAACTTTAAAATAATTTTCCTCCGCTCCCCCCTACCTTTACCAGCAGCCGCTCGCTCTGCTGGCACCTCACGCACTGCCATGCTGCTTCCCTGCCCGGGGGGCCGGCATGGCAGTGCGCGAGGCGACCGCAGAGCTGCTCCGCCATTCCCTACCTTTCTTTGCCTTTGTCAGCGGCGGTTCGCCGCGCTGCCGGCGCAGCCCTTCTCACATCCGGCCTGGGAAGTGATGCGGTTCACTTCCGGGGCCGGATGTGACGAGGGCGGCGCCGGCAGCACGGCGCCGGCAGCGCGGCGCCGGCAGCGCGGCGCCGGCAGCGCGGCGAGCCGCCGCTGACAAAGGCAAAGAAAGGTAGGGAATGGCGGAGCAGTTCCACGTGGCTCCCTGCCAGAGAGACGTGGCCCAGCCACTCGCTCTGCGGTCACCTCGCACGCTGCCATGCTGGCTCCCAGGCAGGGAAGCAGCATGGCAGCGCGCGAGGCGCCAGCAGAGCGAGCGGCTGCTGGTAAAGGTAGGGGGGAGCGGAGGAAAATTATTTTAAAGTTTAAACAGCGGAGAGGAGTGGAACAGCGGAGCGGCTCCACATGTCTCCCTGCCAGGGAGATGCAGCCCAGCCACTCGCTCTACGGGTGCCTCGCGCTGCTGTGCCGCTTCCCTGCCCAGGAGCCGGCATGGCAGCGCGCGAGGCGCCAGCAGAGCGAGCGGCCGCTGGCAAAGGTAGGGAAAAGTGGAGCGGCTCTACGTGTCTCCATGGCAGGGAGACGTGGCACAGCCACTCGCTCTGCGGGTGCCTCGCGCTGCGGTGCCGCTTCCCTGCCCGGGAGCCAGCATGGCAGTGCGCCAGGTGCCCGCAGAGCGAGGTGCGGCCAGGAGCCCGGGAGCCAGCACATCACAGTGAGTTTCCCCATTAGAAATAATGGGAACTCCGCTGATTCGTTCCTGCCAGGGAGCCGGCAAAGCAGTGATTAAATGGCTGTGGAACGAATCATCTGAGTTCCCATTATTTCTAATGGGGAAACTCACTTTGATGTACGAGTATTTTGGATTACGAGCATGGTTCCAGAACGGATTATGCTAGTAATCCAAGGTATTACTGTAAATAAATTTATTTATTTATTATTTATTTAATTTATTGGCCATGATCAGCACTTTGAATTGTGCCCAGAAACAGACCAGTAACCAGTGAAGCTGTTGTGAGGTGGGGAGGCTGAGCCATTAAGGATAATGCAGCTGGTGGCAGCTGCTGCCCCTTGGCCTAGTGCTTCTCTTCACAGAGCCAGGCCATGCATTAAAAACTAAAAATAAGAGGTTCTGGCATCAACCATGTCCAGCATTTCAGGAGCCATGGGACCTGGAATTTGCCAGGTGCTGATGCTGGGCCTGCCTTGATTGGAGGCAACCCTTAGAATAAGGTGGCACAGTCACAGTCCTATTTCCTGGTTGACTGAAAAATGCAAAGACGCCTCTGCATTTCAACCTGTTAATTTGGAGTTAAATGTTTGGGCTAAGAAGATAAACAAATGAAAGATCTCAGGGATCCAGGACAGATAAAGTCAGTAAAGAAATATTCCAATCAATGTTCATGGAAACCATTCTGGAAATGGATATTGCTTCATTTGCATTCCCTCAAATATATGCTTATTTCACAAATTGCATTTACGTCTCCCTGCTGTGTTTGTACCAAATAACATTTAAGCCTCTACCTACCGTGAAGAAACTGGGCTGATTCAATACAGAACGAGCACAAGCCTTTGTATCTAAAGGCCTGTTGTTTCATTTCTGAAGATATCAGATATGGGACATCTCTTTGGGATGTGCCCTCACTGGAGAAAACTCGTACAGGTAGGTATTTGTCACAGCCAACAGTCATTTCAGGAAAAACAAGGCTCAATCTTTTTAGTGCAAAATCCGTGATTTTTCTTTGGTTAATGACATCCACAGTACCTGTGTTGCTTTGCTGAACACGTCAACTGCATGCATGACAGGGAATTTTGCACGTGTGGGTCTCTATCAACTGCAGCAGCAATAGCACAGGATGGCCGTGCTGCAGCTAATGCAGTGTCTGGTCCCTGGCAAACAGGGAAGAGCCAGCTCATGTTTGCCATCTGCTAAGAGGCCCCCAGCCCAAGCTCCCCCGCCCTTAGGTGAATGTAAGGTTGCAGTATCACTCCTTTTGAACCCATTGGGGTTCTCCAAAATGCACCCAGACATGACTCCGGCAGGCCATGCAGCCGGTTCCTGGCATGGGACCAGGTTGAAGCACAGCTGGCCCAAAACATTTTACTGCCTGAGGCAAAGGACAAGATGGTGCCTGAAGCAAAGGATAAGATGGAGGAGTGCCAGCGAATGGCTTTTGTTTGCCATCCAGTGGCTATCCAAAAGGGTAGTGTGTGTGTGTGTGTGTGCATGCTTTCACTCCTCTCCACACAGTTGGCCAGATCAAGGGAGAAGTCATGCGTGCACACACACACACAGTACATATAATGTGGGTATCACTACTACAGCTGCTGTTGTAGTGGGACGGTTGTGCTCTATATCCTTTGTGCGCTGCTCTATCCCACTTAGGCCTTTCCCCATCTCCTGTCTCCTCTATTGATTTAACCAAATAATTGCCAGCTCCATCTGAATGCTGTTCATGTAATTAATCTGTCCTTTTTGGGAAAATAAATCACATATTTGTGTGTCTCCAAAAAACAAAACAACTTGGGGGGGGGGGAAGATGGTGCCTGTCCTCACCCCATTCCATGTACAAAGGCTAACCAGACTGGCAGTTGAAACTTATTTCAATGCTGGTGACAGGATAGCATCTTCCACTGCTCCTGAAGGCAGTGCTTCAGGGGCACAGAGCAGGTCCACATGACACATACCTCTCTATTCATTCCATGCCCTTTGGCATTGGCTGCCTGAGGCGGCCGCCTCACTATGCCTCAAGGTAAGGCCAGGCCAGCAGTGCAGAAATGGGTGAGCATTAATGCCAATGAAAGCTACTGCATTAGTGGCGAGAGAGGAATCTGGTCTCAGTTCCAGCATTAATATGGCAGGAAAACTCATCCTGAGAGCTGCTGTGCCAAGGTCAGGGCCTTATGGCCAATCTAAATAATGTTTTGTTTAAAAAAAAGAAAGAAAAAAGAACATGGGCTTTCTCTTAATGCTACATTTGTACTAGCTCTGAATCATTAGCCTTAATGTAATATATCAATAGTACAGGGGTGGGCAGAATATAGATCCCCAGATATTGTGGATTTCAACTCCCAACATTTGTGGCCATTGGCCATGCTGGGAGTTGAAGTCTGAAACATCTGGAAATCTACCTTCTCCCCATCCCTGATCTCATGGAAGGAGAGGGTAGCTCTGTTACCTCTACTTAATAATTTTTTAAAAGTTAAACACACACTTGCACTCACAAGATTTCTGTTCTGGTGTTCAAGAGGAACACAAATCCATCAGAGACTTGAAAGATAAACATGGTTAGGCAGTGCCAGTGGGAGAGGGTAGCCTTACTAGAATTTGCCATGTTAAATATTATTGATGTGCTATGCCTGTATCCCATCTTTCTCTAAATCAGGGCTCTCCAACCTTGGGTCCCCAGATGTTGCAGGCCTACAGCTCCCAGCATACCCAGCCAGTATGGCTAATGGTGGCAAGGGATTCTGGGAGCTGTAGTTAGCAACATCTGGGGACCCAAGGTTGGAGAGCCCTGCTCAAAATAGTCCAGAGCAACATTATAGCTGCAACCCTGTTAGTTAGGTTGGTCTGTGAGTGTCTTCCCAAGGTCACCCAGTGAGCTTCATACCTGAGCATAGCTTTGAACATGGATTGCCCATATCTGAACCTGACACGCTAGCCACACTGAGTAAAGGAGTGTGCCAAAGCTAGAATGGTTATGGTTAGAGAACAGCCAGTCACCGAATGACTAGAACAACAAGGGGCACAATCCTGTCCAATGTGAGCACTGTGTCTGTGTAGGGAGGGATCCTATAGGGTTCAACAAAGTCCTGCTTCCCCCCCCCCCCAGCCCACACATATGTATGTACACACAGGCAACATACACATAGACAGACAGACAGCCATTTGGGTGGATAGGAAGTCCTTACACATCTCCCATATCCTCAACCTGCCTTTCCCCTCCACTCGGCAAATTACTTGTGCTTCAGAGGCCTTTCCCAAGTGATCTATGGGCCTTTCATGTAACCTGGCCATCATTTTTATACCCTTTTATTCATTCTTGTAATTCCTTATTGTCCAGTTCATTATAATAAAATAATAATGAATAAAAATAATAACAAAAATAAAAGGCCTTGGGAGAAACATCTTTAGACTTGTTTAGAAAGATATGGATAGTGTGCAACTGACATTCTGACCCCATGCATGTTCAGAATCCCCAGTTTGTTCATTGGGACCCCTAAGTAAGAGCCAAACAAACCATATATTACATTAGTCATGTATTTTACCCTTGAATGAACAATTTTTCTTTCATAAATAGCCAGTGTGGGACACCCAATCCAGATCAGGATCCTGGCAAGGGGTTTGGGGAGTCTTTCAGCATCCACTTCCCACTGTGGTTCCAATTCAGATTGGGCCCTCTGTGAGTGCTATTTGCTGCAATGAAAGCTTTTCTCCATGTAAATGAGAGGTGTGGACCCACAGATCTAGATTAGGACCACAGCTAGAGGCAAAAGGTTAAAGTCCACCCTCCCAACACACACACACACACACACACACACACCAGGGTTCTAATTCAGATTGAGGGCCCTGCACTTGCTATTGTGAAAGAGAAATACTGCACTCAAAGGCAAAACAGAGGTCTATTGTGTGCTTGGTATCACAGCCCTAATGTGATGGTAAAAATCTATGATGAAGAAACGATTTGTGAGACATTAAAAACTATGTGAAAAAAATCTTTGATATACATTTGAGGAACAGTTACTATTAGACTAAATAAAAACAAATGCTTGATAATTTCCCTTCTTTAGTTTATTAGATCTAGAGAACAAGGTGATACATTCTTCCTGTTTAACTTATCTAGTAGCAATGCAATTGTATGCTTAAAAGTCTGTTTCTCAAGAACAGCATAGTTGGATATATTTTTCTTTAAAGTCTGTTTGTCTCTTGTAACCAGTGCAACACATTTCCCCCTGTTTTATTTAAGATATTCTGTGTTTGCCCAGATATCTTCCAATTATTACTTTGTTTGTGCAGAGCACAAAACTAATGACCTCTCTTACCACTAAAATATGCTGCCACTTATGTAGCTGCACAGTTAAAAATAAAAGCTATGGTGAAGGCTTAAAATCTATGCAAATCTTTATGAACCTATTAGAGGAGAACTATATCATGCGATAAGCCAGTAGAGTCAACAGGGAGCAGTTTTAGGATGACAAACAATTTAACATTGAAAAAACATGGGGGGGGGAGAAGCTTCCATTAGTGTGAAGTCTATTGTAGTGGGGGAAAGAGAGGTGTTTTGTGTGTGTGACCACTTCCTCTCAGAAAGAACTGTCATTGTCAGCAAGAACTGTTTATTCCTCATCTTCAAGCTGCCTCCTCATTTACATATAATTTAATAGGAGTCTAATTTTAAAAAAACAAAACAGCAGCAGATAAATGGATGAGGCACTTCTCTGCATGGATGAACTGCCGGAGGAGTCATCCTTCTCCAACCGAGAACAGCCATTTTGATGAATGAGCAAATTAATTCAACGCTTATCCTTTATTTGCGCCACTGCGTTGCAACTTCCAGAATTAAGTACAGTCTCTCCACCATGATCAGTCGGTCAGCAGGATTGGGTTCTCTTGGGCTACACTCGGGTGGGAAGGACTCACAGGAGTGGACCTGCCCACGTGGTTTTGTGATTTCAAGCATTACAGCTGGCAACCTCGGAAGAAGTAGGAACGTGTGCAGAGCTCAATTGGGGGGGTGGAAGTCCGGCGAACTCACCGGGCCCACTCCCCCCCCTGAGTTCCGCTCGGCCTACCTGCTTCCCTGGCTTGACTCGCGTTCTCACGAGCCGAGCCAGGGAAGCGACTTCTGGGTTCCTTCCCAGAGGTATGTTTCTTACGTAGAAAATGGTGTAAGATACATTAAAAACGGGTGTGATTTGCGTAACTTGCGCAAATCACGGCTGCTTTTTACATATCTTATGCCATTTTCTACGTAAAATGTGTACCACTGGTTACCCAGAAGTCCAGCAAGCACCTCAGCTAGTGCTCGCTTTTGGCCCGGCTTGGCAGGCACAACAGCAGCACTTGCCAAGCACCCGGCAAGTCGGGTGGTGGGCAGTTTGCCCACCCCTAGGAACAAGCCATGGTGAAGCCAGGGGTGCTGCTAGGCATACTTAAAAGTTCTGGGACATAGACCCAGGACACAAATTTGCATGTACTAATGTTTACAAATTTAGAATAACTAGAATGTGAACGGTACTTACTTTTCACCAATGTTAGAAAAAATAACAGTGAAATAAAGAGTGCCTCTGAGCATACGCAGAATGTTTTTCTCTCACCACTGAGCAATTACAGCCACCCCGTCCCCACACACTTCATGGTGATAGAATACATTCCACAGAGATTAAAACCTCAGCATTTCTTTTTCTAAAGTTTAAGCACCGACCACGCCTGTTGCAAGAAAACAACAACCAGATCACATACATTCTGTTCTGTCCACACAACAATCCCTCCTCATTTTTCCATCCTCTTCATAAAGACAGATGTTTTGTTTGTTTGTTTTTTGCAAGTCTCCTCCTCATTATGTGCATGCTCTGGTTGTCTCCCCCCCCCCCATAACTTAATTTGTACCAAGACTTCAGAAGGATTCAGCCAAGGAGTCTGATTCAAAGTAGAGCTAAATTTTGGAGAAAGTACCAAGCACCTTTCCCTCCCCACTGAAAGCTCAAGTCCATGCCTAGATAGATAGATAGATAGATAGATATGACAAAACATGCATAGGAGGATTGTGCTGAAAGGTGGACTGGGGTGGGCAGTTTATTAAGCCTGCAGTACCACACTCAAAATGTAGGACTTATTTCTGATAAAATACGCAGAGAATTGGGCTGCAAAAACTCCTCACAAAAGTAACGTGGGCAGGAATCCCATGCAGTAAGCCCACAGAACATATGTAACTGGACTTACTTCTGAGTAGACATACATAGGATTGTATAGGTGTGCTGTATGCCTGTATTTATCACCATCATCACCACCACCACCACCACCACCTTCTGTTTTCATTCAAACTTGTCACTCCATTGCTAGATAACGACAACTGACAAATATAATATGCTCCCCCCCCCCCACTGCCTGATTCCTTCCTCTTTAACCATGTGAACCCATTCTTCTCAAAGAGTTGGGTGAGGAGCAGGAAAAGAAGAAAAACAAATCCTCTTACCTGTCTATATAAAGTCAAATACAGTTCAGAACTTCTCTTGCCCACATAGCTCAGTGGTCATAGCTCATGCACATTCTCACTCTCACACACAAACCCCAGACCACACACACATACAAACCTCTTCAAAGATTAAACAACAACATACTAGGAGCTGGAGCTGCTCTGACCTCACCTCTGTGAAGAAAGGCATGCTGCACCTGTGCTGGCTCCTGGCACCTCAACCTCACCCAGAAGACCCCCCTCCCTTGCAGAAGGAAGAGGTCATCTCTGATTGGCCAGCTCAGACTAACAGCTAACAGCCTGAGCTGAGCCAATTTTTTTCTAATACTTCCCCTCTACACTCCTAGCACTGGGTGCCAGGCAGACTCCAAAGCCTTTCCACTCCAGGGGAAGGTCCTGGAGTGGCAGAAATGTTCTGAGCATGTGCGGGAGTTTGCACATGTTCAGTTGTGTAACTGAAGCTGCTGCATTGCCAGAAGCTGCAGGAGCTTTTGTAGTAGTGCAGCAGTGGCGGCGGCGGCGGCGGCAACAGCTGGCTGCCACAGAGAAGCCAGCGGTGGCTCGGTGAAGAAGAATTTTTTATTTTTAAAAGGTAAGATGGAGGGGAGGGGGTAGGACACTGGCGGGTTGGTGCCCAGAGCACCCTCTGATTGGAGCCACCCCTGGATGAAAGCCAGAGAGAGAGGAGCCAGGGAGAGAAAGAGAGGGAAGTCAGAGAGAGAGAGAGAGAGAGAGAGAGAAGGAAAGAAGGAAAGTATGAAGTGAGGAAAGAAGGAAGGAAGGAAAGAAAGGAGAGAGAGAGAGAGAGGAGGAGGGAAGGAAGGAAACAGCCAGAGAGGGGGAAAGGGAGAGAGAAGCTAGAGTGAGAAGCACACACAAAGGTGCACATTCATGTTTGCGCATACAACCATAGATAAGTGAGGCACTCACAACATGTTTGTGATCCCACCACACATAGCAGTCAATTTGTGATGGTGCCCAGGGCACCTTTTCAAAATGTCAAATGTGCCCACAGGCCCACAAAGCTTGGGGAACCCTGCTCTAGATGGAATGAAAAAGAGAAAGAAAGACCAGGATAGGGAAGGGAAGAAGAGGAAAAGAAGAATGGTAATTTTAAATGTAGGTTGGGGAGAGAATTCCCCAAGCCAAGTGGCTTCTTTCAGAGGAATTTGGGAGCGGGGTGGAAAGATTGTGCATACCTTAATGAACTTCATGAGATGAGGTGTTTTATCATGTATTTGTTATGTTGTATTTTGCATTTTAATTTTGCCAGTCGTCCCAAGAGCTTTGGCTATTAGGCAGTATAGAAATAAAATGAATGAATGAATGAATGCGTGGCTGAGGGCCTTTTCTTGCTTTTTGAAAAATATAAAACTTATTGAATAGCCCCACACCTGCTGAGAGGGCCATGTGGCATTTTGCATGAAGTCTCTCCAGCACTTCCTGGAACATGATGTCCTAACCCTCGTTTGGGCATAATCTGCTATGTGGGAGAAGTTAAAGGTGGAGGGGGGGGGAAAGATGTTTGCAGAGGCTAATTAAATCCTTTTCTGTGCTAAAGCCACTGAGCTTCTGCAGAAGCCAAACATTCCAGTTTGGGGCAGTAAAATCAGATTATGTGTGAAACACCAGTATTTCACAGGGAGCTCTTCCTGCCCTGCCTGCCCCCCTTCAAAGCAAGCACCCAGCAATGGGCATGTAAAAGAAGAAAGGTAGGGAGAGGGGAAAAATGAGCAGACTGTAGAAAGAAAGGTGGCAGTGCAGTCTAGAGCAGGGCTCTCCAACCTTGGGTCCCCAGATGTTGCTGGACTACAGCTCCCAGAATCCCTTGCCATTAGCCCTGCTGGCTGGGTATTCTGGGATCTGTAGGCCAGCAACATCTGGGGACCCAGGGTTGGAGAGCCCTGCTTTAGAGTTTCCTGTATTTTAGAAGGCTTTTGCCTTCATGCTACACTCCCTACAGGACCGAATTAAGATAGGGGCTATTGGAGCTGCAGCTCCAGGCCCCTACCACAAAATAGGCCCACAATGCCTGGACCCGCAGCACGGAGAGCCGCGCAGAGAGAGCCACATGCGCGCAGTCCTCGGCATCTGCACGTCTGGGGAGGACACCCAAATCCGATCCCGCCCGCTCAGAAAGCTCTTTTGATAAAAAGAAACGGATCATCGGGCCACGCGCGTTACAGCTGCCGAATAGCAGAGCTGTGTGACTGCCGGGCTGCTCAACAAGCTGCCGCCCTATTGGCCCATGGCCTGAACTGCCGATCTCCGTGGCAGCAGCAGGCAGAATGGCGACAGCAGGCACACGCCGCAGCGCCGCTCAAGAAGCGGCAGCCGCCCCAGCCCAGCACAACCCCGGGAGAAAAAAGGCAGGCCCGGGGATTCAGGCACGAAGCGGCAGCCTCCCCCCCCCCCCCGCAGAGCTGGGATGGGAGGTGAAAACGGGAGAAGTGAGCGGCTGCCAAACATGGCGGAGCCGCTCTCAGCGGGAAGCGGGCGGCTGCCACACAGCTGACAGGCGGAGCCGCGTCCTTCACTGGTGAGTGGGGGACCCAATCTGAAAAGAGATCCTGGGAAGTTCAGGTTCCCCCCCCCCAACACAGCTCCTTGAACACACTCAGCCCACAAACACCCGCAGTTTACCCCACACAAAGCACTCACACAGAGCAGCCAGACAAAAGCAAAACACTCTTATAATTTGTATTTATTTATTTATTATATTTATACCCCGCCTTTTTTCCTTCAAGGAACCCAAGGCAGCTTACATAATCCTCCTTCTCTCCACTTTATCCTCTCAACAACCCTGTGAGGTAGGTTAGGCTGAGAGTCAGTGACTCTTTTATAATGTATTTCAGTTTACCCCACACAAAGCACTCACACACACAGAGCAGCTAGACAAAAGCAAAACACTCTTATAATTTGTATTTATTTATTTATTATATTTATACCCCGCCTTTTTTCCTTCAAGGAACCCAAGGCAGCTTACATAATCCTCCTTCTCTCCACTTTATCCTCTCAACAACCCTGTGAGGTAGGTTAGGCTGAGAGTCAGTGACTCTTTTATAATGTATTTCAGTTTACCCCACACAAAGCACTCACACACACAGAGCAGCCAGACAAAAGCAAAACACGCTTATAATTTGTATTTATTTATTTATTATATTCATACCCCGCCTTTTTTCCTTCAAGGAACCCAAGGCAGCTTACATAATTCCTCCTTCTCTCCACTTTATCCTCTCAACAACCCTGTGAGGTAGGTTAGGCTGAGAGTCAGTGACTCTTTTATAATGTATTTCAGTTTACCCCACACAAAGCACTCACACACACAGAGCAGCCAGACAAAAGCAAAACACGCTTATAATTTGTATGTAGCCTTTTATAATGTATTTCAATTTTAGACAGCAAAAAAGGTAGTACATTCTTATTTTTTAAACCCACTTTTGCCATCGAAATAAAATTCCATCCTCCATTTAATCACTTATTATTTATTTATTTATTTATTGCATTTATACCCCGCTCTTCAGCCAGAAAAGGCTCTCAGAGCGGCTTACACATATTAATAATAAGACATTCCCTGCCCTCAGGCTCACAATCTAAAAGACATGACACAAAAGGAAAAGGGATTGGGAGGGAGGAGGAAGAATGCCAAACTCAGGCACCAATATAATGTTTGGCATTCTTCCTCCTCCCCCCCAATCCCTTTTCCTTTTGTGTCATGTCTTTTAGATTGTGAGCCTGAGGGTAGGGAATGTCTTATTATTAATCTGTGTAAACCGCTCTGAGAGCCTTTTCTGGCTGAAGAGCGGGGTATAAATGGAATAAATAAATAAATAAATCATTAACTTCTACCCACTTTTGCCATCAAAATAACATTCCATCCACCATTTAATCACTTGTTAACATTATAATTAATTTATAATAACTTTCCATTTAAGAAAAAAAAAAATTCACCCCTATCAAGTGAAAAAAAATGACCCAGGTCCTTTTTTTTTACTTGATCCATTCGTTCTTTTTTTAAAAAAAACTATAGTCCGGCCCCCCAACAGTCTGAGAGACAATGAACTGGCCCCCTGTTTAAAAAGTTTGAGGACCCCTGTTGTAATCCTTACATCAACCATGTAAGGCAGGTCAATAGCATTCTCTCCATACAGCACGTGGGGGGGGGGGGGCAGCTGAGTAAGAGCTCGGTTCATGTACATTGTTGCCTAACAGTCTGCGTAATTCCCGAAGGGGTGGGCTGTGTTAGTCTATTGCAGCAAGAACAACAAGAGAGTCTTGTGGTACCCTAAAGACCAACACATTCATTCTGACATAAGCTTTCACGGACACTGCCCACTTCCATCAGATACATACTCTCCATACTTGTCTGTTATGGAGAAGGTGGCTTTGATGCTGGGATCATGCGCTGGTTTCTGATCCTCTGTCCAACAACAAACGCTTCCCTGTGGTACGAAATATTGAGGAGTAGCAATCCCTTGGCCATCAAAAAGTTCCGCCACTGGCAAAAGCAGAGGAGTGATAGCTTTAGTTTCAGCAGTCAGTCAACCTAATGAAACTTGAGTATGCTCAAAGGCAGCGGCACCTGTTGATGTCCTGTTGCTCTTTTCTGATTCTTAGATCAGTCTCTTCGCCGCTATGCTGCACCAGCAAAGAAGGATGTTGTTTTAACTCCGCAGTTTCTTTCTTGCCATGGTGCTCCCACAGAGCCCTTTGGGTGGTAGCTTACATTTTAACATAATACAGCAACGAAACACTCATCATTCTAGATCAGGGCTCTCCAGCCTTGGGTCCCCAGATGTTGCTGGCCTACAGCTCCCAGCATACCCAGCTAGCATGGCTAATGGCAAGGGATTCTGGGAGCTGTAGTCTGGCAACATCTGGGGACCCGAGGTTGGAGAGCCCTGTTCTAGATTAACCATTAAGATCCACAGAGAGCTGGTGAAACCAGACTTCTGATTATGACCAACTGAAAATCACAAAGTAGTGTGCAAACTTCAGCAGAATTCTTTTTCAGTATGAATGTTAAGCAAAAACAAAAACAAAATGAAGGGCATATAGGGGGGGACGAGAAAAAATATATATTATTGAGTGTGATGGAAAATCCTGTCTGCAATTTGTAATGGCCTTAAAATGAAAGAGGCATTTTGTGGATATATAGTGCACCCATTTGCACTATATATCCACAAAATAAATACTTTGAAATAAAAATACTTTGAAATAAAAGGTGAGGCAGTGGCTGTTCTGAATCACTGCCTGGGCACGGTAATGGACTGGATGAGGGCTAATAAACTGAGACTCAATGGAGGTACTGTTAGTGGGTTGTTTGTCTGCCTGGCTAAGTGATATTCAACCAGTTCTGGATGGGGTTGGACTCCCCCTGAAGGATCAGGTTTGTAGTTTGGGGGTGCTCTTGGATCCACAACTGTCACTCGAGGCACAGGTGAACTCGGTGACATGGAGCACCTTTTATCAGCTTAGGCTGATATACCAACTTCGTCCTTATCTGGACAGAGATAGCCTAGCTACAGTTATCCATGCTCTGGTAACGTCTCGTTTGGATTACTGCAATGTGTTATACGTGGGGCTGCCTTTGAAAATGGTCCGGAAACTTCAGCTGGTCCAGAATAGGGCAGCGAGATTGTTAACGGGGACTGGCCAACGACAACATATTATGCCAGTGCTTTCTCATCTGCACTGGCTGCCAGTCTGTTTCCAGGCCCGATTCAAAGTGCTGGTACTAACATTCAAAGCCCTAAACGGCTTGGGGCCAGGGTATCTGAAGGATTGTCTCCTCCCATATGTACTTGCCCGGACACTAAGATCTGCATCAGCAGTCCTTCTCCGAGAGCCCCTGCCAAAGGAAATGAGGCAGGTCGCTACCAGGAGGAGGGCCTTTTCTGCTGTGGCACCCCGGTTATGGAATGAGCTCCCCAAAGAGGTTTGCCTGGCGCCTACTTAGTATTCTTTCCGGCGCCAGGTGAAGACCTTTCTATTCTCCCAGGCATTTAAATCATTTTAATCATCTTAATCATTTTAATTTTGTAGTTGTTTTTAACTCTGTTATTGTAACTGTTGCTGCTAGCTTTGTTGTTTGTTTTAATCTGTGGTTTTAAATTTTATATTTATTTTATATTGTATTTTATGGTTTTAACTGCTGTAAACTGCCCAGAGAGCTTCGGCTATTGGGTGGTATAAAAATGTATTAAATAAATAAATAAAAATAAATACATAAGCCCAACTGTATCCATTGGGGCTTATTCCGAAATAAGTGTTCATAGGATTGCAACCTTTATTAGGTTAGACTACAACCCTATCAGAAGTCCCTCACCCATGCATTGCACTGGCCCTGCCCCCAACATCCCATTCCCTACGTGGTTTTGCCTCTCCTGACCTGTGTGTATTTGGTGAAGGTCTGGAGCATTCTGCTGACTGTGTGTAGGGTCCTGTTTAAACCTTCACAGAATGTGTTAAAGTTAAAGGGGCAGAGCTTGCTGGGGGCAGAGACATTAAAGGCAGGTCTGGCTCATAGATTCATAGATCATAGAGTTGGAAGGAGCCTACAAGGCTATCGAGTCCAACCCCCTGCTCAATGCAGGAAACTAGAGGAGGGGTCTCCCATCCAAGTAATAACCAGGCCTGACCTGGTTATTACCTGTTTATATGGTTTATTTTTATTTAAAAATGGTTGTTGTGAATGTTCTATTTATAACGGTTTTATTGAGTTAACAAGCTTATTGTTTACAAAAAAAGAAATATTTTCAATATGTTTCTGTTTTGGCACTTTAATGGTAATTAAAATATTTAATTTGTTTTAATATAAAATTGCGTCTTCATTTTATTTATTTCCATAAAAAGTCCCACCAAAATCCTCAGCACCAGGCCCATAATGCTCTTAATCCGGCCCTGACTCCCTATTGGTATGATAAGGGAGCGAGTTGTAAGGTCTCCTAGTCACCACAAGGCTACTGAGCCGAGGGGGAAGATGCAGGATTGTACAGGCATACTTCAGAGATATTGCAGGTTCGGCTCTAGACCACCACAATAAAGCGAATATCGCAATAAAGTGAGACATGAATTCTTTGGTTTCCCAGTGCATATAAAAGTTATGTTTACACCATACTGTAATCTATTAAGTGTGCAATAGCATTATGTCTTTTAACAAAAAATGTAGATGCCTTAATTAAAAATACTTTATTGCTTAAAAAAATGTGACACAGAGACACAAAGTGAGCAAATGCTGTTGGGAAAATGGCGCCGATAGACTTGCTCAACGCCGGGTTGCCACAAACCTTCAATTTGTAAAAACTGCAATATCTGCGAAGTGCAATAAAGCAAGGCGCAGTAAAACAAGATATGCCTACATTAAGGCAGATTATGTCATCAAGGTAGCTCAAAAAGATCTGGGACTGGACACAGCACAAAAAGATCTGGGGCACATGCCCTGGTGTGCCACCAAATAAAAACATCATGGGTGAAGCTGTGATGAAGTGATAAGAATGTCTGAAAGGGCCCTTTTAACTACACATTGGTGAATTCCCATGACAAACTGAGCAGAAATAATGGTACCCAAGAGCAAACAAGAAACTAAGTGTTATTCTGAAGAAGATAGCTGAGAAGAATTTGCATTATGATATATTCTGCATTAGATGTCTTGTTTGTTTACAATGCTTGAAAAAAAAAACCACCCTGATGTTACAAAATCAACAGAGGGAAAGCGTGCCAAACTGTCTGTAAATAATTCAAGCAGCTGGCAAAATGCAGTTACATGGGGACTGTGAGCACTTAACATTTTGTTCCATTTTCTGTCATCTGCTTTAACATGGTTGTAGAGTCTTGCCGCCTTTTAAAATATGGATCTCACAGGGTTGCCAATTCATATTCGTCGTTATCATGTGTTTTATTCCTCTTACAGCGAGGAAAGAGCCTGAGGGTCATTTCAAAGAAGGTTCTTGTTTAGAACAACGTATCGCAGATGTACGTTGCATGTTTTGAGTTGTGCAGCCTAATCCATGTTTTCAGTGGGACTTAGTCCCATATGAGGATGCATGGGATTGCAGCCAAATGGGCCTGCAGGCCTAAAGGCACATATGGGATAGAAAAAGGAAGACGCACCAGGTCATTATCTCAGAAACAGACAATGGACCAATGTGGCTAGTATCACATCCAACTGCTCTTGGCATTTTCCAGCATATGCATTGGCGGAGGGGGCGGGATGGGACTACTTGAGCTCTGTGACAAATTGTTTTAGCTGGTTTCACTTGGCTTCTTCTCTGGTGGCTTCAGGATGCTAATCAAATTGTCCAGACATTTCCAGTACTGGAGACCGGACACCTGACTCCAGTTATGCTCCAGGCAACATTTCCATTAATGAAAGGAAGTCAGAACTTGAAGTTGTGCCCATAAATCAGGGGCTGAATCTTTTGCGTGTGTGCTTTTATTTTCATTGTTGTTGTTCAGGAGGACTTATTGAATTGATAAAATGATCAGGGGTGTTGTGCTAACCCGTTCAATTTTCAGCATTTTGTTTCTCTTGCTCCAGCTCTCCGAGTCCAGCTTCTGAGCACAGCAATTTCAAAACAGAGATACGAAGAAAAGTGATTCCCAAATTTAAAAACAAATGCATGTATCTTATCAATGCAATCTATTCCCACCTAACTTGATAGACTACTGCATATTAATGGTGTTGGTGATATGCTATCATGGCATCAAAGGAAAAGTTACAAAAACAACACTGTGCAAAACTGCCTCCTTAAATGAAGAGCAACACATGCATACTATCACTTTGCTTCCCTACAGCATTGATGTTTAATTATGAACGCTACACTGCAGTATCTTAATATGTTCTTTGTGTTTGTTTTTGCACTGGGAGTCTCAAAATCAGAAGGTCAAACGTGTATTCCTGAAATTGCAGAAGAGACGCATCAGGGAGCTTTAGCCAAACAGGGTTTCCTATTGCACATTTCCACACATTTAGGAATATGTAAGCACTTCATGCTTTTAGGTTGCTACTGAGGGAACCACTGGTGTAACCAGAGAAAATGGTTAGGGAGTATAGCTCAGCGAAAGAACACATGCTTTGCATACAGAAGGTCCCTGATTCAGATTAAATCACTGGCACCTGGAGGCTGGGAAAGACTCCCAACTGAGAGATCCTAGAGACCCACTGCCAGTTAGTGTAGACTGGGATGCACTAACTTTTCAGTCCCAAGGGCCACACTTCATGCTGACTCAGGTTTCAGGGGCCACGTGCGTGCACACGTGTGTGTGCGCATGCATACACACACACACACACACACACACACATGCAAACACACATACCCCAGCGATCCTGATCCACCTTGCTATTTCCTTGCTGCATCATTGGGGGAGGGAGTGGAGATCCTTCTCCCTCCCTCCCCCAGCTATTGTGATTAGGAATGGGGAGAAATTTGGTCAGCTTGCATTTTAATGCAAACCAACCTAATTTTGCACTTTCAAACCACTATGCAAACTGAAACTCACTGCGCAATCCTGTGGCCACTAGACAGAGTCTAGATGGGCAGAGGATTTTTGGGAGTCCCAGCTGCGACCTTGGCAACTTGCCCCAAGGTCGGAGGTGGGACTCCAAACTTGGAGCACCCTCCCCCTGCCCTCACAGCTGGCGTGGAAAGAACCACTCCTGCAGCAGGTCCAAGGTCACAAAAGCGACCTCAGAGATGGGCTTTTGGGGATGGGGAGGGAGAGGAGAGGAGAGGCTCTGCCAGCATACAAAGTATCCTGGTGGCACCTCACACTCCTTCCCATCTGCTCTGAGGCTGAACGCTTAGACAGCCGAAATCAGTGTGGCGTAGTGGTGAGAGTGTTGGACTGGGACTCGGGAGATCCGGGTTGTAGTCCCCACTCAGCCATGAAACTCACTGGGTGACTTTGGGCCAGTCACTGACTCTCAGCCTAACCTACCTCACAGGGTTGTTGTGAGGATAAAATGGAGGAGGAGGATTATGTAAGCTGCCTTGGGTTCCTTGCAGGAAAAAAGGTGGGGTATAAATATAATAAATAAATAAATAACCTGTCTAAGTGTTTTGCATGGTGGGAGGACTGCGGACCTTTGCCCTCTTCTCCCACCATGCATAGGATGCCCATAATCCTCTGAGTTCAGAGGGTTACAGGCAGCCTCCTTGGATTGTGCCCTCAGTTATCTTTCAAATTTTGCACTTCTCCGGATTTTGCAGTGGAGTTTTCCAATCCAAACATGCATACAAAAATGTTTATATTAGGGGAAATTACGTACATTAAAAATGCATTATGTTTTTGAAAAGTGCTTACAGAAATGGGTACATTTGGCAAAAATGCTTCCTAAAACACATGCATTATGAGAAATGTGCACAAAAATGCTTCTGAATTTTCGATGCGAACTTTTAAAGAGAAATTCTCCAAGTTCAGGACCAATCAAATTTAAATCTGAAGAAATTCTCAAAGTTCAAGATGAATCAAATTTAGGACGGGGAAAATGAGAAACTGAGAGAAACTGAAACAGACATACAGGTTGCTCTCTTTTTTTACCGCTACTACCAGTGAAGAAAAATTGATCTATGACTATATCAGGAACGTTGGGGTGGGGAATTTGGTGTCAGTGGAGGAGATCAGGCCCCCTGTGGGAGGACACAGTTCAGGCCCTCTGTGGGAGGACACAGTTCAGGCTGCATGTGGTCCCAGGCTGTGGGTTGTGCACTCTTGGTGTAGACACTTATGGAGATATATGGATGGAAAATCTGGTTCCTTATATAAGCCAACTTCATATGCATAATAAAGTGTTAGAAGGCTGCTAGAGCAGCTCCATGCTTTATGCAGCAATCATGTTTGTTACAGGTACACTTGTTGCTGCAGGAAATACTGGCATAGCAGTGGCATACCAGATTGCCACAGAAAGAGTGGGGCCAGCCAGCCATTCCAGGTGAAAAATACAGCATCCTGAGTTACTTTCAATGTGCCATCAGGGAGTTTTAAACCTTGGATCAAACTCCTGTAATGCGCTAAAGGCTTGTTGACAACACACTATCTTCCTGAAGTGTCTGAAACATTTGCCTTGTAAATGAATCTGACTGCCATGTAAGCTTAGCTTTAAGCTACTTTAATGCACTGAACTTTTTATTCTCTCCCCCTCTCCGCCTGAGGAAGAGACCAAAAGCTTTGTGTTCTGTTTCATCAGCTGACATCTTTAGTCTTCCAAGGCAGTTATTATCAACCTACTAATGACAAAATGATGGCTTTGAAAACATATTGACAGGTACATCAGACAGGAACAGTGGCAAGAAGAGGCACCTTGCAGTAGAGATAGCACAGGCAGAAGCTTACTAGGGAGCAATTCACATGGATTCATAAACTTGACAAACATCTTCCATTTCTTGACACTGTTGCATTTCAATCATTCACATTTCAAGTCGTTTGCAGAAAGACAGCTGCTAGAGCATCGTGGAGAGGTCCAGGAACACATTTTTCATAATCACTAGAGTTCCTAATGAACAGTTGAGGCTTTTCACAAAGTGTTACATGGGGCAGTGGGTGGATTTGCAATTTTTTCCAAGATTTAACTTCTCTTGCTTTTGCTATTGCACTCCTTATGTGCCACTAAAGTATAAATCTCTCTTGATGTTTTCATTGTCGTCTTCTCTTGAAAACTTGACACAATTTTAGAAAGTCTGCTACAATCAAAGCAGTACGCTTCCAGATTCCATGTTTTCTTTATGGTACTAATCAATCATATCGATATGTTTGTATTTATTGCTTGCACCTTGAAGAAATTAATGTGTGTGCCCTGCAATAAGAAATAACAGCATGTAAATATGTATTGCAGTGCAGACTTTTATGGGAAAGTTGTTACCCTGGCGATTACTTTGTGTGCAAAACGCTGAAAATTCAATAGAAAAACCTGGAGAAGCACAGTGTTGGAGGCTGCCTGATGCTAAAATGTAGGGTTTCTGCTGAATTTAATAGCCTAGCTTTCAAGATGAAATGCAAATGACATTTTAGATTCTGAAAAGAATTATTATTCAACCTGTCACTTATAAAAAAAAAAATATGTTTCCAGTCACACTAATTTATATGGATTAAGCTTGAGGGGCAAAAAACCCAGATTTTGTCATGTTTAAATGAGTGACTTTATGGAGAATAACGATTTAAAAAAAGTAATAATGTTGGCCTTAATTCAAAGGTGTTTGGTTTAAAAAAAAGAAAAAGAAAAATGAGGCCTGTTCATCCTTTCTCAGTTTGCTTTTCTAGTTCATGTCACAACTAAATCCTTGTTCACATAGTAGGTCAGGCCCCCACGTATGTTCAGTGGTAAGCAGATACAAAGAGGATAATGCTCCAGTGTTTGTATTAGTGATAGAGAAGATGGATTTTTTTTGCAGGCACAGCTTGTCATGCAAAAATGAGAAAAGCTGCATTTGCCCAAATTCCCTCTTCATCCTTAAAGGTGCCTAGCATACCTTTGCTCTGGTCACCCTAGGCAAACATGAAATGCACTCAATGCAGGATATAGCATGTGAGCCACACCTAGAGTATCTTGTTTGATGATGGACACAAGTGTATTTTGTAACAGCTATGTGCGGTTTTTTCCCATTATTTTCTCCAAAGCCTTTTCCCTCTTGCTTTATACTAGCTTATGGTACCTAATCCTAGTACCAACAATTCCACGGACTGATTACGTTTTTGCTCTTCAAAGTCCAAAACCTCACACAGTTCAGTCTAAATTGTGGTTAAGACCTACTCTGTTTCTATGCATAATCATGACTTTCTGTGTTTCACCAACAGAAACCTCTGGGAATGGAAATTTGCTGATGCTCCAAGAAGCATCGAAGTTGCATCTTGTCTTTTAACTAAAAGGGAGAACATACAGGAAAGAAACTACAAATACAAATCAAAAAGTTGCTGTCAGCATTTTAATGACCTGCTTTCTGTACTATAGCCAATAGTTAATTGTGTGTGTGTGTGTGTGTGTGTGTGTGTCCATATAACTAAAAAATCATACGTAGCAGCTTCAGTGATCAGCTGAATGAGCACAACTGAAAACATGTTATTTCCATGTGGTTATCCATTACATGAATTCTACATTTGATACTGCACTGCAAAAACAGAGATGTGGAAGAATTTAATTCAGTTTGCATTTTGATACACACTTAGCAAATTCGGACTTCTTGCATCAATATGTGAAGAGCAATGCAGTTGTCCTTCAGTCTTTGCATGTCTCCAGATTTTGCAGTGCATTTCTCCAAACAAACAAAAATGCAAATATCAGCAGAAAGTGCACACAAAATAACATATATTAGTGAAAGAAATGTACCAAAAACACTATAAAAGGGGAAACTGTTTGCAATTTATTAGGCAAAGGTGCTTACAGAAGTGTTTATATTAGGAGAAATGTGTACAAAAATGCATATGAATTTCCATGCAGACATTTTAAAAATAACAACTCTCAAACTGATGTGGAAACAGGATAGAATGAACTGAAAGCTGTGAAAATGAGAAAATGGGAGAAAACAAAATGGACAGTTTTGTCCATCACTACAAAACAATACTTGTGTAAACTGGTGGGGAAATGTTGGCCTAGTCATTCATACTTAAAAATGATGTTGGCTTCTTATATTTTTAAAAATATGATTACAATCCTATGCATATTGAGACAGAAAAAAGTTCTACAACTCCCACCTGTCTCCAGCCAACCATGCTGCCTGTGGAATGTTGCATGTTGTAGGACTTTTTTCTGCCTAAAAATGCATGGGATTGTGCCCTATGATATGATTATCTGTGGGTTTGAAGGACTTCTTCATTTTCTAAATTATATATCTTATATACGTTACAGCTTTTGGTCTAAGATGTGATGTGATGTCATCCTGATTGTTTTAAAAGTTGACTGCATTTTTGGTTCATTGTATCCCAAACAAGCAGACACAGGACTGGGTTGAACAAGGGCCACAACTTTATTGTACTATTTGTAATGGATGTATAATAGGATGACTTGGATCCTCAGTGCAGGTATGGCTCCCTCGGTTGATTGTGGAAGCTGATCCTCTTTACGTGCTCACCTGACACATAAACACACACACATGCTCATGCACACACACAATTCTGAGTGAGCCTCAACCTGAATCTGAGCCTGCGAGCTGTTGCCACAGTTGTTCCGGCTCCTCAATGACACACACCCAGAGATGTGGTGAGAGAGATCTGCTTGAGTCTCCACTTCCCTGGGTCCAATAGCTTGTGTGTGTGTGGTGGGGAGCGGGCGGGGTTGAGAGATTAGCATGACCCAAGGAGATTCTAGTCCCAATCCTTCCAACACCAATAACCCTGAGAGGCTGGTCTAAGGAACTGCCCTTTGCCCTCCAAAACAGGGCTGGGGAACAATTTTGGGGTGGAGGGCCAAATGATCCCCCACCCAGCCCTTCATGGGCTGGATGATGTCAAGGGACATGGCAGAGGTGTTGAGAGAGATCTGTTTGCCTGTTCTGGAAGGAGTTGCACTCCCTCTGAAGGAGCAGGTTTGTAGTTTGGGGGTGATCCTGGATCTATCTCTGTCACTGGAAGCCGAGGTGGCCTGGAGCGCCCATTACCAACTTTGGTTGGTACGCCAACTACGCCCATTCCTGGATAGGAATAGCCTAGCCACGGTGATCCATGCACTGGTAACCTCACGATTAGACTACTGTAATGCTCTCTATGTGGGGCAGCCCCCGTGCCTGGTTCAGAAGCTGCAGCTAGTGCAGAATGCAGCAGCGAGGGTGCTCACTGGCACCCCAGCTATGCTCACAGAAGATCTGTGTTAAAAGAACTGCACTGGCTGCCTATCATCTACCAAGCCATGTTCAGGGTTATGTTATTGCCATACAAAGCCCTAAGCAACATTTATATCCCGCCTTTTCCCCAGTACTGGGACTCAAGGCAGCTTTACAATATTAAAACTTGTACAATTAAAGCATATAAGTAGAGCTATACAAAGTTAAAATATAATTACATCATCTATAATATTAAAATTAGATAAAATGTCAGAATTAAAACAGCAATAGCAATATAAAGAACAATACTAATCCATCACATTCTCACAGGTCCAGGCTATTCCCAAAGGTCTGCCACAACAAAAAAGTTTTTGCCTGCCTCTGGAAACATACCAAGGAGGCCACCACTCTAGCCTCCCTGGGAAGGGAATTCCAGAGTACTGGGGCAGCCACTGAGAAGGCCCTCTGCTGCATTCTCATCAGGTGTGCCTTTGATGGTGGAGGAACTGAGAGAAGGGCCTCCTCTGAAGATCTCAGGGTACGGGCAGGCTCATAAGGGAGAATACAATACGGTCTTTCAGATAACCTGGACTGGAGCCATATAGAGCTTTATAGGTCATAACCAGCACTTTGAATTTTGCCTGGAAACAGACTGGGAGCCAGTGAAGCTGTTGTAACAGAGGAGTTGTGTGCTCCCTGTAACCAGCCCCAGTCAGCAGTCTGGCAGCAGCTCTTTGAACCAGTTGAAGTTTCCGAACACTCTTCAGAGGAAAGTGAGTCACAGTAATCCGAACGGGATGAAACTAAGGTATGTGTCACTGTGGCCAAATCAATAGCCAAGAACGGATGCAGCTGGCACACTAGCTTTAACTGTGCAAATGCACTCCTGGCCACTGCCAAAGCCTGGGCATCCAGGCACAGGGCTGAATCCAGAAGTACACAGTTATTGTATTTTAAATGTGATTTTAATGTTTGTATGTGAACTACTTAGGGATTTTATTATATTTAAGCAGCATATAAATATCAAAAACAAACAAATAAAATAAACACAGGTGAGACCCAGCTTCATGTGCTGTACACCATTCCCATGGGGGTAGCATGTGAATGGACTTAACCAGCACTGGGGGGGGACAGCTCCTCCCAGCACAGGCCAAGGCCCCACCTTCTATATCTCTGCTGTTATCTCCAGTCCATGATTGGCAATAACGGTTCCCCTGCACATCTTTTGCCCAAGTGGGATGCAGGGGAATCCCCACTGTTATCTCTGATCACAGATTGGAGATAACAGTGAAGATTCTTTCAGGGGCTGGGGCTTGGAGACCCCACCCCTGCACCCTGGAGGAATCAAGGAGGCTCTGTGGGCTGGATGGGGAAACTTGACAGACCAAACTAGTCCCACAGGATGGACTGACCCAAATGGACTGTGCAAGTTGCAAACTAAGGGGAAGCTCCCCCATATTTATCAAGACACCCACCACATCTGTGGGATACCACACCATAGGAACACAGTGCAGAGTAGACAAAACACCCTTCAACCCTGTGGCCAATGCAGGATGAGGAGATAGCATTCCTATTTGGTCCTGGCTAGCCCTGCACTGTCACCAAGGAAGGGCAGGCAGACACAGAACTGTCTTCCCCTGACATTGGGGAAGTGGGCTCCTGGCCTTTTCTGCCTTGCTGGAGCCTGCCTTCCATTGGCTAGGCTGCATGAGGGAGGTGTGATAGGCTGTTAGTCCCTTCTGCCCCTCCCCTCCCTTCCCCAAACCACCTCCATTTAGAACTAAACCTTCCATCATTACTTCCCACGCTTCCTGTGACTGTCAGGAATTGTAGTCCAAACCAAAGCATCCAAAGGGACCCAGATTGTGGGAGGCTGGTCTCTAATGTCTTACTCTGTTCGGTCCTATGGGCCATAGTTGACCTAGATTATTTTTCAGCATCAGCCAGAAATACAATATGATTCTCCATATTTTCCACAGTCTCTGCTGGTCTTCAGGGAAATGAGGATTTCACTGAAGGGCTAAGTCTCTGAGCCAGGAATCTGACAACCAAAAAACTGAGAAGTGAATTAGAGTAATGCACTGCAAAACAGCGTTATCACAGCTGGAATAGTATGCTGGATTTTCAAAAATACACATTCATTTACCAGTCCATCTAAGTAGATGGTGTTAGCATTTCATTGCAAAAAGGGAGGCCTTTCCCTTTGAAACTATAAATTACCCCAGAGAGAGATGACATTGCAGGAATATCGTGATTTATTAGTTTAGCCTAATAAGGTCTTTATTTTTTCTGGAGGCGTCATTGGCTGGTATCTGTCTAGAGGCAAATTAGGCACAGGCTCGTGAGCGGCAGACTCATTATTTTTAGGCGCCACTTCAGGCCAGCAACCATAACTTTAATGAATGAGTGAGGGCAGTTGCTCTAGCAGCTGCTTTATAAAGGGAATTTCCCCACTTCAACGTCATCTTACCATCCATAATAAAAAAAACCCACCCCCGCTTCAATTAACACATAAGGAGAAATTGCAGGAGAGGTCTGGAAAGAAACACTATTTTTAGACCTCAGCACTGTGGGGGAAGAGGGGAATCAAACTGAAGAGCAGATCCATTTACATTATGCAAAGCTTTGAACTACTCATTTTAGAGCCAGCAGCCTTCTCCCCCGTTACAATAATTCAATGTGTAAACATATCTAGCATTGTTTTTTAAGGCCATATCTTTATACATAAGGTATGCTAAGTGGCTGTTGCTCTTACAATAATTAATCTTAACTGCTATTGGCAGGTAGCTTAAATTTGCTTTCTACCAAGTTCTGTAATCACCATCCATCATCATCCCTAGGACAGGGGTGGGCAGAAAGTAAGATCTGAATCTGCAGAGAGATCTCGTCTTCAGGCATGATCCTATGCAAGTTTAGACAGGAAAAAGGCCTGCGACTCCCACCATGCCCCAGCCAGCAAATGCACTAATCCAAATTTGTTAATGTGAATTAGCACGAGTAGAATGAAACTTTAAATATTAGTTAATATGAATTAGCACTAATGTGCATTAAGTAATGCAGATTAGCAGAAGTACCACCCGAAAGTGAAAAAGCTGTCTGCAAGTCCGTAAGTCCGTGGAATCCACATGACTTGGAAAAGGCCAGTCTTCTGCAGAATGTGCAGGTCAGATTCACAGGAATCCTAACTCATTTGAATCCATTGCAGATTTCTCTGAAATCCCTAATTCTAAGTGTATGCCTTTTACACCAGACTCTGGTTGGTTGATGTTTAAAAAATAAAGTAGATCCTGCAAGCATGAAATCTATCCACCAATGCTCAAGAAGAAGAGTTTAAAGGTCAACATGTTCATTCATATTGTACCACATTTGTGCTCTCCATTTTTTCTGAATGGGTGCTATCCGTTATACCTGAAGCAAGGTGCTTATGGTGAAAGATGAAAGCATGAGGAAAAAAAATATGTGAGGGGCTAACCAGCTTCTATTCTATTATTTCTACTTTCACCAGGGGATGGTGCATGCAATATACATGAATTGCCTCATGTGTACCCAGAATTAAATTCCTGTCTTTCAACGTACAATACAGGGATGTTGAAGAGTCCTTGGTCTCAAGTCACAAGTCGAGTCACGAGTCTTTGGACCCAAGTCTCGAGTCCGAGTCTGAGTCCTTGGTCCAAAAAGGTGAGTCATGAGTCACTCCCAAAGCTGACTCCACGAGTCCCTATTAAAATCAATGGGGGGGTTTCCCAACAAAATAAGGCTATTTCAGATGTGTGGCTTAAATAAATTCTAGGCACAAGTGTGCCTTTTTATTTCAAAACTCTGCAACTGATTTTGGCAAGAACAGACCAGGCAGAAAAACCCAAAATAACCAGGCAGGCAGAGGAGGCAGGGAACCCCAAAGCAGGCAGGCAGTGCCCTTTGTCTTGGACAATTCAAACTGTGGAACTGCTCAAGAAGAGACCAGGCAGGCAGAGGAGGCTGGGAACCCCAGACAGGCAGGCAGAGACAGCCAAACCCAAAATGTCTGAAAGGTTGCATTTTAGAAAAATGATTTTAAAAAATAAACTTGCTGTACTTCCTAAAACTTATCCATGTTGCATTTGAGGAACACGATTTTTTCTAAATGTTTGGCCCCCATTCTGGAACAGTGAGGTCTCATCCCAATTCCACCCTCACTGAGCACCCGCTCCACTGGTGATGAACTTGCTGGAACCAGAAACACACTCAGAGCAGCCACACAGAGTAATCTCAGGTCCTTCTTCTGCCTCTCCCAAGTACGCAACTCATCAATCAAAATAAATCTTGACACACTGTTGGGGCTGCACTCCTGGTAGCCGTCCATAGTGGGCGAGCAGCGGCACACCTCGCTTCCATGCGCTCTTCGCCGGCAATCACGCTCCTCTCCACTCCTTCTGGCACAGCCCAGGGATGTTGAAGAGTCCTTGGTCTCGAGTCCCGAGTCGAGTCTCGAGTCCCATTAAAAATATTGGGACTCGAGTCCGAGTCGAGTCAGAGGGGGGACTCAGTCCGACTCACGAGTCGAGTCAGAGGGGGGACTCAGTCCGACTCACGAGTCGAGTCCTCGAGTCCGAGTCCCCATCCCTGGTACAATATGGCTGACTCATCAAGCATTAGTTGACTGGATTGATTAGTAAACCAGACCAACATGTCAAACATGAATGTATAATGTTTTATCAACAGTTTGGCCCATAAATGTCCTTTTCCATTAATTCTATTTGAGTGCAGCACACAAGATGCTGCAGGGGTTTTGTTTTGTTGTTGTTTTGTTTTAAACAATACTAAGGTTGCAAATCCTACACACACTTACCAGAGAGCAAGTCCCACTGAACTTAATGGGGCTTACCTGTAAGTAGACATGTGCAGGATCACACTGTAAGAGTCTGATTCTAGTCAGATATATTTGGAAGTAAGCCCTGCTGATTTCAATGGGATTTACTTGCAAATAAGTATACTAAGTAATTCAGCCTAACTGTACTTGTTTATTGTTCCATTTACCAGGGCTACCATTTTCAAAAACCTAAATCAGACGATGCATTGCCAGTGTCAAGGTTCCACCTGTACCAGGACACCTTGATCAACTCCTTAAAGATATCTGCCTCTTTAAGAGCCCCTCCTGTATCAGGATGCCAATACTCTGCCTTTTTACCTCCTGTTCCCAGTAACGTGGAATTAGGCCTTAGGCATGGTGCAAAAGACACTCCAACAACTGAATTTTAACAATAATTGTTTACTGTAGTAAATATTGGTAAAGTAGAATCACATTAACTTAGGGTAATTACACAAATAGAGCTGTAAGATTACAAAAAGCAAGTATAATGGAAATAAAAGGAAAAATAATGCAAGGTTCTCTAACCTAGCTACACTGTCACCTGTAAGCCTCAGTTAAGAGATTCCTTCTCCAGCCTAGCTCTGGCTGTTCTGCATTCTTCAGTGAAATTCAGACCCTGCTTCTCTGTCTGCTTCACTCTCTGCAGCTTCTCTCTGTCTCCAATTTCGCTCTCTCCCTCTGCCACACACTGCAGCTCCAGATCCACTCTTTATATACACTCTCCCCCCCAGACCTAGAAGGTTACAATCGTGTGACCTCAAACTGGAGAAATGAAACTTAACTCTATTAAGGGGAAAAGGAGGCTTCTCTCAATGAAAAGGAAACTTAACTCCATGAGGGGAACATGAAACTCACAAACTCAGGAGAGGTTTGGGCCTACAGGCTTCAAACTAACTCAAGCCTGTGTAGGCCTCAATCCTTCACAGCCAGTGATATCTATCTATCTATCTATCTATCTACATATACATTTACTATTGCCAAAGGGAACAAAAAGGTTTTGGCACTGCACAAGGAAGGATAGGACTGTCGTGCAATAATGTTTTTTGTTATTTGCTAATTCTCCATATACAGTTGTCACATTTTATAGGCATTAAAAGGCATTTACTACAACAATGCAGTGTTTCAGAAATAATCTGCATTTTTTGTTTGTTTCCAGGACTCTGTTGCTGTTCAGCCATTCCAGAATTTCTTGGCTGTTGGTTTAGTTCATATATTATACAGCTCTTTCCAGTGGGAGAACCTGGACGGCTGACATCTTCACTATTCAGCTGAAGGGACAACCCAGCTCAGAAATCCGGTTAGGAGTGATCCCGGCCGGCATTTATCTTCCTCATATAAAGGGAAGATCTAGAGGTAAGCCTTCGATTCTCCAAAGGTCATGCTTTGGGAACATATCTGCTGTCCCGACAGTTATTTCAAGGGAGGGACCTGGAGTGAAGGTATTAGCTTGCTCGAATGTCATGGTTGGAGACCTGGATGGTCATCAAGGTTGGACTGCTCCCATTTCTCTAAATATTTAGTGCCATTTTTTTTTGTTTATACAGAGATTCTTTATACAGTAGAGTTGGATAATTCATACGTGATATCTTTTTTTCCCCTTGAGATTATTAAGGAGGAGAGATTCATGAACAGCCTCACAAAGAGAAGCCGTATATGTAAGGTTTTTTTCTTTACTTTGAAATGGGAAAGAGGCTTTTCTGAATTTTCTTTTCCCCCCTTTGTACTCTTAATTAATTCTTGCTAAGCGAAAGCCTTACAGAAATGGATCAGATTGCTGTGGGAAGGTTTTGTTTCTGAACGGTCTGACGGAAAGGAATGCACATAAATAAAAAAGTTAACAGAACAAAGTATAGAACGGGGCTTCTGGACTGGACTGAGGATTAAAGGAGACAGAGTGGCTGCAGTGAGAGGGGAAGAGACCAAGCCAGGATGTTCCAAGGTGAGGCCTACCCAATCTACCTGGTGGACACAAAATCAACTTCCAGAGGCAGCTGCAGCCTGGAAGCTCCCTTCTTTTTGGAACCCTGTTTTTCCCCTCCCAGCATCTGAAGCCAGATTCCTGTTCCAAGGAATCTTAGGCTTTGGAGTAGAAGGACGCAGAGAAGAGAAAGTTACCGGTATCTCCTGTGTTTTATTGTGCTTTCAAGGAACTGTGAGTCAGTCCATATTTTATTTCATTCTGGTGATAAAGTCTTCATTGTAACTCCATTATTTTCTCAGCTGCCTCTGAGGCATGTGCTGTTAAACGCTGCCTCTATCATTTGGGTTCACTCTTCAGTCTTCACTTAGACAGTGCCTAGCACCAAAGCCTTATTTTGTTTGAACAAACATGGAGGGAACCCCACTGTGGCCGTTGGTCCCTGCCAGACTACATGAAATAAAGCAAGCAAGGCATTTACTTACACTCCAGTTCTCTCTGTGGATGGGCCTTTTTAGTATATTAGCCCAGACCCATGACAGGGCTGAACCAGCAGCCCAACCCTATCTTCACATTCTTGTTCAAGGGCTAGCTCTGCAAGGGTTTTTTTGTCAAGGGTTGGGAGGGTTGAAGAAAGGTGAAGTTCAGCTACTGTGCTGAGTTCAGGGAGAAGAGAGAACACCCCCTTTCCTCTCTTCCCACATGCTCTGTGTCTACAACTCATAGCACAGCACAGGCTGGAGAACATGGGTAATCAGAGGACTCCATTTTCTCCAGCCCATATGCATTTCAAGCACAGCATAGGGGAGAGTGGGATTCAGACAATTCACCATCTCTCCTTGCCTACACTGTGCTATGAGTTGTAGGCATAGCACACTGGAAGAGACAACATCACCTGGGAACCCATCTCTTTGAGCCCACAGTGTCCATCCTGATTCATCCATCCAGGTCCAGGGCTTTGAGTGCTTAGCCCTTAAAAGTCTGGCTTTGAAATCCTGTGTATTTAGCCAAATTTGTGGTGCTGAATTAGGGTTGCCAGCCATGCTGATGATAATGTGGTCTCCACACATTCAGAGGATGATCTCCAAACTATCCTAAATGCTTTTGTAGAAGCATACGAAAAACTTGGTCTCTCACTTAACATAAAAAAAACCCCAAAGTGCTTTATCAGCAAGTGCAAGTTAACCCTTTGGGGATACAATCTATCCAGCTTGGCAGGGCAATACTGGAAAATGTGGATCATTTTCTCTATCTTGGCAGCTATCTTTCTGTTACAGCTAACATTGACACTGAAATCCAGCATCGTTTGAGCTCCGCAAGTGCCGCATTTTCTCGAATGAAACATAGAGTGTTCGAGGATCGGGATATCTGTAAGGAGACCAAAACACTGGTTTATGAAGCCATTGTATTACCAACTTTATTGTATGCCTACGAAACATGGACTATCTATAAACGTTATTTCCACCTCCTTGAAAGATTTCATCAACGTTGCCTCCGGAAAATCCTGCGAATTACTTGGGAAGATAGGCGAACAAATGTCAGTGTACTACTAGAAGAAGCAAAGACTACTAGCATTGAAAAAATGATCCTTCAACACCAACTTCAATGGACTGGTCATGTTGTTTGAATGTCTGACTGCCATCTCCCAAAGCAGTTACTTGATTCCCAACTCAAGGATGGAAAGTGGGATTTTGGTGGTCAGTATAAGAGGTTTAAAGATGTTTTTAAGGCTAATCTAAAAAAAAAAAAAGCAATATAAACATCAAAAACTGGGAAGCTGTGGCCCATGAACGATCTAACTGGAGGTTGGCCTTTCACAAGGGTTCTATGGACTTTGAAGAAGCCCGAGTGCAAGGTGAAAGGGAGAAACGTGCTAACCGAAAAACACGTCAAACGAATCCTTTACAGGACCATCTTCCATCTGGTAACCTGTGTCCTCACTGTGGGAAGCTGTGTGGATCTAGAATTGAAAAAAATTGGCCTCCACAGTCACTTACGGACCCATCGCTAGAGTCTACACAATTTTTTAGAATGTCCTCTTTTTATAATTTTCTTTTTGTAATTTTTATCCTGGAAGACAATCTTACTCGGTCATGAGTGATCGCCTACTACTACTACTACTACTACTGCCAGCCACCTCTTTTTTTTCTGACTGGCTCCTCATCTTGAAAAGCTACATAATAGCAAGGTGCAGCATGGTTCTCTCCATGCTGGGAATATCTTTACTTATCAAATTTAGCCAGTGCCAATGAGTGAGAATTTCATTGTTTTTTTTATAAGAATTTGCCAAACTTCACAAATTTATCCAGAAATGGGACAGAAAGCCCTTGATTTTTTTTTTAAAAAAAAAATCCAATGTGGGAGAAAGCAAAACTGGCAAATTTGCTTTGCGTGGTGTTTTATAGATGCGCAGGAACACATCTGCACACTGATAAAGCATGAGACAAAAAGAACATTGATGCAATAATGTGTTCAATCTCATCAATGTTTCTGGGCATGTTTTATCAATGGACGTACATGTATCGGCAATTTTATTGGGGGAAAGCTGTGAATGAACCAAAGCAAGTGAATGCTGCAGCAAAGTGCACACACTTTTTCTAGAGATAATTTTAGAAATTCAGGAGGAGTGGAACGCAGGGCAGATTGAACCCGAGGCACAATGAAGAAATAAAGTCTACGCATCCCTGTTCTCTCTCTCTCTGCCATAGCAATTCTCTTTCTCTCTTAATAATTTGTCAGTAGTATCACCAGTCACAGATTCCTTGCAGCAAACTCTCCCCCACCCCAACCACTTGATTCATTTCAAAGTGTGTGCTCTCTCCTGTGGACAAGAGTGGGTTAACAAGTGCAACTTCTCAACATTCTGTTGTCCTTCCCAATCAACTATATTATATCCAAGATTTGACAGAATCATTTAACTCCCCAGGAGTTAGACTGACTCCATGTGGGTGTCCTGCTGTTCTCCCTCAAGCAGGAATCAATATGAGAAAGATACATTAATAATGGAAAACGTTATTGGCATTGTGTTGGTTTGAGAAGCTCACTTCAGGCTGAACTTAGGTCACATTAGCATTTGCAAGCAATTTCTAAAACTCAAGTGGAGCAGAAAGAAGGTTAGGGTTGTTCATGTATCATCATGTACATGTCACATGTGAAGTGTTTTTTTTCTGCTGAAATGAAGACCGTTTCTGTGTGAATGTGTGTGTCAATTTCAGTCACAAAAGCAAGACTGCACAATCTTGGTCTAATGAAAGGTTCAGATGAGGTAGATCTCCAATATTGCCCTCCTCCTGGAGAGAAAACCTTATTAACGAAGCCCTCAAGAAAGCCCTACTCTGTGAAACAAACCAGTAAGGCAGGCAAGAAAACCCCAGTTTCTATTTTAATACTCACATTCATATCTTCCTTCTTTTAGGTTGCTACAATATATTTTCTGGCTGCTAATAATCGCTACTGCCCTAACTTGGATTGTGGATACCTTATCTATAGTTTTCTACTGCCTTATTTTCTTCCCTTTCTGCCCGCCACCCAACCCCTGGAATTACTACTACATGTCCATCTTCATTGCTTTGAGAATTTTCCTCTGGCTCTCTTTTCCTGTTTGTATGAGTTTCCTTTGGCACATTGCATATCAGATCATGTTTGTTTGTTTCTTTGTTTACTGCCTTCAGTCTGAGAAATCGGGCTCCGGTTCAGTCTGGTTCAGTCCTTTTTCTCACAAAGTCTACAGGGGGTATATGAATGGCTAGATTTTTCACCCCCTTAAGTTATGCCTTTGTCAAAGTAACTGTCACTTTCTCAGCATTCTAATCTTTGCCCAAACTTCCTGGACATCATTTTCTTTTCTGCGCATGTCCTCATGTTTCCTTTCTCTGTTCCCAACTTCCCAATACTGTCAGCCTCATTTATCTTTCTGTGCGTGCTGAGAAATTCCGATGTGCACATTCCCAGTGTGCTGCTATTGTTTACTATATCTGTGCTGCTGTTGTTTAAAACAACAACAACAACTGGAAACTCTATACCAAATATCAGATGACAGCTTCACATTCCTTGGCTCACATTCTGAACAGATCCTCGCTTCCCTCCCTGTCATGTCATGTTGAGAGGTTGAGGAAAAGGTGAGCAAAATGACCATCCCAGTCAGTATAACCCAGGGTAGGCAAATATTTTGGGTCCGTGGGCACATGTGGCAATTTGAGAAACTGCCCTGGGCACCACCACAAAATGGCTGTCATAGGAGGCATGGCAAAAGACAAGTAACCTGCCCAAAAGACTGAGTACAAGGCAGAAGTAGGGGGCGGGTTGATCCCCAACACACTAAACAACTCCTTTGAAGCCAATTTTTTTTTAGCACCAACAGAAACCTATTTTACAAAAGGCGAACTCTTTGTTCTCTCCCTCCCCTCCGCTATTCCTGCTTTGCCAGCCAATTCATTTCCTCATATCTTCCCCCCCTCACTCTGAATCACCAAGAATACACATGCTCCCTCACATAATTTGTTAATTAAAACAAACAAACAAGTGGGAGGGTTAGAACACCACAGTGGGCACCGAGAAAGGTGTCCAGCGGCACATTGGTGCCCATGGGCACCACCCTGCTTACCCTTGGTATAACCTTTTCCCCTGCAGCCATAGCTGCTTGACTAGAATGTGCTCCAGTTTCTGGGCCTGATAACACATTCCCGCAGGCTGCACAGGGTCCACCGTTACCCTATAGGCACGATGCGACAGACCGCCAGCATGAACTTAATCATTTGCTTCAGCTACGGCGGTGGTGCAAACCATGGCTTCCACTACTGAAGTTGAAGCAGGAACCTTATGGGTGCTTCCAGATGGAGGGCTCCTAGAGCTGCCAATTAAAAGGCATCGTGTAGCTATTCCATCTCTTTCTCCTTAACAGATTTTCTGCGGCAAGAAAAAAGATGGAAGCGAAGCAGTGGTGGGAAAACAAGGGAGGGTTATGAGCTGAAGATGTCACAATCTGGTCACCCCATAGAATTCTGTGAATGTGACAGGGCAATGGCCTGATAGAAAGCCTCATCCAGAAGCATCCTAAGACCAATGGAGAGGCACAACAAGCTCCCTCTTACCCATTAGCAAGGAAAGCAGGGTTCAAAACAAGACACAACTGGGAAAGTATCTGGCTGTGAGCTGCACAAAAACAACGTTATTTGCAATGAGATCCGGTGTGGCGTAGTGGTGAGAGTGTTGGACTGGGACTTGGGAGATCCGGGTTCTAGTCCCTGCTCGGCCATGAAACTCACTGGGTGACTTTGGGCCAGTCATTGACTCTCAGCCTAACCTACCTCACAGGGTTGTTGTGAAGATAAAATAGAGAGGAGGAGGAGGAGGAGGATTATGTAAGCCGCCTTGGGTTCCTTTCAGGAAAAAAGGCGGGGTATATATAAATAAAATAAATAAATGTTATGTCCAGGTCAAATGACTGGGAGGAAATTCCAGAAACCAGGTCACCCTTGTTCCTAAAAATTGATACCATCACTGAGGAATTTAAATATTTTCTTACTTCTTTGCCTAAAAAGATGATTCTGGTTGTTAGGAATGACTGTGGGATGTTTTGTTTGTTTTAGTCCAGGATATTAAGTCATAACGAGAGCCAACAGCAGAGAGGTCTTACAAAAAACCAAACGTGTCCACAATCCACAGTCATCCCCATGAAAAGACAAGCTACCTTTGTTCAGAAGCTACAGAATGGGATTTCAGCTCTTTATTTCAGAGAAGACAAAGCAAAATAGGATTGTGTGGGAAATTATAGCCTCCCCTTCTTTCCCCCAGTTTCTGGAAACGGGATACGGAAAGAGAAAAGGAATCTGATAGAAAAGGGCAATGAAATCTAATAACCATGCCAGAGTAGAGTTAAGTGCCCTAATAAAAATGCTGAAGAGCCAAATGAGGCAGTAAACGGCTGACTGCTTAATCCGTGAGGGCAATTGGTAAAGCCACCAACAAGCCGAAGGTTAAGGACTGACCCTTCCGGCTGGTATGGCCGGACAGTGTTTATTCTGCAGTGTTCTCTCTATTATTATTTTTTCTTCCATGTTTCTTGCGTCACAGCCAGATGCAGTTTAGGAGACATACAAAGCTTAAGGTGCAGTTCTCCACATGTTTAGACAGAAAAAAGTCCTACAGTTCCAAGCATCCATGCTGGCTGGGGGATGCTGGGACTGTAGCATTTTTCTCTATCTAAACAGGTGGATGTTTGCACTCAGCCATGAACCTCCCAGGGTGACTTTTTGGGCCAGTCACTGACTCTCAGCCTAACCTACCTCACAGGGTTGTTGTGAGGATAAAATGGGGAGGAGGAGGAGGAGGAGGAGGAGGAAGATCATGTAAGCCGCCTTGGGTTCCTTGCAGGAAAAAAGGTGGGTTATATAATTATAATGAATAAATAAATAAATAAATATTAATGCTACAAATATCGGAAAGGTCTATTGATAGATACAGGCTACCCCGGGCTCTTTACTCCAAGCCCCCATGAAGCTTTGCCACAGCTCTGGAACATGATAAGCTGCCTGTAGGGGTAGTTTCATACAGCCCAAATTGACTCTGGGCTAAGGCACAATGTAAAATAACCATTATGCATGTCTCTGGCTACGGTCATCCTTTCGAGCCTGAACAAAATAGGGCTTATCTGGAAATGTCTGATGCTACAGTACTTTGCATGGACACAGTCGTGCTTTAGACCAGTGTTCTCCAACACATAGCTGGCTGGGGCATCCTGGGAGTTGTAGGCCAAAAACATCTGGGGACCCAAGGTTGGAGAACACTGCTTTAGACTACCCCCACCCACCCCACCCAGGCATTTTCAAAGTGTTATTCTGGTTTATGTTTCATTTGTTGTGCTGTTTTTATGCCTCTGCTTTGTTTATATTGTGATGTTGGGGCGGGTTGTTGTTGTTGTTGTTTTTAATATAATAATATAATATTGTGGCTTATTTTGGTTTTCATGTCTCTTGTATACCACTCTGATATCCTAGGAGCCAGAATGAAGGGCAGTTTAAACATGGTTTAAATAAAGAAATAATGAACAACTAGTTTCATTGATTGGAACTATTAATTCTCAATAGTATTGTTCTTCAGTGGGAATAAAGCTTTTTGTCCTGAAAATTAGCCAGTAAATGGGTTTAAGCTTCTATTACATTTCCGTAATTGGCCACAGTTTAAATGCTTGTTTTCTCCTTGAAACATGATCATTCTTTTCATAATGTGGCTATCTTCATTTTATTAAATATAGTAAGCAGGTTATCCCCCCAGCCTCCTTTCACTGATCATAAATCCACTGGTAAAGGCAATTAATTCCTAGGAGAGGGGAAAGCCCTTGTGGTACCAGTGAAATGCTTATCATGTTCATTACTACCTGTGGTTTCACTGCTTAGACAAGAAAATATCTTTAATCCTGTAGGGATCTGGTTAAATTCCCACCCAGCTGCCACATCTGAAAGCATGAAAATGCCTTTGCAGACAGGGCGGGGGGAACCCAGCAGGAGGAATACTAAGAATTCCTCTCCCGAGATATACAAAATTATCACTGCTTATCTGATTTGCCAAATGGTTTTTCTGTCCATGGAAAGTGAATTATATTATTTCTTGATGAAAAGATTGCACTTATTCCCTCTTTGTAAGGGCTGAAGCCTGCAGTGACTCCTGAAATTGGGTTCTGAGGGATGCCAGGGCCAAGTCAAATGTTACTTTAATGGCAAGATTGGTAACCATGTCTGGGCTTTTAAAAAAAAAATTAAATACCCTGCACAGTAGGGGGAGATTTTCATCAGGACTGCAGCCCAGGTGTTCCTTCAACCCCAATGAAAATCACATACCCACACATTAGTACAAAAAAGAAGCTGCCATTGGCACACATTGGAGCTATTTTCCTAAGGCTAATTGTTGTGGGCAGTACCCAAAGGGTCCATTGCTCAAGTAGCCCTTCCTGACAATTCCACTGCACAAGCGGGACCCACCGCTTGTGCAACAGATATTTAATGCTTCCTGTAGGAAGCCCTGAAATGAGTGGAAACACTCATTTCTGGATCAGGAAAGGTTGATGGGACTCCCTTATGCAAGCTCCACTGAGCTGCTCCATTCCAGAAATGAGTGTTTCCACTCCTTTCCAGTTGCTCCTGGGAGCTCTAAATCTCAGTTGCGCAAGGGACATAATGGAATTGGTGGGGTGCAGTGCCCTGTTGGATACTGCCCCCTGTGTGTGTTTGTGTGTGTGTGTGGGGGGGTTACTTTCATCTGGATCATATCTGGGGAGAGACGAGTTAAACCTCCCCTGCATGCGAACTGTGGCCCTGATAAAAATTAGTCCCCATGCATCTGGTATTTAAGTGTTTTTTAAAAAAATAATAATAACCAAACCCAGATGTGGTTGCTAACTACACCACTAAGGTAACATACAGTCTTGACTTCAGAAGGGATTCAGTCGGTGTGTCACTACCCACCAAATGAAGGAGCTATAAGGAAACCAACCAGCGAGGAAACCTCTTAACAATCTGTATTTCTCTGGGATGCGCACAGAGGAATACAGGGCCGGATTAAGCTAGGGGCTGTTGGAGCGCCAGCTCCAGGCCCCTAACAGAAAATAGGCCTACACAATTATAGGGACACGCGGCGATTTCCCCCCCCCCCCCCCCCGTCGGACGGCAGCAACGGCGCTTGCATTCGAGGATAACCAACAAGCCCCATTTTCCTGCGGCGAGCCTGCAGCTTTCGCGCTCCGTTGAACTATGTCCTCTCTAAGGCACCGTCTCTTCCTCCAGAAGCGGAAGCGGCGAGCCGAGGTCGAGGAGGCCGCGCCGCGCGTGTGTGTGTGTGTGAGAGCGAGAGAGGAGCGCGTGAGAGAAGATGGCGGCCCGCGGCGCCTCTGCGAAGCGTGGAGCCGGGTCCGGGGGCTCTCGGGGGTCCGAGCCCCAAGAGGAGCCGCCTCCACTGCTCCAGGCCGTGCTGGTCGCCGACAGCTTCAACCGCCGCTTCTTCCCCATTTCCAAGGAGTCAGGACCGGCCCCGGGTGAGCGACGGGCAGGCGGCAGAGGCGGATGCGGGCAGCTGCCGCCGAAGGCCTCGGCCTCCTCCCTTCGTTCTCCGCCGGGGAGGCGCTTTCGGTCTTCGGCGAGCTGTAGCGCTTCTGCAGAAATCGCACCCCGCAGATCAAGCAGGGGCCAGTTCTGGGCAGCATTTGAATTGAAATCCACTCCTTCCTTGCCAGCCACCTCTTCGTGCCTTGCCTCCAGTTAGGCTTGCCAGGATATTCTACATGTTTAGACATGAAAAAAATCCTACAACTCCCAGCATGATAGCTGGGGCATCCCGGGAGATGTAGGACTTTTTCCCTGTCTTAACATGCATTGCACCCTAAAAGGAACAACTGGCAAAATTGATTCATCATTGCATTTCTATCCCACCATCCCCTCCCTCCTCCTTGCAAGGAGCCCAGGGTGGCTTATATGGCCCTCCTCTTCTTTGTTTTATCCTTGCAACAACCCTGTGTTTGTCAATATAACCCCAAGAGTTTCTGGTGCAGGACTAATTTTGTGATGTGTGTTAAGGCTGAAGCGCTTGGGACTCTTCATTTAGAAAAAAAGAGGCAATTGGGCAGTGGGGCAGGGTGGGGATATGGGAGAGGTTTCTAAAGTTAATGTAAGATGTGGAGAAAGTAGATAAATTTTTTTCTCCCTCATAATACTAAAATGTGGGATCATCCAAAGAAATGGATTGGTGGTAGAAAGTGCCTCTTCATACAATTCAGAATTCATAGAATTAACTGCCAGAAGATGTGATAGCCGCTAGGTTGGATAGCTTTAAATAGGCATTAGATAGCTTCATAGAGGAGAGGTGTCTATTGATGACTATCACTCATGATGGCTACATGGAGCATCCAGGTTTATTTATTATTACCATCATATCATGCCTTTTTTACTTCTTGCAAGGAACCCAAGGCGACTTACATAGTCCTCCTCCTCCTCCTCCTCCTCCTCCATCTCCATTTTATCCTCACAACAACCCTGTGAGGTAGGTTAGGCTGAGAGTCAGGGACTCTTTTATAATGTATTTCAGTTTACCCCACACAAAGCACTCACACACAGAGAGCAGCCAGACAAAAGCAAAACGCGCTTATAATTTGTAGGTAGCCTTTTATAATGTATTTCAATTTTAGACAGCAAAAAAGGTAGTACATTCTTATTTTTTAAACCCACTTTTGCCATCGAAATAAAATTCCATCCTCCATTTAATCATTATTTATTTATTTATTTATTTATTGCATTTATACCCCACTCTTCAGCCAGAAAAGGCTCTCAGAGCGGCTTACACAGATTAATAATAAGACATTCCCTGCCCTCAGGCTCACAATCTAAAAGACATGACACAAAAGGAAAAGGGATTGGGAGGGAGGAGGAAGAATGCCAAACTCAGGCACCAATATAATGTTTGGCATTCTTCCTCCTCCCCCCCCAATCCCTTTTCCTTTTGTGTCACGTCTTTTAGATTGTGAGCCTGAGGGTAGGGAATGTCTTATTATTACCGGTAATCTGTGTAAACCGCTCTGAGAGCCTTTTCTGGCTGAAGAGCGGGGTATAAATGGAATAAATAAATAAATAAATCATTAATTTCTACCCACTTTTGCCATCAAAATAACATTCCATCCTCCATTTAATCACTTGTTAACATTATAATTAATTTATAATAACTTTCCATTTAAGAAAAAAAAAAAATCACCCCTATCAAGTGAAAAAAAATGACCCAGGTCCTTTTTTTTTACTTGATCCATTAGTTCTTTTTTTAAAAAAAAACTATAGTCCGGTCCCCCAACAGTCTGAGAGACAATGAACTGGCCCCCTGTTTAAAAAGTTTGTGGACCCCTGTTGTAATCCTTACATCAACCCTGTAAGGCAGGTCAATAGCATTCTCTCCATACAGCACGTGGGGGGGGGGCAGCTGAGTAAGAGCTCGGTTCGTGTACATTGTTGCCTAACAGTCTGCATAATTCCCGAAGGGGTGGGCTGTGTTAGTCTATTGCAGCAAGAACAACAAGAGAGTCTTGTGGTACCCTAAAGACCAACACATTCATTCTGACATAAGCTTTCATGGACACTGCCCACTTCCATCAGGTTTTACTTGAGTTAACAAGCTTATTGTTTACAAAAAAAGAAATATTTTCAATATGTTTCTGTTTTGGCACTTTAATGGTAATTAAAATATTTAATTTGTTTTAATATAAAATTGCGTCTTCATTTTATTTATTTCCATAAAAAGGCCCACCAAAATCCTCAGCACCAGGCCCATAATGCTCTTAATCCGGCCCTGGTGGAATATTCCATTTTATTCTCAGAACAACATTGTGATGCAAGCTAGGCAGAAAGGAAGCAACCTGACCATTTGAGTTTCATGGCTGTGCAAATATCTGTGTACACAAACAAACCGCCCTCATCCATGTGAACTGTTTGATCCATGATAGCACAAAGCTTCTCAGTGTAGGTAGCTCACTTTATCCTCCTTGTAGAAAAAAAAAAAGAGAGAGATGTTAAAATAGCTTTTGTTTCCCTGGCTGTTGTTTTCACTTACACTCTACTATTGCATAGGAGTGTGGTTTGCTTCCAAAAGCAGAAGATATGGCTGGTTCTCATCAAAAACTAAACTGAACAACATTCTCAGCCATCACTATTGATATGGCACATTTTCTAATTATCTGTGACCCTAGCTATAAAAACATGTTCCTGGCCTTAGGTCTGATGGACTCCAGTTCAAAGAGATCAGGGAAGGAAACCTTCTGCCATCCATATGTTTTGGACTACAGTTCCCATAATTCCTGACCAATGGCCATACAGGGTGGGGCCTATGGGAGTTGTGTCCAAAACATCTGGGCTCAGATCCAGGTTCTGCATTCCTCTTGAGCAGTGTTCTCCAACCTTGGGTCCCCAGATGTTTTTGGCCTACAACTCCCAGCATGCCCCAGCCAGCTATGCTGGCTGGGGCATGCTGGGAGTTGTAGGCCAAAAACATCTGGGGACCCAAGGTTGGAGAACACTGCTCAAGAGGAAGGGCTCCACTCACGGAAGGTCCCTCTGCCCCATTTTGGGGGATCCCCCTCCCGCGCACCACACCCTATTCAACAGGGTCTCCTGATTCTCTCTGTAGCATTTTCAGGGGGCTGGAGAAGCTCCTGTAGGAAGGAGCAGGCAGGGAAGTCCACTTCCACCAGTACAGTTGATCCAAAATAAATCTGGATCAAACTCCTGGAGGGCACCAGGTTGTCTTACCCTGGAAATAGACTGTACTATACAATTCCTTGTCATTTCTAACCTCTGATTAAGGAAATAGAACCTCTTATAACATTTAATTACAATAATCTGACAATCACTTCAGGTCACGATTCACCCACCCTAGGTACAAAGGGGACATTTTCATTTCATTTATTACATTTCTATATTTATTTTGAATTTATCATATTATACTGCCAAATAGCCAGAGCTCTCTGGGCAGTTTACAAAGATTAAAACCTTAAAAATACATTATATTTGACATTATATTTGACAAAAAAACACATTTGCAACAAACACTAGGAACAGCCAGCTTTTAATCCCTCTGCCTCTATTGCAACATACCAGTCCAGGTCTTTATTATCTGGTTGTGGCGGGAGAACACAGGGCTGGTCTCTCCAACAAAGAGTTAGGTTTGCTTAAGCAGATTGAAATCGTTGGACTAACATGTGCCTAATTCTCTCTTGGACTGTGGCTCCAGTAATTAGGCAGAGCTGAGGAAAATTGATGGGGACAGTGTGGGAACACCTACCCAAGGGTAAGGGGTAGCTTACCCTCGACTATCCCATCTAGGCAAGGTTCAAATGCTTCAGTTGGGCCACCTTTCACATTGGTTTGTGATAATGATCATGCTTAACTGGTGAATTTCTACATTAGAATGTCTGCTCTCATGGGGTACCCATGTTCAATCATCCTGTGATGGCTTCTCTCAGTTTCTCATTTTTTTCAGCCTTCAGTTTGTTCTGTCCCATTTCCACATCAGTTTGCAAGTCTGCATGGCAATTTCTATACATTTTTGTGCACATAATGCACAATGCCTAATATACACTTTTTTTTGCAAGTAGTTGCCCTTATATTATGCTCTCTTTTTTGGCACATGTCTTTCACTAATATATACATGTTTGTGTGCACTTTTCCCCATTGTTGTTGTTGTTCAGAGATCTTTATTTATTTATTTATTTATTACATTTATTCCCCGCCTTTTTTCCTGCAAAGAACCCAAGGCGGCTTACATAATCCTCCTCCTCCATTTTATCCTCACAACAACCCTGTGAGGTAGGTTAGGCTGAGAGGCAGTGACTGGCCCAAAGTCACCAAGGGAGTTTCATGGCCGAGCGATTGGAACTATTAATTCTCAATAGTATTGTTCTTCAGTGGGTCTCCTGAGTCCCAGTCCAACGCTCTAACCACTACGCCACACTGGCTCTCTTTGCAAAATTGGAAGAAGTGCAAATACTAAAGGACAACTGCATTCTGGTTTACATCTTGATTCGGGGAGAGTGAATTCTATAAGTTGGTACAAAATGTGAACTGAATGGAAGTCCCTATGCCCCCCCCTCTCTCTCTTGCTATGGAAATTCCAGTAAGACATGACAAATCAAGTTATTCTATTAACTAAGTTGGAGGAATAAATTCCATGTTCCTCTCTTTCTCGAATGTGCCACACTGGGCTTCTAGGTTGTTTGTCTGAGGGAAGGGGCAAATAAAAGAACAGAGGAACTGATTTTGATTCTGAAGCAACCCTGACATGCCTTTCATACCGAGATTGACATCTAGGGGACCCATCCTGCCTCACAGAGCGTACACAACTTGGTTGGAATTAAATGTTACAGTTCAAATATAAATTGATAAGCATTTTGTGGATTTTATGGAAACAGTAATGCCATCATTACCAGAGACTAGTGTAATTGAAAAGTTGCCTTGCTGCTTGAGAGAGACTTTCGTGAATTTATCCCCCTCCCAATTTTAAAAGGTTTTAACACCATTAATTCCAATACCGTATAGCAATTCCCATTGCTTACTAAATGCATTACAGGAAGGTGTGCTGCCCAGCTCAGGGAAGCAATTTGGTTCTGCTCCTGTTTCTGAAACCTGTTGGTGGGAAGCTGTGTTGCCAAGAGGCAAATGGTTCTTTTTAGGATTCCGAATACAACAAACACACCAATGGGTGAAGGCTAGATATTTGATCAAGCAGGAGGAATTAACAGAGTGATTAAAGTAGAACACTGCAATGCAATGATTGCAGCAATCAACTACAGAGCAAGATCATAAGCTTATGTCCTGGGAATCTTATCAAAATATTGCAATGGATGTGACTCCAATATGGGCCTTTCTTTACACACCACCTTTCTGGATTGGGCTGCATTGAGATCCCACCCTGGGAGTGTCCCAGGAATTCATATACACTCCCCTATCCTGGCCATAGTCCAAAGATTTTGAGAATGTTTGGCATGATTCGACCCCTCCCCCCTGGATTCTGGTTTGCTGACCATACACTGGCACTGATTCACTGTAGTGCAAGTCCAGGCAGATTGTGGACTTCCGTCTGTAAGATGGTCTGTGATTTGTGGGGGGGCTTTAACCACCAGTGGAATTTGCACAAACCAACACACGAAAACCACGTATTTTTAATGTGACTTGCGCGATTTGCAGCTAGAGCCAAGTGGTTTTGGGGGCAGTTAAAAAAAATAATACACAAATCGCGGTCCATCTTACCCAGGGAAGTTCATAAAAAATAATAATACTCAACTTGGCCCGCTTCCAATAATTGGATTGGGAGTGGGCAAGAAATCCTGCGAGCTCAAACGAGCTGGATTTCTGTGTTTCAGTATATCCCATTCTATAACTCCATTCCAGCTACTCTGGCTAACCTTGAGATCTCACCAAAAGCTTATCTACTAGTCTCTCAAGTTGTTCAGTCTCAAACAGATAATTGGCCCTGGGAAGAAACATAGCTAATCAGTGAAAGCAACAGGTCCAAGTGGAAGCCTAGACATGAGAAGGAGCAATTGTTGTGCACCACTAACACCTCAAAATAGCAATTGACTTCTGCATTTCCACTACAGGGGCCAACAGACTAGGGTAATCTCAGTGTTTTACCTTCCTCTGATCCCAGCACAGGGGAGGCGCAAAGCTCGCTCAGATTCACTTATTTCCAAAGACATTGGAGTAGGCACATTGGGGGTGGTTGGGTTCCTTCAATTCTTCGTTATGTGTCTATGACCAAAGAGGAGTTAATGACAGCAATGGTATACCATCAGTGTGGTGGTATACCATCTCATCTGATTGCATTTACTACACTTGGTAACATAGATCTGTAGGTTGCTCTCTGCTTTGTCTAGCTCGGCTCAAGTTTCCCAGGTGAGCCAATATGAAGCAGTTGCACTTACTAGAAGGGTGGGTCAGAATCAAGTCCCGCAATGCAGGCCTGTCAGGAACCTGGACAGATCTATACTGGATGGAACTCACTCAGGAAAAGCTGTTGTCTCAGCACCATGCCAAGGTCTTCTGAGGTTTTATTAAGCTGGCTGATCTGGGCTTGCTGTTAATCCCACCCCCACTGAGCAGCTGTCTGTTTCTTAAAGGGCCATTGCTTAATTCTGCAGCTCTCCTGGCATAGGGGTGGTGAGGACTTCATCAGGAGGGTTGTGCTCTGGGTCCGAAGAGTCCATTGAAGCCACATTCCAGAGTAGCAGACAATGGCTCACTGGATGATGGCTCCTCCACCTTGGAGTCCTCCTCTGAGCCATCAGTGCAAGAGAACATGACACCCTCTCAGTTTGTACAAGTTGCCAACGAGACCACAGTTTATCAGCACAGGAGAATTATGGAGTCCACCTCTGTGTGCATATTGGGTTCTCATCAGCCAGAAGCAGCATTCATTTCCCGTAAGTGGGACCTGCAACAAAGCATTGCAGTGTAGAGTGTTCTGGTTCAGGGTTTCAGCCAATCATGTCCTTTTCCAGGATGCTCCATGCCATTCTTCCTCCTCTCCCCTACTTTTCCACACACCCCCCAACAGCCAGTCAGCATTCCATGAGCAATGAACATGCTCAGTCCTTATTGCCCTGTTTTGGAATTCTCCTCTCTTAAGTCTCTCTCTCTCTCTCTCTCTCTCTCTCTCATTTTCTCCCTCTATGGTACTTTTGCAAACTGCAGAGCCGATACCTCCCTCTTGTGCCTTTTGGCTACCTAAGGATCCACACTCAGAGTTTGCAATTAGTATATATAGGATGCTGCACTTCTAGAATGGCAGACAAAACCAAAAAATGCAAAAAAAATATAAATGAATATGCAGCTAGGGTCCCAAAAGGTGATGATGTAGGGCCTGGTTTATGCTATCAATAGAATTGAGTGGTCAAGGATTCCCCCCCCCCCCCAGATTCTACCACTTCAAGCTGCAATCCCCTTCTAGACACACACACAATTTTAGCAATGTGTTGAAAGTTTATCAGCAGAATCAACAAGTACATCCTTTTTAGGTTACAGGTGAGAGGGTTGAGTTTTTAAATAAAAAAGAAAACAAAAAAAAATACTTTGCACACAGAACACTAGCATCTTAGTAGAAGGGTTCAGCCTAGCTTTCTCCCTGATATGCTGGTTTTCTGTGGGCAGGGGAACTTTTTGTTGGGGAACCTTCCAATATGTAAGCTAGGCTGAACCCTTCTACTGAGATGCTAGTGTTCTGTGTGCAAAGTATTTTTTTTTGTTTTCTTTTTTATTTAAAAACTCAACCCTCTCACCTGTAACCTAAAAAGGATGTACTTGTTGATTCTGCTGATAACCTTTCAACACATTGCTAAAATTGTGTGTGTGTCTAGAAGGGGATTCATTTGCCCGACATTCTTGAAGGTTCCGAGTTCCACCAAGCTCTGTTTCCCAGCCCTCCTTTTATTACAATGAGGCAGCCATCAAAATGTATGCAATGAAAGTTCTCCATTGTGTGAGAATAACCCCAGGGAAACAGGTGTGGGCTTTCATTCTGAGGAGATTGACTTTCCTTTTTATGTTTAAGACAGGTTTCAGCTGCTTTGTTCTGTAACAGCCTTGCCTCCCTTGTACACAAAAACAGATTCCCTATTTTGTTTTCATCCCACTCTCTGACAACAGACAAGTTTGTATTAGGGTCACTAGATAAAAGCTTCCTATCCTGCTGTTTCTAGGAAATAGAAGTGCTTGAACACTGAAACAGCTCTGCAGGAGCAACCCTGGACAAAATTACCACGTCTTTCTTTTGGCTTACCTCACCACTGTCACCTTGAGAAGACAACAAGAAAGTACTCCAAACTGTTAGGGCCAAGTCACATGGTCACCTGTGGTATGTTAACTGCGGGTACATATGCCACCATTTGAAGTACAGTAATACCTTGGATCGCGAGTAACCCTGTTTGCGAGCTACTCGGAAGACGAGGAAAATTTTAGCATAAATTTAGATTTGAAAGACGAGCAAGTCTCGCAACACGAGCCGCTGCCGCTTTCAAATTTAAATTTATGCTAAAAGCATGTGGAGGCGCCGGCGGCCAGCTCCCTGTCAGGGAGCCCCTGCACGGTGTGGCTGCTCGCTGAGCCAGCGCCTCCCACTGCTTTCTTGAGCCCCGTGGAGGCGAGGTGCGGCCGCTCGCTCAGCTAGCGCCTCGCGCTGCTGCACCGCCTCCCTGCCCGGAGCAGCTCCGCTTTTCCCTACCTTTGTCAGCGGCGGCTCGCTCTGCTGGCGCCTCGCGTGCTGCCATGCCGGCTCCTAGGCAGGGAAGTGGCACAGCAGCGCGAGGCGCCCGTAGAGCGAGTGGCTGGGCTGCGTCTCCCTGGCAGGGAGACATGTGGAGCCACTCCGCTGTTCCTCTCCGCTCGCTCTTTAAAATTATTTTCCTCCCCCCCCATACCTTTACCAGCAGCCGCTCGCTTTGCTGGCGCCTTGCGCGCTGCCATGCTGCTTCGTTCCCGGGAGCTGGCATGGCAGCGCGCGAGGCGACCGCAGAGCGAGTGGCCGGGCCGCGTCTCTCTGCCAGGGACCCAGCTTTGCCGGCTCCCTGGCAGGGACCCACGTGGAGCTGCTCCGCCATTCCCTACTTTTCTCTTTGTCAGCGGCGGCTCGCCGCGCTGCCGGCGCCGTCCTCGTCACATCCGGCCCCGGAAGTGACGCGCATCACTTCCGGGGCCGGATGTGACGAGGACGGCGCCGGCAGCGCAGCTATGCTGGCTGGGGCATGCTGGGAGTTATAGGCCAAAAACATCTGGGGACCCAAGGTTGGAGAACACTGCTCTAGCCTCACTATTTCTCTCCCCATCCATCTCTTTAGCTCACTTTTGCCTAGCCAGGTCCTCACAGCAGCCATTATGTGACTAGCCACATCCTCCGTGGGAGCCATTTTGTGGTGGTGCCCACAGAAGTTTCTCAAATTTGTTTATTTAATTATTTATTTATTACATTTCTATACCACACCCAAGGGCCAAAGCTCTCTGGGCAGCAGCGGTTCACAACAATTAAAACCACAAGATGCAACATAAAATGCAGTATTTTTAAAAAATTAAAAACTACAGTATAAAATGGGAGTAAAAGCCAAAATAAAGCGTAGCGGGATACAGAGATTTAAAATACAGTAAAATATTTAAAATAACAGGTTCCCAAATAACACAAATTCCCAAATGTGCCCACAGGTGCAAAAAGGTTGGGGACCCCTGATCAAAAGAATAATTGTTTGCCTAAGGTTGCCTTGTATACTTTTGTAGAAAGGCAAGATATACAATTATCATTATTATTATTATTATTAGTAGTAGTAGTAGTAGTAGTAATAGTGAACTTGTGGCAGATGTGAGATTTGCACAGGGTGCATGGCTTACAGTTCATCTAGTTGGTGAATGTGTTGTTGATGTACATAGTATAAATGGCAGCGTGTGCCAGCCATAGCTTTGTCTTCAGCTCTCTATGGCAAATTTTATCTAGTTCTCTGTAGTAGAATCCATTTTATATGCAGAAACCAGATATATAGAATCATCAGAATGTTCTCTATTTATGGTAGAGAAGACTTACTATTTAGCTTATAGTCTACTTTTTATTCACATCGTAAAGTATAGCCCAGACTCCCTTTTGTTTGTCTTGTCTACAATGCTAAGGGAAGAAAAGATAGTTGAGCAATTAGACCTATCAGAGTAATATATATGATTATGAATTGACAATCATGATTCCCATATACTAGCCAACAGATAGTCGCTGCGAAGCCCAAAAGAAAATGGACAACTAAAATTCTCAAAATTAGTTTATGGTTAAATTGGCAAATAACCTTAACAATATCATATAAAAAGGGTTTCAGTCATATGCACATTTTCAATGGAGAAAGCGTTATTTAGCTCACTGGGAGCACACAGTTGGGTCTGAATTTTGAACTGGGCTAGGGGGGAAAATGAGTAATGATTATTTTGGAAAATAGCACCATTCGCCTAAGCCAGTTCTGAATGGGAGTTCACCCATTGGGAGGCTGTTGTGTGTACTAGCTTACTGAAGTATGTGTGTGTGTTGGAACCCACATGGGAACTCACATAGTCATTTTCAAATTACGCTGTGCATGGATTCTCCCCCCCCCCCATAAACCTGAACTGACCAATCTCGATGTAAGAAAAAAAAAAGTAATGTTTCATAGATAATAGATTTCATAGATCATAGAATTGGAAGGAGCTTACAAGGCCATCGAGTCCAACCCCCTGCTCAATGCAGGAAACTAGAGGAGGGGTCTCCCATCCAAGTAATAACCAGGCCTGACCCTGCTTAGCTTTCCATGTTCTCAGGTCACCTCCAAGTAGGGATGTCAGAGAAATCTACAGTGGATTCAAATGAGTTTGGATTTCTCTTAATCTGATCTCTAGATTCTGCTGTGGACTGGCTTTTCCCAAATTGCATGGATTCCATGGACTTGCGGAGTGTATTTTTTACTGGGGGGGTGGGTTGCACAAGTGCACACTTGCAGTAATACACATTAGCTCTAATGTGCATCTGTAAACAGGAAAAAAATTCTCGTACATCCCTATAATCCAATTCCATCAATGAGTGGACAAAATAATGAAAGATGCTTGCTAGGGATGGGCGCCTGCCACCCAGCTTGGCCAGTGCTCCTGCCACACGAGCCAACCTGAGCCTCCAGTGAGCACCAGCTGAGGCACTCACCAGGAATGGGGACTCGGACTCCAGGACTCGACTCGTGAGTCGGACTGAGTCCCCCCTCTCACTCGAGTTGCACTCGAGCCCCAATATTTTTAATGGGACTCGAGACTTGACTCGGGACTCGAGACCAAGGACTCGTCAACATCCCTGCTTGATGCCACCTGCAGGTGCTGTCTGGACCTTGTTGCAGTAACAATCCAAGTTTATTTTTTAAAATCATTTTCCTAATGCAACCTTTCAGACATTTTGGGTTTGGCTGCCTCTGCCTGCCTGTTTGGGGTTCCCTGCCTCCTCTGCCTGCCTGGTCTCTTCTTAACCAGTTCCACAGTTTGAATTGTCTAAGACAAATGCCTCTGCCTGCCTGCTTTGGGGTTCCCTGCCTCCTCTGCCTGCCTGGTTATTTTGGGTTTGTCTGCCTGGTCTGTTCTTGTCAAAATCAGTGGCAGAGTTTTGAGATAAAAAGGCACACTTGTGCCTAGAATTTATTTAAGCCACACATCTGAAGTAGCCTTATTTTGTTGGGGGAAAACCCCATTGATTTTAATAGGGACTCGTGGAGTCAGCTTTGGGAGTGACTCGGGACCCGGGACTCGTGAGTCACCATTTTGGACCAAGGACTTGGACTTGGACTCGAGACTCGGGTCCAAAGACTTGCGACTCGTGACTCGTGACTCGAGACCAAGGACTCTTCAACATCTCTGGCACTCACCGAACTTCCGGGTTCCCCGGCTCTACGTCATTTACGTAGAGTATAACGTAGTATACGTAAAAAACGGCCGCAATTTGCGTAAATGTGGCAGTTAGCAGTTTCTAATGTATACTATGCTGTACTCTACGTAAATGGCATATCTTACGCCATTTTCTATGTAAATTATGTATAGCCAGGCTAGGGATGTGCATGGATCTCAAGGGGTGGAAGTGGGGGCGAACTCGCCCTGCTCGACCCCCCTGAGCCCCGTGGCACTTACCTTTTCCCCGGCTTGGCACATCTCTCTGGAGAGGAGAGGTACTTCCGGGTCCCCGGCACTGCGTTGTTCATGTAAATACCATAGAAAACCACCTTAAAACAGCCACTTTAAGGTGGTTTTCTATGGTATTTACATGAAAAAATCAGTGCCAGGGACCCATCACATCAGTTCCTGGAACAGCACCAGGACCCGTCGTGTCACTTCCGGGTTCCCGGAAAGTCCGCGGGATCCTCAATGTTGCCGCATGAGGAATCAAGCAGCGTGGGTGCTCGCTGAGCACCCAGCAAGCACCAAACCAGGTACTTGAACATCACTACCGGGAACCCAGAAGTCGCTTTCCCCAGCTCGGCTCATGAGGACATGAGTCGAACTGGGGAAAGGTAGGTCAAGCGGAGCTCGGGGGGTCAAGTCCACCAAGTTTGCCGAGCTTCCCCTCCCCCCCCCCTGAGCTCTGTGCACATCCCTATGACAGCCTGCAAAACACAGACAGAATGGATTTTTTAAAATCCTACCTTCAAGTGTCGTGGGCATATTCAAAACCATCTCACATCCATTTTACTTCTGTATAAGGAATTTGTTTAAGGCTGCAACCCAATACCTACTTACCTGGGTGTAAGCCCTACTGAACTCAATGGGACTAACTTTTGAGCAGACACAAACTGGGCTAAACTTGGGTTTTCAACACTCAACCTACTAGTGGGAAACTTTCAAAACATGTTTTGATTTTGCTCCCCAATCTGCACTATCACACTCACACAATGCTTGCACAAGGTGGATGTAATCTTATTAATGCAAAGTAGTTGTGTGATTTAGCTTTTAGCAGATATGAAAGGAAATCTTAATCGCAAGCAAGATGTTCAAACAACATCTGTTAACATCTGCATATGATTATTTTTTTTAGTAGTCAAAAATACACAGAATAATAACTTGGTAGAATCCTGTCACTTGAAGTTCCACTGTCAAACTTAGGCATTTGCATCAGATCAATGTGTCTTTGAAAGAAAAGATATGCCATCTGGCACATTTGCTAAAACAGCGTAAGATAATTAAAACTCATCCTTACCAAATGTGACATGTGTTGGGATGGGGCTCTAAACTTCTGCTTTCTTACAGATTTGCAAAACAGATGAGGGAAATTTTGAACCTTTTGATACATAGATGCTGCCGAATGCAACTTCAAAGCAGGCTTGTCTGACAAGAAGGTGTTGAAATGAAGAAGAAGAAAAAAGCCAACAGCACGTAAACAAAACATGGCTCCAAGTTCAAAATGCTTGCAGAATAAACTAAAGGCCCATTAGCTTACAAACTCGTATGCATACATTGTTCCATTGAAATATGGTAATTAGCTCTAAATAACTATTTAGAGGATTGGAGCCAGTTAGTTTATTAGTAGTCCTACCCTCTCTGTCAGCTAACTGAGTCTCCTCCTTGAAGAAGAGCTGTGTGGGGATGGATGGAAGCAGAAGCTACACCAGGTCTCCCAGGAAGGATTTTTAGCATCTGACTGTTGTAGCGAAAGCCATTTCTTCACACTCCCACACACACCTCTTTTGCATTGCTCATTTAAAAAACAAAAAGCAGGCAGAGGATCTGGCACTGTTATCTCCTCTTTACCTCCATCAGCCTCTGTCCTGACCTGACCTCTTTGTTTGTTTGTTTGTTTCTGTATTATGTTGGTATAGAAATCTGCACTGCATCATAGAGGGGGAGGGAGCTTGTGGCTATGGAGTGTGTGCATGCATAAATGTTAACCCCATATGGTTTGAAAATCTCTTGGCTTCAACAAAAAGACTTCAAAAGCAGAGTCCAGAATGAAATTAGAATTTCCTAGCAAATGTGATTTTATTGAATTTGGACAGAGACTCAGAATGGATTGAGATTACCGTATGTTTCTTTCCCCCCCACACACACTAAAGGAAGTCATTGTTCCTCGTTAAGTGTTAATTAACATACCCAGAAAGTCAGTGTCTAATTCCCAGTGACTGCGCTCTGAATAGGTCACCGTTCTTATCTGGTGACTGGTGTACATTTGGCACTGCATAGAAATGTGGCAGACTTAATGTTACTTTAACTCAGTCATGGAGAGCCTCTGGTGCTAGGGATGTGCAAGAAATGCAGTGGGGAGAGGGCCAAAATCCAGTGAATTGGACTGGTTCAGCCCCCTGGATTCTGCCCCATCAACCCGGTGCTAGCCCCTACTCACTCAGACACACGTTAAGCCAGCATGCAGTTTTTCGCTTTTAAAGCAGGCCACGATTTGCATGTTTGTTTCTTTTAAGCCAGGGAAAATTGCATAAATCCCAACTGCAATTTGCACAAATTGTGGCCAGAATTAGGTATGTGTGCGGCACTTAATTGGGGGGCTTGAAGTCCAGCGAACTTGCTGGGCTCAACCCCCCCGAGCTCCGCTCGCCCTACCTGTGTCCCAAGCTCAACTCGCATTCTTCCGAGCTGAGCTGGGGAAGTGACTTCCAGGTTCCCGGCGCTACATTGCTTACATAGAAAATGGCATAAGATACGTTAAAAACGGCCGCAAATTGCGCAAGTTATGCAAATCGTGGCCACTTTTAATGTATCTTAGGCCATTTTCTACATAAATAACGTAGCACCGAGAATCTAGAAGTCCAGGGAGCACCTTGACTGGCGTTCGCTTTCGGCCCGGCTCATCAAGCGTGCTGTGAGTCAGGTGGTGGGCAGATCACCCACCCATAATTTATGCAAATTGCACAAATTCTGGCCAGAATTTATGCTACTTGCACAAATTGCATCTGGGATTTATGCAAATTTCCCTGCATTAACAACAACCCCCCAAAAATACAAATCATAGCCCGCTTTAAAAGTGGAAGCTGTAAAAAAAACCCAACTCCACCTGGTTTCGGCTCTCGAGTAGGCAAAGTGCTGAAAGTCCACCAAGCGCAGATGGGTTGAGTTGCTCGTCTCTATGCACAGGCCTAACCTGGTCTGTGAGGCTCCCCAATCTGGCCCATGTGGCTGCTCCCCATGAGAGTGCCCCATTTCGAAACTATTTATTTCATTTATTTATTACATTTATATCCCGCCTTTTTTTCCCCTGCAAGGAACCCAAGGCGGCTTACATAATCTTACTCCTCCTCTCCATCTTATCCTCACAACAGCCCTGTGAGGTTGGTTAGGCTGAGAGTCAGTGACTGGCCTAAGGTCACCCAGTGAGCTTCATGGCCGAGTGGGGTCTAGAACCCGGATCTCCCGAGTCCCAGCCCAACATTCTAACCACTACGCCACACTGTCTCTCTACTACACCCCTTCCCTTCCAACACCATGACCCTGAGAGGGCTTCACCTGATGCTCACCTTCCCTGATTCGGGAAGGTTCAAGGAGGAGCTCTGTGTGTGTGTGTGTGTGTGTGTGTGTGTGAGAGAGAGAGAGAGAGAGAGAGAGAGAGTGTAACTTAGAGGGGCCATGGCTCAGCGGTAGAGCCCCTGCTTTGTATGCAGAAGGTCTCAGGTTCAATCCCAGGCATCTCCTGGTAGGGCTAGGAAAGAATCCTGCCTGAAGCCTTGGCGAGCCACTGCCACTCAGTGTTGACAATACTGGGCTAGATGGACCAATGATCTGGCTCAGTTAGTATAAGGCAGCTTCCTATATTCCTAAAATTAAGTCTGCCACATTTCTATGCATTTCTGACATCTCACTTTTATGGCCTTTTAGCTATACAGCATATGCCTCAATGAGCGTTGTCTGCATTACATCGCCAGCATCTAGCAGAGCTAGCCAGCTTCTTCTTAACAAGCCTCTATGGTGTCTAATATACACAAAACATGTTAAATCAGCCTCAAATTTAAATCTACAGAAATAGTACATATGGAAGCCAGGGCAACTTTCCATTGATTAGACTGTATATCTAAACAGTCTAATCTAAAACCATTTTGATGCACAGCCAAAGCAAAAGTATAATCCCGCCCTGAAGGATGCAACATACGCCATGCATCAATCAAACCTAACGCAGATATATAAGCCTTCAACGCTGAACGGATTTCAAACTGAAATTTGCATGGGGGATTACTCCTCTCCAAAATTTAGCAGACTTTTTTTTCTGTACGTGTGTGTGTGTGTGTGTGTGTGTGTACTGTGTAGGTGTAGATACAGATTATATATGGAATTTGCCTACTGAGAATGGAATGCCTCATTTACCTAGCAACTTGGGCTCTAGTGCATGTTAGCTAATGCAACGATAATCATAATCATAATTAATAATAATCCTAAAAATGTCACAGGACAATGATGTTTTGGGGTAAAAAAAAACCAGAACAAAAAACCCACTGCCCCACAATAATGTGGCTCTCCTCCATTTCAGGTTGTGCTTGTGCATTCCCGAACTGAGTCTATAATGACTCTGATAACTCTGATGAGCCAATGTTTATGGTTTTTAATAGGATTGCTTAGTTAATTACTTAGATATCCTCCTTAGATAGCGAAAGCAAAAGTGGAGGTTTCAGGTGAGACATTGGTGGAATCTCGTCAAACATTTTGTTAAAGCTAGAAAGATTTGTGAAAGCTAGCACACATCCTCAGTTGTGATCTCCTTCAGGAGACATGTATTTTTCTCTAACCCTCTCTGAATAGTGTAGGCTACGGTAACTATTAAAAAAAGAAATACTTAAGTAGCTCAAACCACATACTAGAAAAAAAACCAAGACTTTGAAATAAGCTGTAGAAAACTCAGATATATTTAACAAAGAACAATATTTCTTTCATTAATACTATTGACAAATAAAACAACAGAAGTATAGTACCAGATTTAATATGAAAAACAAAACAAATTTTCATCTAAGTGATATCATAATATAAATATACAGATGCTTTACATGCTTATACAAAGGTTTTACATGGCAAAGGTTTAATGCGGGTCACAGCAGTTGTACCTTGATACCGGTGCAATATAGGTGGACCCTTATTCCTGAGAAGCTTAAAATCTAATTTCTTATTCTCATAGGCAGAGCAATCCTATGGCCCCTAGACATAATCTGGAGGGCCGCCCATAGGATCATTTGGATTTCCAGCTCCAAGGTCTAAAAACAGCTCCAGCCTCGAATCGAAGCTGGGGATCTGTGTTCGGGGCATCCTCCCCGCTCCCTTGCAGCTGACATGGAAAGAACTGTGCCGACTGCTTCTCTGAGGTCATAAGAGCGACCTTAGAGAAGGGGTTTAGGGGGCATTCCGGGGGCTGGGGAGGGGATGATGTATCCAGGCGGCGCTTCAGCCTCCTTCCCTCCCCATCTGGAGCACTGCGGCTCGATGGTGAAAATCAGCTGTCTAGCTGCTTTGCAGAGCAGGAGGAGCAAGGAGGCAACTTTCGCCTTCGTGCTCCTCCCACCCTACATAGGATGCCCGGAATCCTTTGAGTCTAGCGGGTTACAGGCAGCCTCATTGGAATGTGGCCCAAAAGGGTAATCTAATTGTCACTAAAATGATACTCCACTATAGGGATGTGCGTGGAGCTCGATTAGGGGGTGGAAGTCCAGTGAACTCGCCGGGCTCGACGACCCCCCCCCCCCGCCAAGCACCACTCACCCTACCTGTTTCCCTGGCTCAACTCGCGTTCTCATGAGCCAAGCCGGGGAAGTGACTTCTGGGTTCCAGCACTACGTTGTTTATGTAGAAAATGGCATAAGATACGTTTTTAAAGGCCGCAATTTGCATAACTTGCACAAATCGTGGCCAACATATCTTACACCATTTTCTATGTAAACAACATAGCGCCAGGGACCCGGAAGTCCGGCAACCACCTCAGCTGGCGCTCGAAGTTGGCTCACATGCCGTGAGTCAAGTGCTGGGTGGATCACCCAACCCTAGGTCCACACTGTAGGTGCAAGGCTCACATGGTTGAATACAAAAGATAAAACGAAAATCCCTGCTAATAGAAAGCAAAGATAGGCTAGATTAGAACTTTTCGCTGACATCTAGATTTCTGAGTAAATGTATTTGTGTGAATTGCACTATCACTTAGCATGGATTTCCCTGGGTGTTCTCACCAAGAGAAGATGCATTCAAACATAATATTCACATTAAATTAGCATAGAGGGAAAATCACTTTAAAAAAAAAAAGTCATATTGAAAATTAGGCCATAGCAATCTTAAATATATTTTCTTTCTTTAATACAAGCTAGAAAACTTATTTCATTTTTTTTAAAGAAGAAAAATAATAACTATTTAGAAATTGTTAAATTGCACAATTTAGAACAAATAACGGAACATCTTGTCCCATGCACCAGATGCTGATGGCTCTGAAACCAAATCAAGTGTTGTCATTTTCTTGAAGAACCATAGAAAATTAATGCAGAGCTCTGTTGAAAATGCTGCTTGAAGATCATTAATTTAACAAAAGTGAAACACAAATATTCCTCCTGAGCAGATGGCATTTAAGGTGGGAGGGAGGATCATCAAACAGTGTTTAATACAATGTGTGCAATTTTGTGAAGTTAATATCCTGATATTCATAGAACAACTCCCTAAAATTTCATCTATTGGCCTTCTTCTGAAATATTACTGGGACCATTCAGTGCCACTTCCCCTCCTCCCCAAATAGCTGTTTGGAAGGATTTGTTTTCTCAAAAAGGGAAGGGGGTTACCCGTCCCCAGCCCACGCTGCTGAGTCAACACTCTGTTGGTTCCAAGTGAAATCTAAAAATATACAACTACATCAATATGAAAATCCATATTATCCTAACAGTATTTCCAGTGTATCCCAGACTAATTCCCTTCTCTGTTTCTCAGCTTACAGTTAGTTACTAAAAGCTCACTTTAAAAAAGAAGAAGAAGACTCATCAGCATTATCTGAGGATATAGGAGCTCCAACGTATCTTCAGGGGAGATCATTCTGCAAGGACAGCTCCCCAAAGTATCTCTATACATGCACACACCTTTTGTTGTCATTTAGAATGGTCACACATGATGGTTCAGAGCACACTTTTCAAAGGTTCAATAGGTCAGAGAGAAGGAGTTGATCTCTTCTCAACCGATAGTGAGGGGTGAAAACCCTCTGCTACTGATTCCCTGTGATATAAGGCACAGCAAAAGGCCTGTGGGATGATGATGAAGAGTTGAAGCTGACTCATACTGAGCCAGGCTGTTTGTCATAGGAACATAGGAAGCTTCCCTGTACTGAGTCAGACCATCCAGTCCATCTGGTCCAGTATTGTCGACATGGACTGGGAATGGCTCTCCAGGGTTGAACCCAGGAATTTTTTCCAGCCCTAACTGGAGATGCCAAGGATTGAACTTGGGATCTTCTGCTCCACCACTCAGCCACAGCCCCTCCTCTAATTGGTCCATTTAGTCCCCTAAATAGTCCATGGGCAGCACAATCCAATTGACTGCCTGTAACCCTCCAAACTCAGAGAATTATGGGCATCCATTCCTGAGGAGGACGGGAGGAGCGCAGAGGCAAGGATCACCTCCATGCTTCTCTCTCGCCCTCCAAAACATTTAGATGGGTGATTTCAGCCCTCTAAATGTTTTACCCCCAGCTTGCGAGGAGAGGATGCTGAGGCACTGCCAGGATTCCTTGTAGGATGGAGGTGCCTTGATCCTCCTCGCCCCGCCCCCTGGGACACCCATCCAGTGCTGGCTCCAAAGTTGTTCCTGAGACTCCAGAGCTGCAGCCAGCATGGAAAGAACCACTCCAGCTGTGAGGGCAGAAGGAGGGCACTCCAAAGTCAGAGTCCTAGCTCCAACCCCAGGGAGTTTCATGGCCGAGTGGGGACTAGAACCTGGATCTCCCAAGTCCCACTCCAACATTCTAACCACTACACCACACTGGCCCACATAGCCCAGCGCTATCTATTCTGAGTGGTATCGGCTTTTTCTAGGGTCTCAGAGGTCTTTCAAAGACCTGGCATCCTTTGGTCACAGGCAGGGTCGCCAAGAGCGGGTTTGGGCCCCGGTGAAAAAAAATGTCGTGCCCCCCAGCATGGGTGGACTGGCTAAAAATCTTTACACAGGATTTGCATTGATGCGCAAAGAAAAAAAAATGCCCTTCTTGGTATACAAATGAAACATGGAATAGTAAAAGAAAACATTTATTCTTGAAGAACATATTAAAAAATTTAAAGAACATTTTTAAAAGACTTACATTAAGATCACATGCTATATTAAACAAAAAAACAAATATGTTCTGCGTGGTATACAAATGAAACCTAGAATACGAAAAGAAAACATTTATTCTTAAAGAACATATAAAAATAAAAATTTAAAGAACATATTAAAAAAACTTAAATCAAAATCGCATATAATATATCACATTATTATAATTCACACTGCAGTAAATACTAGCAAATTGCAACTTTTCGCAAATAGCAACACTCATGTAATGCAACATACTTAAAATTAACAACTCGCAAAATGCAACTGGTTTGTTTTTTGTTTTTCACCAGAATGTTGTTACTTCGGGACAACATTCTGCTGCATGAACACAACATAGATCCAAACTGTGACAGGCACAAGGAGAAAAAATAGCTAGCAGATTGATTTGTAAAATTTGAGCTTGTACGATCAATTCATATATATTAGAGCCATATTTTTGTGCACGTCCGCGTGCACACGTTCGGCAGCCATACCTTTTTTTGAGGGGTGTTCACGATAACCCTCCTGGCGTTCATGATCACCCCTCCTCTCATACGCCTTCCCCACGATTTCCCGGGGGACCAGAAGTGACGCAACGGGAGCTCCATCGCGTCACTGCTGGAGCTGGGAATTCCCGGGTTGCCGCAAACGGAGGGCCGGTGTGGGTTGCGGCGGGGGGTCGTGGGGTGCACAGGGGGAGAGGTGGTTCGCGGGGGGTTCAGTAAGACAAATGGGGCACGTTCGTCACCGCTTGAACCCCCCTTCGAAATTCTCATATATTTGCCTTAGCCCTGTCCACAACACTCACTTATTGGAATATTGCACAAGTTCGCAAGCCGTTATTCAGAACTGTGCATGCATTGAACACGAAATATATATTTTGTTAAGAATTACATTAAAATATAGTTATATTCTGTTCTTAATATGGAATTAGTAGTGCTTTGGTTGATTAAATTGGTGGAAAAAGAAAGCCGAAGAAATTCAACAACTTGCAGAATCTCATGATGCACAGGGCTTTTTTAAGGCCACAAGGGCCATTTATGGACCTAAAACCTATGGTACAAACCCTTTACAATCAAAAGATGGCACCAAACTCTTAAAAGACAAAGAGTCTATTGCACTGCGTTGGAAAGAGCATTATTATGACCTTTTAAATTGTAAATCTAAGGTGGATAATGAGATTTTTTCACAAATCCCGCAAAAACAAATTAGAGAGGAACTTGCAATACTCCCCACTTTGGATGAAGTAAAAAAAGCCATTAATCAAATGAAGAATAACAAAGCTAGTGGACCAGATGGGATTCCTGCTGAAATCTTTAAAGAAGGGCCCCCCGAACTTGTACAACATCTTCATAAACTCATTGAAAAAATCTGGATAAGAGAAGAGATCCCAGAAGACTTCAGGGATGCCATAATTATCACCCTCTTTAAGAAAGGTGATAGAACAGACTGTGGAAACTATCGGGGCATTTCTCTCTTAGCTACCGCAGGTAAAATATTTGCCAGGATTCTCGCAAACCGTCTTCAATCTATTTCAGAAGAGATCCTCCCTGAAACTCAATATGGTTTCCGCCCCTCTAGAGGGACAGTAGACATGATTTTTACTGCACGTCAGCTCCAAGAAAAATGCCGGGAGCAAAATCAACCCCTTTATATGGCATTTATTGATCTTGCTAAGACCTTTGATACTGTAGACCGAACAGCTCTCTGGACTATCCTTATGAAAGTTGGATGCCCCAATAAATTTGTGAATATCTTGCGACTTCTCCATGACAACATGACGGCTACGGTCTTGGACAGCAACGGCTCTCATGGTGCTCCATTTAAAGTGGGATCAGGTGTTAAACAGGGATGTGTTATTGCCCCAACATTATTTGCTATTTTCATCGCCATGATTTTACATCTTGTCGAGGGGAAACTTCCCACTGGTGTGGGAATTATATATCGAACAGATGGAAAGCTTTTTAATCTCAGCAGGCTGAAAGCAAAAAGTAAGGTAATTACAACCTCCGTTGTGGAACTTCAGTATGCTGATGATAATGTGGTCTCCGCACATTCAGAGGATGATCTCCAAACTATCCTAAATGCTTTTGCAGAAGCATACGGAAAACTTGGTCTCTCACTTAACATCAAAAAAACCAAAGTGCTTCATCAGCAAGTGCAAGCTAACCCTTTGGTGATGCCATCTATCCAGCTTGGCGGGACAATACTGGAAAATGTCGATCATTTTCTCTATCTTGGCAGCTATCTTTCTGTTACAGCTAACATCGACAGTGAAATCCAGCATCGTCTGAGCTCCGCAAGTGCCGCATTTTCTCGAATGAAACATAGAGTGTTCGAGGATCGGGATATTTGTAAGAAGACCAAAACACTGGTTTATGAAGCCATTGTATTACCAACTTTATTGTATGCCTGCGAAACATGGACTGTGGAGGCCAATTCTAGATCCACACAGCTTCCCACAGTGAGGACACAGGTTACCAGATGGAAGATGGTCCTGTAAAGGATTCATTTGACGTGCTTTTCACTTAGCACGTTTCTCCCTTTCACCTTGCACTCGGGCTTCTTCAAAGTCCATAGAACCTTTGTGAAAGGCCAAGCTCCAGTTAGATCGTTCATGGGCCAGAGCTTCCCAGTTTTTGATGTTTATATTACATTTTTTAAGATTAGCCTTAAGAACATCTTTAAACCTCTTATATTGACCACCGATATTCCGCTTCCCATCCTTGAGTTGGGAATAAAGTAACTGCTTTGGGAGACGGCAGTCAGGCATTCGAACAACATGACCGGTCCACTGAAGTTGGCATTGAAGGATCATTTTTTCAATGCTAGTGGTCTTTGCTTCTTAAACTGACATTTGTTCGCCTATCTTCCCAAGTAATTCGCAGGATTTTCCGGAGGCAACATTGATGAAATCTTTCAAGGAGTTGGAGGTGACGTTTATAGATAGTCCATGTTTCGCAGGCATACAATAAAGTTGGTAATACAATGGCTTCATAAACCAGTGTTTTGGTCTTCTTACAAATATCCCGATCCTCGAAACTCTATGTTTCATTCGAGAAAACGCAGCACTTGCGGAGCTCAGACGATGCTGGATTTCACTGTCGATGTTAGCTGTAACAGAAAGATAGCTGCCAAGATAGAGAAAATGATCGACATTTTCCAGTATTGTCCCAACAGCATCAACTGTGTTGGCAGCCTGGCCCCCATTTTGCACCCACCACAATGCAGGAGTGAGGGGGGCAGTGTTGCATCCAGCTCCAGGGAAGAGATGGAGCCAGTGCTGAGCCAAAATCTGTCCTTCAATTTCCTGAAAGTTTTGTTCCCCCACAAAATAGGCTTCCATTGTTCTGCCTCATTCTTAGGGTGTTTTATACTTTACTTTTGTGATGTTTTGGAGCTTACCTAATCAGTGAGAGGTGGCTGAGAATGCTGTGTGTGGTTTCTTTCCATTACACATCTCGCCATTGCTCTGCAGCCTCCCAGGCTGCCTGCGCTTGATCTGAAGAAGCCCTGTGGGAGGAATTACCTCATGATGTCTTCCCTTGGGCTTTAATTCAAGTGCAGGGAGCTGAGGAGGCTACAGGCTACCAGAGAGATGACTGTAGAGTGAAAAACAGGACACTTGCACTCGCTCCTCAGCAACCTCCTCAGTAAGCACAAGAAACCCAAACCCAAACCCAACCCATGAGAATTTCTCTGAAATTTCTTCACCATTGAATTTCTTTTTGAAAGCAATTTCTTTTCTATTTAAAAAAAAAAAAAAAGTGGGAGGAAATTTCGGCACAGCACTTCGTAAAGCCCCAGGAAGGCTACAAGTTGTGTCTGCAGTGGTAGAAATATAAACATGCCTGTGGTATATATTTTATAACCACCTTGAATGTAGAATATGCCTGACTCACGAGCAGAATTGTCCTGACCCTGCTGTCCTTTGTTACTGAACATATATTGAAACAGTTCTTACCTATTCTCAAATTTCCCCTTGAATTAAATCTTTGCATTTCCTCTCTTGATGACATTGATTAACTATGCTAACTGGATTTCTAAAATGCAGCTTCCCTCTCTGAATCAGAGATTACAGATTTGGTGATTTCCCATTGTTCCGTTAAACTTCAAAATTATCCATAGAAGCAGTGGGGGCCTTTGATTTTGACTGATTGGTTTTCGTGGTGCCAGGCTGCTGCCATTTGGTCTGGCTGAAAGACTGAATTAATTGTCGCCCACGCTTCCTCCAAGGAACTCCCAACTGTTTCAGGCAGACTGCAGAGTAATCAAAAGCATGTTTACTAAGAAGTGACCCCACTCACGCACGGAGTTCAATGGGACTTGCTCCCTAGAAAGTGTTCAGGATTGCAGCCTTAGCCTTACAGTAACCACATGGGTTCGGCAGAGTGAGAATAAATTGGTCTATGGTTGGGTTTCATGGTGGAAGGGGGATCTGAATATGGGTTTCGCACATATAAAGCCAACACTGCATGTACTTCATTATTATTCAATAACCAGAGCCCTGGTCTGAGACTGGGGAAAGGTTTACACATTTGAAAACACTCAGCAAAGCATTGGTCACAGCCAGTGGTGTAGTAGTAATACTAGTAAATTTTGAGGTGCAGGCACTCATCATGACAGTTCCCATAGCCACACACCCCAGGAGAGTCCAAAAATGCAGGCAGCTCTGCTGATCCATATCATCAAACCAGTTCTAGCAGTTTTCATCTTTACTAGAAGCAGGTCTTTTGTAAAGCTAATGGGTCTTAATTGCCCATTCAAGACCAGGCCGCCACCCACCCACCCCAAATACTTTGCATTAGAACAGGGATAGGGCACAACAATATTTTGCTGCTGTGAAAGTCCATCCCACCCACCTAGCTACTGTGAGGGTTACACAGCTAAGATCAGAGGGAATATTGGAACTCTTGGGGGGGGTAGATGACATCAGTCATATTATTAGTGCCCTGCTAATAATAATGAAAAAAATGTTGTTGCTGTGTCCCTGTGAGCCCTGGCCCCACTCCACCAGTAGTCATGGTAGCTTCGTATCAGTTGTTCCAAGCTCTTACCATCTACACCAGGGCTCTCCAACCTTGGGCCCCAGATGTTGCTGGACTACAGCTCCCAGAATCCCTTGCCATTAGCCATGCTGTCTGTGTATGCTGGGAGCTGTAGGCCAGCAACATCTGGGGACCCAAGGTTGGAGAGCCCTGAGCTACACAGTCTTATGCTTGAAGCACATTATACTTGATACAATAATGAGAGAAAGATGTGGGAGGTTGAAAAACCACCTGGGTTACATATGAGTATTGTGGAGAAAGCCTGACACGAGTCTACACACACACACACACACACACACACACACACAGTCTCCGCCCAAGGGAAGGGGGCGAGGAGGGGGGATGGAGTCACAGGGGAAGCAGCCAGACAGACCGGCATCCCCAACAATGGAGAGTCTCGGTGGAATTCCACAAAACCCAAGGAAGGACCATCAAGAACCATCAAACTATCAGGGCAGTCTCAAAGAGCTGTAAAGTACCCAGTACGTCACCTTCTTCCCGGGCAGGAATAAGCCCACCTGATACGAAGGGGCAGGCATAAGCCCCCACCTGACCTGGAGGGTGGGGAGAGCGGGAACTCAGGGGTAGAAAACCCCTCTCCCTTCCGGTAAGGGGTTGTTGGGAACCCAGGGTACTTCGGAACCAGATTCATCCTCCAAGCAGCAGCTGGAGTAAGCTATTCCCATCCCCGGATCGGCCGACCCGGAGCCAGGCTGACATTGACTAGCGTAACGTCTTTGGTCTAAGGTAACTGACTAATCCCAATGCGCTAGCCTGGGAGCCTGTTTTCATTGATAAACGCAGAGGTCAACTGAGGTTGTGTTGACATTGTAGTATTCCTAGAAAGCTGTTAGTTCCGCTCCGTATCTTGTGTAAATAAATAAAGCCTTATTTGGTCATTTAAAGGGCTCTAGTTTCCTCTTGTGTGTACGGACCTCCTAGGAGGTTTCCTGTGCTTGTACCAGCTGTAACTCAGTGCCGGTTAACCCGTTAAGCGCCGAACTCACGCAAAGGATCCAGGTGTTGATCCTTCACATTTATTATTACTGAACACTTGAAATGTTGTAGACCTTCAATACCCTTTACCTGTCCAGGAGAAGGAAAAAAAGAACGAGGCAATGGCAGCTTACCAGTACTGTTTCTCACATACATTGAGCTGAATGTGTGACTGAAGTAGTTTCATTCACAAATATTAAAACATCATTGCAAAATCATTATTAACTGCTCGACACATGTGGGGTCATTCAGAGTAATCACTAGCTTGAGAGACCTAGTACTAACGCAATAAAAGGTCACCTACCTGCCCTGGCAGGTAAAATTCCAGAACCAATAAAGGACATCTGTGTGTGTTTCTAGGCAACCATCCACATGAGTCTCCAAATGCCCTCCTGTCCCTTTCATGAAAATGTTTCATGGTCGCATAAAGCCAGCTGTCATGTTTCAACAGTGATGGTGGAACCAGCAGCAGCTCCAAGAAAGAACTACAGATTCAAGGTGACTGAGTTTGAAATTCATAATTGCTTTTCCTCCAACACAGGTGAGATTCCCAGGCTTCTTGGAGAATATGAACAATGAAAAAATAGATGTGGAGAAGAATAACTTAAGGCTGAAATGGAGCACTTTTATTAGTTTGCTTTAAAGAGACAAATTACAAAGGTTAAAATGTACAATCAATACACTATATGTGGTATGCATAATAGAGCTTTGGCAGCATGTGGAAACAGCAAAACATGCTTACTTGATTTGGAATCAAGGAAAATGAAAAAGAGTCAGGATTATATGACCAATTCTCATGGGGCTTGAGTTTGTAATATATACTGAATATATGCCAGGAGCTATAGCTAGAGCCTTTTTCCCTGAAGTTGTAACTTACAGGACATCTGGCCAGTGGTATATTTGTCTTTCTTTGGTAAAGAGCTGGCTGATCCTTAGCAGGGACAATAAAAAGAATTCCACAACAGACCTTTAAGAAAGGAAAGGAATCAGTGGTTTGCCTAATTTTTTATGACAGCCAATCATTAAATCAAAGGAAAATGTAATGCACTTTCCCCAGAGGCAAGTCAAAGTGAACAATTCATAGGTTTTGGTTCAAAATGTTTTGGGGAAAATTTTCAAGACCTGGCTTCTACACCACTGCTGTCCATATGTCATAAGCTGCTTCAAGTTCTCAAACATGAATGCAAGAGCAAACTATTGCTATTCAATCCTAAAACTCTGGGGAGAGTCTACTTGGGCATTACAAGTTTCCTTAAAGTCATTTGGGCTATCATGTTTCTTTCAGGGTTAATTTCAGTTGGCCAGCCATAAGGCACAACAGCAAATGGTTACACAGACTGAAGCTGGCTGACTAAGTTCATATGTTTTGTGATGATACCAGAAATTTATTTAACCCTCTTGTTGACCATGGCTGACAGTGAACCAAAACTTTTTGCTGCTCTGCAACTTGTCTATATCTGTCTATTTCTAAGAACTTCAGAGAGTTGTGTGAGATGAGGCAGCCAGTGCGGCATCGTGAATAGAGTGTCAGGGAGATCTACTCAGCTCCCTGGGTGACTTTGGCCTAGTCACTGTTTCTTAGCCTAACCTACCTCTACAGGTTTGTTGTGAGGCTGAAATGGAATAATCCCTCATGTATGCCCCTTTGGAGATTTTTGATAATAGCGTGTGATACACATATGGTATGTAAATAAATTGTTAGGCGCTTAACAAATTATAAAGTGCTATCAAAATCATTATTTTGATTAAAGTTAAACAGAAACTTTCATCATGAACAACTGATTTCAGCTTTACAGCAATAAGCATCCATGTTCTAAGATGTTTACAAAATGATAAGGGCTATTAAAGGGCATGGTGCCAAATACCTGCATTGGGGTGTGCATGCAGTCCCCATCTAGCAATATGCATTGTGCGCCTTGTCTTAGGTGCAGGGGCATATATATATATATATATATATATATACGCACGCACGCACACACAATGCCAATTTAAAATATTATTTGGTAATTCATAATGTGAATCTTGAAAAAGCACAGGGTATGAGATCCCTTAGTTCAGATATCCCATCACAATCTATTTTGCATCTTTCCTTGTCCTTTTGAAAATGGGTAAAGGTGTTGAGTTAGTCTTTGAACTTGAAATGTTGACTGGTGTCTGGAATGGGCACACCAGCTTTCATTCCAGTGGCTCAAACTTCATATTGCATTTTCTTGTACATTTTCCCATTGCATGACCAGGTGTGGGGAAGGGTTCTTTTGGGTGTTATGATATTGTATGTATTAAGTCTGGGTTTTGTTTTTGTTTTTATAAATAGATTCTGATGTGACATTCATGCATTATTTCAAAAATTATCTTAAGCACAGCATTTGAAATCTAACCTCTCTCTTATCTCTAATAATATATATAGATAGAGCCAGACTAATTTAGCTGTACTTACATCCCATTTAAGTCAATGGGATATAAGTCATGATGACGGCTCTCATTGATTTTGGTTCAGTTAACTTATTCTGGGTCCAAGGCATTGTGGAATGGAATCAGCAGTGACCACATTACCTGCATACAATAGATCAGATTTAAGTTTGACTTTTTACATTTTAATTTTAGATAACTTAATTGATTCCTTTCACCCTCTTAAAAAGAGGCTATAGGCATATGTGCATTCCCTACCTCATTTCTAGTCTGACATAAAATATTAATTCTGCCTTAATAGATTATAAACTCTTAAACGAATTCCCTTTCAGCCTTGGGATTTCTTTTCTGCTTTGGCTGATAGCGGTTTGCTAAATAATTTGCTAAATAATAAACAGTAATACCTCGGATTGTGAGTAACCCGGTATGCGAGCTTCTCGTAAGACGAGCAAAATTTTAGCATAAATTTAAATTTGAAAGACAAGCAAGTCTCGCTCTGCCTCCCACTGCTTTGCCTAAGGGCAGGGAGCCGCCGCTCACTCTGCAGGTTGTTGATCCTCCACATCTCTCTCCTTCTCTCCCCCTTCTCTCTCTCTCTCTGAAATTTTCATTAGGTGCTTTGAGATACTCTGTCTAAAGGCAAAGCAAGCCGGCTCCCTGGCAGGGAGCCCCGTGGAGGCGCGGCGCAGCTCCCTGCTGAGTTTCCATTATTTCTTATGAGGAAACTCGCTTTGATATACAAGTGTTTTTGGATTACGAGCATGGTTCTGGAATGAATTATGCTCATAATCCAAGGTATTACTGTACTTGGAAAAGTATTTCTCAATGAGATGATTGCTGGCATAGACACTTTATTTTTGTTTTTGTTTTTAAATGGCAGTGGAATTCTACTAGAACAAGAATAATTGGACAACAAAAATGGTCACCTAACAACTGAGTGATGTGGGGGGGGGGGTTTCCACATGATACGGCTGTGTGGAAGCCACTTAACACTGTTTCCACATGGCGACTGTTCCACCCAATGATTTGTTTTGTTGTTCTTTACTCTGGATTAGCTCCCATAGTACAGTTTGTCTACATGCTACCACAAGCAGCTACCAGGAACGTTTGGTAGAGCCATGGAAACATAACAGCATCAGATCTGCATGGAGACATGGTATTGATAAAATGGCTGCCACTTGGTGGAGCCAGGATATAAAAGTCATTTCAGGAGGCAGCTCAAATTGTATGAAGCAGTTCACAATCGCAAGGCTATTTGGGCATTATATACATAGGCCATGATCCAACAAAGTGATATTCATGTTGGATTGTGGCCATAAGGGACACAGTCAGTTCAAGCCTATATGAATAGAAATGATTCAGTGCTTTATTGTACTAATGTCCCCTCCAAAAGTTAAAGGCCAACCAGAGATGTTAATTCTGTTTACTATTATTATTAAAATTTATATATCGCCATGTTTGCTAAGAAGAGATCAAGGTGTTGTACAACAATTCAAAACAATAAATTCTTAACACAATTAAAAAAGAAGAGTGAGAATAGCAAAACATTGAAATGGATGCATAATTTAAAAGACTAAATTAAAAACATGTGTCTTCGAACCTTCTCTAAAGGCCAGAGTGTGGGGGCGAATTGTAGTTTTTGAGGGAGGGCATTGCACAATTTGGGAGAAACACTGGAGAAAGCCCTCTCATTTATTTTTATTAGAAAACAGAGTCAAAAGGACTCCCTTCATCACTTCTGAATCTGGGTGTGCTACTACACTGATATCCAATCCTAGCCATGTTCTTAAAAAGGCCAAGGGCCTTATTTTTAATCTTCAATCACTCATCAAGCAGTGTGCTACTGAATGTAATCATCATTCCAAGCTGTTTTGACAGATTCTTGGCAAGCAGATGCATGAAAAAAAGATCATCAGGGCAGATAAAACGGAATGCAAAATGTGTTAAATTAACAACATTGTTTGCTTCATTGTTCTGCCCTGGTGGGGAACCTGGTGGGAGGCCTTGAGAAGATAACTTCAAATCAATAATGAATATGGGCTTCATTCTCCATGTGGAATGAGTATTCATTCATTCTGGGTCCCAAGACTGTTGAAAACTGATATGCACATTAGATCTAAAAGACATTCAAAACATGCATACAGAGACTCACACAACCCCTCCCCTTTGTTTGGAACTGCATCTGATATGAAAAATATCAGTGGTGGGCAGAAGGTAGATCTCGCAGATGTTCAGTTCTCAGAAGTGCCTGCCAGCCACCAGCATGGCCAATGTTCCAGAATGCTGGGAGATGAAGTAGTCCAGTCCAAAAACATCTGGAGATCTACTTTATGCCCTCCCTGACTGTATAGTAATGGACATGTGTCTAGGTCATCTATCTCCCTCCTCACACAGAACTCTTTTGCCAGCATGACAGGAAAAGTATCATCTGAAAATTGAGTGAGATAAGAAGACCTTGTTTAGGAAAAGAGGGGAAGAGAACCTGCAACCTTTCCACTGGGAGAGAGCCCTCCAAATATCTTCCCCCCTACACCAGAATCTGCACTGGGGCTTAGGTTTGGTTTCCACCGCTTTAGGGGGAAAGTAATGACATCAGCAACCATTACATCACTTCCTCTCCTCAAGCCAGAACAAGTTGGCATGCCTAGCAACCAACACATCAAACGAAAGGGCTGCGAGATAAGGATAGGAACTGGTATATACGGTTAGGAATTGGTATAGAGCCCCATGGAGTTGTTCCTCCTTAACAGCATTGCAACCTGATTGTTCATCTGCCTTTCACTCTGGCCCAGGCAACAGTGGTGGTGGTGGTGGTGAGAAGGTGGAGGAGTAGATGCCACTACAGAGTTGCTCACTGGCTCTCTGCCTGTCAAACAAGCAAGTGGTGGCAATGATGAGAAAGAGGATGAGGAGCAAGAGCAGCCAGTGACAATGGCGATGCCGGTGAGTAGGTAGACTGACTGAGGGAGGGGGGCCATTGAGGGTGTCTTGCCCAAAAGCCCTCAGAAACCTGGAGCTGACACTGGTTACTAACATGGCTACAGGGATGGGATGCAGCTGAATAAGACTGAAAGGAGGTGTGGAAGGAAGCGGAGGCATGACATATTGGTGAAGATGGGGCAACAAACAGAGCTGATGGTATGAAGGATGGAATGAAGGAAAGCAAAGTGAAGCAAAGCCAGCTGGGAAGGGATTTTGGTATACATCCCCACCATATTCTCCCCTAGAAGCTCATATAAGTTTGGCTGTCTAAAATGTTACATTTGGCCTGAATGAGGGAAAGATCCACCCAGTTAAAACCATAACTAGTTTCAATTCTACCTTCACATGTATGAAAAGACGTTGGTTTTGGATGTTTTGTTCCAAAAATGCCTCTCTCTTTTTTCTGAAAGAGATTCAGCTGTATGATGGAAACAAAATAAATTGACCTCATGGAGCTTCTGTTGAGGAAAAGTTACTAAAAGCTTTTAGTCTCCTGCTGTTTCTAAGGAGGAGGAGTTTCCTTCCCAAATATGGCCACTGATTGTGGATACTCTTGTAGAATGCACATCATTGACAGCAGCTTGTAAGATTTAAAGCTTGCTTTAGGCCCATTATATGTTCTTTAAAGAATGAATGCATATCCTCTCACCTTTTAGGGCTTCACTTCTCTGCCACTCTTTATTTCTGCCACTGCTTATTCATAGAGCATCATCCATTCAGATTTATTCATTTCATCTCTTTCCATCATGCAAATTCATAGTGCCGTTCGCACTTCCAGCCACCCAATTCTGTTTTACCTCTGAAATGTTCTGCTGCAGTCACCTGTTTAATTCACCTGTTAAAAAAAAGAAGAATGTAGTTATCTAATGTACTGTTACTACGTGACCTCATCTAGATGTGGTCTATGTGATTACACACATACACCCAGGGAACCCATGTTGGGTCCTTTAACCTACAAAGTGCCATCGTAGGGATGGGAGAGAATTCTATGTGGTCCACATTTTTAAGTGAGCCAACTTCATTTGCACTTCCCAGACCAACATGTGGACTGGAACAGTTACCCTTTGGATTGCACACTTCTCTGAATTTTGTGATGCAGTTCTCAGCTCAAGGATTGCATACAAATTTGTTTATTTATTTAATATATTTCTACACCGCCCATCAGCCAAAAGGCTCCCTGGGCGGTTTACAAGAAAAAACAAACAGAATAAAAACAATAATCTTAAAACCAAAAGTATCATTAATATAGAAATACAAACACAATATAATATAATACAATACAGTCATGCCTTGGATTGAGAGCATAATTCATTCCGGAAACATGCTTGTAATCCAAAACATTCTTATATCAAAACGAAATTCCCCCAAAAAAATTTGTACAGAGATTTTTTAATTTAAGCTGTACTACAGTACTTGTATTGCAAGACGTCGCTTGTATATCAAGTCAATTTTTAAAAAATAAATATTTAAAAATTTGCTTGTCTTGCAAAACGCTCTCAAACCAAGTTACTTGCAATCCAAGGTATTACTTTAAAACAAAAGCAGCCAAATGAATCAGTCCGGAGGTACAGTAGTGAAAATAAAAATGGGAATAAAAATCTAACCATTAAAATATTGGGAGAATAAAAAAGGTTTTCACCTGGCGCCCAAAAGAATAGAGGGTGGCGCCCAGGTGCACTTCTTTAAGGAACTGATTCCACAAATCGGGAACCGCAACTGAGAAGGCCCTTCCCCTAGTAGCCACCCTCCTAGCTTCCTTTAGAGGGTACTCTCTGAGAAGGACCTCTGAAGAGGATCTCAGGGTTCGGGTAGGCACATACAAAAGTATGGATATTAGGGAATTTTGTGTACAAACATTGGTATATCGGGAAATGTTGCATACAAAAATGTATACATTAGGACAGGGATGGGGAACTTCCAGCCCCATCCAGCCTGCGAATGCCCCACCTGGTCTGCAGAGGTTTCTCACAAGCCTTTCCCCCTCTCCAGGCCCCACCCCTCTCCAGAAAAAGAATCCCAGCAGGTATATCCTTCATTGCTACACACTGCCCTGGGTGGGATGGCATGCAGTGTACAAAGGAGGTGGTCAAGTGAGCCTCCGCATGCCACTTGCTCCCCAATTGGGATGGTGAGTGGCACATGAAGGGAGGCAGTGGTGAGTGAGTGATGCACCACATGCCACCCTGATTGGGGCAGTGTGTACTATGTGAAAGAGGCAGCCAAGTCCCGTTCTCATTGTAGGGAGAGGTGTGGTACTCCATGCCTCTCCCTGCATGGAGAAAGATGAAATTGGCTCTGGGGGGTTGGGGCAGATGACATCAGTGGAGGGGCAAGGACTTTGGGGAGGGGCCACACACACTGACATCATCTGGCCTGCCAGATTGCGCTAGAGAGGTCAATCCAGGCCCCAGGCCAGAAAAGTTTCGCCACCCTTCTATCACAGAAAGGGCTTAGAATGTGTTGGAGGCTTCGACACTGGAGCGCTCTGAATCTCAAGGTAGGATTGTCCTGTAAAGCTCCATTATCCTTTATATCAGGAGGAGGAGAAAATGAGAAAATCAGCATAAATCCACGTGCTGAAATCCTTCCCCATCTTTGGATTTTGTATATTTCCAGTCTGTGCCCCCTTCCCTTCCAAATATAAGTGAACATATAGAGAAGCACCTAGAAATAAATTGGCAAGATGCTTTCTCATCTGGGTTTCTAAATTTCCTTTCCTAAGCAAACCGGTTATTTTCATTAAAGAATACTTAGAAGAAGCTGTCCATACATTGGTAAAACGTCTTCACTATTGAGACTTTGAATGTGATGGCTTTATGTGTAGGATATAAAGCCCACACCTTTTTCCAACTCTTCGGTCTTTTGCTATTAGAAAGGGCTTTTTAAAAGTTCTGCTGCTGATGCACCACAAGCCAATATTGTTGCCCATGTTGATGTCTTACTCTTCAAATCAACAGCATGTGCCCCCATCAAGAAAGATTGCACTTGCACAACACCAGAATTTGATGCCGTTCCTGTGGACCAGCAGGGGGAGATCTATTTCATGTAATGTTATCAGCTACTATGGTGGGCTAATTTTCTGTCACTGGTAGTGCGGTGACTATAACATCTAAATATACACTTAATAAACCAATCTATAGTTTGTCTCAATGCCAGGATTATTATATTAAAGATCACCTAAACGGATTTATATCTCACTTGGAAGGAAGGTCATGTGTTGTCCAACCGAATTCTCAAGCTTGGCACAGACTATTTTTGGCTATGCTGGTTTCAGGGAATAAGCGATATGAGGAGATACATTATTTTCCCTTACTGGACTACCTTCTGTTGAAGAAAAATGTACACAAGCATTCTAGAGTGGGAGGAAAGCTTCTGCATATTTCAGAATGTAAAAACCAGCTGGTTCCTCTCATATCTGGGTGGTTACCCAGAGGCTGTGCTCTCTACATCACAGTGAAACATGTGGTAGGTAGGTCTGTGGCATCTGGATCTGCTAAGGTTGCTCTGCTCACATGTTTAGAGGTATGCAGCAACCCACAGATTCAACTTGAGCCACAATTTGATGCTTTGGAAAATGTCCCAATTATACTTGGACTGATTCAGAGGTCGTCCACTTCAACTTGAGTACCAAACCCAAGTCAAGATTGGGTAATATGAAGCTTTGTGCCACCCATTGACTGTCATGGGAAATTTTTTAAAAATGTCTATAACCTTTTAAACTTTGTCAGAATTTGATGATATTTGCATAGTAGTCCCTTAGGAAGGGGTTACACCTGCTAAATGTCAGAAATATAAGTTCAGAGAGTTTTGTGCGATGGATAGATAGATAGATAGATAGATAGATAGATAGATAGATGGAACTGTCAATAACTTTTTTAATTTCTTGGCAGAATTGGATAAAAGTTATAGAGATACTTGCACCTCTTTAGGGGATTGAGCGCCTGCCAAGTTTCAGAATGATAACTACAGGGAGTTTTGTACAAGGGCAGTCTTGACATTTTGCAGCTATCCCAAAGAGGACATGCTGTTCCCCTGTGTTTCTTATGGATCATTGTTCTATAAATGACAGACAACCTAGAGGTGTTCCTAAGTAAGACACTAGCAAAGTTTCAGAAGGATAGGTGCAACACTTTATGTGGAAGGAAAGTCTTGACATTATATGGGGGAAGTGATTTGCTTCTCTATTTACTCCCCACCCACCCCTGCTTTTTGGGATGCAATTTGTATGAACATGACACACACCATAGAGGTGTCCCCAAGCAAGAAACATGCAAAGTTTTCAGAAGGAGAGATGCAGGGGCTAGGGGAGTTATGATGACTGAAAACCAGTTCAAGGTTTTTTTCACATTGAAGTCTAGTGGCATTGGAAGAATGGCCATCTCACAGTCCCACCCTGCCTCCCCCAAAGTGCAGTGATTGGAGCCCCTGGTAAAATGTGCCCTAGAACTAGACAGCGAACCTGTCAGTCACTCAACCCCACTCTCCCTCTCCCTCCCCCCACTCATCAACATTTTAGAGAAATGAAACCAAAATATGCTATTCGGAGTGGAGACAGACTGTCTGCATCTCAAGCATTAATCGGTAACAAAGCCTCATTCTGGCCTAGCTCCAGTTCTCTTGGCTTCAGAGGGAAGTACGCTTCACATCAAGAAGCACCAGAAATGGTCCAAATGGGCCAAATTCTGCTCAGACTTTGGGCTTCATCTGAATCCAGTGCACTTCTCTAGTATCCATGTTATCAGCACACACAAATAAGTGCTTAACTAATGCATCATTTAGTAATCCAGTACAGCGAAGGAATTCCCAGCTGTTCTTTCCTCACCTAGCTCTGCTTCCTCCCAGCTATCTCTTACCCTCATGTTGCTGGCCTCCACCCCAATTCCCTATTCAGCTATGGCCACCAATCACTTCCTGGTGACATCAGTTCCAAGTGCCTGGCAGCCACAGCTGAGGTGCCTGGCAGCATGTCCTTTGGCAAGGAAGGTAAGCATGTGCAAATCAACAAAAGTAGGCTTGCTGAAGTTCTCTGAATTCTATTTTGAAGCTCATTCTGACTTTAGTCTGTATCAGATTGTGAGCAATTTTTTTCTTTTTGCATGAAAATCCATGCATATTTTCCCAAGTGCACATATCAGTTGTGCCCATCTTTGAAATGTATGCATTTTCTCCCCGTGTTTAAAGTGTATTTGTGTGCATTTTTCAAAAGTACACATTTTTTCATGTACTTTTACATGCAGACTTATTGTGCAGACTTATTCAAATGCTGTCGACAATTTTGGGGGGGTCTGTCAATCACATTGCAAGCTCAGGAACATACAGACTTCAACCGCAGATGGAGTCCAAGCCCATGTTCAGTCCAGAAGGTGTGAACTGGGTAAATCTTGATCAAAAATGAACAAATTTCTCATACATCCCTAAGAGGAAAGCAGTTGCCATGGCTAGAATCTCCAGGCACAATTCATTTAAGCTCCCTGGGTTATATCGTGAGATGCCAGTTCATTCACTGAAGAAAATACCCTTCCCCCAGCTACCTTGCGTGGCTGGGGAGAAGTTTGCATGTGGGGAGGGGGGGAGAGAGAGACAGACCACAATCAGGCCACTGCCTCGGGCCAATCAGCCCAGTGGAGGGGGGCGGAGTGACGGGGCCTCCATTTATGGCCCAGCATCTCCGCCCCGATGCAGCGCTCTTTTTTCCACCTCCCTCCCTCACTGTGTAGCAGTGTGGGCTTTGCTGGTCATCCTATTGGGGGCCGAGTAGAAATTTTGACCTGCTGCCCTGATTGGCCTCGGGCAGTGGGTGTGTTTCGCCGATTCCACACTGTGAAGCAGGATTGGGTTAGCTTTTGACCTTCAGTCACATTTTGCGGGAAGTGCGGAAATAGGCAGGCAATTTAGGGTTGGGTGATCATCCAATGGCACCTTTCAGGTGACTGGCGATAACCTGACGCTCTCCTGGCTGTTGTCCTGCAGCACAGCTTGTGGGAGGTTGGGCTGGCTTTGGGGTCTCCCCTCCTCACTCACCGGTTGTCCTGCGGCGCCGGACGGAGCAGACACCGGCGGGAAGGCCCTCCAGCACCAAGTGGTGTAAAGCTCGGGGGTGGTGAGTCATCGTTGTGCCACCCTTTTGGCTTGGATGCTTTCACCCAATTATGATTATATACTGGCCGTGGGCCGGTTTAGTTAGAACCACACTCCTCCCTTTCGCAGATCTTTGTTTGATTAATAAATTTGATCCCATACTCTGTGTCTGGTCTCTTCATTTCCTCCCTTACACGCGCAAATGCTCATCATCATCATCATCATCATCATCATCATCATCATCATCCAGAAAAAGCCAAAATTAAAAATAACAGAGGATGGGTTTGCCTTATGAATGATGAGTGCCCAAAATTCCCAGCATCCTCTAAAACAGCAGGATATATTACAAGGCATTATCACATATCCTGAGTTCATTGGCAACATATTTATGTATTTAAACATTCCATCCATCCCCAATTCTCCTCTCTATTCAAGCTGGTCAGCAAATAAACTTAGCAGATTGTAGTATTTAACTGGGCAGAGGACATGAGCACAATATTAGCTTTACGAATATGCCCATCTCTCTCTCTCTCTCTCTCTCTCTCTCTCTCACACACACACACACACACACACACACAGACTATGCATTTTTAGCAGCACACATATTCACACAATTCTTGCAGATAGATAGAGCATCTTAACATTCAATGACAGCTCTTTACATTACTGGCCAAGGACATCTCACCGTTAATTCATACAACACCAGAGACACGAATTATTTCATCATGTTTTTACATAGCATCCACTTGTGGGCATGATGAAGTGCTGCCACTTCCCCAGTTCAGGCAGCGGACTGAAGTACAACTTAGGGGGATACAAATATTGTGTCAGAACAGAGGGAGGGACATGACCCCTATCTTCTAGTGCTGCCACCAAGATTCATAATTACTTTCGAAATAGGAATAGGAATTTGGCAGGTTCCTTCTATATTTGGAAGTAGATGGAACTTCCTTGATATTTCTTCAGCAGCTTAAATTGCAATCTGAGCCAGAAAATAATCCAACCCTGGTATTGGATCACTGGGTTGGTAGCATCCCTGGCACCAGGGAAGCTGAAAAAAAGTTATTTTTTTCAAACTGAGATAAGGGGTGGGGTCACCCACCCACTCTTTTTCTGTATTACTGACATTCTGGGTGTGAAGGAAGAAGGAGGGATGGAAAGTTGAACAGGTCAATAAGGGTTGCCATGGGAATGCTACTGCCTATGGTGAGATGGTGGCCCTTGCACCCTACAGATTCCCCTTTCCAGTTTGATCCTATTTTGAGATGGTAAGGGATCTTGCACTTTGTTCCATTGCTAGTGCATAATGTCACTGAATAGACCAGAGCAAAGGGAGATCAGAATGGACAATCCACATGGTGGTCACTCACTTCTATCATGAATCTTGCATCCGATTGGAGGAAGCATCACACAGAAAGAAAGTTAATTTTAAGGGAGAACTCTCATCCAAACTTACATGGGTGAGTTCATTATTATCTGAGGAAATATTTGAAATAAAGAAATTCACCCAGGGTATGTTTGCCCATTACTACACATAACCCCACTTAATGTCACGAAAGGTCACAGTCTAAAATGATGCAGAAGCACTAATAGAATTTGCATTTGATGTGGGAAATGAGTGGCTGCCAACATTAGCTGAATGGTTTTTTATATATGCCCCTAATAAGAGAAGTTAAGAGCATAATCTTCATGTTATTGCCATTTCAAAACTTTCATATTATACAGTAACTTCTTTTTTTTAGTTTTCTACTGGAACTAGGATTTAATTTTTATTCTTACTATTGTATGACAGAGGAATCAATACATGCATGGAAGAACAGGCTATATTTCATGCAGCTGTATACATCATTTAAAAAAGGGGAAGTTAATGTCTTGTTTGAGAAGCTGTATTGAAGTAATGATGTAGGGGATAATGTTTTGAATTGTTTTTCAGATGCTATGGCTGCAACCCTATGCACAATTACCTGGAAGTGTGTTCCACTGAACAAAGCTGGATTTTCTTCTAAGGAACCATGTGTAGCATAAGGGTGCACACTGAGTTTGTTGTACCATTAGTTAGTGCAGACTTATTTTGACTGAATCATTGGATGCATTTTATATTAGAGTCCTTATTAATGCACAGGTGTGGACAGCACAGTACTATGACATTTATTTCCATTATGTCTATAACCATGTTAGATACTGATAAAGTTAAAATGTTGACCAAGAGATGTTGTATGCATGACCTACATCTAATTAAGAGAATCACAAAGAACCAGACCTGTAATCTGTTGTAGATCACACACCAATAACTCTAAGTGATGGAATAGGTGAAAAACGTGCTAAGTCAAATAGAGACAGAAGAACCAAAGCCCTATCTAGTCCAGCATTCTGTTTTCCACATTGGCCAACCAGATGCCCCTGGGAGGCAAGCAAGTAGGAAAGCCAGCTCCCACTGTTGTTTCCCAAACTGAGAAGGAGAAGAAAAGTTCTCACTTAGCCCACGGCAAGAAGTTCTCTATGCCTGCACTGTCATATTAAACTAAAAGGGATGTGCTGTGGTGTTGTGTTGGGGTGCTGAGCAACTAATTATTGCAGAGCAGAGTACAGGGAAGGGCTTTATATACCCTCACTAGCAGGGCTGGCAACCAAGGTAAGTGTGATACTAGGGACCATCATCCAGCAGGGGCCCACTGACAAGAACGCCCTGGACTTGCTCCTCCTCTTCACCACTGCAAACTGCTTGTTCCTCTCACTCTGGTCCAGACATCTGGTCAGGAGAGGAGCAGTAGATTCCACTGCTTACTTGCTCACTGGCTCTCTGCCTGTCAAGCAAGCAAGTGGTAGCAATGGTGAGAAAGAGGATGAGGAGCCACAGCAGCTGGTGACAATGATGGTGAGAAGGTAGACTCGGTGAGGGAAGGGACCAATTGAGAGTGTCTTACCCAAGGGCCCTCCAAAACCTGGAGTCAGCATTGCTCACTAGTCATTTAACCCTGTCAGGATACCTGCCATCCTGTCTAGGTGGAAATTCACACAAACCCCATTTAATTGTGCTTCACATGCCAGAGTAGATCTTCCCTAGATTGTATATAGCTGACCTATAACACACACAAAACAAATACAACCCTAAAAATGCAATGTGAAATAATAGGTATTTATTCCAATTATTTATTAGTCACTTTTCAAAACCACATCTTCACAAGGCAACATACACATAATGAAAGAAATAATGGAGCATTAGGTGGAGTATGTAAGCATAAGGTGTACAGAACTAAATAGAGGAATGAGAGCAACTGCTTCATGTCACACAATCCAGTTAAGGAAATGTAGCAATAAAAAGATACATCTTAAGGACTTCTTGTTTGCCCTGGCAAAGTGAAGGGGTGAAGTGAATATTAACTGGAAGAGAGTTCCACAACTGCAGGACCACCTCCAAGAAGGCCCAGTCTCATATGCTCACCAACCTAACTAATTTTACCAGTAGGCACAGGAGCAGGACCTCTGAAACAGATCTTGGATTATAGGCATGGTCATATGGGTGCGGGCCATCTTTAAGGTAACCTGGCCCCAAATTGTTTAGGGCAGCATTCCCCAACCTGGTGCCATCCAGAGGTTTAGGACTTATTAGCACCAACTAGCATTGTCAATGGTCAGGAATCCTGGGAGTTGTAGTCTAAAACATCTGGAGGGCAGATTGGGGAAGGCTGCCCTAAACAGTTGATTCCAATGATCAGTTTCCATGAACACCACCTGGAGCTGAGAGGTCACCAGTTTGCCCCAGAGGGGGAGATTAGAGACTAGATGGTAGTTGAGTTGACCAAGTTCATAGGTCTAAGCTAGATTTCTGAAGAAAGTATTACATGACTGCTGCAGCCAGGACCACACCCTCCCTGCTTCAAGGAGATGTATACTACCTCTGATGCCCAAGTCTTCAACCATCCCCTGGTAAGGATCCAGGGAAGAAGTGGTATGACTCAAAAGTCAAAGTAATTTGTCCACATCCAAAGGTAGCACAAGCTGAAAGGCATCCATAATAACATGACTGCTCAGTGCTCTAGCTACCTTCATCTTTCACCCTGTCATAACTATGACATCCAACATTGACTTTGTTCACACAATAGTACAACCCTCACTCAAGTTTGAGTATGGGTTGAATGTGGGTTATTTTTGAAACATGTGTTGTTAATGAACCATGGGTTTTGTGCTGTGTGAACCCAACCACACTAACAAATCATGGTTTGTTAACCACAAAGAATCCACAGTTCATAACCCGACAATAAACCATGGGTTTTCTTAGTGGGTTGTTCATGGTTAACAAACCATGGTTGTTGTATTGGGTCACTTTGCATGATGGAAACAGCCCACCATAGGGGCTCTCATTGCATCTGAATGCAGCCAGACGCTACAACAGACCATGTGTGGCAGATGCAGTGACAACCCCTGGTTGGGGAATGAATATGGAAAATGCTGGCTGGCATGCACCAGCATACACCACAGCTCACTGTGGCTTAAACAACCCACAGTGGGCTGTTTTCACCATGCAAACCAAGTCTATGTGTGAACCCAGCTTCAGTGTGAATGTGACCTATTCTACCTGCAAAATGCAAGGCAAAATGGTCACAGTGAGTTTTCAGGGGCTCTGCTACCTAACCTACTCAATTTCCTGTGGAGATTGGAGAAGGCAATTAACTACCTGAAAAAGATCAGATGGCTGGCAAAATCTATTGCAACTAAAACACACACAATTAAAACACAGAGTTCAAAGTGAGAGGTTGAGGCTATGAGACATAAATTATTTAAAAGGCCTCGATGAATAAAAAGGTCTTCACCTGGCATCGAAAAGATGATAAAGTTGATACCAGGTGAATCTTTCTGGAAAGGCTGCCCGTTACTGAAAAAGCCCTCTCCCTAGAGGGTCACCCACCTAACTTCTGGGGCACTTGCAGCAGGGCTTTGAAGAAGATCTTAAGGTTCAGACAGGTAAATATGGAAGAAGGTAGTCATTCAGGTAACCTGGCCCCAAGCTGTTTAGGGCTTTACAGGATTAGCACTTTAAATTGAGCCCAGAGTCTAGGACAGCACTGGATTTTGCCCAGGAAAATCCAGGGGTAAAAGGCTGTTTGGGGATGAAATGCTACATGGAAAAACCCTTGCTTATTTTTTCCACATGCTGTGTGCCACCTATTTGCAGCAGTTTCTTTTCACCAACAGTACCTTTTAAAATAAGGTAGATTTTCTTCTTTAGGTGATCCAAGTCAGTGTTTTGTTTTGTTTTTAATATTTTTTATTTTTATTTTTAAATGAACACAAATACAGAAGAAAAAACAACAACCACATAAATCTACAAATCATAAACTCCAAGTGCACCCGTCACCCCAGGGCCAAAACAAATTCTATCCACATAATCCATTATTAATCTATATTCCAAAAATACATCATATCATGACATGGCATGCTCCCTTTTCCCTTTACTAAAACATAATCTAAAAATGGTCCCCATATATCCTTAAAATTATTTTTCTTTAATTGTCCCTTTTTACATTTAATACTACATGCTAGTTTATCATTTAAAGCAATATCCCAAACCTCTTTATACCAATCTGTTCTTAAATACTGATGTTGAACTTTCCAATTCCTTGCTATCAGTAATCTCCCTGCCGCTAATAAACTTACAATTAATTCCTTTTTCTCTTGTGAGCACAGAAGTTTCTCCGTTATTGATAACAATGCTAATTTTGGACAGACCTCCAAATTAATACCAATAATTTCTGAAATTTCTACAAAAATCTTATTCCAAAAATCCAATACGCTTTTACAACTCCACCACATATGAGCATAAGTACCAAGTTCCTGACATCCTGTCCAACACAATGGAGCACAGTTACTGTCTATTTTGTTTAATCTTACTGGAGTCAGATACCATCTCCAAATAGTTTTTTAAAAATTCTCTTTTATCCTTACTGACATATTTCTTAATATACGTCTGCCCCAAATATTTCTCCACCCCGCATTCAATATCTCCTCCTCAAATTCCATTTCCCATATCATCTTAAGGTTATCTTTTTTCGCTTCAATCCTTTGAAACATTACATACTATATCTCCTTAGTTAACCCTCTGGAAGAAACATTCCCTTCTATAAATTCTCTAGACAACACTTTCTTTTCAAATCCAGTAAGTTCCCTCTCATGCTCATTTCTCTTCTTCTATTTCTTAGTCCACTGATCTAATTGCATTAAATTTAACCACGAAATTCTACCTGGCCCAAACATTTCCAATATTTATTGTCTAGTCTCAATTTTTCCCATCCAATCCATTAATTTGATAACCTTATTTTCCCTAAATATACCTTCCCAATGCTGTGTATTTTCTGGAAAGTCCTCCATTGCTACCACGGGAGTTAACGGGGATATCCCTGGTATAAAAATCTGTCTATTACTGTTCCAAATCCCTAACATATTTTTCAAGAAGGGATTTTCTATTCTTTTTACCCTACTATTTTTTTCCATCCCAATTTCTATTTCCTGCATTTCTAATTCTAACCACATAATATTCTTCTTAACTAAAATATCCATTATAAACCTTAACTGAGATCCAAGTCAGTGTTAAATCACGTAGGCAACATTATGGCATCATATAATCACACAGTCAATCAGATTAGGCTACATATCAATAAAGCAAATCAGAGTGAGGGAGGCAGCTTTGCCCTCAGTCTGAATAGGCTTCCTGACATGTAACTAACCAGACTTGGTTACACAAAGTCAAATAAAAATCAGAGTGTGGTCAATGCTTCCTGATCTCACTCTGAATGGTCAAACATCTTCAGCCCATTTTTCAGCCCTCCCAAATAACCACCAAAACTGGACTTGCTTTTCACAAGTTTTGGTTCAGTCATAGTCAATATTGCAGTCCTTGGGTGATGTGCCCCAGTTTGGTGGCCTGGAACAGATGTGGTGAGCTATTAAGGCTTGGTTGTAGGTACAAGAGAATCAGATTTCTGTACGTCACAGCAATATATATATTTTTAAATGTAATGTTTGCCTGCTACTAGCAGAATGAAGACAAAGAGCAACATATTCACTGCACTCCAGAAAAAGTTAAGTTGTTCTTCAATCCCACTGAAATTAATGAGGAAAGTTGGTCATAAGTCTGACATTAACTTCAGGGTGACTTAAGCATGACTAACATTCTGTGATGTAAGAAACTGAACTTCTTAGGTAGAAATACAGCATATAAGGCCTGGAGATTTCGATCAGGTCTATCTTCAGAGTAATTGGCAGGGAAACAATAGGATACATTTTCTCATTTTACTATGGCCTCAACAGAAAAAGTGTTTTGTAAGGACTTCATAGATATGTGGTGGTTACTAGAAATATTCTTATTTTAGCAGACAGATGAGCATCAGCAGACAGGCGATAGTTTATACTAATTATGTATAACATTATTTGTTTAATATGTTGCTTCTGCATGCTCAGCTTCTTAAAACTATGAAACATAACATATTATGGACAACAATATTGTTGGACAGTTGTCAAAAAGTAAAAGATTAACTGAGAAAATGTAACAAATGGAAAACTGTTGCAGCAGGCCTGCACTTTTCTTTCACCAAACGTTTACAACTTGGTGATTGAGGCTACTGGCTTTTTTTATTACTGCTATTTGAAGCAGTCTCCGTTGCCTTTTAAGAGCGAGAATTGTTGTGGCAGTGGAAGATGCAGAGCTTCTTAGAAACTCAAAAGCTACAGCTTATCTACAGATCACACTAACATTCTCCTAACTGCTCCTCTGCGTGCCATCTTCAGAGTCTTCAGGAGCAAGCAAAGGAAAAGCATAGAAAACATGCTGTCATTTTGATGAAGCTTGCTGGCATGCACCTCAATACTAAAGTGAAGCATAGCTGTGCCACTGCAGAAGAAAGGCTTGGACCAACATAGATGCAGTAGCACTTGGTGGAGGGCTGGCCTAAGACATGTTGCTGCCTGAGGCAACAGACAAAATGTTGCTTCTCCCCATGCCGTGTGCAGAAGCTGATCAGTCTGGCAGCTAAATCTTACTGGAAGTTCGCATCCTCCATTGCACTTGAGGGCAGTAGGCCAGCTTCGGGGGTGCAGAGCAGGCTGCATTGCACGCACAGTTCTGTCCTCCAACAACTTGCCACTAGTGATGCCACCGAAATTCATGATTAGTCAGCTTGTTGGGCAACACTTGTGCATTTATAATGCTCACCTTTGTAGTGAGCTTGGATCACTGACTTCCATATTCATTATTATTTTTGGAATAGATTGTAGGCTTCAGAGCATGTGCCATCTGCATCTAAACTATGGCATTTCTGTGCATGCGCTTAGTTGGTTGGGTTTTTTTTTCCCCAGGAGGAAATCTGATGTTGTCATTTTAACTCTGTAGGGAAAGGTTGGCATTTGAACTCTTTTCACAAACCAATCATGTTTGAAGAAATATCCATGTAGGTTGTATGTAACTCCATATACCAATCTCTCTCTCCTCCATATACCAGTCGGTGACAGTGAGTAAACATCATGTAGAAAGGCCACATGAAAACAACCGATCAGGAAGGAGTATGTAACTTGGTGATGCATGCATGACATCATGTCACTTTATGTGATTCCAAACTACAGCTCCCAAGATGTAGTTTGATGTATTGTGCATGCGCTGAAACTCATATGCACAGAATGAGATCTCAGATTAAAGGGGAACTCTAGCCTGAGATTACATGGATGATTTTGTAATTTTAATAAATTCATTTGGGGTAAGTTTGCCCATCACTACTTGCCACCACTCCTCTCCCCCAAGCATTTGTGCCTAAGGTGGCCACCTCACTCCGCCAATTGGTAGGGCCAACCCTGATCCACTGCAAGGCAAGTGGGACATTTGCAGCAGGTTCAGGGCTGGCAAAAGGATGTGCTCCTTCACACACCATGGACTTACAGCAGAAGTCACTACAAGAAGATGTAGTGATGGCACTAGCTTAGATGGCATTAAAGAAAATTCATGAAGAATACATCTCTATCTATGATTATTAACCACAGTCACTAAATTGAACCTCCAGAGGCAGAATACCACTGGGCACCACATGCTGGGCACAAACAAAAGGGAAAGACCATCACCTTCATGTCCTGTAAGTGATATGCCCAAATCATTGGACTGGTTGCTGTTGGAAACAAAATGCTGGATTAGATTGGTCAGATCCAGCAAGGCAATTATTTGGTTGTTATATCAAATCTGTCCCCACCATAATGTATATCAGTTGCAATCCCATTAAGAACATAAGCGCTGTGAATGTGAGTCTCCCTGGAACTAGTGTAACAGTGTGGCATCCTGGGTTGGGTCGGTCTTGATGCCAGTATAATGCCAAAGCGCATGACATTGCATGAGAATAGCATTAGGCATTAGAGAGATGCATGAGGAAGAGAAAGCAACAGTGCCTTGAACTTATGGAGGAGTTTCTAAACTTCTCCATAACATCCAAAGTGGAACTTGAATTAGGCCATAATTATTCCCATCTTTCAAATGAGGAGCTGAGAGAATAATGCCTTGTGTAAAGGCTGCCTGCTAAAATGATGGATGAGATGAAATGTGAACCACAGTCTGCCTAGCTCATAGCTCTCACTCTTATTAGCCACCTCATTCCACCAGTTCTCTGTCCAATGGTGAGGTTTTGCAGAGCAGGTCTGATGTTTCTGGTTTTTCTCGAGATTTTTCTAAGTGAATGGGATGAAGGTGTGTAAATTAGGACAACACATAATGGCCCATTCTGCACATCACATGGCTACGCAGCGTTTAAGCAAGCCCTGGGTAACCATGAATGAGTGGGAGCAGGTGAGGGTGCTGGCTCCCGGCCACCCACCACTGCTGAGCTAAACAACCGTGGGATGCTCCATCCCTGGGTTGTTTATTGTGACTCCAACCCTGAAATTGGTGGTTGTTGGGGGAAGAACAACCCAGACTGGTAACCCATGGTTTGCTCTCCGACAACCTCCAATTCCAGGGTCTGACATCATGATCAAGCCCCCACAGTGTGTCCCAGGGTTGTTATACTCAGTGGGAGCAGGCAGGCAGGAGCTCCTGCTTCATTCTCAGTAAACCATGGTGAACAAACCCTGGTTTTTGACTTGCAAATTGGGTCAATCTTTATTATGAAAGATATATGAAAGAAATTTGGAAAAGCCAAAAAAAGATGGGGGGGGGGAGGAATTGGATGTTTATACAAAGGGAAAGAAATGAGACCCAAGCAGTATAATAAAATTCAATAGATCAATATAAGGCATTTCACAGAGGCAAGCACAAGCAAGTACAAAGAAATGCAGGAGAGAGTTTGCATGGGTCTATAACGAAAGGATAAATAGCTTTAGTGGCAATACATTTTTGTGTGAGGCAAACATGGGGAATAAACAGCAAATTCTACTTCAAGCTAATAAAGACAGGATTTTGCCAGTCTCAAAGGCAACTAGGTAGGAGATTGCTGACAAATATGGAAAGTCATCTGCCAGATTCAGACTTAAGACATCTGTCCTTTAAATGTTGTTTTAAAGCATTTTAACTACATACAGTTCATTTTGGGCACTAGCTAAGCGTAACCATCGAAGAGACCTTCCCTGTTCCCTTTTCCTACTGCTTTCCTTTTAAAAAGAAGAAAGAGAGCATTTCAAAAACGGTAGCCCTCGAGAGCTGTCTCAGTGGCCACGGTTACAGCAGGGTTCTATTAGGATAATGAAGGATTAGAAATACAGAAGTGCCCTGTTTCAATAAACCCTATTTCTCAACTCCTCAGTTTTGCCCTGTCCATTTCATCTTAGCATGTCTTTTTATTCCAATATGGATAGAGCCAACAACCTACATGTGCTGCTAAACTGCTAAAATGGTAAGTAGCAACCACAGGTGTGTGTGTGTGTGTGTGTGTGTGTGTGTGTGTGCGCGCGCGCGCGCACAGTGTCCTAAGAGCGGGAGCTTAAGCCCTTCCCTCCCTGTCAGAATCCCAGCAAAAATCACCCCCTCCAAATCTTAACTCTGTGAGGCAAGCTTCCATTCGTGCCAATGGAAACTTCCCTCCTGGGGCTAATAGTAGCAGCTTGCAGGGGCGGCGGGGATGGTGGTGGTAGTTCATCAGGACTGCAGCAGGGAGGGAAAGGGTTATAGTCCCTCTCCCAATGCACTGTGGTCCCAATCCTGATACACAATGCACTGTGGTCCCAATCCTCCACATAACACATAGCTGTTAATTACCATTAAAAACAAAACAAAACATTAATGCAACCACAAGTGAGCCATTTAGTGTCATGTGCAGTTTGGCTCACAGTCTGTCTTTGACGGGCATGAAAAGATCAAATAGGTGGAGAATTACAGCTGGTGATTCTGTGTATTGTTAGGTACCATTTATTGTTATCGTGACTATGCCATCAGTGTCAATGGTGCTTGTACAGAGTCGTCTCTGCTCCCAAGGAAATTAAAACATAAAACAGACATGGGTGGGTGGGCAGGGTGGGAAGGAGGGTTAGAGAGAGGAGGACAAGAAGAGATGAAATGCGGGCAAATGCTATGAATTGTTTGAACCTTGGTTGCAGATAAGAATGAGGATGAGGAGGATGTCAAAAACCCTATTCAGGCATTATGAAGCCCACTTACTTCCAGGTGTGGACGGGGAGTGGGTCCATGCCACGTAGTCCCGCCCCCAAACTCACACACAGCACATCATCCCCCTATGTGTGCTCAGCAGGGGAGGCTAACCTCTGACCCCTGGTCCTAATCTAGCCCACGGGTTGCCCAGTCTGGCCCTCAAAGGGTTGGGCAGCCTCTGCGGTCCCTTCCCCCTCCCCAAGCCCCATCCCCTGACCTGCGGAGAGGAATCCCTTTGTTATCTCTCACCTCTGCTCAGAGGTACCAAGGGGAAATCCATGTGTTATCTCCGATCTAAGACCCTGGCAAGCCCTGGCTGAGTCCCTTCCCATGCCACTCACATTCCAGATTACTTGGAGAACCCCCATGGATAGAGGAGGCTCTTCTCTTCACAAAGTCACCCCCCATGTGTGTAGAGGATGACCAACATGATGATGGATGTGGCGAGGCGAGCACACACACACACACCCCACTCCTCATGTGTTTATGATTACCCCATTTCAGAATGCCTGATAGGGCTAGAGCCTCTGATGTTTCATACTCTTCGGCAAGAATTCTAGTGCCAGAACCTAGCTGGGCGGGGGTGGGGGTGGGTTTCCTAGCAGGGTCTGCTGGAATAGCTCATAGTGTTATGAGCATGATGTGGATGCCTGAAAGAGTGGAGAAGTGACTGAAATAGGTTGGCAGTAGATAATGTGGGTCTCTTCTTTGCCATCCACTCCTGCTAATCTGCTGTAGAGAACAGAAATGGTGCATTTCAAATGGAGGTCTCGTTGTCCTGCACATGGCTGGTGAGAACATCTCTTGTCTGAGGAGCCTGCAGCCAAATAGAAAGAAAGCCCAGGCTAAAGCAGACTGGCATAACTTCTCCTGGCTCCAGGGTGGCCATGTGTCCACTTTTACAGATGCCACTAATTTCCTGCCAGAGGACTGTCCTCTATTTTGAAAGTCATCCTCTTTTTGAAGGGCTGTTTAAAGGTAAAGAACCGTCTGAAGGAAGAGCTGGGCCTTGAAACTGTCCATCAACACCACTGCACAGCAGCAGACAGATCAAGAGGCACACAGGTCACCCGTCTTCCACGCTATGGTGAAATGTTCCGTATTTAAAGTATAATAATAATGTCTAAATTTGCCTCTATACATATAAATTAGCATATGCAAATTTTATGCAAGCATGTGCCATCTTTTGTCCTCTTTGGGGGGGGATGCATGTGTGACGATTCTGGTTCTATGTAAAGGGGAAATACCTGCTGAGGTGTGTATATAGTGTGCCTGGAATGGATGATTGACAGTGAATGGAATGTTCAGATGGAGCTTGTGTGTCGTCGTCATCATCATCATCATCATCATCATCATCATCATGCAATCACTCGTGGCCGAGTAAGATTGTCTTCCAGGATAAAAATTTACAAAAAGGAGATTTTAAAAGGAGAATTCTAAAGATTGTGTAGACTCTAGCGATGGGTCCGTAAGTGACTGTGGAGGCCAATTCTAGATCCACACAGCTTCCCACAGTGAGGGCACAGGTTACCAGATGGAAGACGGTCCTGTAAAGGATTCGTTTGATATGCTCTTCGCTTAGCACGTTTCTCCCTCTCACCTTGCACTCGGGCTTCTTCAAAGTCCATGGAACCTTTGTGAAAGGCCAACCTCCAGTTGGCTGGGGAAGGAGTGACTGGATTTTAAAAGAGAGAGAGAGAGGCCAGTTACAGTCAGAGGAGGTGTGAGACAGAGAGTGGGAGTTGGACTTGGATGAAGGGAGGTGGGAGGTAGAGAGATAGGAAGGTTTGAGAAATTAGTCTGTTAGAAGAGTAGAAGTGCTATATCCAGAAAAAATATTTAATTATCTGTATTTGCCTGAAACCCATATTTGACCCCTGAATCCCTTATGTTCCCTGACGCTGATTTCCTGTCTGTGTTCCCAAAATAAATCTTGGTTCTTTTTGCGTGAAAGCAGCCTGTTTCCCATCTATAATAATTACAGATAAGGCTTTGGTTAAGCCCAAGTGCCTCGCAAGGGACACACACTACTTAGGGGTTTGGTGGCAGGCATACTTGAAGGGGAAAGCCCACAATAGGAGGGAAAAATAAGTGAGAAAGAGCAGCATCTATTAAGTTTGCCAGGCTGGGTGACACGAAAGCCCCATCGGTGGTAGCCACCCCAGTAGCGGTGTTGGTGATAGGCACTGGTTATCTGGGAAGTGCACCTGGGTGGCAGGGCAGATCCTGAGGAGTGACAGGTGTCCTTGGTGGCAACACCCCACCTGGGTATAGGGTGAGGGGTGGTTGTTGCAGCATGTCTTCTTTTTTGAGCGATTCACAAGTGGCCACCCTATCTGGTTCGTCATGCTAAACTCAGCTCACCAGCTATTCACTAGGTAGCGTGCAGCAGAGATGAGCGATCGTCCTCCCATTCACTCCCAAAGGAGTTTGTGGCTCTTTGAGCATTCTGATGGGCACCACTCTCCCGTACCCCAAGCCCCCTTCCAATTACCAAAGGCAGAAATGGATGCATGGAACATCAGTTGCGCAACAGTGATCTTGAGTCTTGTAGCCTTCCTCTGCAAGGAAAGAGCAATCTGCTGGCGGTTGGAAGGGACTCTGCAGCCTCCTTCTTGTCCCAAGGTAAGTTTAAAAAAGAAAACAAGAAGAAAAGAAACTTTATAGGTGCATTAATGCAGGCAGATCTATGCACTGGAAAGCAAAGGAGGTGAGGTTGGGTACACAATTTGTACATAAAACAAGTTGCACATCATTTGTTGCCCTGGGGCTGGAAAGCACAAGTGAAATACATCCCAGCTTCTGCCATGTATTTTACAGTTTATTTATAAATTTATGAGCTGCCTTTCAGCCCAAATAGTTCCCCCCAAGGCAACTTCCAATTCAAAATTTAACAGCTCACGTATAACTGAACAAAGAAGGGCCCAGACTCATTTCCTTTGGGAGAGATTGAGAATTCCACAGGTGAGGTGCTGCCATAGAGAAGGCCCTATCCTAGCCATCAGTCAGGGCACCTAGGGCCACTGGGAGGCTGCACCTCCTGCTTCCCAGGAATAACATCAAGCCAAGCGGGGAGACCAACCTGGCCCAGCTATTGGCCAGAGAGAAGGAGCAGATGCAGGGAGCTCACTTCACTTCCCCCTTCCATAGTTGAGAAGAACACTTGGCCCAAACTGACAGCCTGGGACCAGGGGGAAGGCTGGTGACTCCTGCGTCAGTGGGGCTCCTTATCCATTGCATCTTTTTGCTTGAGCTTTATAGGAGCTATCCATGGTGCTGAACTCCATCTCCACAATAGGTTCACCACCATGGAGCACCGTGGATAGCTGCTACAAAGGTCAAACGAAAAGGTGCAAGGGACAAGGAACCCTCCACTGACACGGGAGTCAGCAGCCTCCACTGCAGAAGGAAGGGGAAAGAAGAACACCCTGGCCCCAGCCATCAGCCAAAGGTACAAGCAAGAACCAATTGCCACTCAAGCAAGGACACCAGCAAGGGAAGATCAGCCTGGCCCGAAGTGCACTGAACTGATCTCCCTCCTTTTCCTTTCCTCGCCACTCTCCTTACCTTGTGTGTTTTGTCATTTTAGTTTGTAAGCCAGCTGGAAGAGCCAGTCTCTCCTTCTGGAATGAAGTGAGCAACTTTGGGAGATGATCATTATCTGAAAAGCAGGATAAGGATGCAGTAAATAAGTAAACAGAAATGGTCAGTGGCACTGCTGATATTGCCAAGTTCATAAAGCTTGCCTGAGAAATTACCACTCAATCTGTACGTACTGTCTGTCTATAACAGCGTTCTCCAACCTTGGGTCCCCAGAAAAACATCTGGGGACCCAAGGTTGGAGAACACTGGTCTATAAGGTTGAGAGGTGCCATCTCTCCTAGACACAAAATGTAAATGGCAACGTGATTCTATTAATTCATCAAAAGGTGGGGGAAAATTAATTGCTCCACTCATTAAGGAAGAGTTGGGGGGGGGGATCCACACAAACTTGAATATCAAGTTAAAAAAACAACCCAGTCACTCCCAGTTTAAATCTAGTGGAAATTCTAGATCAGTCTCCCTATGAAAACTACTGTCTACCTATATGTTGCTTTTTAAGGACGCTTTTCACTTTGCACCTCCTTCCAAGCTTTTGTTCTTGGACAAATGTGGCAAATACAATGGAAACCATACAAAAGGCACTTGTCTATAATACTTACCAATCAACCAGGTACATTGTCCATTTAGTTGGACACCCGCAGAAGCCATTTTTCCTTTCATTCCTTTCAGAGCTCATAAAGAAATCGACAATACCCCATGTGCCACTAAAGTGTGCTTTATTGTTGTTTCAAATTAGCCATATTAGAAGAAAAAAGAAGAAAAGAAACTAAGGAGTACAAAAAGTGATGTTCAGAGGCAGTGCCTGGGAGATAATGGGCCAATGCACTTAAGGACACTGGTGAGATTGGTATCCTAAAGAGCTTGTTAGCTACCTTCTACTGCTAAGAGTAATGCCAGAATATTCATGCCATTGTATTACTCTGTGGTTGCATTCAGGAAATGGAATAGCCCTATAGGTTTGCCCTGAAGATTTTTCCTACAGGATTTAATTTTCCATAGAACGGGAAAGGCATGATGCCCTGCAATGTCATATTCTAGGCAAGATAATCCTGCAGCAGACAAGTTGCCCTGCATTCACATGTACCTCTGGTGTGCTAGAATATATATATATATATATATATATATATATAATCATAGGTAGAGTTGGACTGTTGGGGCCTATAAAGCCATCAAGTCCAACCCCCTGCTCAATGCAGGAATCCAAGTCAAAGCAACCCTGACAGATGGCTGTCCAGCTGCACCTTGAATGCCTCCAATGTGGGAGAGCCCACCACCTCCCTAGGTAGTTGGTTCCATTGCTCTACACAGAGCAATGTGTATTGCTCTAACATGACATTTTTCCTGATGTTCAGGAGGAATCTGGCTTCCTGTAACTTGAGCCCATTGTTCCGTGTCCTGCAATCTGGGATGACTGAGAAGAGATCCTGGCCCTCCTCTGTGTGACAACCTTTCAAGTACGTGAAGAGTGCTGTCATATCTCCCCATAGTCATAAGGGTTCCTTACCTCTGACTCCATTAACATTTTACAGGATCATTCACATGCTATACCTATCAGAAACTGAGGACAGATTCTTTGCAGTACAAGAGCATGATCTTGTGGGGTACAAATGGTCCTACTAATAGGGATTTCTCTTTATTTTTGCTCAATGAAACAAGCAAAGAGAACTGGGCCTATAAAACTATAGACCCTCTACAGACTAACTATCCATAGGCTAACTACAATCTGTGGAACAATTTAGGAAGCTGCCCCATTCCCTATAGAAAACTATATATGCAACCACAAAAAGTGGAAAGTACAAATAATACTTTTGGAGGATGAATGGTTGGATAAAATATGGGATTTTGCTATTATGGCAAAATTAACACACTATATTAGAACAGCAGAAAAAGGACAAGGTGAGGACACATTCGTAAAAAACTGGACATACTTTATTAATTTTGCAGAAGTAAAGTACCGGTAATATAACCAAATATTCAATTTTGTTTTTCAATAACCTGATTTAATTATTTCTCAAGTTATGTATATGTGGGGAAAATATTGTTTTATTGGTAGCTATGTTTTTGGATTTTGCATATGAAACATACAATGAGTAAATATGTATGGATGGGAGAACCAGCAATGTTTGAGCTCACCAAAATTCTCCAAAAATTACTTTGAAGCTCGTTTCAGCTTACTCCCATATTGTTTTCAACCTAGTTTTCAGCTCTTTCAAATGGAGAAAGTGCACATTTTGGGGAAGGTAAGCATATCTGTCCATATTTCCCAAAAGTGTGCACTATCCCCCCCCCTTTGACTAATGCATGAAAATGCGTATTTTGGGGGTAAATGCACATGTCAAATGCGAATTTTTTAAAAATACACATTTGGAAATTTGCCAAAACATCTAAAAAACCTTGCTCTCACTCATGTTCATGTTCAGGATTGTGAACAGGATATGTTTGCATGATTTGCAAACAGAATCAAAATGTGTGTATGTGTGTGTGTGTGTGTATAATCTTTGCTCTAAATATTAGCAACATGAACATGAAGCAGACTTTTTAACAGTTTGATATTTATGATAACTTTTGACATCTTTAAATATTTCAAAGTGTGAATTATTATTTTTTTTATTATGTTGGCCAAATCAAACATCTCATGAATGTGGGAGATACGTGTGTGTGTGTGTGTACGCACTTGGAGACTATATAGTCCCTCTCTGTGTATGTTCATGAGCAGAAGGACAGGCCCGTCATTCCGATATCAGTACAATTACAATGCATCCTGTTACTCTCTGTGATATATCAAAAACTGAGAAACATCTGTTACAAAAAAATGCTAGTTTTGGACAGCAGGATGAAGAACATCTGAGGATTTGTTTATTTTTCTTTGAATCTCTGTTCTTGAAACAATGAAGAAGAGGTTGATTAACAAAAACAGAATTTCAAATGAAGGAATTAAACTCCCCCTTTTTTTTTTTTTTTTGCAAAGTCAAAATAAGAATAGACAAAAACAATAGACCCTCCAGTACTACAATACGAAGAACAGCAAAAAAATAAGTTAGGGAGTACAATGAATACATGTACCAACTACAATATTCATCAAATAAATGTTTGATCCATTTTAGGATCAAAGCTTATCTTAAGGCCTCATTAAAATGAAGAGAAAATATTGTCCCATTTTAAAAAAAATGATAGACATGCTTTTATAAAAAACACACACACACCATTTTTTGTTTAACATCCCGTCATCAGACTGATAACAGAACAAATTGATGAAAACTTTTGCTTTCATGCCACTGACTGGATATTTGTTGCACATAAACTGTGGTATGAAAATGTTACATAAATGAAAAATATTTGTGTCCACGGACACAGACTATATTCTGCAGCTAGATCATATGCAATGTTTGCCTGGAATATCCTGCAGCATTTCCATCTAGCAAGACACAAATTCTGATTATCAGTGTATGAAAGTTTCTTACAAGACTATCATTGTTGCCTTTAAAACCTAAGAATCTGCCCTTCTGAATCAATTAGTAAAAGGTCCACTGTTTTCAGTGACTACAACCTGTACCCTCATATAAGTATGTTATCTAACTTTACATCTTCAACCTGGAGCATATGTAATGGGGGGGGGAGAGGTTGTGAGCAAGGGTGAGTGGTCTAGCAGCACTCAAATGGAGCAGCCATTCGGGAGAACAAGTACCTCCATGTGGCACTACTTACATCATTGCCATGATCCATTTATTAGTTTATGTATTTGTGTGTGCTGCTGGCTTATTCAGTTTGCAGTCTAACACAAAGCAGCTTACAAGGGCAACAATAAAATTCATTAAAAGTATTTTATACTAAATTGGAACAATGACTACAAAAATCAAGAGCAAGCGCATAAAAACAGAACAGAAGAAGGTAAGATCTTTAACAGTAAAACAAACAAAACAAAGCCCAGCCAGCATCAGCAATGCAGACTATCCATTTTAAAGCCCTTGGGGGGGGGGGGGATTAATACATTTTTGGTACCTAAGCTGGTACCTCAATGGATCTCCCGAACTTATCTATCTATCTATCTATCTATCTATCTAATCATACATAGATGTAATCCCATACATGATATCCATCAAGTTCAAATCAAAGAAAACAATGAGTATGGTCAAACATTATCTCTAAATGTATCATTGCAAAAAATAACAAAAACATTCCATCTTTCCATAAACCTGCCTTCAGATAGTGGTTCTTCTGCAGCTCTTATATAGTAAATTCCCTTATCCTTATTGCAACATCCCAGATCCTAAAAACAAAAACAGACAAGGGAGGGGCAATTTCCTTTCATCGAAAAGTTGATGAAAAGTTTCCATGCTGCCGTGGAGATATGGGAATGGAACCTGACTGAAGAGAAATTAGAAAACCCAGAACATGTGCATTTGGGGGTCATCTTCTCACCTTACTCTTTAAGGTGAGATTGTGCCCCTAGCTCCACTTTAGCTACACAGAGAGCTTGCATCAGCTTTCCCCACTGTTAATTGCTGGTCTAACAGTCCTGCTAGTCAATACTGAGGGGTGTGGGGAGAATTAAACAATGGAGATTTTTCAGGTCTTAACACAGCATAGGTTGCTCTTATCTAATGGAATCTAATGGAATGGGACATGGGTTTAAGCCAGCAATGGCCAACATCTAAATATTTAGGACGCACTCTGTTCTTCAGACATGATCTTGGGGCCCAGAAATCTATTTTGCCAAGAAACTGGATCCACTCATGATGGGTCAGACTGTTAGCACCCACTTGTCACTGGGGTAATTAGGGCCACAACTTTATTAACATTCAGCAAAAACAAGGGGATATGTAACAATTCCAATGAACTGCATGAGAACACTGTGTGGGAACATCTTGCAACCTTCCTTTCCTCTTAAGTGAGGGCTAACCCATTTCCCTCTGCCAATCTGGCTAACAAGTTAAAAAAAAAACCTCCTGCCTGGACCTTATGTGACCGGCTGTTCACTGTGACCCCAGGGTGGGAGGATGCGTCACTGAGGCCAATTCAAACTGCACCAGCAGGGGGCAGGCATGGGGCTTGTATAGTCCATCCTAAGCTCTGCCCCCCAATACTGGCTGAACTAGAGATGTGGTGTGCATTTGCAAGCCGATGGCCATGTGCACCACCCCTCTCTGGAGCTGGATGCTTCTGGGGTCAGGGGAAAGGAGTGGGATGTCAAAGTTGTTGTTGTTGTTGTTGTTGTTGTTGTTATTATTATTATTATTATTATTATTATTATTATTATTATTTGTATCCCGTCTTTCTCCCAACACTGGAACCCAAGGCAGCTAAGTTGGTGCCACTAGCAATAGTTATGGAGCTCAAGCACTCTGACATGGCTGGAAAGTTAGGTACAAGTCTCAAAGAAAGATGGGACTCTTAAAGAGTGAAATATCTTTCACTCATGTGATTTCTTTTTTTAATATATATGTATGTGTGTATATATAATTGATTTTTTAAATCAAAAATACTATTTTCTATTATATCTCATCGTCCAATACATGCTTCATGAATGCATCTGCAAACATATTAGGTTATAAGTATCAACAAAGAAGTAAATCATTTCGTTTGATTATGAAAGGACACTCACAGATTTGTTTTCCCTACATTTATTTATTTATTTATTTATTTCTATACTGCCCAATAGTCGAAGCTCTCTGGACGGTTTACAACAATGCCTAAAACATGGCCAAGAAACAGCTATAAATTATTCCACAATAAAGAAATTAAAAACAGTTAAAAATTAAAAACAATTTGGCCACAAATAACAATATTTAATACAGAATGGACCTGTTATGAACACCTGAAAAATGCATGCCCTATGAAGCCATTAAAAATAATCCTAGTTATTCTTAAATGCCTCAGCACAGAGGGCTGTCTTAACCTGGCACTGAAAGGATGACAAAGTTGGCACCAGGTGGGCCTCAGTGGGGAGATCATTCCACAGTCAGGGGGCCACCACTGAGAAGGCCCTCCCACTTGTTACCGCCCTCTGAGCTGCCCTTTCTCCACACCTTGGTTAATACTGGCTGGGGTCCAGACATAGTTGCTTCACAAAATGAATACAGGGCACATCTCACCATCTCGGTCATCCCTGGTTTAAGATATGAGGGCTTATCAGTGGGGAATGGAACCTGTCACTGTTTCTACATTGCCAGCACACCTAGTTCTTGACCCCCAAGTCCAGAGCTTTTTTGACCAATGCCTAAATTACAATATCCTAATTAGAGTTACCACATAAATGTTTCTTGGAACAGAACTTGAAGTGAATATTGGATGATGATGATGATGATGATGATGATGATGATGATGATGATGATGATGATTTAATTATTACGGTCTATTGACCTGCACATAATAAATACAGTTCATTTAAAAACAATTTAAAAACAACTGTGGAACAATAAAATAGCCATACAATGTAAACAAATAGAAGACAACAGCCTCCATAATAAATAGATAACTTTTATTTAAACTAAGATAAACCACTAAGATAGTTTTAGTTAGCAGACATGGTGATTTGTTCTCTAAGTCTAACAGCTATTGACAAATATTTGGCAACTATCAGGGACACTCTGGGTTGTTGGTTCTTTTATTATTATTATTATTATTATCTTCCAATAAATATTTAACATAAAAACAAACTGACCTGGAACAGAACTTGAAGTGAATATTGGAGTTTCTTAGCTAAAACATTTGTGGAATCTGAAGGCAAGTCAAAGGAGGGAAAACAATAAGGCTAGCATAATTTCAGGAGTGGGACACAAACACACACACACACACACTCACACAATTCTATTGTACCCATTCATTATGAAGCCTAAAGCTTCAATGCAGGACTTAGGGATGTACAGATTTTATTAAATCCGTTCCATCTGTGTTTCGCAGATTGTCAGGCATCTTTCCTTCCGTCATCTCCTTATTAACAGAATCTGATTGGGGGGGGGGGGAGTATGAGAATTTCATTCCACTTGTGGTAATGTGCATCAGCACAAGGGTGCATCAACACAAGTGCAAAACTGCTCAAATTCCCCTCAAAAGTTTAAAAAAAAATTATGGTCTGCAAGTCCTCAGAATCTGTGCAACTCAGAAAAAAACAAAAACAAAAAAAACAGTCCACTGTGGAATCTGCTGGTCGGATTCATAGAAATTCGAATTTGTTGGGATCCTTTGCAGATTTCTCCAACACCCCTAGACTGGTGATCTGAGCAGAATGCCTTGCCACATTGTACAAACAGGCCAGCCTTCAACACATTGCAGCCACTTTTTTGTTCCTTAAATTGCCTCCTTGTTACATCTCTTGATACTGAATAATGCAGAAGCCTCACAAGAAGAATTTCTTGAGAATACAGTGCTTCCTGTTTTTTGAAATATAAGAAGTCTCTGTTGCCACAGCTCTTTCATGCTGTCTGTCTCTCAGTCAAGTTGTTCCTAGTACATGACATCACGGAAGCTCATCCTAGAAATGAAATCATTAGGTGTTCACGATTCTCTCCCTAGCTATCCATGGGCCATCCATTTTTATCACTGGTTTTGTACTGAAAACTGATTGATTCACACCGTGCCATACTCTGTTCTTGTTAAAAATCCATGCAACAAGAATGACACACCAAGGCACACACAGACATGCACAAGCCTTGTGTATTAGGGGAGAGAGAGGAGTCAGCGACACCGTTTTGAACTGTAACCATTCCATATATTCTTTTAGCTGGCCATGCCTATCCTTCTTCCCTAGGCTGCTGAGATTATAAAAGGAAGAATAAAAACGACCATTCTGTGCAATTATAGAACATTGAAGAGATGTTTACTGTTATCTTTCAAAGAACAGAGGGGGCTATAAAATTCCAACACATCATCCCAACAACAAAGATTGTTACAAGGACAGAAAAATAGCACAGCATAAATCCAGTCTTGTGGCTATGACTGTAACAAGGGCAAGATATGGATGGTACAAATGTAATCCACTTTTGCTGAAGTTTTGAGATTTGTAATTTTATGGTTAACATCTATAACATTTTGGGTGGGATATGTTTCTCACAGGTCCGTAGTTAGAGAAATCAACATGGTGGCATGGAAATGGGATAGAGCAGGTTACGGTACATGACTGAGGAGGGTGACAGTGTGCCAGAGAACTCCATGTGTTTTAAGGAGCATATATACTTGCTGGTGTAGTGGCAAGGAGTGAAATATGTGAGCAAGAAGTCACTAGGTGACCTACAATGCAATCCAATGCACTCAGAAATAAATCCCATTGAGGTCAATGGGGTTTACACCCAGGTTAGTAGGTAGTGGATTGCAACCTTTGGCACCACTAGTTTTCAGTCCCTTTTCTGCAAAATGGGGCGTAATAGTATATTATTTGTAATAAGTATTTTATTTCTTTACTTCTTTATTATTATTCTTTTTAAAAAAAATAATACTGCCCTTCATCAAAGCTGATTTTGATGAAGGTAAAAAAAAGAAAAGAAAAAGAATAAAGACAAATAGATAAACTAGCAATAAAAGATGGGCCAGCAGATAAAAGAGCCACCAATAATACTTAGATTTAAACTGGACCAAGTGTGCTGCTGGTGGAAGTGGACTTCCCCTTCCCCATGCCCTTCTTCCTACAGCAGCCCCTTGAGCTCAGTGAAAATGATACACAGAGAGTCAGGGGACCCTGCTGAATGGGGTGAGTTGTGGTGTGTGGAAGGAGGGAGGGAGGATCCCCAAAACTGAGCAGAGAGATCTTCTGCAAGCAGAGTCCTTCCTCTTGCGGAAGGTGCCTTCCTGTTGCAGAAGACAGGCCCTGGATCCAACTACCCAAGGTCTTGGGAGAACAACACAACGTTGCACTGATGCAAAACCTTTGCATACTCCTTTACCACCTTTCGCCTTGCAGAGTAGACTATAGGATCACACTTGAAAATGCAATTCTACCATTATTACTTGATTTTATGTGGGCTATATTTCCCTCCACCGTTATGGTTATATGGGACCTTAAAAGGTGGGAATTGAAATTCCATCCCACGAGGTAACACTTCATATTTTTTTTTGAAGGAATGACAGACAGGTACATGTATGATTATTGTCTTCTTCCATGAAAGGCTCTTATTTCTGCTATGTTTTTTCGGTGTCTACTACATGGGCTACTCCAACCCCACATAGCTATATCAGCCTTGGGGTTAAAGACTCTGACTGAATTTCGCTGATCAGCAGGGAGGAGGGAACAGGAGGAAAACTAAATCCCGAATAGTTGATCAATGTTAAAGTTTGTAATTGGAGCTCTGCGCACAGAGAGAGCCCTAGACGGTGGTTCAGGGTTAGAAAAGGAAGCTGTTTGCCTACAATTCCACATCACACACCAAGGAATCATGCATTGTTGTGGCCTCCAGTTGGATCGAGATGAATAGGTCATCTTCTCCCCTGATATTTCCGTTTCCCATACATTAAAGCCACAATCCAGAAAAATGAACATAAATGGGAACTCTGAACTTCTGGAAGAACAGCTCTTCTCTTCTTCTTTTGCTACATTTGGAGGGCAAGCCCTTGAGCATGAAAATGAGGCAGGAAAAAAATGGGTTATTATTCAGTCATTGGGTTTCAAAACACCGAGAGCTGTTGATAAATGAGCCCTCTAGAAGTGGAATGAAAACTTCCATGTAAGCAATAGTTTTCAACAGAAAACTTTATTAAAGGATAATATCCTATCATTTGTGTAGACAATAAGCCACCTAATGCTGCAATTCTATACGTACTTGCCTGGGATTAAGTCCCATTAAACTTAATTGGGCTTACTTCTGAGTAACACTCACTCAAAAGTTATAACCCACGACTGTCTTTTATCCAGTATGATGCAGTTGAGGCTTGACTGAAGGTTTACATACCTTACTTGTACACATGGGTGACTCTAACAGAGAACGTTATAAAGCAGTCAGTCCAATTTGATATAATGTTCCTGTGCATACAAGCCTGGATGCTTGGCCATTGAAGGAAGAAGGCCTATTTGCTGAAACGTGTCTGGCCACTGGGAAGAGAACACTTTTATAACAACTCATTTTAAAGGAAGATTTATGTATATAGGTGATTTTCTGTAAAACGTTTGGTCAGTTTTACTGTTTCATTGTATAAAAACGAATATATTGGAATAAATTGCATATGTATTTTCCCTTACTTCTGAGTAGACATGTATAGGATTGCATGAGTAGATTTGTGTAGGATTATAAATTAAGAGCACAATTCTATGGATTGCGCTCCAGATAGATCAGTGTTCTCCAACCTTGGGTCCCCAGATGTTTTTGGCCTACAACTCCCAGCATGCCCCAGCCCCAGCTACGCTGGCTGGGGCATGCTGGGAGTTGTAGGCTAAAAACATCTGGGGACCCAAGGTTGGAGAACACTGAGACAGATGGAGGGCTCCAAGACTGGAGCCCTCTATCTATTCAGTGTCCTGACAGCAAGAGCAGGAAGAATGATGGAGGTGAGTTCACCTCCCATTCCTCCTTTGACAAAGTTAGTTCGATGGGCCTCTCTGAGCCCATCTAGCTCACTTTCCAGCAGTGGGTGGGGATGGGTGACTGAGAAGATCCTGCAAATCTGAGCTTCGCCGTTCCCCTACCCTCCCCACCCACCGGAATGCCGCCCCTTTCTCCTTTCCCGTTCTTTCTGTAGTGGCTGCAAGGGGGCAGGGGAACGATCCAAACTCAGGTCCCCCCTCCCAAGGTTGCAGGAGTGTCTACAGCCTCAGGAGGGTGAATCCACTATAACCTATGGTCCCTGGGAAGCTCTACCAGGGACAATAGGATTGCTTCTTTAAGAAACTTTTTCAACACAGGAATAGTTTATTACTGTCATTTCTCATTTGTTTCTAAAAATGAAATGAATATTAGGGTAGATTCAGAATATAATGAAAAGGACTTTGCCACATGCTTAACTGTGTATAATTATATTAACAACTTCATTCTGTATGCTTGATTCAACAGTTTTCAAGAGCTTGTTAACCTTTCTGATTAGATTTGTGCTATCAATTATACTCAACAAGGAACTTTTTATCCATGCTTTTTTTATTTTTCTTTCATTAACTCCATAATTTATTTTAGGTGCACTTGTAATGTTATAACCCCAGGCACTGATGGCATATCCTACGGGGATTTTTAAACATGCCTTATTTTGTTCTTGTAAAGAAAGCATTTTGGTTTTTCTGTCACAACAATAAATTTAATTGGTGCTGCTTCCATATTTTGCTCCTCTTTAAATTATTCCTTTGCCTTTTAGAAACTCTGGGGGGGGGGTGTTTATTAGTAGCAATGTGTCCATAATTATGACAGATTATAATTATGGGCAAAGTGTGTGTAGAAGTAGATGGAGGGCTTTTATATGTATATCCCTGGAAAACTGGTCATGTGGAGAGTTACAATGCAGCTCTCCACATGAGTCCTGCAAGTGAGGGCCAGAGTATTCATTACAGTTTGATTTCTTCAAGAGAAATGTCAAATCAGTACTAAACTATTTCTGTCAAGGGCAGGTCTTGTATCTACCATAATAGTGTTCCAAAGTGCAATGCTGTATGATGGAGGAGGAGGAGCAACAGGAGGAGGAAGAGGAGGAGGAGGAGGAGGAGGAGGAGGAGGAGGAGGAGGAGGAGAGGAGGAGGAGGAGGAGAAGGAACAGGAGGAGGAAGAGGATGAGGAAGAGGAGGAGAAGTTTTTCAGAACAGGCAGATTCTTCTAAGGGTACTAATGGCGACTAGTCATGATGGTGATACATTCAGTATCAGAGGCAGGATGCCTCTTAATACCAGTTGCTGGAGAATATGAGTGTGTGTGTGGGGGGGATGCTATTGCACTCATGTCCTCCTTGAGGGCTTCCCATAGGCATCTGGTTGACCACTTTGTGAACAGAATGCTCTACTAGATGGGCCTAGATGGGCCTTTGGTCTGATCCAACATGGCTCTTCTTATGTTCTAATTTGTAAGCTAAATTGAGTTAAAGAAAAGATTGGAACAAGATTATTAATTATTATAATAATGCTAAACATTTCCATAACTCTTTCAAGTGTTCTGAGTGCTTCACATACATATGCAAAAGTAGAGAGGGATGAACCTGTCAAGTTCAATTTCACTCATTTTCTCATTTTCCCAAAATTAAGTTCATCCTGTCCCATTTCCGCATCAGTCTGCATTTTCTTTAAAGTCTGCATGGAAATTCGTATATATTTTCAGGCACATTTCTCAAAATGTACACATTTTGTAAATATTGTTCAAATTATACATATTTTTGCAGGTGATTTCCCATAAGATCAAACAGTGCACACTTCTCTGTTATATAAGCATTTATGTGCACACTTTCCCGTACTATACACATTTTGTACACATTTTTTTAATGAGTAAACCTTGATTGTAATGTAAAACTCAGAAAAGTGCAGATAGCAACCGTTAACTGCATTCCATTGAGTTGAATGTACAGGTTCATATAGTGTAAATTTGGTAAATTTGCATAAAAATGCAAACTGAACAAATTTCTCCTCATCCCTACTCCGAAGTAAGTCTCACTAAATTCAGTAGTGCTTACTCTCAGGTAAGCAGGCATAGGATTGCAGCCTGAGATGAGAGAGATTGGCTTGCCTAAAGCCACTTACCTTTTAAAATCATGTTTTATTTGATTATAGAAGCTTGGGAACATCTCAGACACTATTCCCTGTGCTCTTTGTTGGAACAATGCTTGTATTATGATATTTCAAAAAGCAGCAATACAACCATATAATTTTAATTTCTCATGCATGTGTGAGTTCTGCATCTTAGGTCTGATCTTAACCAATCTCCCTGCAGCTATAAACTAATAATCTGGAACAAAACCCATTTTCAAATATTCCTGATGTATGAAACCCAGAACAAAAAAATACACCACCAAATCTGTAAGACAAGAAGAGCTCTGTTATCCAGTTTAAGAACAGGCTGACTCTTCTGCTTTGTAAGACAACTTGAGTTATAGGAAGGATTGGAACAAGATTGCTACGCCGCAGGCATACTGCTGTTTAGCAGCAGCATCTGCTCAGAAATTTGTACGAAGAACTGCTGCAGAGCAACTCTGAGTAAACTGGCAGCGCACAGTTACTGAATCATACGTACCTCCATTTGAGAAGGAATAAACAGGATAACAACAATGCACATTTCCAAAAATCACAACATCCATGACAAAATGGCAAGTTTTAGATTTCACTAGGACCAGAGGGTTTTCAGGTCTAATGGTTGTGAAAAGTGGGAGGAAATGAGCAGCACCAATGTTCTCATGTTTGGGAACTCTCATTGGATGCAACACAGAATGAATGCTAGAGACAAGACTTCCTGTGTGTTGTTTGACTAGGTGATGTAGAACACTATATTTTTGCACAGGATTTCACAAATGTTACCAGCCACTAAATTTCTGGATTAAATCTTTATTTCCATCAAGTAGAAGACCTAATAGGGGGTGTGTGCAGTTTTGCTTTTTGTTTCTGTTTGTTTTTTTGGTGCAGATGACAAAACTGTGAGCAGCAGTAGCCTGTTTCTACATTCTTCAATTCCAACAAATGAGTCTAGCTAGCATTAAAAAAAACGGATGATATAAGCAGTGGTCATTGTCACTGCCCTTCTGTAGGAAACACATTGGTTTTCTCTCCCAGATCCTGCTGTCTGTTTGCTTGTGGTTATCCTTGCTCCACACTGTTGTATGCCCTTTCAAGATTGTAATACGCTATAACAGGGATGTTGAAGAGTCCTTGGTCTCGAGTCACGAGTCGAGTCACGAGTCTTTGGACCCGAGTCTCGAGTTCGAGTCCAAGTCCTTGGTTCAAAATGGTGACTCACGAGTCATGAGTCCTGAGTCACTCCCAAAACTGACTCCACGAGTCCCTATTAAAATCAATGGGGTTTCCCCCCAACAAAATAAGGCTACTTCAGATGTGTGGCTTAAATAAATTCTAGGCACAAGTGTGCCTTTTTATTTCAAAACTCTGCAACTGATTTTGGCAAGAACAGACCAGGCAGACAAACCCAAAATAACCAGGCAGGCAGAGGAGGCAGGGAACCCCAAAGCAGGCAGGCAGAGGCATTTGTCTTGGACAATTCAAACTGTGGAACTGGTTAAGAAGAGACCAGGCAGGCAGAGGAGGCAGGGAACCCCAAACAGGCAGGCAGAGGCAGCCCAAATGTCTGACCCTAACCCAAACCCCCCCCACAACACATCAATCAAAATAAATCTCAACACATCGTTGGGGCTGCGCTCCTGGTAGCTGTCCATAGTGGCCGAGCAGCGGCGCGCCTCGCTTCCATGCGCTCTTCACCGGTGATCGCGCTCCTTCTGGCACAGCCAGAAGACTCGTCAACAGCCCAGGGATGTTGACGAGTCCTTGGTCTCGAGTCCTGAGTCAAGTCTCGAGTCCCATTAAAAATATTGGGACTCGAGTCCGAGTCGAGTCAGAGGGGGGACTCAGTCCGACTCACGAGTCGAGTCCTCGAGTCCGAGTCCCCATCCCTGCGCTATAAACTATGCAAATTTTAAAAAACCAGTGCACACAAATTCAGTCAGGTAGTCCAGGGATCCCAAACCTTTCTGGATCAGTGGGCACATTTGGAATTTTGAGAAAGTTTTATGGCCACTTTCACAAACTGACTGCTATGGTGGTTGCTTCCATAGTGGGCATGGCCGGTCACAAAGCATTCATTTCCCAGAAGGGAAACTGGTAAGACTAAAAGTAAAGCAACTTATCCAAGAACCTAACTACAAGGCACAGGTCTGAACATATAACACCAATTCTGGCCCACTTGCACTGGCTGCCTGTATGCTTCTGAACCCGATTCAAGGTGCTGGTTTTAAGCTATAAAGCCTTAAAGGACTCGGGACCGTGATACCTGATGAAATGCTTCTCCTGATCCGAATCTACCTGGACACTGTGATCCACATCTGAGGCCTTCCACCTAGTGCCACCTCTGAGGGAGGCTCGGTGGGTGGCAACAAGGGAGAGGGCCCTCTCAGTGGTGGCCCCCTATTATGGAATGATCTGCCCACTGAGGCCCACCTGGCACCAACTCTGCCATCCTTTTGGTGCCAGGTTAAGACTGCCTTCTTCACCCAGGCATTTAATGGCATCTAACAGCATGATGGGGCATTTATGTCAGCTGTTTTTAACAGGTCTAATTTCTATAGAGATTGTTTTAGCTGTTAAATTGTTTTTAAATTTTGTATATTGGAAAAAAAATATGTGGTATTTTATTGTATTTGTGGTCTGTATTTTTGTGAATTGTTGTAAACCGCCCAGAGAGCTTTGGCTATTGGGCATTATAGAAATGAAATGAATTGAAATAAATAAATTATACATCTCTGAACTCTCTTCAGCCTGCACTGTGTAGCACTCTTTTTTGTGTGAGCTCTGCTCATTGACTGTATGCTAAGCTAAGAAAAATATGCAAAATGTTACTTGCCAGCGAAACTTATGAAAATTGTGCCAGAATTTTTTTGTGTAATGTACTGATGGGGAAAAAAATCCAGTTCCAGCAATGAGCAGAGGATAGAACAAATGACGCCCGACAATCCATGAAACACACATGGAACAGATTAAACAAAATCCATACATCCCTAAATTGAAAAGCCTCCTTGAGTGCCATTTTTCTTGGTAAAAAGGTGAAGTATAAATTAAACAAACAAATAAATAAATAAGTATGAATGTGGGGGAGTATCTGGGGATTCTGGACTATTCTTTTGGCATTCCCTGTGGATATTTTGGAGGCTAGAATCTTCCCAGAGCTGTGCCCCACTAGCTCAAGGTAACTCACACACTATCGCTATGTATAGATTTATGATTATTGGACCAAAACAATGTAATATTTATCTTGGGGGCCTACAATTATGTGAGTTCTTAAGACCTACAAAAACTTTAATCTGGCCCTGTTGCTAATAATCAATAGAGGCAATGAGCTGCCCTTTTATCTTCGCCCGCTTCAAAGAAGAGCTTGGCCCCACCTTTTCAGGGTGACCCCCCACCATAACCTAACTTTTCTTCCATTGATCCTAAGGGGTTTGGCACCAGTCCCCAAAGGATCATGGCACTAGTGAGAAGTACAAACACCCCTGTCATTATTCAGCTAAAAGCATTGATAGTTTGCCATCAGGGTTCCTTTGTTTTCACCCTGCCCAGTATCTTCCACTGTGTATATCTCTGCATACTTAATTCCATACTGGCACTGTGTGTGTGTGTGTGTGTGTGTGTGTGTGCTGGGAAATGCTCTGTAGAAGCTTGCTGAGCATTCCAGTTGGAATTTACCTATTTCTTGACAGTTGTGTTAAATTTCTGAGCATGTTCATGGAGAGTCTTTCTTGAGTCCATATGGAAGCTGAAGTCTTCTCCCTCAGGTTGTGACCCAGATGGTAAGGTCTGAATACAAATACCATGTCATTTGCAGAATCAGATGTGGAAAATAGCTATTGCAAAATTGCCTACCTGTCATATCTCTTTCCTAGCCTGCTATGCTCCTGATTGAAAATGATTACAATTTCGGAACCCTACTGCAGACTCTCACCTGTGCTCCATCCTGGTCTGCTGAATGTTTTCCTGCTCTGTGCTTATGCTGTGTTATTTATAATGAAGCTCACAGGTGCATTTATAAACTAATGTGAACTTACAGTGTCCATTAAATTGCACACTCCTTCAGTCATTGGATCTACAGGTTCATTTCCTCCTCAAAGGTTGATCAGAATGACTACACACTAGGAATTGGTGAGCATGGTGTGGAGAAAGTGGACCGGGAGACATTTTTCTCCCTCTCTCTTAATACTAGAACCCAGGGTCATCCCATGAAGCTGATTGGTGGGATATAAAACAGATATCTATCAGGACAGATAAAAGGAAGTACTACTTCACACAGCGCATGGTTAAACTATGGAATTCACTTCCACAAGATGTAGTGTTGGCCACCAATTTGGACAGCTTAAAAAGGGGATTGGAGAAATTCATGGAGGAGAAGGCTATCAGTGGCTGCTAGTCCTGATTGGCTATATGCTTCCCCCAGGATCAGAGGCAGTATGCCCATGTACTCCAGTTGCAGGGGACCATGGGCGGGAGGATGCTGTTACACTCATGTCCTGTTTGTGGGTTTCCCATGGGCAGCTGGTTGGCCACTGTGTGAACAGAATGCTGAACTAGATGATCCAGCATGGCTCTTCTTATGTTCTTATGAGCATTTCATTTCAGTTTGGTTTTGAAAATAATTTACCAAAATTCACAAAGACCTCCATTTTCAGGACAAACCCACCTCCCCTTGAGATAAAAGAAAAAATGAATGTGAGATAAACCAAAACTGGCAGGTTCATCCATCCAGGCCCAGGGATTTGAGTATTTATTTATTTATTTATTTATTTATTATGTTTGTGATACTGAATTAGGGTTGTCACCTCTCTCTTTTTTTCTGACAGGTTCCTCATCTTTAACAACTACATGGCCAGCAAGTACAACATGGTCCTCTCCATGCTGGAAATAGCTGTACCTATTGAATTTGGCTTGTACAAATGGGTGAAAATTCCATGTCAGTTCATTTTTTATAAGAATTTCCCCAAGTCCGCCAAGTTCTTAATATTCAGGAGAGAAGAATGTCAGATTTAAAAAAAAATCAAATGTGGGAGAAAGCAAAACTGACAGATTCACCCATGTGTAGGGTTTCGTCCATCCCTACACATTTACCTGAAGTAAATCCTGCTTGTTTCAATGGCCTGTGTAGCTGCAGTAAATGTACTGTGGATATCACAATTCAAACTTAGGTGTTCATGCTGCCAAGTGGCCTTCCCAGGGAGACAGTGACACTTGGTGACAAAATTGCAGTCTCTTCCCTCACTTTTCTTAATAGGTATCTGCTTCTTTATTTTTATTTATTTTATTATATTTATACCCTGCCTTTTTTCCTGCAAGGAACCCAAGGCGGCTTACATAATCCTCCTCCTCCTCTCCATTTTATCCTCACAACAACCCTGTGAGGTAGGTTAGGCTGAGAGTCAGTGACTGGCCCAAAGTCACCCAGTGAGCTTCGTGGCCGAGTGGGGACTAGAACCTGGATCTCCCAAGTCTCAGTCCAACACTCTAACCACGATGAGAGGCAATATGTGCTCCATTCCTTGTATCTAGCCATCATAATTATTGTCATCATCATCTAAGTAAAACAGCAAATACTACATATGATGATGATGATGATGATGATGTTTATATAATACCATCAATGTATACTCCTTTGTGGTCCCTTATCAAGTGGACCTGACCCTTTTGTGTTAGCCTCCACTTCCCAGAGTAAAGTTAAAAGCAAGGTTTAAAATTTAAAAAGGAGAGGTACTAGGGCCCAGTTCTTTTGGGAAGTAATGCTGTACAGCCTTGAAACTCCTTCCCATAAGCCTGGAAATGTGGATTATATTTGCAGTAGCTACCCAATGGTGAGACGAGCCTGAGCCCAGACAGAATACTATTGAATTATATAGATTTCATAGATCATAGAGTTGGAAGGAGCCTACAAGGCTATCGAGTCCAACCCCCTGCTCAATGCAGGAAACTAGAGGAGGGGTCTCCCATCCAAGTAATAACCAGGCCTGACCCTGCTTAGCTTATACAGTAATACCTTGGATTGCAAGTGACTTGGTTTAAGAGTGTTTTGCAAGACAAGCAAATTTTTAAATATTTATTTAATTATTTTTTTTTACTTGATATACAAGCGACGTCTTGCAATACAAGTACTGTAGTACAGCTTAAATTAAAAATCTCTGTACAATTTTTTTTGTGGGGATTTCGTTTTGATATAAGAGTGTTTTGGATTACAAGCACGTTTCCGGAACGAATTATGCTCTCAATCCAAGGCATGACTGTCCTCTGAATAGCTCATTGTAGAGTTAGAAAATAGCCAGTCTTATAGGGATGTATGAGAATTCCATTGGGGGGGTGGGTGAAAGCACAATGGATTTTTTCAGTTTGGCCCTGATGGATTTCATTCCATCCCCCCCACCCCACCCCTCTGGCATTGACTCAGTCTGTAGTGCATTGATCCAATGTGCAGATTCTGGTTCTTGTTTTTCTGGTGGCAATTTGTGCAAACTGGATTTTTATTTTTATTTTTGGTGGATCTTCAAATTTATGCAAATAGAGTCATTTTTTTTCCCGTTCCCTCCACCCCAGTCTTTTGCAACTGTGCAAGAGCAGAGAGTCAGCTGTCCAATATGTGTAGTCAATTTCCTTGTATGTTTCAGCTGACAACAGGAGCACTGGAGTAGGTAAAAAACAAGGCAATTGACAAGGTGAGATGGATATAGGCTAATTTGCACACAGTTGTGAAGAACCAGGAGGAAAATAATAGTAAATAATAATGTCCAACTTTATTGCTTGAAACCATTGGCTGCCACAATGTAAAAGAAATAATAGTAAGACAAAGGAGGAACCCATTTGTGCAATTCAGAAGCACTGAAAAACAAAAACAAACGTGAATGGATATGCCCCACCAAAACGGGGGCATATCTCCCACTTGCAAATGTAATCCTCTCTCTATCAAGTGTTGAACTGACACTTGTCAGTGCCCTCCTTCCTCTCAACACTTCCCCAAGTCTCCAGCAAGTCCAGAAATGGGAGTTATTGGGTTCCCCCACCTTTTTGTAGCTCCTTCTCAGAGCAACTACTGGTGTTGCACAAATTTCTCCTCTGTTTAATGACCAGCTTTTAAATTTGCACAAGTTTCCCCTCCATTTACTTTCCAGCCTCTAAATTTGCACAAATTTCAAGATCCCCCCCCCAAAAAAATCAAATTTGCACAAATTACCATTGCACAAATGGTCGGACCTGGGGAAAAAATGTGCAAAACATTTCCAGAATAGGAAAAAAAATCCACTTCAGTCTGCCGCTGCTTACCTCAATGGAAACATTGAGTTTAAACAGAATGGAATTCCCAGCGTCACTCTTCCCTAGTCTCACACAACAATGCTTGCCAGTCACATTATACTGTTTTTGAGGAGTGAGGTGTGTCCTAGGATGATTCCCGTGGCTCACAAGGGCACGTATAATATCTATCCTCAGATCATGTGAATAGTAGTGGGAAGAAAAATAATATTCATTTTCTTTCAGTATTCAAGCATCTGAGATCGCAATGTTCTTTTCATAAACACTTATATGAAATGCAGACTGACGAGTTATTACAGCCAAGGAACATGAGTACAGATAAAGTGAATTTCAACAGAATATTTGCTAACAATATGTTTCTATGTTTACCCACTGCTAATGAACTTTTCCCCTGGGCAACTGGCCTAATGCATAATTCTGTATGACACAGCTTTCACCATGAACTTCCAGTATTTCTGAGTCATGTTTGAATCAGTTGTTGTAACCAATTTTGGGGGGCAATAAAGAAATTCAAGAAGATTAAGGCTGCAACTTGCACTTACCTGGCAGTATACAAGTATAGGTTGGGACAGAGGTGTAAAATTGTTAACAATTCTGCTCCACTCATCTGCATTTAATGTTACTTTATTGATTGATAGATTGATTGATTGATATAGAAATACTTGCTTATTATAACACATTGCAATGATTTTTATCGGTGATGTTATATATGCAAATTTATCTGTTGTTTATGTGGATATCCAAGCAAACTAGTCCAGGATGCCACAGCTATAATAATGTTTAAAATTAATATAATCCTTATTGTATCCTGTATCGGCATTCAGTAAGCTCCTAAGGTAAACCAAATAAGGCTCCAGACATCAAAATGATTAACTCAGTTCATTGTAGGTGGCTTGAACTAGCAGAGTTCTTTGACTGTCAGATGATGATGAAGCAATTATTGGACAACAAACACTACATCCAACATGTACATCTACTTGGAAGTAACTATTAGTCCCAGGTAAGTGTGTATAGGATTGCAACCATTTTATTTATTTGACTGTTATATGATTATGTTCCAACCTTAATTTGGATTATTAGCAGGGGATTATTAGCAGCCTCCCCTGTATTAGCAGGGGAGGCTGGTGACTCCTATTTCAGTGGGGCTCCTAATCCATTGCTGGTTTTATTTGGAGCTTTATAGGAGCTATCCACCTATAGGAGTTCACCACCATGGAGCACCATGGATAGCTCCGATAAAGCTCCAAATAAAAGCTGAATTGGATTAGGAGCCCCACCAGCCTCCACTGCGAAGTAAGCTTCACATTTCATCAAGTTACTATAATGTAACTGAACAATTCTTTATAAGTTTGGCCATGTGGACATTTCCAAAGGTTGTGTTAGCAAAGTTTCTACTGCAGATGATACAGAATGAAGCAGCATCATCAAGGGCCTCTGTCCAGTCCTACACACAGACTTGCAGTATCCTAAAGCCTGACAATCCCATGGGTCACTATTAATGCCTCTGCCCTGTGGAATGCTTGGTCCAGAACACTGGCAGTGGCAAAATGTTTGTGGAAGAGGAGATTTAAGAGAGTGCATGAGGAAGAGGAGAGAACCTACAGCTGTGCAGTCGCATGATAAAGTGATGCTGTAAATGTTGTGGATCTCACCTCCACCAATGTATGTGATCTTTGAGGTACTTTTCCCATTATTTTTTTAAGGAGTCCAGTATAAGGCATGTACTGGCTCAGAAAACAGAAAAAAGAAGAGGAGCCCTCACTGTGATCACCAATATATATGTACTGGCTCAGAGCACTGTCAAGAGTAGCTGGACAATGTGGACAACCTTCCATATGAGAATATGGGCACTCTTGAGGGCAGGGAAGTTTGGTCATGGTGTACCCATCAGATAAAATGCTGCTTAAGTTGGCTGTACTAACAAACATTCCACACTTGGGGTGCTTCTAGATAAGGCTTTTGGGGCACCATTGCCCTGCCCTATTCAGGGAATTTTACAGGGGGTCCAGATGATGTCTTCAACTAGCACCCTCACATGTTTTTTTCCACCACTCCTTCTATCTTATCTCTTACCACAGATAATCTGTTAACAAAGAAAAGATTGAACAGCTGCACAAGGCCTTCCCATTGGTAGCTCTAGGAGCCTTCCATCTGGAAACACCCTTGTACAGTCATGCCTTGGATTGAGAGCATAATTCGTTCCGGAAACGTGCTTGTAATCCAAAACACTCTTATATCAAAATGAAATCCCCCCAAAAAAATTTGTACAGAGATTTTTAATTTAAGCTGTACTACAGTACTTGTATTGCAAGACATCGCTTGTATATCAAGTAATAAATAAATAAATAAATAAATATTTAAAAATTTGCTTGTCTTGCAAAACGCTCTCAAACCAAGTTACTTCCAATCCAAGGTATTACTGTAATATGAAACCAGGGCTCAAATTACAGGAGTGGGTACAGGCTCCCATACCTTTTGTGACAGCCCCGTAGCTATTGTTTTTAAAGGACTACAGAGCAGCTGTGATGTGGTTAAAATTGGGGGGGAGCCAGGGGGCAGGGCTTGTGAATCTTATTAAGGCTGGGCCTGCCTACCTTTCCCCCATAATACCCCCAGACATTAAAGGTGTAATCCTAGGCATCTTTAGACAGGAAAAAGTCCTACAACTCCCAGCATGCCCCAGCCAGCATGGATTTTTCTCTATCTAAACATGTATAGGATTGTTCCTTAAATCATCTTTTGACATGATTAGGTTATAGAAATGGGTTGTATCCCATGTCAGTCATACTTACAGTAGAATTGTTGAAATGAATGGGAAGTTAGCCTAACGTTGGATACACAACCCTATAGTTCCTATTTACATAACAGATTGGAATGTTCTTGCATACATTATCTCAGTAATACTTACAATGAGCCTATAAATTGCTTGATTTTTGTTTAATAAATTGGGGAAGGGGCCTGATCTGGATTGGGACCACAGCATGGGGGAGCAGAGATTTAACCCTTTGCCACTGCTGTGGTCCTGATTCCCTCCCCCTCCCCGACATGGTTGCTATTTGAACTGGAAGGAAAGCTGTCATTAGCAACAGCCGCAAGGGGGCCTGATCCAGAGAATCTCCTGCCCCTCCACATTATGGTCCCAGTCGAGATCTCCTTTCCCAGTGGCTGCTACTTAGTAGGGGGAAACACAACAGAGTCACATACTTAATGTCATTCTAGTTTGGCCATCACATTCTTAACCAAAAAGACAACCGCAGCCCTTCTAAAGTTAGTGGTTTGCATTTCCCTCTAATTCTTTGTGTGCTTTTGTGCTATGAAAGCAGAAAAACACCAACACCACCTTTAAAAAAAGAACTGAACGAGGCACATGACCCTAGTCCCCTGCTTGTTGCAGTCATCCCGGGAGATCTTGCTGAGCATCCACCTGGGAGGTATTAAAGCTTTGCCTTCTTTTATAGTGGCTTTGACATACTCTCTCTGGACTTGTCATTATCCCTGAAGGCAAGCTTATTAAAACATTACTGTTCCATCAGGCTTCTGGTGTTTCACTTTTGATCATGGTTTATACAGGCTGAGTTTTCTTGTGAGTGTGTCTTTTACTGCTCTGTATGGCTGTGGGGGCTTTGATGGTGTGTGTGTGTGTGTGTGTGTGTGTGTTGGTATTTAAGATTTTCTTCTGTTGCTTTTTTAAATTTATTGTTGTGGGATTTCCCCCCTTCATTTGTATCACATGCTGCTTTGTGGGACACTTCTCATGAAAAACACACACACACCAGGATATAAGATTTGGGAATGAATGAATGAATGAATGAATGAATGAATAAATAAATAAATAAATCCAAGCCTAGATAGCCCCAAATTTCACTGAAACTATATAGCCCCAAATTATTTAGTGCAAATAATTTTTTAACAAATGTTCAGACCATGGATTGTTTTTCTCCAAACTTATCCTCACCTCTAGTAACTCAGACAGAAGTATTAATTTTATGGATCTAAGACTCATTTCTCCTACATTTGCTCCTTTCTCTGGCCAAGGCCAAACTGCTTTCATTGAATAACAGGACCATGAAAATGAATAGTGGCATTCAAATCAAAGGCATGCAATGTGCAAATTGGAGAAAAGCTTTTAAAATGTACTTTAGTCATTGAAAAATTAAACCACTATTATTCATTTGTCACACTATCCCACCATAAACCTTTAAACCCTTTGTCTAAGCCCAGAATGTAAGCTGTATTTTGTGATGAAGAGCCTTTGATGCAAAAATCAACTGCTTAGCAATTGATTATGTTCTTTTCTGAGATGAAGTCCGTTTCCCAGCATCTATTTCTAGAAAAGCCATGGATCTTTCCTTTTGCCAGTCAGCTATCTTGATATTCCAGTAAACGTCTTCAGACACTCTGATTTATCTCTTGAATATATTATTTTTGTTAGCTATATGCCAGCTCCTCTAGGAACTGTGTCACCTTTGCAATCTGTGCACTATACCAAGCAATGATTTTGGGCACCAATATATACAAAAGCATTAAAAGAACAGTCTGATAGTATTAAACACACAATTAGTGTACAATATAATTCAGTCCACAGTAGCATGAGCAGATAGCCACTCATGCAATGGGGTTTGGGACACTCCAAAGATGTGCTGTAGCGGGGCAGCAGTCGGAAGGGGGAATGAGTGAAAATCAGGCAGTGGCACCACGTGTGAGTGATGTTTCTGAACTATGACAGTTGGTCATTGATATTATCTAGGAACGTTCATTGGCAATCAGTATTTGACAGGATCTGACACTGACACACAGCAGTCAAAATTTCACAGTATCTGGTAGTTGTCATGCAGTAGTAGTCAGCTTTTGATGGTAATTGGTATGTAGCAGTTAGCATCTGAGAGTTAGCGGTGAATATTTGACAAGATTTGACAACTATGCAGTAGCAGTTTTTGTATCTGATATGTAGGAGTCAACTTTTGACAGTCTGCTACCGTAAATGACTTGCAATACAATTTAGCAAATCATTGTTTGTTAATTTTACAATATTTGTATGTTGCTTTTCAGCCGTATCATTTGTCAAAATGCTTCACAATAATACAATCAGATGTATAGGCAGATGATATTACTCTCACAATAGCAGATCAGGAATACTGGGTGCTATGGATAGTATCAAACACTAATATCATGTGACTCCTGGCTTTGCTCCTCTGAAAGGAGGTGGTGGCAAAGAAAGCTACTGGAGGGAAATGTTATTCAGCATTATCCCTTCTGTCTACTGGGTTTTCTTGCTGCCATGATTGCTACCACACTCCTATATTAGCTTCATTCATTCATCTATCCAACCCAAGTAGAGAAATTTAGGCTGTTAATGTCATATTTTGATTCTGGAATTCTGATTACAGCTTTTGAGACCAAATTTTAATATCAAAATCTAGATTTCAAGGATTTGCCAAATTTCAAAATTCTGCAAGCTCAACTTGGCATGCCTACCGGTATTGCTTTTCTTTTCTTGCTTTTTTTTTTTTAACAAAACAAAGCAAATTATATGTGAAATATAAAATGGTCAACTAATTCTATCCATACATTTCCACCATCATTGATTATGATATATAATGATGGGCTAGTTACGCTCAGATTGATTCAAAATCATCTTGGTATGTACTATCTTTCTCATCAAGTATTCCATAAAAGTTTATCTGTTTTCTAAGAGTTGTTTCCCTGATTTTTATGTTGGCACATGCATGCTGATGGTGCTGTGCACATTACTGTATCGCTTCGCTCCTTGGGAACTGTAGTTTGGTTTCCCCTACCCTGCATTCATCCTACAGCACCAGCTGTGGAAGAGAGCTGCTTGGAAATACAGCTGCCCCACCTGAAAGAAACATACCTGGCACAAAGAAAGGTTTTAGATCTGGATGGGAAACAGCAACCGCATTACAGAAATTGGCCCACTGAATTCAAAACAGCAACCACATTACAGAAATTGGCCCACTGGCTCAGGCAATGGCTCATGGTTCAACGGTAGACCACATGCTTTCCATCAGGGATGGGGAACCCATGGTCCTAACACAGCCTGTGGGAGGTCACCATCTGGTCTACCAGCTTCCCCGCCTTATATCCAGTCACTGATTGGAGATAGCACAGTTTCACTTCTCCCCTACCTACACTGCATTAAGACTTTTTAAAAGCTTCCAGTGGTGCTAATGGAGTCTTTCTAAACCTAATTGCAGCAAGGGGGCATTTGGGGGGGGGGGCTCCTGGGTAGGTGAAGGCTAAACCTCCCCTCCGCAACACTACAACCCCCTTTGAAAAATCACCCCATCCTTCACTGCAATCAGGCTTTTAAAAAATCTCCATTGGTACCCATGGGTACTTTTAAAAACCCTGACTGTGGAGGGGAAGGGAGTGTGTGTGTGTGTGTGTGTGTGAGAGAGAGAGAGAGAGAGAGAGAGAGAGAGAGAGATCACATTGCTGGCCTCATGCCAGCAGTGGTGTGCCTCCACCCACTTTGGGATGTGGCCCCACCCACTATTGGCATGTGGCCGCCAATATGCTTACCCAGAACCAATTCAGCCCTCAGGCTGAAAAAGGCTCCCCAACCCTGCTTTCCATGCAGAAGGTTCCAATCCCAAGTTCAGTCTCTGGCATCTCCAGTCACAAAGGCTCAGATAGCAGGTGATGTGAAAGACCTCTTCCTGAGGCCCTGGAGAACCCCTGCTAGTCAAAATACTGGGCTAGATAGACACCAAATGTCTGACCTGATAAAAGGCAGCCTCCTACATTCAGATGTTCAGAATCTCATTAACAAGCTAAGCCAATAAAGATCTTTGAGGGAAATGAAACTTGATTCAGCTAATTATTCTGAGCTTTAAAAATGTGTATACATTTGCATCCAAAATGGAAACCAGCCCTTCACTTTGCTACTGCCCATCTGGCTCAGTAGTGGATCCAGGTAGAACACATAGGATTTCATAGGATTTTCATAAGATCATAGAGTTGGAAGGGGCCTACAAGGCCATCGAGCCCAACCCCCTGCTCAATGCAGGAAACTAGAGGAGGGGTCTCCCATCCAAGTAATAACCAGGCCTGACCCTGCTTAGCTTTCCACACTCAGACAAGCTGAGCCAGCGTGACATAACTCCATACATCTCATATAGTCACTGCCACTGCTCAGAGACTTTCTTTACCTAGAACTTCTGTGAATGTAGTCCAAGTTGTTAAGGACAAGTGGAGCCATGGCACTTCCTGACACGTAGGCCTTTAGTGAGCTGGAAACCTGCACAATTGGGGTTCCACCATGTAGAGGTCCACATGCCTACACTTCCTACCAGTCTTCTAAATCCAACATGTGGACATTAGAGATGGGGCTGGGGAAGCCACATGACATCATGGACTGGACCATGGCATAGACCCACTTCCTCTTAGTTCCTATATAGTTATATAGGAAGTTATATAGAACCCACATTCATGCAATGAATGTCTGAAGGGGCTATAGTCTTTTAGTAAACCTCTTTCTTAGGAAGTTCCTCAACTTCTCTTTTCTCTTTGGTAGGCAGCTGTTAGGTGTGGGATGTTATCAAGATCCTCAAACTGGTGTGCATGTTCTTTAAAGAAACAAGTTATTTTTAAGAAGAAAAACAAGTAAAAATTCTAAACCTTTAGAAATACAAAAATCTATTTTAGCATCTTTGGCATTCCAGCAGCTAGTTAAAATATCTCTTTTTAATTTGTCCCAAACCGATTAGGGTTGCTATACTGTTACTATCATCCTAACTATAAATATGTTTGCTATGACAACCATTCCTTTAAACATAAATACTCCTTTTGCACTTAAGTCCATACTCATTAATCTCTCTTCCCCCTGCTCTCCCCCATAACCCTAATGAACTGTCTAATTCTCCAAATTGTCACTGCTAAGGGTCAAACTACATGTTACTTTTAGTATGTAGCATGCTGCTATATCAGTGCTTTTTTTTCTTACTGTGCTTCTTTCTGACTCAAAAAAAAAAGTGTGGTGTGCTGATCCAGATTGGGACCACAGCATACAGGAAGGGGAGCTTTAATCCTTCTCTCCCTAGCTGCACCTTCCCCCCCCCCAAAAAAAACCCCTACACACAAACACATACACACATATAACAGTTAGTTAAAACAAAGAAAAAGTAAGAAAACAACCAGTGGCACTAAGGGCTGCATGGGGGGAGTTTTAGGGGTGTTTTGCCTGAGAAAGGAAGGGGTAAACATCCCTTCCCCATGTGCTGTGGTCCTGATCCAGATTGCCCCAGCTTACCTTTGAGTGAGACAAAAGCACAGATATAGCTGCATCTAGGGATGTCGGAAAAAGCCTCAGTGTATTCAAATGAGTTCAGATTCTGCAGTGGACCATTTTTTTTACGAGTCACATAGGATTCCACAGACTTGTGGACCTGTTTTTGTTTTTGTTTTTTAATTGGGGGGGATTTCTGCAAATGTGCATTTGCACAAGTGTGCATTAGTACAAGCACACACTTTCAAATGCAAAATTAAGTTCAGGAAATTCTCATACATCCGTAAAAAAAAAAAATCTGATTCCATCAATGAGTAGACAACAGAACGAAAGAAACCTGCCAATCCATGAAACACAGATGGAACGGATCTAACAAAATCTGTGCATCCTTAGCTACATCCTACATATTACAAAGAATGCATAGCCTGACCCTAACTCTGTCAGCTCAATTTCCAGTTGGGCTGTCAAAAAAGAATTAGTGGTTTCCTTGCAAGCAGAAATATTATTTCCCATTTATTAGGAGATCCGACCCTCTGTTTTTATTTTTTATAGCAACTAGAAGTGAACATTTTAATTGCCATTTAGATTCTTCACAGTCACTTGAGATACACTAACTGTATTGTGACAGTGCCCACAAAACAAAGGAGGGGAGCCTGTGACATTCCGTGAGTTTTTACCCTTCATAATTAATGGTTGTGATTCTTGGATTTATCAAGAAATAATTGACCTTGTCGGCGTTAAGTCATTTCTGTTTTGCTCCAGAACGCTCTGACTCCTCAGATGATCAATTGTTTCCCAGCTAACCCAAAAAGACAAGCTTTCAGCTCAATTGTAGAATACTAAGCACAAATAATCAAAACTCTGTATGCATCGCAGGTGTAAAGACGTTTTAAATAACAAGTTGACCCTAGCAATGTAACTTCTCAGTCTTGGACGTAATCTCATTCTCATATGTCATGACAGGCAAGCAACTGCAGCATCAAAACAACTGTGTTATAATCAGACTCAATGGCTCTTAGATTCTTAATCCTTACTTGGTGCAGGGAGTCAAACTATAACATATTTTGGTGCAATCCTGATTCCGGTTCAGCTGCAACTGAAGTTGCTTCAGTTTGGTTTTATTTCAGGACAATAAAGGTCCAGTAACCAGTTAAGCACTCATAAACAACCTACCTCACAGGGTTGTTGTGAGGATAACATGGAGAAGAGGAGGAGGATTATGTAAGCCTCCTTGGGTTCCTTGCTGGGAAAAGCTGGGATATATAAATGTCCAGTTCAGTTCCAATTCACATAAGAAAAATGTCAATATGAGGCATATTCTTTACAATGATCATTTGCGTTGGGGGGTGTCTTCTTCCACCCCATCCCCTTTCCCTACCTCCAATAGGTGTACTGAAAACCCTTAAAGGCATGCCTGCAGAACCTCTTTCGGTCTGGTGTCCAAAATCTATTTCAGAGAAGCTGTTGGGGGCTGCCGCCTACCCATGGTGTGCAGGGCTAAATGCCAAAGGGGTGGGGTTAAAGGCTAATGGGTCAAGGCCAAAAATGCCCTCATATTTTTGCTGAAAGCTCCTACTGCCAGTAGCTAAGCCTTGGGAGGGGGCACTTCAACCTTTTAAAACAGTGTTCTCCAACCTTGGGCAGTGTAGCTGGGGCTGGGGCATGCTGGGAGTTGTAGGCCAAAAACATCTGGGGACCCAAGGTTGGAGGACACTGTTTTAAAAGGTACTGCAGAAAAGCTGGGAAACCACCAACCGTCAGCGGTTGGAGGAAAGGGGTGGGGCCAGGGGAAGGGGCGTGGTCATCTGGGGAACCCTGGAAGTCTGGATTGTGACCCCAGGTTTGAGGTTCTTCACCCCTGCCTGAATGTCTCATCCTCCTCCATCAAAATGTATGCTCACACCTATACATTTGAATTGGCCCCATTCACCCCTTCTCCACTTTTCCTGTCATTCTGTAATCTTATTATTTCCTGTTTTCCTGTCTCAATTTTGTGTTCACAGATTAATGCCTATTTCAAATATATTCCTACTTCATTTTACATTTAGGTATATGTTTTCCTTGTACAGGCAAAGTACATTTGATAGACACCAAATAAATATGTCATAGGCCACCTGTCTTGTATTGTTGTATTGCCTCACGCATATGTGTTATATGCTCATCACTTCCATATTGTAATCAATATGTTGACCAAAGCCCTGTCACAAAAGGGATGCAGTCCTCCTATCCAATCCCTACCTAATGCTTCTGAGCTCCAGCCCTTGAAGAGAACACAGTACAGAAGCTGTAAAAACCCCAAACATAAAAATCCTCCTAACTATTGGTTGTAATGTACTTGCTCATTCTGATTCTGGTGGAGCCAGTGAGCATATACATCAAGTGTTTTGTTTTTTAGTTGAACCCTTAATCTGAACCAGTAACCTGATCCCCCCCCCCTTCTTCTGGTTCTGTTCTGGCTGAGGTTCAACAGAGACTTTCAGAAAATGGTTCGGTTTCTGTTCCAGCTTCCAGGTCTCACTCCTTGATTTGGTGCATGTGTGTGGGTTCTACTTAGGGTTATGTGAATCCCACTAAGACAGTTTGCTAGTCTTTGATGAGATTCTTTATGCTTTCCTTGACATTCTTCAGATATTTTACCCAGGCAGGAGCCTGCAGATTTACTTTGACATTTCAATGGGCAGTGAAATCCATTCCCAACTCTAGCCCCATGTGTTAACAATGTTGTCCATGAATGCACTGCAGTGCTTGAATTATGGGCATAGGTGGCCCTTAATGAAAACCGTTATGGTTGGTCATTGTAGAAATGTTATGGATATACACTGAATGAGACATATTTTGTTTGCTTGTTTATAGTGTCCAGGTAGGGCAATGCAGGCACAAGCAGGGTTATTATTTTTAATTTAATTTATTATTACACTTATACCCTGCCTTTTTCTTCTTCCAAGGAACCCAAGGCAGCTTACATGATCCTCTTCCTCCCCATTTTATTCTCACAACAACCCTGCAAGGTAGGGTTATCTAGCCCAACATCAGTGACTGGCCCAAAGTCACCCAGTGAGTTTCATGGCTGAGTGGGGACTAGAACCCAGATCTCCCGAGTCCCAGTCCAACAATCTAACAACTACACCACACTGGCTTGTTGTATCCCTCCCTCCCCTACTGGATCGGGAACTGCATGTGCAAAAGTGAGCTCTGTGTGTGCTTCTAAGATGCTGGATCATTGCACCAGACCAGACACTGAAATATACACACGCAGTTCTGGAACAGAATCAACCATGCTTCCTTTCCTACTAGGGGAAGGGCGGCATTCAGCAATGCACTGCCACTTGTATGTATCTCCGGACTGGTGTCCTTGGGTTGGATCCAAGATCTGCTTTCCACAACCACTCACTTTTTGTTTGTTTTTTGTTTGTTTTTCCCTGCAGCCACTCACTGTTGACATTATGCAGTGAGTGTCAAAAAGCAGTTTTGGACACCGCTGAGAAATAATGACCACTTTCTGAGTGATCAGAATGCAAGTATGCTCCACCAGCCACCACGCTACAGGGCATGGATTTTTTGTTCTGATTGAGCTCTGGCGGATATGCAGAAGCTCCAGAGTTGGGGTGGGAGAATTATATAAAGTGACAAATGCTACTGTCAAAAATCTAACAAGCTGAGAGCCATGAAATAGACATTGACTGAATCATTTTCCTCATCTTCTTCTCTCTCTCTCTTTTTTTTAAAGAAATATCAGTACAGATTAGGATTTGGACCCCTTCACAGATTAAAGTGATTTGGGCTGTATACTCTGAAATATCCAATGTCCTGAATGTGAAATTGGAGCTGGTAAAATTTTCATTCTAATAAGGCGATCAAGAAGGGGGAGACCTGATATCAAATATGCATGAGCATTGACAAGAGACCGTGATGAATCTATTGTTTCCCCGATTAGGATAGTGATAACTGACGGCACAGTCCAAGAAAGCTGTAAGGAGGCAAGAAAGTGGGGGAGAGAGAGAAAGAAAGAGAATGAGGGAGAGGGAAAGGGGGAGAGAGGAAAAGAAGATGTAAAGTACTTTTCCTTTCCTCTTCTTTCTTTCTTTTTTTTTTTATTTAATCTGCAAAATTTTGAAAGGTGAAGCTGAACCTGTAAAAATGAAAGTGTATACAGCTGATGCTACAATAATATTGAGCATTTGTACACGTCACATACATTATGTTTTTGTAATCTTTACAATAGCCCTGTTATTATCATCCCCATGTTATAGGTGGAGGGATGGGGCTGAGAGGGAGGGAGGGAGGGAGGGCATTGCCTCTCTCGAGCTCATCAGGGCCAGCCCTACCACTAGAAAGAGTGAGGCAGTTGTGGCAAGCTGCTGAAGTACAGAGCCGTGTGTGCCTGCCCTGCACCCCCGAACCTAGTCTGCTGCCCTCAAGTGTGTTGTCCCATTGCAAATGTTGACGTTTCAACTGCCAGTCCGGCTGGTTTTTGTAGGTGGAGCAGCGCACCATCTTGTCCTTCACCTCAGGCAGCAAAATGCCTGAGGCCAGCCCTGGAGCTCATAACATTGCTGAGATTCAAACCAGAGGCTTCTTTCTGATTCATAGCTTGGTCTTTGAGCTGCAGTACCACACACCAGTTCTCAGTATACCTATACTGAATTAACCTGTGCCACTTCATGGTGTGATATTTTACCAGGAAGATAGGAGACTATAAAAACATTAATTAGTGTTCTCTGCAAGGGCTCTCTGTAACGAAATGTCCCTTTTAACTTTTTTTTAAAAAAGCAATATATCATGATAGTTACTATTCTGCGCCTATTTAGGAATATCAAAGTACAAATCAGCTCACACTTGGGTTAAAAGTTGCACACAGGGCTTACTTTCAGCCAGGATCAAGCTAGACTCGACAACTATAATGAGAGCCAGGGATTAGAGATGTTTATATTTTGTCTAGGGTGACATTTTGAGGCATATTTGGAGATTCCTAAAATATCTGAGGGACTTCAAGGGAAGCAGAAAGCTTTCTATGTGTCAGGAGTTGCTTGGACCTGTCAGCAGCTGCCCCATGTGGTGAATCTGGACTGACTCTGTACCTGCAGGCTGGCCATTGGATCCTCCCAGACAGGAAGGAGCATAAGAGAGCTTCCTGTGCCAGTTGAGCTTTGCTTGAGCATCAGAAGAAAGGAATGATTGGCAGCAGGGGCCAGAACAGAATGACAGGTAGAATTAGTGCCTGTTGGAAAAGTCAGTTAAGCCCTATTCAGGTAATCTGAACCTGAATGGAGCAAATGTGTGAGAATTTTCCAGGGCTCTGGCTCACATGGAGAGACTCTACAGGTGCAGGAGGCTCTCCACGTCATACAATCCTCCTCCTTTTCAACATTTGGAGAATGTGAACGGGGCAAGGTCTGGTAAAAAATGAATCAAAATGAATTCTTGCTCAACCCTAGTTTTAACCACATGTGTTCTGATCTGGATGGATTCTAAGGTTGGCATCTCTCACCCTACGCGCAGGTTTTTGATACACACAATTAAGGACATAAAAGGAGGGTCCCACTGCTCTTGGTAAATCAGCAACTGCTCTTGGTAAATCAGTAACTGGTGGACGAAAAATTAGGGATGGGAGAACAAGCTATTTTTGAACTCA